>CM025792.1:22536798-23255356 GCA_014635995.1 Sarcophaga peregrina | reverse complement strand
TGACTGAACAATATTGAAATTCATCTACTGTGATTTATTCTTATTCGCTACAATATTGATTTATAAGTACAGTTTGCTATGAGTATGAGTACAATGTTGACATCAAACTCATAACATTCCAAATATGTGTGATTCATATGCCTTCTCATTCAGATTCATAAATTTAGAAAAATACTTATAATACTTATTCAAAAAGGATTCGAGTGATCATTTATCAAAATTTACAGTCTTAGTTGTCGTTGCATTTACAAAAAAGAAGAAATAGACTAAAACAGTAAGCAAAGCAAACACACAACCTTCTAGCGAGTATAGTGATATTAGTATTCGAATCATATTTATTTTGTGCTTCATGTATACGTTTACGTTGAGTCGTGGAGAGTTGAAATCAACAACATCGTGTGTATTGTTAAGTATAAGAACGATGAGTACTTTAAACTTTGGATATGAGTAGTATGAGAATGATATTAAAAGAAGTATGAATGCATATAAGTAGCGGAAATTATAAGTATGACTCGAATCTACTCTGATAGGTAATCCTAAGGAGAGCTCTGAATAATTTTAAAATTTAAAGGCTCAATATTTGAAAATATTATGCCTTATATTTAGTACAACATCCGTTAAAGTCAAGCACTCCATTTAATCCAATTTGGAATTGAATGTACAAGTTTTCTTTGGTGTTTTCTGATGGCACCATGAGAAAGTTTTTCGGTTGACTTTTGTTTGAGGTTTAGCGATTACGCAACCGTTCTTCCAAATGATAACCTAAATACTCTCTTGAACTCATATCGGGACTTTATGCAAGAGTATTAAGCCGGTGGGGACTTTTTTTTTTTGTTAAAATATATTGGAGTACTAAGACTTTTGTTGTCCACTGTATATGTATACATACGTTATATTGAAAATAAAAAATATTGTTGTAGCAAACAACGAAAATGTAAAATAAAACAGCAGAAAAGGTTTCAATACCCAAACATACATACAAAGTTGTTGGTGCAATACCAGTAATATGTGTTTTCATAAAGGGACAACCATTGGAATATTTAAACAGGCCAACGTCCAGACTGGCTGTCAGATAAAGAAAAAAATACATCATGGAAACCGCATGAATGAATGAAAAAACATCAAAACAAAAAAGTCATGAATCACCATGTTGCTGCAACAAAAACCGTTCGTTAATAAACCACAAAATAACGTTAAGAGACAACAAACAGCATATTAAAGTGATAATAATGACAACATTCGTGTGAATATGAACAAACATAAGACACAGACATTTGACTGTGTGTTCAAGTTTTACCTTAACTTGCTCTTACTACACATGTTGCGTTCATAATCGAATTGAGATATTTTGTTTGTAGGCTTGTTTTGAAAGAATTAAAAAAATACTGGATCACGAAAAGGGAGTTTGCTGTATAGGGCACAATATTTTAATTTCCGCATTTAAAAACTCGAGTCATTACTCGACCATCATATGACATTCGCTAACTAACTGCAGATAACTGTAGTCATTCGATTATGAGCTGTTTTTCTATAAGTTCTCGCCATCTTTGCCGACCTACTGCTAAGCGTTAAGAATTTTAGTTTTTTGCCACAGGGCTTTTCACTTATTCTTCTTCCTTTTGGATTATATATAAAGCTTGATCCACACAAATCTGTTTTAAATTACAACAAATAAAAGCACAAGTTCGGTTAAACTCCTAAAGTAGACATTAAGATGGATTGCCTCGACTTGCTGTACATGAATCTTTGCAAGGATTTGGTGAAATATGACTGGCCAATGGTGGGCTTTCTAAGTCTGATAATGCACTAATAAAATTCAATTAGTTCTCTGAGAAATGTCTTCAATTGTTCACATATTACGCTCACATAATAAGCTTATACCCTCGAAGTTGGTTCATATTTTATAGGTCAGTACAAAGTTGGGAATACTTTTTTCCATTCATATTCTCTAACTAACCTAACAAAGTTACACGCCCTATACCAGTTCGTTACGTCTGTCAAAATTCAACATCGATATACGGATTACGATTGTAACCTCTTCACAGCAAGGCGGTGGAATATCCTTGCCATCATCATTGCTTGGGTTTAATGCTGGATCTTCTCTAATGTCGTAATAGGTGTTGTCATTACCTCTTAGTGCGATTCTGTTTTCATCGTTGAAGAAAAACGCTTCAGGCTTGAAACCTACAGTTAAAAATATTTTTGAGCATTAGTTCTACATCTACACAGCTCGACTGCCTTTCACTTGCACATCACTGACTACGAAGCGCTAATGCTCAATGATAACTTGGCTGCGACAGGGTGGAATCGATTTGAGTCTCGGAATGAATATACATCTACTTAAATTGAAGCGTATCTTCCGTCAATCATAATGTGAGCAGACCGGATGGATGCTGATTGATCGGAGACAGCCTAGCGGTTTTGTGAATGTCGGGATGCGGAAATTTGTTGCTACATACTACAAACTTTCGCGCCACGGTGGAAAGTTTGAAAGTAGGGCCAAAGGAAAGTAAACTTCTTTTCCTTTTCGTATCTCCTCTTTTATCCTTCCTTTTAAGGACGTTGTACAACGGGTCAAGGCACTGCAGTTGTTTCAGTGGACAAGTACACGTTCTCTAACCTAACCTAACCAAACTGATTTCAGAATAAATCATTGAGCAGGAGAGTTCGATAAAAACTCCGCCTCATTACGGCATGGATAGAGCACTGATACATGCGATGGAAGGTATCCTCCTCCTCCAAACTATGGCTTCTTTAAAAACCATTCAATAGAATGTCAAGTCTATCGGTATGTAATCTAATAAGATAGTGATCTGTGAAAATAGCAATTGTGCCTTGGATTTAAGGACAGAATGTTTCAGGGATAGGAACAACCAGCTTGAGTATCCCTACAAACGGAATGCATATGCCCAGAGATATGTAGGAGATATCTAGCTCCGCACCTGATACATAAGTATCGGGACCAATATAAGTATTACCACCGAATTATTCGAAATTTTACTGAGAAATCTTCGGTATTCATTGTCAAGGAAGAACATTGGGTACACATCCTTTAAGGACTTATTCGCAGCCTTACTGCCCGAGTAAATCAAAAGATTTTTAGTGAAAATTCTACCATGCTTGCTGGCATTATTACGCCGCTATCATGATCTCTATCCGAAAAACTCTGCACATATCAGGCAGTCTATACGAAAGCTCAGAATCCTTGATAAATATACCACAGCCAGTTCTATCTAGTATTTTAGAGCAATCGGTATAGACGTAAAGGCTATTACGAATACTATAAGAAAGAATAAGAAAATAATATCTTTTCAGAATTGCAGCATATCTAAAGCACAAATGAATGCAGGCTTACTGTGATCACCTCAGCTCTCTGTTTCAATGAAAGGTCAGAGGGGAGAAACTTTTGATATAAAAAAACATTCAGGGTAATACAGAGTTATGAGGTTTTTTATCAGCACCAAACATAGCAAAAATTCTGAAACAAAAAGTAATAAAGTTCTACGGATAATATCAACTAGCCCAGCTAGGCTCACAGTACCAATTTTTAAGCACTTTTTCGACTATATGTGGTCGTATCTCGGCAAGGGCATTCATATGGGGCATTAATATAATAGTCTCTGGTATGTCGGCATAACATTTTTCTTTAAGGGCGCCCCACTGAAAATAGTGCAAACAGTATAATATAGCAGCTCCTTGGAGGATTATTGACATCACCATTTCGGCTAATTAAACCGCCATAAACCGTTTGACGCAATAAATCGATTGTAGCATGAGATGTGTGGCAGGTTGCACCATCCTGTAATACCAAACATACAATGAAGAACGGGTACAAAATATCGGTTATCATGGTGTGACAAGTGTCTCCATTGGTTGGATGGGGCGCCCTCATTTTCAAATATATGCCTCAGCTGCATAAATCACGCCAAGTGGTCAATCGTAATGGGTCCCTTAGCTTCAGTAAGACCAGGTGTAGATTTTCTGAGCCCCAAATACAGCAATTTTGCATATTAACGTACCCAACAAAATGGAAATGCCTTCTATCCGAAAAGATGATTTTTTTTGGCAAAGTCGACTACATCATGTGGATTCTCCCGTCTAGTGAAGAGAAAATAAGCGGATGGTCATGTAGCTTCAACTGCTGAACCAATTGAACTTTCGCAAAATTTTGAGAACGACAATGAAATGATGTTGAGCTTAGCCACAGCTTCGATATTTACGGGTGTAAGTACTATACGAGGACAATAACATCTTCGCACATTAACATGCAACCTGTTTCACGAACTTTAGCAATAAATTTGCGTATATCGGTCGCAGTTGGACCTTCTCCAAATTTTGTATGACATTTTCGTGCAATTTCCGACCAATTGGCTTATTTTTGGAAATAAATTTCCAATAATGCCAACCTATTCATTACGTTCAGTGGAGATAATGTACTGAATTTTGCAACAGAATGGAATGACATAAGCATTGCCAGATTAGAAATAACCGATGATGAAAATTTAAAGCGATTTAGGTACGACCTCGGTAAAAAGACCATTAAATATAATTAAATATATGTCGTATGAATATTTTAAGTTTTATCAGCATATTTGTTTAGAAAACTATAAGTTGGATGCAGATTAATTGAGTTTAGGAGAACAAAACAATTTTTAATTGTCGTTTTGTGGACTTAAATAAAAAGTTGATTACTTCGTTGTAATTCATGTTATACAGAAGGTGCAATAAATTAAAACATTTATTCAAGCAGAAAAATATCAAAAAAATTAAATTCATGCAGACTGAAATGGCATCTGTGCAGCATTGATTAAATATGCCACTCTAGTACTAATTAATCTCGTCATGCTTTTCATGTGAACGTTTATTATCCTGAAACTCAAGCAACAATTTTTATTTATCCAGTTAAACTTACTGTTGTTGTCTTTCACGCCCATCACTTAATGTCGTTTGCTTTGTCTACAACACAAAACGCCTCTTTACTGTCTCAAAAACGTAATTTCTTAATACTCATACTAATTTAAATACGGTAAACTAGGTTGGGCTAGGTAGTTGCGGATTTCACCTTCATTCCCTTATTCATTATTCGATTATATATCGATGGGTTAAAAAGGATCCCCTGAGAGCAGGTTTTACAAACAAAAAAAAAAAAAAAGCGACAGCATAATTTCTGTCAGTCATAAAGATATTCAAGTATTCAGCTTCCATAAGGTTAAAACAGAAAGCTGAATCTGCTAGGCTCGAGATATAGAGTCGGAGCTAGCAGCAATTAGAAGTCAGATCAAATTACGGGAAAGGTAGTTGGCTTCCACACCGTTGATGAAGGCAAAACCTTTCCACGGTTTAGGAAGAGGAGTTTTGAAGGATATGCTCAGCAAAAGAAAACATGTATGTATAAGGCCGAGCAATGTAGATTCAAAACATATTTGCTTTGGAAAAATCACCGGTTCAAATCCCAAGATCTCTGTTATGAGGAGAATGAATTACCAGCACACATACTGTATTCGAGTGTTTTTCAATGCATACATACATACATACCCTTCAGTCGGGATTACGACCTAACTTCTCACACCACTAATGTTGTGTTCTCCAGTTTTATACATGAGTGGCGGGACCTACAGCTTAAAGTCGATTGCGAACGACAGATTTTAGAGAAACTTTTCTTGGCAATTTTATTTACTCGAAAAGTTTTTGCCAGAAATCTTTTGCGAGGAAGTCTCCGAGAAAATATTTTTTTTCATATTTCGTTTGGTTGCATATGTTTGACCCGGGGTTTCAACCGTGACCAACAAGACATACGTCTTAGACTACGGTGACTTCATAAGGATGCAATTATCCTGCCGGCGAACATCGTCCTGAAGTTTATCAGTGGAACGATAGCTGCTACTTGCCACAATTCTGTAAATCATTAATTCTCTGCAAAAAGAAAATTATTGTGGATACAGCTTAAGACTTGACGTGTCGGGCATAAGATACCAAAGGATTTGGAATTTTTCGTCTTGTACAACTTATTAAATGTTAGGTTAGGTCGAAGTGGTAGCTTTGATTAGCAAAACTTACTTGAGCACGAATGGGGGCCGTTGTGATGCCACAGGTAAGTGTAGCTCATGTACTGACCGGATTTCACCAAACTAGGGAAGAAGTTGGTAAGCGCAAGGGCTGCACGTTGAAAGCATGACAATTCTACGCTAAAAAACCAGATCGGATTTCAGCAATCTAGGGAAGAAGTTGGTCAATATAAGGGAGCCTTCGATAGTCCTATAAGGGATCGTGTTTTTGCCGCAATGCCTGAGCTCAGTATACTAGTGATGCTAGGGCTATGCAGAATGACGTTGAGCAACTCCTGCAGCTCCGTCATGGTAGGAATGGACCTCCCCGAACCTTTTGATACCGTTCGAAGTTTCAGATAAGGTGACCCCTTATCATGTCCCCTCTTCAATTTCGTCATGGAGAGTGTTATGCGTAAGGCGGGCGTGCATCGCAATGGCACTACTTTTGAAAAAAACGTCTAGTTGTTTGCGCACGCTGACAACATTGACTTCATACCAAGGGAGATGTTCCTACTGCCTTTAGCGCTATTGAACGGGAGTCTAAGAAGATGAGTCTGGCATTAATTGAGGGTATATGTTATCGACAAGTAGAGCCGTGCGGCGTATTGATTCTCAGATTACGGCAGATAACTATACTTTTGATACAGTCAAGGAATTTCATTTATCTTGGCTCAGCCGTCTAGAGATCAAGTGCAGGATCACTTTTGCCAACATGTGCTGCAATGGTCTCAGCAAGTGAGTAGCAGAGACCTCTTTTGTAAGACAAAACTAATACTCTACAAGTGTCTGATCCTAACCGTGCTTTTTTATGGCACAGAAGCATTGACCCTTTTAAGCACTGATGCAGCAGCCTTGAGTGTATTCGAGAGAAAAATCCTACGTAAGAACTTCGGTCCAGTGTGTGTTGGCGATGATTTCCGTATCTGTATGAGACAACGACATAGATGATGTGCAGTCTATTAACATCCAGAGGCTGCGCTGGCTCCGTCATGTCGTTTGAATGGAGGATGATGCACCGGAGACACGGGTATTTGATGCGGAAGTCGGCGAAGAGAACGACCTTGTATGCGTTGGAAGGACTAAATCAAGGAAGCCCTGTCATCGATTGGTGTGACCCTTTGGCGTAGGCGTTCAAAAAGAAGAGACGCCTGAAAGGATGTGTTGCGGCAAGCCGAAATTCGTTAATCGGGTTGTTAATGGCGAATTAAGTAAGTAAAAAAAAGATGTAATTGCGGCATTTATAATATTTTTCAGCACTGTTATACAGGCATACCAACAGATGTAGATGTAGCCGTAGTTATTGTGGCTTATTGCACATGTCGCTGAATACAAACACTGTAAAGAACTACCATTTTCCTCAGAAACGGCAACAGTATCTAAGAAATGTTTTTAAAATAGAGAAATCAATTGGCGTTTTGCGTACATGTATTGTATCTATCCGATTAACTAGAGATATGAATATGAATTTTAATAGACATTTTATTCTGTTAGTGTTGCAAGCACGCCCATTGGATTAAAAAAATAAAAAAAATATTTAAATGAAGAATTGACAAGTGGTTTTAGCTGTCATGTTGTGTGATCCATACAATATGTTCGCAAGTATCTCAGCTCATTATAAGCAGACATACATATATGAATACATAAATAAGATAGAAAAAAGAAATGAATGTTGACTTTTATAATTAAAGCCAGAGCCTACCTTCAGTGGTGTTTAATTCCAAGATCTCTACCCTTTAAGTTAGTATCTGTGAGTTAGTATCATTTGATGTCTAAATGTTGATTTTATTCTCTTCTGCCTGATTTTGTGTAGGTTTCATCTTAACGAACGTTAACAAGTAACTTTAATAATTAGTTCTAGTCTAGCAAGTGTGTTTTGTCTGTAAAAGTTTTTTCCTGTCACATCTATTCTTGGAATTACATACGGCTTCTGAAATACCAGAATACTTCATATAAGTTTTAAGAACTCTTCATTGATGGAAGAATTGAAATGGAAGAATTTCATAAAGAAAATGGTTAAAAAGGTAAGGAAAATGGTATTACAATAGCAGGTACACACTTTACAAACTGTTTATGCAAACAGGCACGTTGCTTTGTTGGTTGCATAATGTATGACGGTGTTTATGGTTTAATTTTGTGTTGCAAAACAATCTACAAAAATGTCAAAATATTTCATTATTTTACGGGTCAATTGTTAGTCGCATAATGTGAATTTATTATCTTTACTCGTTTAGCTTATTCAAAATAATACAGCAACGAAGAGAGAAAAAATTAAATTAGAAAGTAATAACGAAAGGCATTAATAGCCAATTTTACTGTTAACGCTTTCAAAACTCTTTTTCTCTTTTGAAACATCAATCCTGGTTTTGAATAAACCACCTTCAATGTGCATAATGTATTCGTTGCTTGGAAGTAATCTTTGAAGCAAACAAAAAATTGTGAAAAACAAAAACCATTTTGGCCATTTTAATAACATTTAACAACAACAAAATACTCTCATATTATATTTTTATAGATAAACAACGAAATGGGAAATGTTGTAATATCGTTCAACATTAAAATACTAAACGAAAGCTACAAAACCATGACTATGAAAGAAAAGGGCATAGATAAGTAAGCGAGAACGCAACAACAAAGAATGCAACCAAAATACACAAACAAAAAATGAAGCGACGATAGATTTACCGAGAAGGCGAAAACACAAACATTCATCAGACTGTTTATGTGGACAAAAAAAAAGGACAAGACAAAAAAGACAACAAGTATGTAGTAAGAATTCAGTAAATCTTGTGTAAAGATAGGTTGCATCTAAAGACAACAGTCGTAGTTTGAAGATCTCCGCTATACAGATCTAACGAACAAGTGTTGTTGTTTACACTAACCGTCTAAGCAAAGGAGAATAACCAACAAGCAAATTATATACATCAAGTTGGACTCTGTGGCACACAAAAGTAGGGCAAACAATAAAGAATTTAATTGAAACTAAACATGAGTTTATTTTAATATTGTTTGCAATCAACGGACTCATATTTTAAACGTTTTTGAAAAGGTACAAAGTATAACAATATCAATATGAAAAATGAGAATTTCAAGTTGAGTCACCGAGGTGAACGATTTGTAGATCGTATAATAAAGGAATATTAAAATATCCTAGTATCCCTGCAGTCATAAAATGCCTAGCCAAAAATGGTCGCACATATTAACAATATTACAATTAGCTTTTCTACTAGAAAGTTAACCATTACATTTTAATATTGGCGAACGCTGTTTGCGTTTCATGCTATACAGGATTCATAAACCCCGTCATCTGTTGTATATCGCCATTTGCAGTAATTTTAACTGTATTCTTAGCAATTATGGAAAATAGTATTATTGTTTAAGAGGTCTACGGAGTGTCAACGTCTGGCATTTTATTTGGCTACGATATTTGCGGTTAGCATTTCAGGTACTACACAGATCCAGTATCATGTAACAGTTTGAACGTAACTGATCATTTATTTACAAAATAAACGTTTGTTATGCATAATGAGACAAAATTTATCATAAAACATATTGTTACGAAAATAGAAATAGTGTTTTCCATTAAAATTATAAATAAAAGCCACAAAAACAATTAACTTGTTTACATGATAAACAAGTAAACAAAAAATCTACCAACAAACACCAAAGAAAAAGCAAGTAAACAAAAATACAACAAGAGTAAATGTTAACAACAAATTTACATTTATAGAGATTTTTAGAAGCCGAAGTTGTTCGCCTTAAAGAGCATTCATCAAACTGTTTATCCGGTCATATAAAAGTCAAGCCAAAACAGCCAACGGAGTCAGTAAAAGTTCTGTCAGTCTTGTATGAAGATGTTATGTGTTTGGAGAAAGTAATCATGGTTGGAAAATCTCCGTTGCAAAGATCTAACGATTGTTTGTGTTTACGCAGAAGATTGTTAAGAAGAATAGCAAACAAGGCAAATTGTTTTTGTTTACATTAAGTTGTAAACTTGTGGTGCACAAAATTGTGCAAACAATAAAGAATTTATTTAAGACTGAACATAATTTTTATAAAACCAGTCCTCAGGGAATGACCCCTACTCAAGCAGTGCATTGTGCAGGTTTTTGAAAAAAATGGAAAGAGGGAAGATGCGAACGGAAGAAGGAAACGAGTTGCTGCAAGGTGACTATAAAGTGGCCAGCGCTATACCTTCACCATTAGATAGTCTACAGCAATCGTCCCCTAGAAGCCCGCAGTTTCTCACACTACATATGTTGTGTGTGTTCATTTTATACATAAGTCGACTCCGAACGACGGATTTTCTGAAAAACTTTTCATGGCAATAATATTTACTCTCAAAATTTTTGCCAGAAATCTACTGAGATGAACATAGAATTATTTACAATTGACGAGCACATATTACATACATAACAATGCCGATACAATACCGAATATTTCCCAAATAGGACTAAAGTTCATTATCAAATTTAAAGGTTAAATCTGAAGTACCCAAAATGAATTATTTGGGAGAGACTGCTAAACTTGTTACATACGGACTATAAATACCTCTTGTATGTTAAGATCTCTTAAGTACATAATTACATCGGGCGAGACGAAAGGATTAACAAAGAATGAAACAGTCGACTAATAACAGACAACATTCAAGAGGGCATTGCCCTTTGCCGTACAAGGTATAGTTAATTTAGAAAGAGTATGATCAATAACATAATTTGATCAGTTGTGGCTGGGCTTAATATATCCCTTTGAACTTAAGACATACCATAGTGGTTCACATAATTTTAAAGGTAGTGGAAAAAGATTTTATAACGGAAGTGAACATGAAACTTTTTTTTACTTGTTTTATAAGGAATCCGAAGAAAAAAATATTTAAGTGATGCAAATCATGTCAAATCAAACACCAATTATTAGGAATTTTGTTTCTAAATTGTTTGTTTTCTAATTACGATAAAGCTTTATAATATAATTAAAAACAATAAATTTACCATCATATTATTCGAATCAACAATTTTTTAATTAAGAAAATAAATAAAACTTAAGTTTGTGTTATTAAAAAAAATGAAAATAAATAAATAAAACACCTTAGGGGTCCAAAGACAGAGAGCCAAAACTACAAACTGTTTAATAAAACGTGTCTTCAGGTAAAAACATAGACAACACATTAAATGCAGCTTGTTTGCGAGAAGTGAAGAACAAAATTGATAAAAAAAAATAAAGAAATACTAATCGCTTCTGTTATAAAATTTTAAAATCTTCATCAAATTGTTTGCTTCTACACCACTAAAGCACTTTCATTATCATATCTACCGTATGTACATATGAATAGACAGATAGAAGTGGCAGTCAAATCAAGAAGATAAACATACTTATTCTACCTTTGACCTATTGTGATACCACAGTTTTACACTCTCCCTAGGACTGATGCTTCCTTCTCCTACGGTATATTGTCGAATGGCTAATACCATGGCTAATACGGTTTCAGTAGCCAGAATACATTGCCTAGTAATGGCTCCGACAACTACGCTATGCTTGCTTCTTTACAGTTCAAGCCTTTCCTTGCGTCTTCCAACTAGCCTTGGTCGGGTTCGAATCTCAGGTCAGACATCAAAAAAAAAATATTTCTTCGTCGACTTCCTTTCAGCAGATATCTGGCAAAGACTCTGAGAGTAAAAATTGCCATAAAAAGCTTCTCAAAAATCTGTCGCTCGGAGTCGACTTTAAACTGTAGGTCCCGCCTCACTCATGTATAAAATTAACGCACACAGCATAAGTGGTGTGAGAAGCTAGGTCGTAATCCTGACTGAAGGGTTGTAATGGCCAATCATGTATGTTATAACTTTGAAAGCCTCGTGGTAGAGGTCGGGATGTTAAAACCCAAACCGTTGATTGTCGCTTAACTATCAGAAGTTATGTTAACATAATATTCTGAGATATTACATACGCTCCGGAATACACCCTAGCTTCTGACAGCACCCACGTTGAGAGCGTTAATTATATGCATAGATAGGGGACCAACAGTTTAAAGTCAACTCCGAACGACATATTTTTGATAAACTTTTTCATGGCAATTTTATTTACTTTCAGAATTTTTGTTAGAAATCTGTCGAGAGGAATTTTCCGAAGAATAATTTTTCATTTTCTCGTTTTTTTGGAGATGTCTGACCTGAGATTTCAACAACCATGGCCTCACGTTTAATAAGTCAACACACTATCTACTAGACTACGGCGACTACGAATTTACAAAAACCCAGAAGCATAAACGAAAGAACTGCATGTTTGTGTTTTGAATACATTTTAATAAATGAGACCTCAATAAACATATCTTAACGATTAAATTAAACAATTAAACAAAAATTAAATAAAAAATTACTACAGCATGTGCATGCACCATACACGACTTAGTGGTCTACCAGTATTAGAGAAAAGCTTTTAGGTTTGTTGCATGCCCAGGTTTTTATTTCACTTCGTTTAGCTTTTCTTATGAGTGATTAAAATACTACAGGGTAGGTCGTCTATCGGTTTAAATTTGAACCATCGGATACTTTGAATCTAGCAATCAGTAAGACCCCGCTTAACTCTGTTTCTGTATTACGCGTTAGTAATGGGATTCCCCTAACTCGCACACTTGTTGTATATGTGTGCAAATGAAACAATCATACACTAGCCAAAAGCGAAGCGATTGGGTACACTATGTATCTTTTCCAACGCCCTTTTGTTTGTCTGTCGTGTTAAGTTGCCTCGTTTAACGCTGCTTCGTTTAGCGCTGGAATTTTTTGGAACATATCCCCCGCGTTAAGCGGGGTTTTACTGGCTGATATGTATTGCAACCAACTTCAGGTTATTATCATTTGTCAACCGCTCGTCTGGCAGCTGACAGATTAATTCCAGTGACAGTTCATTTAATTATTTACAAGCTTACAGAAGATTTCTAATCTATTCCATTCAGAAAAAAAGTTATTCGTGATGGAATTCAAGCGTGACAGTGTGATTGCTTTAAATTTGGCTCGAAAACAACAGGTGGCTATCGTTAGATCCCTCCAGCATTTGTTTCTCGTACCATTGCTCGTTACCGTGATACTGGCAGTGTTCCACTGCGTCCAAAAAGTGGACGAAAAAAGCGGTAACAACACCAGAAATGATCCAAAAAGTGAAAGCCAGATTTGATCGAAATCCACGCCGCAGTGGTAGAAAAATTGCTCATGAGCTGAACATATCGCGAGAACGGATATATATTGAAAAATGAGCTTGCATTAAAACCATTGAAATGACAAAAAGTGCAAGAGCTCACCGATGGACAAAAAAAGTTAGACTGGAAAGAGCCAAGAAGTTACTTCGCTTGCACGAAAGTGGTCAGTTACCGAATTTGGTTTTCTCCGATGAGAAGCCATTCCAAATTGAGCAGTTTGTGGACAAACAAAATGATCGGGTTTACTTGCCAAAGAGGTCAGCTGAAAATTTACACCTGCGATTGGCCACCAGAACTCAAGCTCCGCGGATGGTAATGGTGTGGGTCGCTGCAACGGTCGCTCCCCACTCTTCAATCGTGGAGTCAAAATAAACGTAGAATATTATCGGGAAAATGTCTTAAAGACAGTATTGAAGCCCTGGGCAGACTAATATTTCGGCCGCAGACCATGAACATTCCAACAGAACTCTGGACATACCGCAGTGCCACTTTCGTGCAGCCTTTGATGGCTTTGCCAGCCGTTTGAAGGCCATAATTCGTACCAAAGGTGACCAATTCGAAGAAATCTAAACTGATTCTAAAATTTGATGTTATTTCCAACATTTTTTGCATTTGAACAATAAAATTATAAAGAAAGTTAAAAAAATATAGGGCTTTACTTTGTTGCATTATATTCAGCCACTCTGTATGACGTTCTATCCTGTCATAGTATTCAGTATCGCCTTAAGCTTCAGCTTGAGCAACGTTAGAAATTATTGGACCAATTGGGATGATGCAACTTGACCCATATATCATGCCACAATCAATTTATTGTGTCAAACGTTTGGTGGTCCTTTAATTAGTCAACATTGTTATTTCAATTGACTGTCAAGGAGCTGTGATTTTACATAATTTTGAATTGAACATTTGATAGCCAATATTCGGGATGCCATTGCCGAGATACAACCCCATCGACTGAAATATTGTGAGGTCAGCCGCCAAGAAAAAATTTAATTTGGAAAAACTTCAAACTAATCTTGTTTTAATGAATTTTTAAATTTAAACTTTTAAATGGCCCAACCTATATAGGTTGTATACGTTGGTCTATTATTAACATTGAGGGTATAGTTTCTTTTTGTTGTAGCAAAGAAAATCGTTGCTTTAAAGAAATAAAAACAAGAAACAAATCAATCGCGGTAACAAGTTTTCAGAAAATACTCTTAACACCATCAGAAATTCAAAAAAAAAAAGATAGTTATGCTTCATTTGACCAAACTGATATTACACATACCGTATATGCATGCTTACATACATACATACTTTTAGTTAAAAATCTTTTGCAAATCATGCAATTAAATAAGTTATCACCAGTACCAATAAGACTGCCATTACAGTACATAAAACAGAATTGTACGAGTACATGACATGCAAAAGTTTATTAGAAAAAACTAAAAAAATACTTCAACTTGAGCAAAAATTGTTTAAATTCAAAACATGCATTGCATGATAGTTAATCATAAACATAAACAGACTTTATAATTCATAAACATTATTAAACTAACATCGAGAGGTGCGACAAAACAAGTAGAAATATTACAAAAACCACATAAAAATGTTTTATAAATTTATGAATTTTGTTAAGAACTGAAACAGGGTAACAGAGAATATGCATGTTCTTATAATATCAAATTCAAATTAGAATTTTTTTTGAGTTTGTTTTTTGTAAAATTCAGTAATTTTTGGTGTTTAAAATTTAAAAATGCATTAAAAACTTTCGACTCATTGACAAAAAATTATGACATTTTATTGAGTACAAATTTGTTTTAACAGAGATATACAGTGGGTCACTGTGAAAATGGCCCATTTGCCATTGAGGACTTAACTATTAAAAAAACTAAGCTAAGCTGTATTAAATTTCAAAATTTAGGTTTCAGGGTTTAACAAATACATAAAAGAAGTAAATCAACTACAACAAGCATCAGAGAAAAAAGGATAGACAAGTATGCGAACGAACAAACAACAATGTGTACGCAAAAGAATTCTCGAACGTTCCACTCCAAAACCTTCATCAGACTGAATAAGTGCACATATAAAAAGGCAACAGTCAGTAAGAATTCAGTCAGCCTTGTGTGAAGTTTTGTCCGAAAAAAACAGTCATGGTTTAAAGATCGCCATTATAAGAACCTACAGTTGTTAGTGCTTACGTGAACAGAAGTGTAAAGAAGTATAACGAACAAGTAATTATTGTTGTAAAAGTTGAAAACAGTATCACATAAGATAGTTCGGACAATAAAGAGTTTAATTGAAACTAAACAAATATTAGTTTCTACTTTGTCTGCAACTAAGGATCTCAAATTTAAACGTTTTTTTTAAAAAGGTAAAAACTTAACAATATATTTTTTTTAATTTTAATTTAATTAAAATTACCCTATTCAAACAATTGGAGGCTTATATTACAACGAATTCTATTTTTACACGATTTTGTGATAATACCGAAAACAATTGATTCCGTTTTTACACGGTGATATTTGATATAGCACGGTCGGGAAAAGATTTTGATGGTGTTTTTATAAAACCTGTCTAAGCAACCCAAAAAAAAAACTTAAATACGAAAGTTTTAGTGCGTTAAGGAAAATGTCTACGAATCGTAGGAAAGACACCCCTTTTTTTGTTAAGGATATTGAAGGATATGGAACCAATCCCCTTCTTTTTTTACACGGATTTTTCTGGAACCTATCTATCGAGTAAAAAGTTAATTTTTAAAAATCGATCCCGTTTATGAGTGTGAAGATAAATTCGAATTTGAAAATCCAAGACGCAACCCATAAATTTTAGCTGCGCCACACTTAGCGTTAACAGTGCACAATTTGATCTAAAAAATGCACAATTTGATCTTAACAGGGCAAATTTTGCCGTTAACAGAGCACTGCTAACTGTTAACAGTATCCATTTGAACAAGGTCACTTGTTTAGCAGGTAATTTTAGGGCATATAGTAGGTCTATGAGTACCATATAATACTCTAGGGATTGTTCCAATGCCTCTTAATATTATCAGCAAAAAAGTCCTATATGAAGTGATATGGTATTGTAAAAATTGGCTTTGAAAACATCAATTTTTTGATTGAAAATTCTCTAGAAGATCAGTGGCCATTTGGGAACATATAAGAAACTCTACCCTATACAGACTATATACCGTTGTAGTGGGATAGCTGAAATAATTTTGTGAGTCGAGATATTGAATTTTAAAAAAATCGATTTTTGGTCGAAAATGGACTACCATTTGTATATAGTCTGTATAGGATGCAGTTTCTTATATGTTCCCAAATGGCCACTGATTTTCCAGAGAATTCTCATATATTTTCTACCACTACCACGGTTGGAAAGAGGACCCTCTGGACTACCATTGGTATATAGTCTGTATAGGGTACAGTTTCTTATATGTTCCCAAATGGCCACTGATCTTCTAGAGAATTTTCAAATTCGAATTTATCTTCACACACATATCCCGTTTGGCATCCCTAAATACAACCTACCTTCTCACACCACTAATGTTGTGTGCGTTAATTTTTTACATGTGTAACGGTACCTACAGTTTAAAATCGACTCCGAACGACAGATTTTGAGAAAATTTACATGGCAATTTTGGTTCCTCCCGTAGTTTTGTGGTTTGAACTCGAACCTTCAATCTAATAAGCGAACACACTACCTACTAGACAAAACAAACTCTATCGATAATAGGAATAATTCTATGTACTCAAAGTATGTATCAAAAGTGGTACATAATCTAGAATTATTATACTTTTTAAGTTAAATAAACTACGGTTAAATTGAATTTAAAAATAGAAACTCGAACTAAAATTATCCATTATTTCAGTAAAGACATTCTTTAGCACAACGAAAGCCAATGGAAGTGATGCGATTCGCAGCATCGGGATGTCACTGTATATAAGTATGGTAGGTATGAATTTTTCCTTATGTGCCCTAGTTAAAGAAGTTTTCTGTAACTGTGGAATATTGTTTTTTATTATAAGAACTCGGTACCATAAAATTATCTGGAAAAAAAGGATTAAAAGCCAAAGAATACATTTAGGAAACATACAAATTTAAAGGTTAGTAGACTACATACAAGTATGCTGCATTGTTTGAAAGGGCGATGTGAATTAATATGTGGAATCAACGGTATAGAAACAAGATGTAAAATAAAAACTCAAAACGTAAAAACGGAAAGACGGAAGACGTAAAAAATGCTATAAAACCTACAAACTTAAAAAAATCAGTCGACCAATAAGGTATCGTTGTATACCAATAAGGTGAAGTTATAAAGTTATAAAAAATATATGCTTTTGTTTAATAAGCAGACATTAATGGTTATAGTGATCATGAAGATAATGAGCGTAAATCAACCAATCCATCCAGTCCATAGAAGATAGTCAGTTGTAAATTATGTGGAAAAGATGATTATTAAAATCGTTATACGCTTATCATATTCCAAGCGGTTATTTTAATATTCACTGTGTCAACTGGAACAACAATGTTGTGGAACAATTTATTCGATTTTAACTATGTTCTACGAACTATGAAATTCATTAAGATATTAATATTCGCTAACAAATTCAGCTGCAAATGTTAATGTTTTGTTTTCTGTGAATTTTTATGAATATTTTTCACATTTATAATTTGGCTTGAGCTGAGTTTCCTTTAAAAATAATAATAAAAAAAAAAATAATAATCAAATTAAATTAACGATTACTACGTTACTTAATTGATCATTGCATTTATCGTTTAGTCAGGATTACAACCTCACCTTTCACTTCATCCATATTGTAGGTGTTAATTTTATCCATGCAGTTTAAAGTCGACTCCGAAATATAGATTTTAAAGAACATTTTACTATTAATTGAATTTACTCTCAGAGTTTTTGGCGTTTGACTGCTGAGAGGAGGGAGGATTCGAAAGAAATTTACTTTTTTCATATTAATTTTTATACAAGTCGCCTCAGCCAGTTGTTGAACTACGGATTATCGTCTAATAAGCCAATGCACTACCCACTAGACTACAGGAACTTAAAGATCTTTTTGATTTTGATGATTTTAACCAAAACTCTCCAGGATAGGGCATTCGGCAACGTCTACTGCTTCCATCAGAGACCGTTTACTAGGCTAGAACTTGTGTTTACTATTTTAATCTCTAATCTCGGGATCTTTAGTCCTGAATTGATTAAAAGTTTGAACCGACGCTTTTGGGTACTAAATTCTTCTATAAAGTTAATGCTGTCAATCCTACTTGAATTTCCGAAAGGTACTTGACTGCTACAATGGAAATTAAGACTGAAAGCTGTAAAACCGTGATCCGAAATTGAATAATTTTCTGATACCCACTAGTCACAGAGCAGAGTCGAACAAACTCAATCCATAAATTTAAAAAGTCTAAACACTATTTGATTAAATTTTTATACACAATATCAGCGATTGGAAGTTATTTGCATGCAGTTTTTGTGTTTTTGAAGTTATCAAGGTAAACTATAATATTTTCTTTTATATTTCCTCCGGTGTTCACTCTACAGGAAAATCGAAAAATCTGTTAATCAATCAAGTTATTTTACAACAAAATCTTTTCCTTCAAATGTCACTTCAAGTGATTTGATCCAACACAATAGACGCAACACAGCTGGCACAACAATTTTACAATTTGCAGCCTTAGATAAACTGCATGAGCATTAATTATAATTAACGCAGCAGCGGCAAAGCATTAGGTTACGTTAGGTCGAAGTGGTAGTTTCGTTATCACAAACCTCACGTGAGCACGCATAGCGGCCCATTGTGATGCCATGGGTGAACACAGTCCATGTACTGACCAATTTCCACCAAAATCAGGTAAAAGGAAGAAGTTGGCCACTGCAAAGGCTGGAAAACCAGTCAGAAAGTTTGATGAACGAAGCTATATCCTTGACATCAATAGACGATAGCTTCGTTAAACTAACAAGCAATGGGAAGCCAAATAACCTATATCTACATCTAGCAAGAGACGGGCACTGGCAAAGAAAGTGAATAACAGTCTCCTATTCCTCAGTGGACCTGCATCCACATCAGAAATCGTTAAAAGGGAGCCTCATTCTTTCCGCGTGTCTGCCCATGACGCAAAGACCTGTAAGCACGGCCACTGTAGTCGAGATGACATCACGACCAAAACCAAGTAATTGGTTGGTACGCCTTCTATCCGTCAGGGATAGAATTGTGCGTTAATTTTAATTGTGTGCGCTAATTTTATATGTGAGTGGCGGGACCAACAGCTTACAGTCGACCCAGAACGACAGATTATTTGAAAACATCTTCATGACTATTTTATTTACTCTCAGAGTTTTTGCCAGAAATCTGCTGAGAGGCAGTTTGCCTAAGAAATATTTTTTATATTTCATTTTGATGCCTGACCTGGGATTCGAACCAGGGATTTACGTTTAATAAGCCAAAAATTGCTTCTTGGTAATAATTCTCGTATTCTTTTTCTCAGACAATCAAAATAAAGCCCAGAGTCTCTGTCGGGAACCGAACCCATAACCATCGGTGTAAATAAGCAACATCTCTTAAAATTGCAAATTATAACGACTGCAATGAAAAAAGATGACAATTTACTTTTCGCAATGGAAATATCGTCGTATTATATAAATGGAGACAATAAAGTAATTGGCAAAAATAATATAAATTAGGCAAGAATTGTTTCAATTTAAAGTGTACAATGTACAAAAGAGGAAAGAGAGTAAATTGTAAACCATTCGACGTGAATTCATAAACATGGGTGTGACAACTTAATTTCAAACTTAAGAACGACATAATAAAGTAATCGTAAAATGATTTACTTTGAAAATACAACAGGTTTCTTAAATTTTATAACAAAAAAAAAACTAAACAGTAGCATATAACGAGACATACTTGAACTATAGTATTCCCTCGATTTACGTCGTAGAATGTTCCGGAAAAAGGCGACGTAAATCGAATTTCAAATAACTCATACTATCAGATGCATTTGTTTAAAAAATAAAAAATTTAAAATAATTAAATTTTGCTTTAATGTTTTGAATTTTTTAAAGACGGAATTCCCCTGATTTTGTTTGTAAACAACGAAGACGACGAAAATCGAATGACAACGGAAATCGAAGTTGAAGGGAACAAAATTTTTGACGACGTTAATCGAAACAACGTAAATCGAGGTGACATAAATCGAGGGAATACTGTATAACTAACTATACATTCGTATTAAAGCAAAAAAAAAAAATAATTCAAATTCAAAGTCTACAAGAACTTCAACATGTTGCTTACAGCGATCGTTTTCTGTAACGTTAGAAGAATTAAAATGATTAATTAAATTTACAAAATAATTGGCAATTGTTGCAATTTGTCCACTTTATAATACAATATTTTGCTTAGTTTTGTCATATAAAAAGTTTTAAACATTTTCTTGGAAAATTTTTTCTTTCAATTTCAAAATCAATATTCAAAAACATTAATTATGTTTCGACTTTACACAGGCTAATGAAGATAATAATTTTGCTTTAATATTGTATTTTTGACATGGTTTTTAAAAATAATAATAAAATTAAATTAATTATAATTGAAAAACTTACATAAGAATCAAACCTATACTAAAGACTTCCATAGTTTGGTATAGACTTACCAGAGTTATACGAAACCACAAAAAAATATGTCGGCTGCGATCAAATCTGTTCCTCTTTAAAAACACAAGATCACGGACAAACTTTTATTCTAAAAATATATTTGAAATCTTAGCTAAAGTTTAATCTAATAAAAGTATTGTATTTCATCTGTGGACCGCATAGAATGGCCTGAAGTTTTGGTATTATGTTGGAAGTTAATATAGTCCATATTTGGTATTTTGGCTAACACTGGCCAACAAAATTTCCAAAAATACACAACCATACCTTAGAAAAACATATCCTGGATTAGAGTTAAAGACTGTGTGCTTTGGAATTTCGGACATGCGTCTGATGGATGCAGCATCAAAAACTCTTAAGAAAAACATAATCTGGTTTGTAAAGCAAAAATCTCATGCTATGCAAAAAATGTAGTTATGAATAGAATTTTTTCCCAATAGGTCATAATCTTGACTGAAGGGTTGTAATGACCAATTATGTATGTAGAGTTCAAATTAACGTTAAAAACTCCACTAACTTATTCAAACGTGTTAAATAAATTTTAAATTTCGTCTAAAATCAATGGACTTTCTTTAGTTTCTATGATTTATTTTTCAGTTTAATTTAAAACTATGAAAAGTGTCATGTATTTGCAAACTGTTCTTATTAGGCAACCAATTAGAAATCCTTTAAGGCATCGTTTAAACGCGTTTTCTCCCATAATACCGACCATGCTTCTTTAAGTTTAGGATATTACAGCAAATTCATACGTAGCGTATTAATGCACTGAACGTACCTGTTGAAACCTTTTGTTATTTGTTTTCTGTATTTCCTCGGTCGGTATTATCTATTTAATTGCGTTCGACAATAGTAGTCTGAAACTCTCGAAATCCACAACTTAAAGATAGTGAAGATAAGTCAGCGATAAATCACTTGTGTTTTTCACAAAATTTGGAGTTACATTTCTCAGATTTCCAAATGCATCCCGCAATAATAAAATTAATCCAACTCTGCCATAAATCCCTTGAAAATCCTGTAGGAGATGCCAGGTTTTTGAAGTTCTGGATATTTTCAAAGTTATTTTAAGCCTTCTGTAAGCAATATCGAGATATGTATTACTCTCCACGAGCATCTAATTCCATTTATTTCAATCGACATCCCTACTATTCAATCTGCAGCCGTACACAACCTTCAAATTTGTAGATCTGTTTTAATTGATCTAAACGGTGGATCAATAAATCCAAATCAAATTGGTAAATAAAGAAATATTTATTTTAGTTAAATTTCTATTACTTTTAATTTCTAGTTACCTTTAAAACTTATGATGTTAAAGGCAAAGAAATTGACCAAAAAAAACCTTGAGAAAAATTTGCAGGGTAGTACGCCTATAATAAACACAGCTTCGTTATCCGATGGTAGTACAGTCAACCCTCCTATAACCCGGCACTCTCAGAACGCGGTTTCCATATAACGCGGGGCTGAAATTCCGACAGCCATCCTATAACGCGGTACTCTTATAGCGTGGTTTGGGTTCAACTTCATCTTATAAGTTTTTTCCGCACAGTCTATGAAAGAATAGTAAATAGATATTATAACGCAAAAGCACAGCTGATATACAGTACCGTGCAAAACAATAGCAGTAGGTTTTTATATTTAAAAAAACAATGAATGAAGATGAACCAAGTGAGGATAAATATTAAATGATGATATTATTTTACAAGTCTTTCTTAAGTTTGTTGGAAACCAGTCTTTTAGTTTAGTTTTTATTTAATTTTTTTTTTTATCAATCCTTATATGAACTCTTGAATTCAATAAAAATAATTTATAATTTATCCTGCCTTTTGTATTTCTTGGTCTCCATATAACGCGGTACGAATGACTTGATTTGTACTGATTCTGTGTTTCTTATAGCGCGGTTTCCATACAACACGCTACGAATTAGCCTGGTTTGTACCTGAAATCCGAATTTCTTATAGCGCGGTTTCCATATAACGTGGTACGCACTCATCGCATTATAGGAGGGTTGGCTGTATATGAATAATCTGCTTGTAGGAAGAGCAGTCGATGGGCCACTGGATCACCAACTGTGTACCGCTAAAAGATGGGAAGTACAAGCAACTGCACACAGATAGGCTGATTTTTGAGAGCATGGAACTGGCACAAAGTATTACCATATTTTCTTATTATTTCTCTGCTTTGTTTTATTTTCATTAAACAAGTTCTTCCAACTAAATCACTATTCTGCAGATAGCCCGATGGTAGGAAGTAATTTTAGTAGATGCAAAGCATTCTGCTTAAACGGAAGGATGCACTGGTCAGAAAATTTGCCCATTAACTCCAGGATTTTCGCTGAAATTCGTTATTGACTTTATGTCGGGGATGTTTTCGAAAGATTTATTTGTATTATTGATAAGGTGATATACTAGTTTGGGCTTAAAAACCCTCTCATTCATTTGTTTAAATAATTCTGCCATATTTTTATTATTTAAATGAAACAAACACAAAATGAAAATAAATTATCCTGATAAGATTATTTTTTTTTAATGTAAATCCAATTATACAAACAGCAAATTTTGTTTCTATCCGAAAAAACTGAATTGTTAAGCAAACATTCGAACGAGGGTCATTATTCTATTCAGTTAATGACCTACTAATTTAACAAGAAATACGAATTAACATTGAAGTAATCCGATACTTTTACAAAATGAACAAAACAGTTTAACGTTTTTACTGTTTGGTAGTGAAACTTAACTCTTAATCGAAACATTTTAGCCGAGATTTATTTAAGAAAATCATTCTTATGGAAAAATGTACAAATAAATTTGGCACGGACCACTAAAATTTGAAAAAAATTATTAAAAAACAAATAAAAAGGCTTCAATCCCACCGAAAGTTTGGTAATATGACTCCAAGTCAAAAACAACAAAAATTTAAAAAAAAAAAATCTTTAAGGCAAAAGAATATTTTAAAACGTTGTATGTACAATATGACATAGCAAATAAAAAACAAAAAAATGACAAATTTTAGTTTAAAACGAGAAAAAACTCGTAGAATTTTGAATGAGGAGGACATGTTGTAATTAAGAGAAAGAAAAAACCTTTGAAATGGAAATAAATTACCAAATCAGGTACTTATGGTAAATATGTATTATTACGTTTGTACCTTATAAAAACGTTTAAAATATGAGCTCATAGATTTTCGTTTATTTTTAATTAAAATTCTTTATTATTCTAACAATTCTATTTGCCACTGTTCACAACTTAATGTAAACAACAACAATTGCTTTGTTTGTTATTACTCTGTCTTTTCTCTTCGCATAAACAATAACAATCACATACATACATAATTGGTCATTACAACACTTTACTCATGATTTCGACCTAGTTTCTCACACCTCTTATGTTGTGTGCGTGAATTTTATACATGAGTGGCGGGACCTACAGTTTAAAGTAAACTATGAACGACAAATTTTTGAGACGGTCTTCATAGCAATTTTATTTACTCCCAGAGTTTTTACCAGAAATCGGCTGAAAGACAGTTGCCGAAGAAATATTATTTTTCATATTTCGTTTTGATGCCTGGAATATGAATCCGGGCTTTACGTCTAATAAGCCAATACACTATACACTAGATTAAGGCGACTACAATAACAATTACTAGACAATTATTCGACAGACTTTTTTGTAACGGTCATCTTCAAACCAAGATTACTATCTTCAAATGCACCGCGTCATCATACAAGACTAATGGAACTTCACTAACTAACTCACCTGCTTTGCCTTGCCTTTTTTATGGCAAAGTAAATAGTCTGATGCGAAAGTTCATGACTTCGCCTCTCGAAATCTCTATAAATGTAAACATAGTTGCTTACATTTATTATTGTAGTGTTGCTTGTTGTTATATTTTTGTTTACTTTTTTTATCATTTTTTATGCTGGTGTTTGTTGTTATATTAAGCAGTACGATAATTTCTAAACAGGTTTGTTTACTCCATTCTTTTGTGGGGAGGAGTGTACTCACAACTTTAAATTTAAATAAAAACAAAACTGATGCTAAGTGTATCGGTATGAAGTGGTTTGGAAGGTTATTCTCGGTGAAAGCAAAGACGAAGAATCTACTATATTCAGAAGAGTTGATATTTGCACCTGAGTTTTTTTACTTAAGTACATATAGTCATCTTGAATTCAAAGATTCCTTGTTGTAAAACAGCGATCGTTTGGCAGAAATAAACCGCCAATTTTTAACGAGAAAGAACATAAACATTTGTTCACCATTTACAAAATTTGAGGATTCCACGCCAATAAAATTGTTCGACTTTTGAAACAAATCAATCAGTCATTGAAATTTCTATTTTATCGTAGAAATCCTGAGCCAAGTCAGTAGGCGGTGCAAAATTACATTACCGTGTCTTGTGGCCCATTCTGGTTGCTTTTCGGTCAAATACATTGATGATTTATTGTCGATAGCGATCTGTATTAACGATTTCACTAGGTTTAATGAGCTCAAGGTAACCAACCCTTTCCTGGACCCACCAGACACTGTATTTAAAGTGGCTCTTCAGCACTTCTCTTCAAATGTAAACAAAAATATTATATTTTCTGTAAATCATCATTCATCTGGTTCAAAATTCGCACCGATAATGTTTCTGTTCAATGATTCGCTGTAAAATAAATAAGGCTCGTTAACAATAAATGTTCCTTGCGGAGACATCTGTATCTTGACGTTCACTTCATACCGATAAATCTGATAATTCTTATAAAAAGAAATTTTGTCATAATGATCCTTATACCAAGTACCACTTTTCTTCTTGCACTATTATTCTTGGGGGATTTGAGTTCAAATCATTCTTAAACAATAGCAATAAATTGAATTCAACTTATTTTGTGTAAATTAATACGATAAACCTACTCTGATTATGCATTTTTTCTTAATCAATTCCATATGAATTGAAAAGAGTTACCAAGTAACTAATTCATCCAATCTGCCTATCGTAGCCCTTCAGCATTTGTATTAAATTTTTATTTAAGAACATTGTTCTTATTTCTTGTAATCTCTTCATCATCGTTATCATCTCAATGATCGCAGTGTTCATTCATTGACTAAATGGTATATAATTTATGAATATTTATTTATAGCATGGACATATGCTGTTTTAAGCCTAAATGAATATGTAGTAACTTTTAAGAACCCTAAAGATTATAACTTTTCGTAGAATTTTTAAAGCACATTATGACTCATGTAGTTTGAATGGCCAGCAGTTTGCTTTTAATTTTATTGACTTGAGTAAAATAGCAATAGCGATGCTCTTTTTCTTCTAAAGTAGTAAACACCATAGTTTACTGCGTTATAAAATAGTTTTTTTTTTTTGTTTTTTAAATAACTATGAACTAACAGAGCTGAAAAAAATTATAGGGAAACTTCAACAATTTACGTGTTGTAATTGAAATAAAAAAACAAAAATTTAACATTAAAGTTGTAAGAATAGCAAGAAGACTTTGTTATGTAAATAAAACTAATTTTCTTGTAAAGATTACTTCCGTCATTGGGCATTACAACCTAGCTAAATCCTAGCATGTTAATTTTATACATGAGTGGCGAGGCCTAACAACAGTTTTGTCTGTCTGTCAGCAGGTGTCTGATTGGTGAGTTGAACCACAGACTCTCATATAAGTTAACACACTACCTATTAGACAGTGGCATTTATGTGATGATGCTTATATTAAAAAGGAGTTTATCTACCATATCGATAACTAAATTGTTTAATACGTGTTACTTAAATAAAACTGTATAGATTTGAAGAACAAGCCACTAGGGATGCCAATCTGGAAATCCCGAATCCCAAAATCCCGGGATTCGGGATTTTGTGAATCCCGAAAATTAAAAACTTGTCCCGGGATTTTTAGGGATTTTCAGGAATTCATATGTATTTGACCCTACAAAAGGTCCTGAAAAAAATTCTATATCACTTGATTTCGATAATAGCATCTCAGATGAGGAAACCCCTACTTCCAGTGATAAAAAAATTATTTGATGGCATCGAAGAATGCAAAACAAATAAAAAGGGTAACTGATTTAGATACTCAACTGTCCAAAGAAATACAAAATCCCGCATCCCGGGATTTTTAAAAATTGATCCCGTTTGGCTTTTAATTTAAACCTCAAAAATTAATGACTACCAAACATGAAATAACCTTAGAAATTAACTTTCGTTGAGCTTACTTGGCGAGAGGAAGTTTAATTGTTTGAAGCATATAGAAAATACTTACACAAAGCAAGGTTATGAAGGGCGATAGTGCCAAACATTCATGCCACAACATCGAGATTTCGGAATAATCACGTTTCCGAAATGGAGAAATCTTCTGATTACTGCTGGGAACAAAATATTCTTTTTTGACTATAACAGAAGTATGGAAAAGAATTCAAAAATTCTATTTCGTAAAAGATTATTCCAATCTTGCAAATTCATTGAACCAGTGGTGACGAGGTATTATAAAAATGAAGAAATCTTCAAATATTGAATAAATAAAGGGTATGATGGTAGAATTTGAAATACAAATTTTATTTTTAACAACATAAAGTTCTTCTGTTATTTATTCCTGAGTTTATTTTCAAACAATTAATTAGACTCTGTGTCAAAATAAAAAAATTAAATACACCCGACTAATGAGATAGTGTAGGTTGTAAGTTTTATTGAGTAGAACTGAAAAATATTTTTTTATATTTGGTATTAAGAATGGACAAACTTGAAAATATTTGAAAAAAAATTCGAATATTCCAAGTTTACCTGATCAAAACTCATAGCATATTAAGTCGAATAATAGATATACCTAAACCATTTTAAAGTTACATCTCTTCCCTTTCCAACAAGATTTAAGTTTTGGAAATCGGTTCAGAAATGTTTGAATAATCATGAAATTTGTGCGTAAAGTCTAAAAAATCAGTTTTTGTCAAAAAAAAGTTTTGAGGGTTCGAGAAAAATTGAAAGAATATGTTTGAGTTATGTACAATAGGTCAATTTCGACCTCCGGGTACTGTGCTTGTCTTAACCCGACAAGTACACGTTCTCTAACCTGTTTGAGTTCTACTCAACTAACTGAACAACACGGACAATGTAGTTACTCGGGTGTATTTTCACTGTCGCACCGTGTTATGTGACACAATGCAGGTGTTATGTTGCATAATGCAGGTCAGTCTGTTATTTTTTATAATTAATTAGGCAAGTAATTTGAACATTGATTTTGAAATTAAAATGCCAGCTTTGTTTGACTTATTTAACGAAAATATTTACATTAGTGTGCTGCTGCTATAATTTCATTCTCTACTGTGTACACTTTTCTTTTATTTAATCTTCAGAAATAATATGAATATGGTATAATAAATTTCAATGGAACACATTTTAATTTCAAGCATTTTCTTTCTGCAATTTTTTAAAAGAGAAAAAAAAATTTCGTAGATTTTAAAGAAATTGTTGAAATATTTTAAATAAATAAGTTCAAAAGCAGGGTGGGCCATTTACAAGTTTAAATTAAAAAATGGAATAAAACAAAACCGATTTGGAATTTTGAGAAGATTTTTGAGAAGATTTTCATGGCAATTTTATTTACTCGCAGAGTTTTTGCCAGAAATCTGCTGAGGCAGTCGCCAAAGATTTTTTTTTCATATTACGTTTTGATGGCTGACATGGGATACGAACCCGGGCTTTAAGTCTAATAACCTTACGCCGACTACATACTCATTCTTTATAGAACGTATAAATTAAAATTTCTATTACAGTTATTCACAGTCGATGAATGTGCAAATTTTTCTAATACAGTCAATCCCGGTTATAACGAACTCCGTGGGACCAGAAAAAAAAGTTCGTTATAGGCAAAGTTTGTAATAAACGGGATGATGTCATAGAAGAAAATATAAAATACATAGAATTTTTTTTTTTCGTATATTAAAAACAAAAAGTATTTTTTTTATGAAAAACCAAAAATAAAACTTTTAAAAAACTTAAAAAACTTTTTATCTAGTAGCTGATTAAAGATCTTGAGTTATAATTTAATGCTGTCATATTAAATAAAAGTAAAGACTATTACCACACTTTAAAGTTTTTTCTGTAAAAAGGTAAAATGTATGAAATTTAATTACTTGGACCATTTAAGTAGTTCCTTTTAACCGAGAATTCGTTATAAACGAGTTCGTAATAAACGAAGTTTTTTGTATGAAAATTGTTATTAAAACGTTCGTTATAAACGTGTTTGACTGTATAAAGAAATATTTTTGAGATTTAATGAATGAATGCCAACAAGTAATTCGCCGAAATATTTACTCTACTTTCTTAATTGCAAAAGAATTTTACTTTGACACAACTTCCTTTCACTTTAATTATTCAATTCTGCACAGAAATTTGTATGTCCACTTTACAGTTATCATTTGATTATATTCTAACCACAAATATTTTTCACAATTTTCTCATGTAAATTTACAAGATAATTTCCATCTTAAATTGAATTTTACGAATAAAATAGTTTCACAGCTTTGCGGTCAAATCAATTTAAGAAAAGCGAAATTTCATGCTAAACTTTAACTCTATCTACACTTAAATTCAAATTTAGGTAAACAAAAGAGACATAGGCCTCATACAATAAGACCCCGCTTAACGCGGTGTATACATTCCAAAAAGTTCCAACGCTAAACGGAACTGCGTTAAATGAGGCAACTTAATACGTACAAATGAAAATACAGCATGTCTTCGGAAAATACAGTTGGAAATACACCGTCGCTATTATAGTTGTATATGTATTTGAACACATATACAACAAGTATCAATACAGTCTGCGATTTAGGTTAGAATCCCAATTCTACCATTTAATACTGAAACAGAGTTAAGCGGAGCAGCGTTAAGCGGGGTCTTACTGTTATTCTAATCAACCGCCCACAATATTGTATTCGCAAAATGCATTTTTTCTATCTTCAGTAGACAAACGATTTGATAATATGACACACAACAGAGAAATTTAACTCAATTTATTAAAGCTTTGGAACTATAAGCGGAATAAAAAATTTCAATTAAGATAACAACAACAACAAAAATTTGTACATATACACTGAGTCCGCAATAAATGGCAAACTGTGTTTATTTAATAACAAAAAAGTGTCCAACAATTGCTGAAAAAATTTCCGGAGCCTACCATCATTTTTTCTATTTTCTCGTAGTAAATTAACGTATACAAATGGCAATTTGTAGGCAGGCGGTTGTTTGATTCAGCTTGTCTGGCGATGATGTTGCATTAGCACTGCTTTTCACTACTGGAAAAAGAGTGATTGACAATGCGTGCAAAATAAAACGAAATTCATTCATAAAATGAAGTTAAAAATACAGAATTTTAACAAAAGAAAAAATAAATTTTTGTTATGACGCTGGCAAATTAGGTTAAAAAGCTTTATAAAAATTAAATTTAGACAAAATTAAACTACCTTCTAATAAAGCATAATCTCAATTAATAAAAAGGCAACTCAAATAGGACTGCATCAGAGATCAGCAATGAATCGTTTTTTCACTACTCATAAGTACTCATGAAATTTTGAGTATGATTGACTGAACAGTATTGAAATTCAACTACTCTGATTCATTCGTACTAAGTAGAGCTTGCAAAGAGTATGAGTACATCATTGACAACAAGCTCATAACATTCGAAATATGCATGTTCGATTCACACGCCGCATACTCATTCAGATTCATACTTTTAGAAAAATACTTATAATACATACTCATAAATGATTCGTGTGATCAGTCATCAAAATTTACAGTCTTAATTACTGTTACATTTTAAAAAAAAAAGAAGAAAGAAAAAGAGAAGGACAGCAAGCAAAGATTTGTGTGGGATTCGTACGCAAATCATACTTTGTGATTTGTGCATATGTTGAGTCATGGAAGGTCTAAGTCAACAATATCATTCGTATTGTTAAGTAAGAGTATGATGAGCACTTCAAACTTTGTATATGAGTAGTATGGGAATGATATTAAAATAAGTATGAATGCATATAAGCCTTAGAAATTATGAGTATGACTCGAATCTACTCATAATTTTTCAGTCGACGACCAGCAAAAAAACCTGATATTGTGAAATAATAACAAAAGCCAAACTTGAATTTGCTAAGGTCCATCTCAAATGGAGTGTCCAAAAATGGATGAATGTGCTGTTTTCTGACGAATATAAGTTTAATTTATAGGTTTCAGATAGCATAAGGCATCCAGACACAGGCCAAACGGACAACGGTTGAATCCTAAATATTGCTGGTCGTCTACTGAATAATCCGGCCTCTACCACCCTTCTGGGAATCGTTCTTTCGCTAATTTTTAAATTTAATCGGTTTCGTATGTGACTAGAAGATGCTGTAGGATCATTTTGGATTGTCCTTTTAATTAAAGAGTCTTAATGTAGCAAAATTTCACGTTACCTTCCACCAGAATGTGTAGGAGATATGCGAGCAGTTTGTAAAAATTTTTAAATTTTCCTAGAAATAATTGATCCGTAGATCGAATATTTTGTACTCAATTGATGCTTTGATAAACCAGCTCCCCAATCCAATCATGAACTTAAAAATCAACCTAGAAAATTGCAAAACTAAAGAAGACTTATTTGAAACCGCAAAAATCTTCTGAAATAATTAATAATTTAATATCCCCTATGCCTAAAAACTGTGCGTGTTTCAGTCCGAATAAAGGCTTCGCAACGAAATATTGATCTCAATAGTTTTTTGTGCACCTTAATTTTAGCTTTTGTTTTATTAAATTTATTATATTTTTCAATAATAAGGATATAAATAAATAAAAAAAATTTAATACATTTGTTTTCTTAAAAAACTGAGCGGGTGCTTTAGTTATGTATCTCAAAATGAGCGCCATAGAATAGGGGTTTTAGACATATATACATACATAATTGGTCATTACAACCCTTTAGTCAGGATTACAACATAGCTTATCACACCACCTATATTGTGAGTGATCATTTCAAAGATGAGTGGTGGGACCGAAACACCGATTTTTGATACAATTTTTTATGGCAGTCTTATTTACTCTCAGAGTTCTTGTCAGAAATTTGCTAAGAGACAGTCACAGAAGAAATATTTTTCCATATTTAGTTTTGTTGGAGATGTTAGACTTGGGATTTGAACTTAGGCCACAAGTCAAAGAAGCCAACACACCTTGAGAGTACCACCTAGTATACCCAACAGGAGCGCGACAAAATAGCGTCTATTCAATATTTAGTTTTCGTTTCATAGTAAATAGTCTCGAACACAAGTCATTAAATTTGTAAAATTCCAATATACTTAAGAGTTATCATGAGTCAAACTGTTCATACTTTTTATAAAGAACCTAGTTGCAAAGGAAACACGAATTTCGTATTTTGTGAATGCTTATGATCCAAATGCGGTCAGTACTATTAGCCAAGCATTCGGTGAGTGGTTCCGTTTTGGTTATTTTGATCTGAAGGATGGTGTAAACCACACAAAAATTTTCAATGAGCTGAAAATGTAGCTGATACTCAAGTATTGTCCAATTTTAAAAATAACTCAAATCAATGAATGTGTAATGCATATAAACAAACGCTTAAAAAGTGTAAAATTTTATATTTGTTTATAATACTTCCAAAGGCGTTGGCAAGTTATATCCTAACATAGCATTTTCTATACAAATTTAATGATGCTTTTCCATTCCTTCTTAAAAAGAACTTTATAAGCTCTTTGCAATTGACCAACAGCAAGAGAAATTATTATTATTTTTATTTTTATTCTTATACTTTTTCCAGCTGTCGACTGGGGGAATATTCAATTCCATTAAAGGGGCTTCTAGCGTTCAACATTTACAGCCTCTAGACTTGTCTTGCCATTCCAAGTGCAATCAAGGAGTTCAAACGTAACCGCTTTGATTATTGACATGCTCTTAAGTGTTATAAACTGTTTTTATAATATTCAACAATACATACGAGTACGTATTAAACTTGTTTAAAAAAAATTAAATTAAACACTTTACAAACACTTTACAAAGTCTTTACTTAAGGTAAGATCATGGGTTTTTTCATTTTTGGAGTGGTAAATGGTAATTGCAAGACTTGAATTTATTATGACAAGGTGTTTAGATTTTAAGAGATTTAATTTTAAATAACATGATCTTCAAAGGGGGGTCATAACATATTTATTTTTGGAGGCCAAGAAATATAATGAATTTAAAAATCTAAGTAATTTTGTTTATTAAATGCATAACTAAAATTTCGTAATCAAATTATTTACACTCATAGTACTCATGTTATTTAAGAATATTCAACGGCTTCCGAAAAATATTTGAAAGAGGCATTTTGTAAATATAAAAAGCAAAGGCTGTTTAAAGTCGTGGTAATTCTAATACTCCTGAGAGTTTATGCCAGAAATCTGCTGAGGTAGGAAGTCACAGAAGAAATATTGTTACGAAAATGGAAATGGTGTTATCGTTTAACATAAAAATGATAAACAAAAACTACAACAACAAAGAACTTGTTTACATGATCAACAAATAAACAAAAACATAGCAACAGGCAACAATAACACTGCACGGACAAACATAAACAAAATACACAAACAGCAATAATGTAAACAACATGTTTACATTATAGAGATTTCGCAAGAGCACTTATCAGATTGTTTACCCTGCGATCAGCGTTGCCAGTAATTTTTTAAAAGAACTTTTTATTTCTAAAAAAAATCCTTTTATTTTACAAAAAAAAAAAACTTATTTCCCACAAAAGTACCAAAATTTTTAAAGGGATCACCGAAGCCTGGTGCTCTATGTCGGATAACTCTGCTTCTTTTGCCCGGCACTAATAAAATACACAATATTTTGTATAAAAATTTAAGTATTTCTTGGTTTTATTATTGAATTTATTGAAAAAAAAAATTTAAATTGAATTTTGTCGAAAAAATTGATATTTTAGCAAACAAATTTAATGAAAACTTTCCGGATCTCAAAAAACTTGGACAAAAAAGGGAGAAACTTGGCAAGTGGCAAAGCTGCCTACATATAAACAGCTAGAAACAATTCAGTTAGACACAAGTCAGTTAGGCTGTGTGAAGACACTTTGCGTGTGAAGAAACTAATTGTGGTTTGAAGCAGTGTTGCAAAATTAAAATTTTAATATGGCACTTTTGCGTACTTTTTGGTACTTTTGCTAAAAAAAAATTCTATTTATGGATCAGAAAAACTAACGGCTAATATAATACAACAAGCAGATAATTCGGAATGTAATAGAGTAAAACCTCTATTTAATCAAACGTCAACGAAGCATACGTTCGTTTTAGCACATGAAGACCGTTCACATTGCTATTCACCTTGTGATTACGAACGTACGTTTCTAGGTCAGCAGTAGTCGAACATGAAAAGAGTACTGAAAATGTCGCGGGAGCACAGTGGTATGTTTGAAATGCAATAGTACTAAAGTACTAAATTTTTCAACACTTCTATCATGCCTCCCCTCATACTGAACGTTGCAATAAATCAGTGTACAACGTTCACTCATACCATTCAAAATATGTATGTATGTTTGATGTATAAACCTACTCATTTAGATTTCTAAAATCGAATGACACGAACCACTCAACAAAACTAACAAAAAAAAAAAGGAAAAAACGAATAAGCTAAAAAGAAGACAGCAGCAAGCAGAGCAAACACACACACAAGTATCTAGTCACTAGAGTACATTAAGGTTCGTAAGCGAATCATATTTACTTTGTCACCCTTATTAAGGAGAGTCGAAATCAACGACAACATCATACATGTTGTTAAGTATGAATGTGATGTGTTACTTCAAACTTTGAATAAGAAATTCCAGGTTGCATGGCATTTAAAGGAAAGTATAAGTGCGTAAAGGTTTGAGTGAAATTACAAGTATGATTCAATTCTCTTTTTCTATTTGAGTGAACTCTTTGTTGATCTCTGAGTGTATGTGTGTCTTCTTTTGCTACCATACCTCACCACATAAATTAATTGTTTGTCTTTTGTGTTACTACAGTGCAATATACATAGTACTGTGTGTAGTAGAATTAAGAAAAAGGAGTAAAAAAATTTTATTACTGCTTAACCAGAGGCACATAATGAATAAATATAAATTTGGATTTTGTTGCTGGTCAATAAATAATAAATTTGCATAAGCGCAAAAAGAAAAAGTTCAAAAATTAAAAAATAATTTTAAATAAAATAAATTAAATAGAAAAAACAATAAAAAAATAATTTAAAATATTTTAAATATGATTAATAGAAAGGCAACAAGCTTAAAAAAAAAATTAAAAACAAAAACATTTGAACACAAATTTAATCATTGAAAACTTTGAACGCAGGCCTTTTGATTATACTCATGCAAAATTTTCTTCTTAACATCTTTAATTGGCTTGTATGCAATGAAATAACATTGAAAACACAATAACATTACTCTGTAAACAGTAGTGTTAGTGTTTTTCTTAACACAAAAAAAAAAACACAACACTCTCTGTCATTCTCTTTCTTGCAAACCACGATGGTACACATCATTAGTTTTGCAAGCATAGTAACAAATTAATTTTATTGTGTTTGCTTTACAAATATGTTTTTTTGAAACTCACCTGCTCACCAACTCAACCATCATCCATCTCTTCGTTGATACGATGCACAGTACGATGTTTTCTAATATACACAATTTACATTTCCAATACATATACAATATGCGTGTGCACACAAAAAAAAACACTTTTGCACATTTAAGTCCATGCGCTAACAACTCAACATATTTTTATTCCGGTATAAACCGGTTGCTCTGCTTTTTTTTTTACTTATTACGCATTGGCCTTACACTAACAACACTTCACTTCACTTTTTTTTCTCATTCTTTTTCTTTAACCTACACGCCTTTTGGAAGAGATTACAATAATTTTTATTAACACTACAAATGAAAACTACAAACGACAAAAAAAAAATTAATTAAAACCACCGAATTCCGTAAATTAACAATCGCCCTCGTTTGGTTTTCAACCAATACATTTTGTTAACACTATTTTTAATTATTTTTTCTTTATAACAAACTTTAATTTATTATTTTATATTAAATTTTCAACCGGCCGAAATTTTCACTCACGCACTCTTAAACACGACTGACCACAACTTATACTGACCACTGCCGGCTGTCTTCGGCAATAGAATACATAAAATGTAATCAAATTACCACCCACAAAAAACTTAACATTAATAACCCCACCAATAAAGATTATGATAATTAAAAAACTACAATAAGAACATAAACAAACGCAACAGTTTGTTTGCCTGTTTCCTCTGCTCTCATTACTTTGTAAAAAACGAATAAAAGAGGAGAGCCGAACATTTCATAAAAACTTGACGAAATGTTAACCAAACTACAGAAAAGGTCAACATGCCGCATAATTTCTAAAGGCATTGTTATTGTAAATGCGAATGGTAAACAAATCAATGTTAGTTTTGGAGGTCAAACAATGTTAAGAAGATTTCTTGCATTCTACATTCGGCACATAACAACACCCCTTCTCTCTGTATAAAATAACAACCGAAAGAGTAAGTTTGTAGGAAACCGAATGCCATTCAAATTTTATTTTCTTCCAGCCAAAGCAATACACTTGTTCTTGTTAAACATCATAGAATCCATCAATACATTCATATAGTTTCTTTTTTTTCGAAAGACATTTAATACATGTAGATGCAAAAACAATGCGTGTGTGGTTATACAAAACAGTTGTTGTTTTTCAAACCCTTTAATAGGGCAAACACCTAACACAATCTCACAACAATCAGAGAAACTTTTTCGCATAAAGCCGAATGCATGAAAGAGAATGGATGAATAACAAAGCGAAGGAATTTGTGTTTGCAAAAACAATTCGTGTGTGGTTATAAAAAGCAGTTGTTGTTTTCAAAGCCTTTAATAGGGCAAACAACTAACACAATCTCACAACAATCAAAGAAACTTTTTCGCATAAAGCCGAATGCATGGAAGCTTTTTTCCTACGCGCTGTACTTACTTTGTATTAAATATGTATGGGAAGTGTGCTAGAAGACCACTTCATATTGTGAATAAATGCATGAATCACAAAACGAAGGAATTTGTGTGTCCGTGCATGAAAGTCCAATGCATGAAGGTTTTTGTTATGCGCTATGCGTACATTGTATTAAATATGGTTAATGTGCTAGAAGACTATGTATTTCGTATTGTGAGTGAATGGATGAATAACAAAGCGAAGGAATTTGTGTTTGCATGTGCATGAAGTCGAATGAATGAATGTTTTGTTTTTTGTATATGCTTTGCATTAAACTTGAATATTATAGGTGAAGAACATTAGGACTTTGAATGAACAACAATTAATGGAGCATGAAAGCGAATGCATGATTGTTTTTCTCAGTCACATTTGCATTAAAAAGCTTAATGAATGAATGAGTATTAGTCATATGCGTAAAACTACAAAATTTGGGAATGGAGAAGAAATGTATTGTTGTTCTAATTGTTTTTGTTTCTTATTAATAAAGACATAATAAGAAAACACAGAAAAATAACATGATTGTATTTGCTGTTGTTTGTTTTTGTTTTCTTTCAATTGTTATGCATGCAATTAAAAAGGGGAGAGTGTTGTTTGCAAGAAATCTTCTTAACATGGTTTGACCTCCAAAGCTAACATTGATTTTTTAACTCTTCACAGTTACAATAACAATGCCTTTAGAAATTATGCGGCATGTTGACCTGTGCTGTAATTTGGTGAACTTTTCGTTAAGTTTTTATGAAATCTTCTGTTCTCCTCTTATATCGTTTTTTAAAATAAGGAGAGCAAAGGAAACCGTAGTGTTTATGGGTGGTTATTAATATTAAGTTTTTTGTAGGATGGTAATTTGTTTACATTTTATGAATTTTATTGTAGGAGACAGTCGGCGGCGATCAGTATAAGTTTTCGTGTTAAAGAACGTGTAAGTGAAAATTTCGGCCGGTTGAAAATTTAATATAAAATAATAAATTAAATTTTTTTATTAAGAGAAAATAATTAAAAATAGTGTTAACAAAATACATTGCGTGAAAACCAACCGTGTGCGATTGTTTATTTACGGAATTCGGTGGTTTTAAATAGTTTTTTTTTTTTGTCATTTATAGTTTTAGTAAAAATTATTGAAATATTTACAAAATGGAGTACATCAAGAAGGGTGTACGTTAGAAAAAAAAAATTAGCAAAAAAAAAAGTAAAGTGTAGTGTTGTTAGTGTAAGGCCAATGCGTAATAAGTAATAAAAAGCAGAGCAACCGGTTTATACCGGAAAAAAAATATGTTGTGTTGAGTTGTTAGCGCATGGCCTTGATTGTGCAAAAGTGTTTTTTTTTTGTTGTGTGTGCACACGCATGTTGTATATGTATTGAAAATGTAAATTGTGTGTATTAGAAATGATGGCTGAGGGTTGAGTGGATAAGCAGGTGAGTTTCAAAAATATTTGTAAAGCAAACACAATAAAATTTATTTGTTACTATGCTTGCAAATCTAAAGATGGTGGTGGTTTGCAATAAAGTGTTTTTTGTTTCTGTTAAGAAAAACACTAACACTACTGTTTACAGAGTAATGTTATTGTGTTTTCAATGTTATTTGCTTGCACACAAAGCAGTTAAAGATTTTAAGAAGAAAATTTTGCATGAGTGTAATCATAAGACCTGCGTAAAAAGTTTTGAGTGAAAAATTTATATTCATATGCTTTTCTTCTTAATTTCTTTTTTAAGATTGTTGCCTTTATATTAATAATATTTCAACGTTCTTTTTTTATTATTTTTTAAACTTATTGTCTGAATAGGTATTTAACATTTTTTTTAATGTTTGAAATATGTATTTTTCAAAATTAATGTTTTTTTAATGTTTTTATTTTGTTATTTTTATATTTTCTTTCTTTTTATATCTATGCAAATTTAATATTTCTTGACCAGCAATAACACATAAATTTATATTTATTATGTAGTAATGCAAAATAGAAATCTTTAAATGGTACTGAACTCTAATTTGAAGAAGTACTATTTTGCATCAAATGGTACTTTCATAAAAAAATGTTTATTCTTATTTAATACAGACTTGCTGTCCACTGCAATAGTGCTGTTGGTAATAAATGTACTGACGTTATTCAGTTTTAGTAAAATGAGGAGGGTCTCTCTCTAAACAGTTTTTTTTTATCATATTCTTCAAGATTTTAGAACTTTATTTAAAAAACACACTGTACCAATATGTTTACTGTCATAATCATTAATATTTGCCAGCGATAAACAAAACCTAATAGACCGGTACACGTTATTGTCTGTTAAAGCAAAAGTAAAAAAAAGTTATTAAACTTTAATACGTTGATTAAAAACTGTATTTCAATTTTAATTTGTTTTTTTTTTTGCATATACTGTTCTTTACTTATTACGCCAAATTAATATTTGAATATTAAAAAATGCTATTTTCCTTACAATACTGTGAAAAGAAATAACGAACGTATTGATGCTTCTAAAAGATAGCTAAAAAACAAAAAAAACGAAATAATAACTTTAAGCCAGAGTTATTATCATTGAATTTAATTTTCTAATCATAGATATCATTGCCTAAGCTGCCATATCTACCATATAATTATCTCTTAAGACTATATTATAACTTATAATATAAGTAACTATTATTAATAACAAGCAGATTGCACCCGGCGTTGCGCGGGTTATAAAAATAACAATAAATAAAAATCCGGTTTCAAAACCGGTTTCTTAAAAATTTTCAATTTTTCAAATTATTCGGAAACCGGTTTATCAAACAGCCCAGCTTTTTGAATACTCTAAGTCCTAAATATAAATACATTCAATTTGATCGTTTTTCGTCCCTTTCCTGTTTTTGGACACCTTTTGGTCCAACTTTATAAACGGAACACCAAGTAGTTTATCTAATAAGATAAAAATATTTGAGCAGCTCTGCCAAATTCTTACAAAAATTTAAAATAAAGGCCTGGAAAAAATAATAGGGACAATTAAATTTTTCAATATATTCTTTTAGTTTTAATTATTTTTCCATAAATATTACAAAGTATATACATTATATTCATTAAATTAAAGCTATTCAAATAGTTTAACTAATAAAATAAAAATATTTGACCAGCTCTGCCAAATTCTTGAAAAAAGAAATAATAGGGACACTTAAATTTTTCAATATATTCTTTTATGTTTAATTATTTGTCCACAAATATTACAAAGTATATACATTATATTCATTAAATTAAAGCTATTCAAATAGTTTAACTAATGAGATAAAAAAATTTGACCACTCTGCCAATTTCATAAAAATACGTGAAATAAAGACCTGGAGAAAATAATAGGGACACTTAAATTTTCCAATATCTTCTTTTATTTTTAATTATTTTCCCATAAATATTACAAAGTATATACATTATATACATTAAATTAAAGGTATTCAAATAGTTTAACTAATGAAATAAAAAAAGTTGACCACCTCTGCCAATTTCATAAAAAAACGTGAAATAAAGGCCTGGAAAAAATAATCAGGACACTTAAATTTTTCAATATATTCTTTTATTTTCAATTATTTTCCCATAAATATTACAAAGTAATATTTGTGAAATAAAGGCATAATAGGGACACTTAAATTTTTCAACATATTCTTTTATTTTAAATTATTTTTCCATGAATATTACAAAGTATAGACATTATACACATTAAATTAAAGCTATTCAAATAGTTTATCTAATGAAATAAAAATATTTGACCAGCTCAACCAAATTATTAAAAAAAATGTAAAATAAAGGTCTGGAAAAAATAATAAGGACACTTGAATTGTTCAATATATTCGTATATTTTTAATTATTTTTCCATAAATATTACTAAGTATATACATTAAATTAAAGCTATTCAAATAGTTTAACTAATGAAATAAAAATATTTGATTAGCTTTGCTAAATTCTTAAAAAATGTGAAATAAAGGCCTGGAAAAAATAATAGGGACACTTAAATTTTTCAATATATTCTTTTATTTTTAATTATTTTTCCATAAATATTACAAAGTATATACATTATATACATTAAATTAAAGGTATTCAAATAGCTTAACTAATGAAATAAAAATATTTGGCCAGCTTTGCCAAATTTTTAAAAAATATGTGAAATAAAGACGTGGAAAAAATAATAAGGACACTTAAATTTTTCAATACATATTTGTATTTTTAATTATTTTTCCATAAATATTACAAAGTATATACATTATACACATTAAATTAAAGCTATTAAAATAGTTTAACTAATGAAATAAAAATATTTGACCAGCTCAACCAAATTATTAAAAAAAATGTAAAATAAAGGCCTGGATAAAATAATAGGGACACTTAAATTTTTCAATATATTCTTTTAGTTTTAATTATTTTTCCATAAATATTACAAAGTATATATTTATATTCATTAAATTAAAGCTATTCAAATAGTTTAACTAATAAAATAAAAATATTTGACCAGCTCTGCCAAACTCTTGAAAAAAGAAATAATAGGGACACTTAAATTTTTCAATATATTCTTTTATGTTTAATTATTTATCCACAAATATTACAAAGTATATATATTATATTCATTAAATTAAAGCTATTCAAATAGTTTAACTAATGAAATAAAAAAATTTGACCACTCTGCCAATTTCATAAAAATATGTAAAATAAAGACCTTTCCCATATATATTACAAAGTATACACATTATATTTATTAAATTAAAGCTATTCAAATAGTTTAAGTAATGAAATAAAAATATTTGACCAGCTCTGCCAAATTCTTAAAAAAATGTGAAATAAATGCAGGGAAAAAATAATAGGAACACTTAAATTTTTCAATATATTCTTTTATTTTTAATTATTTTCCCATAAATATTACAAAATATATACATTATATATTACTATATAATAGGGACACCAAATTTTTCAATATATTATTTAAATTTTAATTATTTCTCCATGAATATTACAAAGTATATACATTAAATTAAAGCTATTCAAATAGTTTATCTGATAAAATAAAAATATTTGAGCAACTCTGCCATATTCTTAAAAAAATTTAAAATAAAGGCCTGGAAAAAATAATAGGAACACTTAAATTTTTCAATATATTCTTTTATTTTTAATTATTTTCCCATAAATATTACAAAGTATATACATTATATATGTACATTAAATTAAAGGTATTCAAATAGTTTAACTTGTAAAATAAAAATATTTGGCTAGCTTTGCCAAATTTGAAAAAAAAAGTAAAATAAAGGCCTGAAAAAAATAATAGCACTGGCTAGGTATATTGCAATTTTATTCTTTTGAGAATGCTTCCATAATTTTAATATCAAAGAGACACCAAGCTCTGGAAAAACTTCGGCCGAAAATTTTGATAAACTAGTTGCGATTGTCTACCCGCGCTAAAGCAAAAGAGTAACTAATTTCTGAAGTAGATGGTTGCAATACTGATTTGTTTAAAACGCAACGTGGTTAGCTTTACGGCTAATTAAGCTGGAGTTGATACTTACCACAGTTTGTGACCAGTCTTACCATTGTATATTACATACATGAATAATTGGTCATTACAACCTTTCAGTCAGGATTACGATCTAGCTTCTCACACCATTTATGTTGTGTGCGTTAATTTTTATAAATAAATGGCACAACCTACAGTTTAAAGTCAACTCCGAACGATAGATTTTTGAGAAACTTTTTTATTTACGGTCAGAGTTTTTGCAAGAAATCTGCTGAGAGAAAGTCGCCGAAGACATATTTTCATATTTTTGTATTGATGTCCGACCTGGGATTTATTGCAATAAATTTAATAATTTTGTTTACTCATGTATCTTTTCATCCAGAAATAAGCCTCATTGCTAAAGATAACTTTTCGATTGAAATATTAATTTTCAGTTCTTAGGTTAGTTCGATTTCGTACGGATGCATGCCTAAGTCAATACGAAAACCTCAAAAGTTGGAGCCCGGGAACGGACGAGTTCTTGTTCTCGAATTGCCTTGCACACTCTTTCAGACAGCGTAGTAAGACGTAAGGCTGTTGGTCACTAGTTTACTGAAACAGTGGAATAAACAAAATTATTCAACACATTGTAAATAGCTCTTCCGGTAAGATGAGCGCAGTTTAGTTACCCGAACAAGACACCAATTTTAATAAAAAATAAAAGCTTGTATTTGCTTAAAGGTTCATTACCCGAATAGGCCAACTATGGTAATAAAACTGTTTTGATATTTGCACGTGTTGTTGAACGCAATACGGATTAAATAAATAGGAACTACTTTGGCCAACAACAAGATAGCGGTCACCTTAACATCCGTTAACTAACAAAGTTCGTAAGACCTAACTGTAAGACCAAATATTTTAATTAGTGAATACAGTGAGATTAATATAAAATATCGTTATAAACTCCAATCCAATCAGTCTTATTAATTGCAATAAAAAAAATACAGTTTACAAGGGTTTTATCTTTACCATGGTCTTCTTCTTAGTGTTTTTCATGTTGTTTTTTTTTTTATTTGAATTTGAAATATAAGAATCAAATTGTTATTAATGTCATAAATGTCTTGCGATATTTTTTTATTAAAAACATATAATTTCAAAATAAGGTCACAACAAACCGTTAATCTGTCTTCGTTGCACAGTTATGGTAGGTGGGTCATAGCAGCCAGGAGGATAAAGATACCAGAAATGCTGCACACTGTATAAAAATAACTGAATACCCAACATAATTTATACTTGATTAAATAAGTTTTGACATTTTCTGTTCCTTTCTGTCGTATTTTTATTCATTCATTTCGAAATTCTTCTGAATGGATGAACACAATCTTATAACCAGTTACTGCCCAATATAAAATTAAATAAAAGTTAAGAGGCGTACCACGATTGTAATCGTTTGTATATGGAATATAAATCGAAAACATAATGAATATAACGCGTTATTCAATTAATCATAAAATTATAAAAGAAAATAAAAATATGCTAAAAGAAAATTAAATGTTATAAGGTTTCCTGTTGAGAAATTTTGAAACAACCAGACAGCTTTTAAATTTCTTTGCTTCTTAGTACATATCATTCTACGTAGTGGCATGCGCAAAAAAGTATTCATTTTTATGACAATTTGGTATAAAATTTGGCAAGAACGTAAGCGAGATACAAACAGCAGCATTGCCCCGTTATAAATCTCAAGATAGCATAAATATCAACTAAAAGAAGAAAACCGGACAGCCACAGACAATATTATAAAGGGTGGTCCAATTAAAAGTTTAAAATTAAAAATGCAATACAAAAAAAAACGGTTTGAAATGTTGCCAAATTTATTTAATTGTTAGCAAGTCCAATAGTCCCGATTAAAAATAGAATATTATTTCATTCATATGTCCGCCGCGGCTGGTTTTACAGTACCTTATTCGATCGGAACCAATTTTCATGCACTGTTTCGAGTGCATGAGATCGTATCTCGGCAATAGCATCACGAACGTTGGCCTTCAAATACTCAATTGTCTCTTGTTTGTAAGCATAATACATTTCCTTAACTGGGTCCCACAGAAAATATTCCAGCTGCGATTTGACAGCTGCTAGCAACCAATTGACATCACCATTTCGGCTAACTAAACGGCCACTAAACGTTTGATGCAATAACTCGGTTGTGGCATGAAATATGTGGCACATTGCACCATCCTGTTAAAACCAAACATCGTTCACAACAATACCATGAAGAGCGGGTACCAAAAATATTGGTTATCATGGTGTGATAGGTGTCCCCATTGACCATAATGGTTGCACTCTCCTCATTTTCAAAGAAATTTCGGCCAATGATACATCTGCTTCACAAACCGACGATGACGTGGTTTTTCTGAGCTCCAAATATTGCAATTTTTCTTTCCAACATACCCACTAAGATGAAAATTAACATTTGGTTCAATTTCCGAAGTATAGTCTTTGTTTAGAAAATAAATTTCCAATAAATCCTAACGTTGCTTAAGCGTAAATCGATTCATTGCCTTCAATGGTAATTGCAGACCCCTACCATCAATTTTCAAGATTCGTCAATAAATTAGAAAATCAATTAATGAAATAGATTTTCATTCAAAAATTTATATCTTTTTAACCAGAAGCATGTTATGTTTATCAAAAGCGAAACAAAAACTACTTTGAGAAGTCTCTGCATTCAGCTCATTTTATAGGCTCGTGGCCCACCACAACTTTTGGGTCTATGCTTTTGCTGTCTATGTCGATGGTTGTCCCGGATAACCACATGATTTTTTTTTATATTTTAAAGATTTCGAAAATAAATCCAATTCGCATCGTCAGTACCATTTCGTTATTTTCTATCGTGTTTTGGAAGCAACATTTCCATCTGTCCAGTTATTCAATAAATATCGCATCACTTTTCCAGTTTATTGGATTTTTTCCCATAATTTTAAAACGGCCGGAAATTGTTTGTTATGTAACATATAACATATCTGCCATTTGTTTCCGATTCAAATTGTTATCTTCGGCCATATTGTACCATATTGCACTCCAGCGTCTTCAAATTGTCATCATCACTTCTCACATAAAAATCGTTATCTCTGAAACGTTGAACCTATGATTTGCATGTTACATTCGATGTGTCTCTGCAATACTTTTCTTCAAATGAAGAGAAAAAAAAAATTAATGTTTTCCGAGAATCGTCGTTTTCTCAAAAATCTGTCGTTCGGAGTCGTCTTTAGACTGTAGGTTCTGCCACTCACGTAAGAAAATTAACGCTTACAACATAAGTGGTGTGAGAAGCTAGGTTGTAATCCTAACTGAAGGGATGTAATGACCAGTTATGTCATATGTATGTATACCGCTATTTTAGAACAATTTGACCAACAAATTTTGATAGCGAAAAGTGTTTTTCTAAAATTTCGTTCAAGCCTATCAGATCACAAGTTAGATGTTTTAAACTTTAAAAAATTATTTAAAACAATAATCTACTTATTCTGGAATTCAAATAATTTTCTTAAAACTAATCCATTTGTATATGTATGAATGGATTTCATTTTTATTCATTTTCGCTTTTTTGTTACTTTTTGCCTTGCTTTTTTATATTTTATTTTTAAAGGCATATAATTCATATATAATTGGAATACAAATGATTTTGTTTACAAAATATATTTTTTCATTTTAATTATTCGGGATTTTTCCCCGTGATTTTTCGGGATTTTTGGATCCCGAATTATTCCGAAACATCCCGGATTTTCGGAATCGGGATTACAAAATTCCGAATTCTGAGATTTTTAAAAATCAATCCCGTTTGGCATCCCTAATATGTATACCATACATATTAAGTAAAAAATACAGTCAAACCCGGTTATAACGAACTGCGTGGGACCAGAAAAAATAGTTCGTTATAGGCAAAATTCGTAATAAACGAGGTGATGTCATAGAGAAAATATACAATACAAATAATTTTTTTTCGTATATTAAAAACAAAAAGTATTTTTTTTTTTTATTAAAAACCAAAAATATGTGTTAATTCTTTTTACCTATCAGCTGATTAAAGATGCTGAGTTATAATATAACGCTGTCATATTAATTAAGTAAAGACTATTGCCACACTTCAAAGTTATTTCTGAGGGTTCATTATTAAAAAAGGTAAAATGTATGCAATTTAATTACAAAGGCCATTTAAAGTAGTTTCTTTTAACCGAGAATTCGTTATAAACGAGTTCGTAATAAACGAAGTTTTTTGTATGAAAATTGTTATTAAAACGTTGGGACTTGAAAATATGTAACCAAGTTCGTTATAAACGAGTTTGACTGTACCATGTATATTAAAATAAAACATCTAATAATGGCAAACAAGAAAACCAACCAATTGTAGTTTTTCATAAAATTAAAATCAATTGAAAATAGAATTAAAAACATAAAGAAAAATATCGTGAGCAATAAATTTATGGAGCAGACCATGCGATATCTATTCCTATAAACTTCTATCTTAAAAACAAGTGCAGCTGTAGCTGAAAAAAGTAAATGTTAAAAAAATTTGGTATTATATTGTCCATAAAAAAATTGTAACTAAAAAATTAAATTATTAGCCACCGAAATTATTAACACACACCTCAAAAACAGAAATAATTGATTTCAGTTTCATAGGGGTTATGCATTTATTGGTTGCGTTGCAAATAATAATCTTATTGAAATACAATTTTAATAATCATTTTAAAAAATTTGACTTTTAAAAGAACTTGTTTATGTTAAATACTTAACATACTGCATTTAAAATGATTTTATTTAAGAAAAATAATGTTTTGATCACATTTTTTTTTTAAGATCAACACTCAATAGATATTTCCTACTCGTGCAGTGCATTAGGTTGGAATAACAGAGAGGCAGTTATAGGAGAGCGGAAAGAGGAGTAATGTGCGATAAATCATATTCTTGATACTTCGCTTTTTTATTGACCATTGTAATATATACCTTCGTCACTTATCTTTCGCTGTGTTTATAGCATAAGCCAGTAATATTATACAATGGACTCGCGATAACCTGAACTAATTTTTACCAAGGCAGTTCAGATTTTCGAGTATGTTCAATTTATCGAGTACCAAAATTTAGTACAAAAACTGTCTCTATTGATATGAAAATTCATATTTTAATAAGTAAAAGATCGTCTTTGTCTGAAACTAAATTATAAATACTTTTCCAGCAATTGTTTAAAATTTTTTAATCAAGAACTCAGTAACCTAAGGCCGAAAATTATAACAAAGTTTTCCGTTTTATATTTTTCAGTTGAACTTTATCTCTTTAACAAAATATTGCTGATACCAGTCATAAAAAATTTTACATGCAATCCATGCTGACTTGAAGACTTTGGAATTCACTGGACAAGTAAAGCTTATGAAACTTCGTGGACTTTTAGATCTCCCAATTACGAACAAATTAAGTTAAGTTTGTGAGTTCACGACGCATTTGAACAGCCCTTAAAGGTTAATTGTTGTTTCTCCATCTTTACGTTGTTTCTCCATTTTTCTCCAATGATGGCAAGTATATTTTACATGGCAACTGTTTCCAATATAAACCGAATTCATTGGCATTATAAGACTGATCTTCATAAAGAGCGATTTCTTCTATTTTAGCCTTTAACTTTTCCTTTTCAATATGACGCGGCTGCGCAGAAAGCTTTTCTCCGGAAATTTTAAGACTTTTATTTAAATTTTTAAAGCCATCCGCCATTGTTAAAACCACGATTATTTTCTTTAATTTGATCGTGAATTTCTAAAGACTTCACAATTTAAAAACAGACTAAAAAAATGAAATATAAAAACGTTTTAGCGCTTTCAGAATTTGTTCACGTTTCTGAGACACTTTCGAGGGTTCTCTGTACATACTGAATTCGTCATTACAACCCTTCAGTCAGGATTACGACCTAGCTTCTCACACCACCTATGTAGTGAACGTTAATTTTTATATATGAGTGGCGGGACCTACAGTTTAAAGTCGACCCCGAACGACAGATTTTTTGAGAAACTTTTCATGAAAATTTTATTTGCTCTCACAGTTTTAGCCAGAAATCTGCTGAACTCGGGCCTTACGTCTAATAAGCCAACACACTACCTACTGGACTACGGCGACTTCAAATATTATGTAGATTTCTAATGTAATTTGTTTTTTAAATTGGCAGTAACCCATCCAGAAACAAATCATCTACCAGTTCATTATCTAATTTGACTTGCACCAAATTAGACCGCATTCTTAGTATTCCAGCATTATAATAGGCATGACTGAAATTAAAACCAGGGATAGACGCTTTACTAATCTTTAAAATATAGCCACTTTTCTGGTATGGCGTACATACATACTAAACATCCATTTGATGATTGAGATACATTTTCTTTCTGCTGCTAGACCAAACGTGAAAAGATTCGATGCAATTCACCCTTAACGGTTGACTATTGTCATTTGTAACGATCCTTGCTTAATTTGCCTGTTTCACCATAAATACCCATTTCGAACCAATAGCTCTTTTATCCCTAGGAATATTACCAATGGCTAAGGGCCACTATTACAACTTGCTGTTAACTAAAGGAAGGATTTCGACGGGCAGATAAATTGTTTTTCATTATTCTAAGTACCCAATAAGATAAGGGTCCGTCAAATAACGTTTCTTTTTGAAAATGATTTAAAAAAAATTTACTGATAATTTTCTCAAATTTCTTTTTTTTTATTTGAAAGTACATTCCTTCCGGTTAATAATGGAAAATAATTTCATTCAAATGGAAGAATCGGCTGGCCATGCAGTAGCCTACACGATCGGTCCAATTTTTAAGCATATTATCGATTGTGTGCAGCTGTACGTCACCAATGGCTTCACGAATATTGTCCTTTAAAGCATCAATTGTCTCTGGCTTATCGGCGTAACACTTATCTTTGACGGCACCCTACAAATAATAGTCCAACGAAGTCAAATCGCAGCTCCAAAGTGGCCTAAACGACATCAGCTCAGCGGCTGATAATGCGATCTTCAAAAACAGGACGCAAAATATCGAGTGTAGCTTCGGCTGTGTGGCACGTAGCGCCGTCCTGTTGACACCAAATATTGCCAATATCATGCTCTTCAATTTTTGTGAACAAAAATTACTTCAACTGTAACTGCCACTCCTCTGATTCTGTACCAAAATCTGCACCAAACAGTGACTTGTTTTGGGTGCGTCGGATTTTAAATGTATGCGTGCGGGTTTTCTGTGCCCCAAATGCGACAATTTTGCTTGTTTACATACCGGCCAGGATCAAAATATGCTTCATCTGAATTTTTGTTTTTTGCCAAAATGAGCATCTTTTGTAAGTCGATCGATCGCATACCCACATAGCGAAGCGAAAACGCGTATACACAACCATATTCGTTCAGCGGAAGCACAAAATTAAACGGTTGTAAACGGTTCGCATTGGTTAGAATTTTTGATGTGCTATCTTGTCTAAAGCTACAGCTAATGAGCCAAAATCTGAGAAATGTTTAACTGATGATTTTCTACCGATAGAGACTTCATCAGAACTAACATTCTTAATAAGCTTAGTATTGGATGGGTTCCGTATTTAGAAAGCAGTTGAGCTACTACCAATCTCCCAACTCCGGGAGAGGCACCATAAATTCGCTTCTCAACACTTTTGTTTACCTTGATATTTGTAATCGTATCATTTTCTTAAATATTTGCCTTAAAAATATACAAACACCTTCCGCGTTGACAGATTTTTGAGAAACTTTGTCATGGCAAATTGATTTACATTTTGCCAGAAATCTGTTGAGAGGCAGTCTCGTATAGTCCGAAATGTCTGACCTGCGATTTGAACCGTAACATTCTTGTTTTTATTTACTTTCTCATCAAATCTCTAAATGTCACATTGGTGTACTTATTAATTTTTACATCACTTTATACTCATGATTAATAACTGTTACATAATTTAAATTTTTTCTGTAAGTGTAAACGTAATTACATTTTTTATTTTACGTGTGGGTTGTGGGCATCAGGTTTTTCATACGATGCATGAAAAAAATTATTTAGGAATGAAACAAGAAATACGACTACAATTTAGAAAAACTCAGAACTACGCCATAAAGTCTGGTTTGTGAGTGTTACGTCAGTTGCAATAATTTTTGCAAATTTTATTCAGAAATTTCTATTCATTTGTAATGAATGTAAAATTCTGGAGGCAAAGTAAAGGATTGATTTAAATCCACGTGATTATGCAAATATTTTGCATATTTTAATGAACTTGAAACAAATTAGTTGCAATTAATGGCAAAGAAGTAAAAAAATTTTTGATAATGGAAAAAAAGAAAATATGAATCACCGATATGGTTAATTTAATTTAATAATTCCTGAACACAAAAATAATTTTTTTATTTTTTCACTCTGATTCTTCTTTTCATATGTTCCAACATGTTTTTAACTATAAGGGTTTTGATTTAGAAACGCCCTTCGCCAGGAATTTTTTGTTTTAAGTTCTGTTTAATTTGCTCTTTTTAGTTTCCTACTGTTTTCCGTTATTTTTATTAATTACGTTATACAGTGTTCAGATATGCCACTTTATTGCGTAAATCGCAATAAAAGCCATTATTGAGATCAATATTTTATATAAAGTTTCAATTAATAATTGCATAATAAATACGCAAATTGTTATAATATTGCGTAGAACATAAAATGCAGAACTATTACCATTTAACGAACACTTCCTGTTACTATTTGACAACTCAAATGTCAACAAAAGAAAAGAAAAGATCTTCGCCAGGAATTTTTTGTTTTAAGTTCTTTTTAATTTGCTCTTTTTAGTTTCCTGCAGTTTTCCATTGTTATATATTGAATTAAAAAATGTATTTTTATTAATTACGTTATACGGTGTTCAGATATACACCTTTATTGCTTAAATCGCAATAAATGTCATTATTGAGACCAATATTTCATATAAAGTTTCAATTAATAACTGCACAATAAATACGCAAGTTGTTATAATATTGCGTAGAACTTAAAATGCAGCATATTACTGTCTAACGAACACTTCCTGTTGCTATTTGACAACTCAAATGTCAACAACGACAAACGAACAGTAACAAACGACCAAAATAAAAACAACGTTGTTGTTTTCCAGCCGTCAATTGAATATTGAGCAAACTAAATTGCGTATATTATTATACGTGAACACTTAAAATATTGTACTCAATTAACCGGATATTGACTCAATAAAAGTGCATATTTGAACATACGCTATAAAATTTTTACGCGATCCTTTTCTAAAAAATCTTATTCTTACCATTTCTCAGCTTTAAATTTAAATAAAACAAAGTGTGTGTGAGATATCATCAAAATTTTTTTATTCATTTGAAAGATCTCTTGATATTATTATGAATGGATTATAACATCGTTTCAATATCTGCCATTTGAAACATATATTTCCTAATAACTCTAGCACATAAATCAGTATGAATTTGAACGATTGGGTTTAACGACCGCTGTGGTCACGGGAGAGTTTAACGGGTTCAATTCCCCCCGTAAATTGCCTAAAGCTTTTAATCGTTCGTGTAAAACGTCAAAAAATTCGGATTCAATGGTTTTTTTTTCTATATTTTCTGGATTATTCCAGCCATATATGCGTCAATTCATGTATAAAATTAACGTACACAACATAAATGGTGGAAGAAGCTAGGTCGTAATCCTGTTTGAAGGGCTTATAATGACCAATTATGTTTGTTATATATTTGTTATTATAGTTTGATCTCTGTTTCCCACAGTGTATTCCTGCAGCAAACTGAAAAAAATTAATTTAAATATTTAAAATATTTTGCAAGATTTTTGTTCAGAGCATACAATTAATAGAAGTTTGATGGCGCCAAAAAGGGACGACTTTAGCAGAATAGTGTTGTGAAAAACTGTCTGATTGTTGTTATTAAAATTGTAGAAAATAATTATCTTTATTTTAACTTTAATTACAGTTTTCTGACACTGCAAATTTAACATTGAAGATTATCTTTAGCGTATAAAAATTACATTTTTGTTAAAAAAAACTTCAAATAATTGCAAATCCATTATACCATAAACAAATGGTACGATAATGACAGACATTTGTACCGAAGTTAGTGGTAAGAAAACTTCAGTGCTATAACAGCTATAAATATTTTATTGTTAACCATTATTATTAGGCGTAAGAAATAAAATAATGCAGTAAGTATTGCTGCAATAATTTTTAGATGGGTGTCTATACAATGACGCAGCTTTGGGTGCTCCTGCTATCCCTATGCTTATTCGCAATTGTTTCAAAATGTTGATGGTGTTACTGTCGGTTGAGTTCTATACTGCTGCCGATGCCTTTGGCTATTTATGTATGTAGTATGTCGATGATGTAAAATATAAAGGATTATGCTGTAAATGTAAAATTTACATTTGAAAATTTGGTTAAAGGCGGTTAGCCGTCTTTCAAACTTAAAATACTTCTCCATTAAAAACAATCAAATGGGAATTATAAACATGCTCAATAGAAACCTTTAAGGTTTCTAAAATTATTCGCTTATGATTTATTAGGCACCTCTTTTTATTGTATTCCAGAAACAATGTAGTTTCGTTATCTCTACTAAAGGGTAAAAACAACAACACATATTCGAAACTTTTGATGTTTTATGCGGCTATTTATCTGATGTTTTGAGAACATGAACTTTTCTCAAAAATTTGATCGTTCGAAGTTGACTTCAAACTAGTCCCACCATTCATAGAAAATTTAATAAACAGAACATGAATGAAGTGCATGAAGTAAGATTGCAAAACTGTTGTTTGTTTTTCTGTAGTAGTTATGATGGATTGTATATTAACACTTTGACGTTGTTCGTTCGGTACATTACAGCTTTTTAGTCCCTCTACACGCTCGGAATTGTATTCTTGCAAAATTGATATGGTTTCGCAAACGAAGTTGATGGCTGTATCAAAAATTTCTGTTTAAAATTTGGAAAATAAATCATTTTTTGATAAATCGAAATTTCTATTCACAACTGTGGAAAATTGTTTCTTGTGCAGCATTTAACATTTCTGGCATTATATTAATATTGTTTCCAAATCGGCGTCTGCACACTTTTGTCTACAGACACTATCTTTGGAATTTGGCTTCTGGTAGAGAATGATTACCATATAACTTGACAAGTATTTAATAGGACTCACCAGCAGTTTTCTTCTATTAAAACAAAGAATACGATTTTGTCTGTTCAACATGTGGATATGTTTGACAGATGTAAACTTTAACCAAAGATCACCAATGAGTATTCAAAACGATGAGTAGATTCGAGTCATACTCATCTGATACATATACGCATTCATACTTACTTTAATATCATACTCATACCACTCATATTAAAAGTTTGAAGTACTCATTGTACTTGTACTTAACAATACCCATGATGCTGTTGATTTCGACTCTCCATAACTCAACATTTACAAGAATCACAAAATAAATTCTCACTAGAAGGTTATGTGTTTGCTATGCTTGCTGTCTTTGTATTTTTCTTTGTTCTTTTTTTTGTAAATGGAACAGCATCTAAGATTGAAAATCAGATGTCGGCACCAATGTCCACCAGCGGAAGATCATCTTCGCCTTTTTACACACATAAGGCACGAACATCAACAATGTTCGTTAAAAAGAGTGTAAAAATGCTTTTAAGTTTCAATTTTTAAATGTTTATATATGTGCATACATATATCAATTAGACATACATACATAATTGGCCATTACAACCCTTCAGTCAGGATTACGACCTAGCTTCTCACACCACTTATGCTGTGTGCGTTAATTTTATACATGAGTGGCGGGACCTACAGTTTAAAGTCGACTCCGAACGACAGATTTTTGAGAAGCTTTTCATGGCAATTTTTACTCTCAGAGTCTTTGCCAGAAATCTACTGAGAGGAAGTCGCCGAAGAAATATTTTTTTTTCGTTTTGATGTCTGACCTGGGATTCGAACCCGGACCTTTTGTCTAATAAGCCAACACACTACCCACTAGACCACGGCGACTTCAATTAGACACCCAAAGGAAAATTACAATAGGATTCACTATTTTCTGATGAGATTCAATAATAACAATGATTTCCATTTTTGGAAAAATATTTGTCAAGTTAAATACGCAGTCTGTAGGGGTTTGGCATTGTATATTTTCCATTTTCCACTACATTAACACATTATTAGGTTACACTTGAAAATATTACTAACAATTTTCTTCTGGGTTATACACATGCCTCTGACAAATACACTCACATTTTTATCACAGTCTCTTTATGCCGAAGTCTGCTGAATATGTTGATGAATGATTCGAATCACTTGAATCATTCGTGAGTATTAAAAGTATTTTTTAAATTTATGAATTTGAATGAATCAAACATATTTCGAATGTTATAAGTTTGATGTCAACGTTGTATTCATATCCATTGCAACTTGTAAACTTGTACTTATAAGTCAATGTTGTAGTCAGTACGAATGAAGCAGAGTAATTGAATTTAAATACTGTTGACTCAATATTTCAGTGTGTACTCAAAATCCTCAAGTTTTCACGAGTATTTATGAGTAGCGAAAAAACGATTCCTTGCTGATATCTGGGGTCAACAAAAAAAAAAAATGCTCATTCATAATAAATTTTCTCCAAGGCGACATTTGTATCCTGACGCTCACTTCATACCTCATATATCTGAAAGTTTTTGTTTTACAGAAACAGGGAATAAGTATGCTAAATTAATATCAAGTTCATTTAAATTATAATATCTCAACATGCTAAATTCTATTAGAGAAACACTTAAATTTTATTGAAAATTGTTGAAATCTAAACATGCAATATACGAGAGCAAAATATACAAAAAAAATGTTGTTTTGACTTTAATTCGTAAACATTTCATGTGTGTATGGTAAGGCATATTTAAAATCTTTTAAAAATTATAATTTCAAATTTTGTTTTTGCTTTGAATGATCTTTCTGTTCAAATAAATGTTGCGTGCAATGTATGGGCTTGTAAAAGCAATGCTAAAATAAAGTGCTTTGAGTTTACATTTCGAAATTGCTTTTCGTGTCCGCATAATAAAATTAAAAATTGACCGTAAAATGGTTAATTATTGCAAATAAACTTAATGAAATGCACAAATCATGCAGTTATTTTGACAAGTTTTTTTAGTAGTAGTAGTAGTTTCTAATTTGAGATTTTCTCCAGCATCTTACGGATTTCATACAAATTAAAAATTAGTGAATTTTTGGATTTACGTCTTTAACATTAGCTATGAAAATAACTTTGAGTTCTTTTAGAAGAAAATAGGTGGTGGCGAGTATTTAAATTGGTGTGGTGTGACCGTCCTGCCAGATTTATATTCCATTGAGAATCTGTAGTCGCGAATACAGTCGAGCTTTCTCAGTCCAATGCCAAAGCGTTACATAGCTTTTATTATAAATACTCAGCTTCATAAAACAAAAATTAATTTTTATTTAAAACAAGAGGTTTCCATTTGAATGGCTTCCATTTCACCAATTACACTACATATCGGTTATTGTTACTGGCCTTACAAAATTTCACATCGTCAGACAGTGTTGCGTATAAAATTCAACGAATTTCCCTTTTTTTGGTGCTTAAATTTCACAAAAGCATTAAGATATGAAATTACAAGCTTAAGAATTAATTCAGTTTGCACTTTTTGTTTTCACTTTTCAAATCCAAAAAGAAAGAAAGACAAATTAACCTCACTTACCATGTAAAGTTTAGAAAATATGCTGAAAAGCAAACAAAGCTGCTAGTATGATAGCAGCTTTCGCTGCTGTATTTAAAGAAATTTAATATGCACCACAAAAAAAAAGAGAGAGAAAAAGAAATTATAATTTGAAATAAAAATGTGAAACGTTTTCCTTTTACATTTAATGTTTAAGCCAAATTTGTTAACAGCGACTACATGTTCTTTTTGTTAATTTTGCTTCAATCGTAAAATATTGTTTTTTACCTTTTAAAACGTTTGATAAAAGTTTTAATAAATTTCTTTAGTGTTCCTACAATTCTGTGTGCCACTGTTTACAATTTGATGTAACAATAACAATTGCTTTATTTCTTTTTCTCCATTGCACTCGTTTGCGTAAATAATAACAATTGTTCGATCGATCTTTATACCGGTAGTCTACCAACCACAATTATTCTCTTCAAACATATTAAGTCTTCACACAAAATTGACTGAAGTTTTATTAACTCCGTTGACGAATTTGTCTTGCCTTTTATATCTATGACTGAATTCCTTTGAAGGACACAGGACTTTGCCTTCGCGAAATCTGTATAAATGTATACACGTTGTTTACGTTGTTATTCCTTTTTCTGTAATGCCACTGTTCACAACTTGATGTTAACAATAACAATTGTTTAATTGGATAATCTTCTTTTCACTCTTTTGAGTAAACAATAACAATTCTTCAATAGGTCTTTATAGCGGAAATCTTCAAACCATAATTATTCTCTCCACACGCAACGTGTCTTCATACAAGACTAACCGGATTTTTACTGACTCCGTTGCCTTTTATATCGCAGGGGAAACAGTCGAATGAAGGAGAATGATTGCCGTCGTAAAATCTTTATAAATGAAAACATGCTGCTTACTTTATTGTTGTTTGTATATTTTGTTTACGTTTGTCATTGCAGTGTTGTTGTTGTTCTTGTTTACTTGTTTATCCTCTTTTTATATACTGATGTTGTTGTTTATACTGATGTTACATCGTTTCCATTTTCGTAACAACATTAAATATTTGTTTAACGCAATTTTGGTACTTTCAAATACAAACGCAATTCCCATACGCCATTGAATTTATTTTTAATTATTTTTGTACTCCTTGAGCCTGGATGTTTAAAAGGATTATAAAGCAATGGGAAGAAAGAAATTCATTCAAGCATACTTTATAAATGAAATTATTTCCCTCATCATTATATTTTATTGTAAAGATTTTTGCTAGCCTAGTAGGTAGTGTGTTGACTTACTGGATGTAAGCTCTGCAAAAATACATTTTTTTAGACAACATCCCACAGCAGTCTTCGGCCAAAAGCTGTGAAAGGAACTAATTAGTCATACAAATGTTTCTCAAAACTGTTATACGGATGTCCAAAATACACTGTGCTACTGTTTATAATCTTGTCGTATTCAACAATAATTGCTTGTTCGTTATTCTACTTACCACTCTTTTTACGTAAGCACTAACAACGGTGATCTTTACAAATGAGATTTTCAAACCACAACTGTTTACACGTAAAGCGTCTTCACACAATACTGACTGAAATCTTACTGCTCGTTGTCTTCTTTGCCTTGCCTTTTTATATGCCCACGTAAACACTCTGACGAATATTCTTGAAGTAAAATGTTCGTGTTTTCGCTTTCTCGAGAACTCTATCGCGACTTTATTGTTGTTGGTTGTGTATTTTGTTCACATTGCTTGTTATTGCGTTCGCTTACTTGTCTCTCCCCATTTCTCTCATACTGATGTGTTGGTTTACTTGCATATTTGTACATTGTATTTGTTTGTGTAGCTTTCGTTTATCGTTTTAATGTTAACGATGCTACACCGTTTCCATTTTCGTAACAATATTTTAACAAAAGTCATTATTTGTAAGTAGCAACAGATTTTATTCTTTCTGTCCGCCTTATTGGAAATACTGTCAAAAGAAGTCAAAAATTGAGGGATGAAATAATTTGTGTCAGTCCACTCAAGCGTTTCAATTTGTCATGTTGTTTTTGTGCGGTTGGCTAATGTAATAAGTTTCAAAGAAACTCCATTGCGTTATTAGATTTTTAATCCTATTTGATTTCTAAAAAAAGAGAGCACAAACCAAATTAATTAATTTAATTGCAAAATTAATTTATAAGTTGTGTGTACATATAATTAGTGTACGTGTTTTATATTTATTTAGTTGTTGTTCAATGAGCAATTTTGTATTATTTTGTCGCTTACAAAATTGAAAATATATTGCTGCGATTAAATGTCTTTTTCTTTCCAAAACGAATGTCTCCTGTGGTGACTGCCTTAGATATTCATGATATCAATAGCACCTAGAAAGTTGCTTCATGTGTTTTGTTTCTTAAACGAACGAACATTAAACCAGTTACAGTAACACGTTAATAATTAAATTGTATGTACGAGTACAAGTATACATATTTATTACACAGTCTTTCTAATTACGTTCTTGACGTTAAAGTAATACCCCTCTTATGCGATATTAAGTTATTCGAAGATAAACCATACAAGAGCAATAATGGGGTTCTGCATTTATTATGGACGCACAGAGTAAGGATCAAATTCAGAACTATTGAAAATTAACGGATATAGAGGTTGAATGAAAAACATCCCTATGCCACAAAAATCATGTAAGATTACACAAAAGCTTCATGATGATAGTTTACGATTACTGATATTGTAATTACGATTTCCATTTCAAAGAAGCCATAACAAAAATAATTCCTACTTAAGTATTTTCGACTACACAAATAACTATAGGGTAGACCATTTAAAAGCTTAAATTTAAGAACGCAATAAAACAAAAATGGTTTGAAATTTTGAAGTTCAATTGTTTCGATTAGGTATGGAATATTTTTTCATTCATATGACTGCCGCGACTGACCTCACAGTACCTCATTTGATCGGATGAATTTTAATGCACTTTTTCTTGGCAATATCATTACGAACGTTGGCCTTCAAATGATCAATTGTCTCTCGTATTAGTAGTCATAGCAATTTTCTTTAGCCACATCCCACAGAAAATTGTCTAACGGGGTCAAATCGCAGCTTCTTGGGGCCAATTGGCAACACAATTTCGGCTAAATAAACGGCCTATCAAACGTTTGACGCAATATTGTCGCATGAGATGAGATCGTACAAAAAAGTTGGCTATCATAGTGCGATATTTGTCTCCATTTGGGTCTATGATGCCCGGCTCCACAAACAGCACCAAACAGTGACTCGTAATGAGTGCATTGGCTTCTGAAAGACCATGATGACCAATGATTTTTTTTTTTCGTCATAATCAACATCATCGTACAGTTCCTCATTGGGCCAATAAATCCCAACCTTGCTCAAATGTAAATCGATTCATTTTTTTTTTTTATAAAACCAGCACTCAGGGTATGACCCCTACCCATGTAGTGCATTGTGCATGTTTTTAGGAAAGCTGGAAAGAGGGAGGGAAGATGCGAACGGTAAGGAAATGAGTGACTATAAAACAGCCAGTGCTATACCTTCACCATTAGACAGTCTACAGCAATCGTCCCCAATAACTCCGCAGTTTCTCACACCACTTATGTTGTGTGTGTTAATTTTATGCAGAAGTGGACGGGACCTACAGTTTAAAGTCGACTCCGAACGACAGATTTTTGAGAAACAGAAGAGAAAGAGAAGAAATCGCCGAAAAAATTCTTTTTTTATTTTGATTTTTGGCCTGGGACTCGAACCCTGGCTTTACGTCTAATAAGCCAGCACACTACCTACTAGACCACGGCGACGTTCATTGGAGTTAATATACTGAATATTGCTATAGAATAAAATAAGGATAAGTATTTCCAGATACGAAATAGCAGATGGTTCAAATTTAAAACGATTAGATGGATTACCCGATAAAAATGAATTTCTACATGAGATAGGCGTTCCTCTACAGAGTGGCAAAACAATGCAAAATTTAATTTCAGGTTTAAAGCCAAAATTCTCTTTTAATATTATGGAGCTGTTGGAAAAGAATACAGTAAGATCCCGCCAAACAAGGGGGATACGTTTTAACAAGTTTCAGCGCTAAGCGAAACAGCGTTAAACGAGACAAATTAATAAGCATGTATCAGAGATCAGCAAAAAATCCTTTTTCCGCTACTCATAAGCACTCATGCAATTTTGAGTATGAGTAAATCAAAGAATTGAATTTCAACTATTCTGATTCATTCGTACTCACTACAATATTGATTTATAAATATAAGTAGCAATGAGTATGAGTACAACGTTGACATCAAACTAACAACATTGGATTCATTCATTCTGATTCATAAATTTAGAAAAATACTTATAATACTTATAAGTGATTCGGCTGGCTCGAATCATTCATCAAAATGTACAGCCTTTGTTGTTGTTGCATATACAAACAAAGAAGAAAGGAAATACAAAGACAACAAGCAAAACAAGCACACAACCTTCAAGTGGGTATTATTGTTCGTACGCGAATCATACTTATTTTGTGCTTTGTGTAAATAATAAGTAGAGACGAGTTGGAGTCAATAACATCATGAGTATAGTTAAGTATGAATACGACGAGTACTTCCGAACGTTGAGTATGAGTAGTATGAGTACCATATTAAAAAAAAGTATGAATGCGTATAATTATCAGAAATTATAAGTATGACTTGAATCTACTCATCGTTTTGAATACCCTCTGACAGTAAATAAAATTGCTATGAAAAGTTTCTCAAATCTACTAACAAAATTCAGTGTTTCATACATAAAATAAGTATGAATGCGTATAAGTATCAGAAATTATAAGTATGACTCGAATCTACTCATCGATTTGAATACTCGTTGTTGTACATTTGAAATCTTGTATTATGCACCGGTGTATGATTGGTGTATGGCCGTTCCATTTGCACACATATACAACAAGTATCAATACAGAATGCAATTTAGGGGAATCCCAATACAACCATGTAATACTGAAACAGCATTAAGCGGAGCAGCTTTAAGCGGGGTCTTACTGTATTATCGTCTAAAAATTCTTTGATAATGAGGTTGACTTACTACGTACTCCTTAGTCTATTGCTGATAGTGTAACGTAAGTTTATCTAGTGAAACTGGTCATGTAGTTAAAAATAAAAATTAATTCACGTAACTTATTGAGAAACGCCTGAATTAGAAATATTTTTCTCTTTTAAATTCAAGTCAGAAATTTGATTTCAAATTTCAAATTTTATTCCGCAAGATGGTATGAAAACCGATATTAATTATGGAGAGAGTTAAGTAGGGACGAGTGCTTATTGTTAAGTATGAACACGACGAGTACTTCCAACTTTGAGCATGAGTATAATATTAAAATAAGTACGAATGCGTATAAGTATCAGAAATTATAAGTATGACTCGAATCTACTCATCGTTTTGAATACTCGTTGCTGATCTCTGGTATATATAAAATACAGTTGTAATCTTGTATAATGCATTGGTTTTGGTTGGTGTATGGTTTGCACACATATACAACAAGTATCAATACAGTATGCAATTTACAACAACGTAATTTTAAGCGGGGTCTCACTGCATTATCATCTAAAAATTCTTTGATAATGAGGTCGACTTTAATTATGGAGAGCTGCCTCTAATATGTATGAGTACGTTTAATTATCGTACTTACGGAAAAATTCGATAACTTTGCGCAAATGCTCTGGCACGTGGACAATCATGGCCACTTTAAAATAGGAAAAGTACAATGCAGTTTTTACATATCTAAGGCGATATAAATTCTGTTGTGAATACCTGATAACTAATTTTCATAATAATTTTAAATTTCTATCAAGAGTTTGCGAAATATATTCGCGATAAATTTAATTTTTTTCATTCAAATGTAACTTAACCGTTTGACTGCTAAGCTATTCTGGTGCGAACATCCGAAAACTGCTGGCAAAACTAAAATTAATTATTGTAATAAAAAAATCCTACAAAATTCTAATAATCTATGAATAAAGATAGATCCTATGAATCTTGTCCTTTGATTTTATTTTAGCTTTTTGACTAAATTTTTACACTGAAATTCGCAGCGTAATGCGATTTTCGTAATAATGAACGCAGCGCTTTTACGCCGCGTAGAAGTCAAACGGTTAAAGAAGAAAGTATTGTAGCCAACAAAGTTTTTTTGCATCATATTTTCTCCTGAAAGAAAAAGTAAACATAATAAAACTGAAATGAAATATTAAATATGATATACATATTTGCAAATGTAGCATATAGCTGTTGTAACGGTATGAAGTGAGCGTTTAACAAAAATTTACCAAACTTGACTATACATTTTTTCCAACTTTCAGGAAATTTGTGTATTCCACACTAATAAAAGTATTCACCTTTTGAGGCAAACCAATTAGTCACCAAATTTTCGACATCGTCGTAGTATGTTAAGCATTTGTGTAATTTGACGCTTACTTCATACCAGTACACTTGGTATATTGCAAAGAAAAAAAAAAAAGGGAAAAATCCAATTGCAAGTGAATTTCACATGAAAGTTAACTTTTCTTAATTTATGTCTTTGCCAACAGTTCAAAGTACGAGTTGAAATCCACAGTGTAAAGACTCATATTTTGCCAACATTTTTTTTTTTTTTTTAAATCTGAAGTCTCTTTCAACGAACTCGTAAATTAGCGTTTCGCTTAAAGAGTTTGGCCTATTGTATACGTATTTTAGTTTCTTAAATAAAAATATAAAAAAAGGAAACATTTTTTTTTGTTCACAATACAAGATGCACAAATGCTGGCGGCTACAGTCGTTTGTTATGAAAATAGAAACAAAAATAATCGTGAGATTTTTTACTTCTGATGAACTCATTTCGTGCTTCAGCATATTAAAATTTTTAACGGAAAATATACTTTCTGTGTTGTTTTGACGCTCTTAATTAAAATTCAACAATAAGCTGAAAACAAATTAAAAAATTTCATCTGAAAGTTATGGCAACATTCCGAAATTAAAACTCATTGGCAAGAAGATTGATAGAAGTTAACTAAGTAGGATAGGTTTATGATGGTGGAATAATTGGTAGGTTACCAGGAGGAGGAGATCAAAATGGTAAAAAAGTAAGTATTAAGTCGGTTTGTTGTAAACTCACCATTAAAAGGTACCATTCATATTGTCTGACATCTTTCAATAAACTTAGCAATTTTCACTTCTACAGTGATTTCGATAACATATTGGATCTCCTAATTTCGTTGGTTAGCACTAGAGGTGTGCACAAGACATTCTGCTAGCTTACCCTTCACCGAATGCTATACTGTAGTGTACTGTTTTCTGTTGATCCCGATTTTACGTGTGCACTGAAATGTGTATTTCTCATTTATTCAATGTATACAACAGCACTTGTTTGCCTGTGAAATAAAGGAACTATGCTTTGTGTTGTAAGAGCATATTTTACTACTGAAACTACATTTTCAGTATTGCCACACTAATATCAGTAGTGTAAAAAAAAAGTACTAGTTTAAAAGAAGGTTTTTCCCTAGAAATAAAAAGTTTAAATGGCAATGCTGGCGAGCAAACAAAGAGCAAAACATTCGGACTTTTCTTATTCATTGTTGTGAGTAGGCTACAATTTTGCGTGCGCGGGTGATTTAAATATAATAATTTAAAAAATTGATTATGGAAAATGGAAATAAATTGCGTTAAAAAACAAAAACATTATAGTATACTTTGCTTTCGCCATAAACTCAAAAAAAAATTTTCCCCAGAAATAATAAGTTTAAAAAAGTCACTGGCAATGCTGGCGTCGACGAAGATGTTCGGTTGCCGAGAGCAGAAAAAGAAATGGGCGTTGTGACTCTATGAAAACTACAATACAGGGATGGGAAATTGGTCTTAACAAATTGTGCTAACGTTCATAAAAAATTTTACTTTTTTCAGATCGATTGTACTAAATTCACTTTTTTCTCTTTTAAACTTTTTTTATTATAAACTAATAAAAATATAAATGACAATTCATTTCATTGTGTATAGTATTAATGTAAAAGAACAAAAACAACAGGAAATTTTTGAAATTGTTAGCCCAATTTTTCTTCAGTATAAAAATTAGGATTTTTAGTCTTTGCAAAATTATAGCACCAGTCTCATTTTTGTTCAATAAGAAGTTTTATTTACCAAAAATATTTATACTTAAAACTTAATAAACCCCCCTTATTCGGTTTTTGATATTCTTATAAAGATTATTTAATATTTCTCCGTCTATTTTCACCCACTCTTCGATTATTTTTAATTTCTAATTTTCAGCACTGATAAATTGTCTGTTACTTTGAATATAATTTCGGACAAGAATGGGGAATTCTTTTGGGAAAACGTTTTCAATAATATTCATATCAGGAGAGCAACCTGGCCACAATAAAACCTCAATAGATTGTTTATGGAACCATTCCATCCTCTGTCTGCTGTTGTAAAATATATTTTGTTGTAAAATACATTTTGTTGTAAAATATATTTTTAAATTATTTTCTATCAAGAAGAGGAGCAAACTACAGCTAAGAACAGTAATGTACTCGGTACTATACATTCGCGTAGATGGAAACTGAAATTCGAGGCAACCACTTAAAGAAATAACCCCCCAGCAATAGACTATCTCCCAAAAATTTGAATTTCTAAGGTCACGACAGTAGTATCGATAGCCATCTGGTCTATCTAAGTTCCACTTTCTTTCATCATTGTTTTTGTTCATTAAAATTTTTGAATAAGTAAAAAGGAATTTGATGGGGATGGTGGGTGAGTATTTTATAAATTTGCGCCACTAAATCGACAGTATTTGTGAAAAATTAAGCCATGATTCCCATAAAACTTAATACTTCAACCAAATATCTCGATCTTCCAGAATTCTTGAAAATCTTCTCTAGGATCCCAGAAATGATTTTCCAAATTCTATTCATCACCAGACTATATTAGTAGTACATGTCCATGTCCTCTAACCTAACCTAGACTATCTTGGCATTGTCTTCCAAATGATCTCTCTAGTGGAATCCAGCTAGTGGCATAGCTCCAATGGTTTATCACAGAAATCCATAAACCCACCATCCATCCCTTTTACAATTTCTTTTACTTATTCATAAATTGAAATTAACTAAATGAGAATCACTACGAATCGAATATCAATTATTTTATTATATATATTAGGCGAACGACTGACTATGTAAGTATTAAATACACAACAATACAATATTACAATACGTATTTTGTTTTGTTTAACAGATTAGAATACAGCCTGTATTACATATGATCATCATGTTATTTTGTAAATATTAAATATGATTGTAATGATCATTAAATATCCTGAATAATTGTTCAAGATTGGAATGTGGTGGAAGCCGTAGCCGTCAAGCTATATGACAATTAAAAAATATATATTATACTAGATGATCCGTGCTAATATTTCACACCGTTAATAGATTTAATTAATAGAAATTTTATTAAAAGTATAAAAATATTAAAAATCATAATATCATCATACATATTTACATACATACATATGTTTAAATCCATTTATAATACTCTTGTGAATACAATGTTAAAGGTAATGATATGGTCATCGTTAATTTTTTGCCCGTACGAATCCTTAATACAAACAAAAATATCTTTAAACGTACGCACTCGAGAAAAAGTCACGTTTAACTGTCCATGTAAAAAGACCGGTTCTGGTAAATACAATCCTACCTTTTGAAGGGTTTGACCTTGTGCTTTGTTGATTGTCATAGCAAAAGCAACTTTCACAGGGAATTGTTTACGTGTTATTCGGAAAGGCACAGTTGGACCAGAAGGTGTAAGGTTGATCGGGGTATGAGTAGTTTTATCGTAGAAATTGTTGCTGTATGATGATTATTTGGGATATATAATAATACACCTACTCAAAGTTTGCCAAAACACGCATGTAAATAGCAGAATGATTTAGACATACTATATATGTATTTCTATTAAGTACCATTAGCACCTGAACAAAAACATATTCACATGACAACATATAATCTTTAATAAAATATAATTTTTATCAATGAAAATATTAATTTTTCAATTTCTAATTATTTTTAGCCATTAGTGTTAGATATAAGCTTTAAAATGAGATATCGTTCATTAAATTTGATGCGGTGGCATGGAAGATATTTGCAACCGTCAAAAAAAGTGCTTTAGAAATAATATATATGATAATATAATATATAATTATAATGTATAATAAAGCCTTGTTTCGCACTTATTTATATTTGCTGCTACAATCAATATTCGGGCTTTCTACCAAATTATCAATAACATCTTTCGGAATTCGATTCCATTTCACATTTATACGATCCCAAAGTTTGTCCATGTTTGTTGAAGGTTGTTTCGTACTGTCCAAGCCGGATTGTCACAAATGGCCAAAGATTTTCAATCGGATTGAGGTCGGGACTTTGTACCGGGGTTTCCATCAATTGAAAATATTGTTTCCCACCTCATATCTGGTCGTCATCCTGTTGGAAAATAATTTCTTATTTGGGATAAGCACATTTGTCCATAAAATTTGGAAGATGGGTTTGCAGAATCTGAAGATAGTCTTCTAAATATAGAAGGCCAACATGCCACCATGTTAAGCATTCCCAAACCATTATATTTTCTCCGCTATGTTTAACAGTTTGCTTCACATGGTATCTTTGATCACTTTCCCCGGGTCTTCGATAGCAGTATTGCTTTCCATCTGATTGGAAACGTGTTATGTGTTTTTTTTTTTTTTTTAATTTCAAACTTAACTTCCTAATGCTTTTTTGTAACCAAAAGTTAGAAAGAAAGAAAACATCAGCAAGTAAATTGATTTATGAATTCATTATATTTATGCACACATTCATTCATATTTTTCTAAAAGCATTTATGAAAAAAAATATTCTTCATTTTAAGATTTTCATTCTGTTGGTGGATTTAAATTAAAATTGTGTTGCAACTTTAACGTTTTCATATGGTATTTACGTAAAATAACGTTAATTTATAACGAATTACGTATACCACCGATAATAACTTGTTTCCTTAATGTCCATGGTGTCAAAATTTATGATTTATGTTCTTCAATTCTATCTTTTTTAAAGAAGTGAGCACACACAAAAAAAAAAGAAAAGAAAGAACTCCACAGAAGACTGTAAGGAAAGGAACATTATGAACTCATTAAGTGAATAAACGTAATCTGTGCTTAAAGTTCATAGTGCTTGTGGCTCTTCACCCAATCGATTGAGACACTAGATGCAATATGGAGCGGAACTTTCGGCCATCTGTAGGCTACGGAGGAATGGATCAACTAGATCCACGAAAAAAAATCCATCCATCGCAAAGAATAATTGATTATTGCAACCCTTTAGTAAGAAGTATTAAAGCCATCGTGTAACTTGATATATATGGACAACACCAATTGCCTTTTAGTGCATTAAAAACCAGGCTACAAAAAAGACGACAGCGGTGCATTAATTCTTGTTGCACAGTATAAACAATTGAGAAATTACTCTGTAACGACTTTAATGTGAGCAAAACCATGACTATATTGAGACTGAATAAAGTCGACTTAAATCCACTGTTAAGAGTCTTTATGTGATACTTCACAACCGCATAGGAGTATTAAATAGTAAGAAAAATTTTTGTTTGCAAAATTTTGTAATAAAAAAGGTTCTGATCTAATTTTGAGAGTTGGTACGGAGTCAGACTATTTTTAATAAATGTTACATACGGCAGCTTTTTTTTTAATTTAATTCCGACTGTGAATCTTCACCCATGTCCAAAAGAACTGTTGTTCAAGAAACTGAGCTTGTACGAGTCATTTTGTTGGCAATAAGATTTTTCAATATCTTTATCAAATGATACAATTTTCTATAAATTCCATAAGACTTCATAAAAATATTATCCAACAAAGAAGATTGTTAGACTGAAATTAAGAAATTATGCTGTTGTACCATCTGCTGCGTGAAGACGTCGTAGTTAGGGATGCCAAACGGGATCGATTTTTAAAAATCCCGATCTCGAAATCTCGGGATATTTCGGGATAATTCGGGATCCAAAAATCACGGAAAAAATCGCGATTTTCTCTTAATAATAAAAATATTTTGTTAACAAAATCATTTGTATTCCAATTATGGATATCAGGGTTATATGTCATTAAAAATAAAATATAAAAACATCAAGAAAAAATCTAACAAAAAAACGTAAATTAACAAAAATAAAAATTATTCATATTGATTCATATTGAAAATTATTTGGATTCCAAGAAAAAGTTTAAACTATCTAACATCTGATAGACTTGAACGGCAACATACCCTATCGTTGAAAATTACATCTCGTAATCAACATTTGTTGGTAAAATAGTTCCAAGTTCCTCTATTACCTCCTGCTGTAAGTAAATCTATTTCTTTGGACAGTTGAATATCTAAATCAATTACCCTACTAATTCGTTTTACAGATAGTCCCCGACTTGCTACCGTTCGACTTACGACTATTCGCACTTACGACCATTTTTTTCGCATTTTTTTCATAGAAAATACTTAAAGAAGGCAAATATATAGTTGCGGTGAATCCCTAAAATAAATGAGAAAAATAAAAAGAAAATTCAAAGTAAAAAACTTCTATTTACATACATATTTCCGTTCAAATAATGCGTTACATTAGCTAAGTAGAAATTTTTTTAAGTGAATAATTTTATATTATCCCAAAACATAAATAAAAAAATTTTTTATATGAAAATCGACTTACGACTTAATCGTCTTACGACCGATGACCAGGAAGCTATCTCGGTCGTAAGTCGAGGAATACTTGTATAGGACTTTTTCATTCTTCGATGCCATCAAATATTTTTTTGTCACTGGAAGTAGGATTTTCCTCATCTGAGATGCTATTATCGAAGTCAAGTGATATAGAATTTTTTTCCAGGACCTTTTATCAAAATACATATGAATTCACAATCCCGAAAATACCGGGACAAGTTTTTTAAAATCCCGGGATTCGGGATTTCCCGATTGGCATCCCTAATGAGAAGTGAATAGCGTCATATCATTTGAAAAGATTCATGAACAGTAGTCCTCTAATCAACATGAGATCTTTCAAATTATTTGATATATTATACATACATATAATACTTATATTTATAATATTTATTAATATTCTATATTAAAAAATAAATTATTTTACAATTAAATAATCATTTTTAAAGTTAATCTGTCTTATTAAATTATGTGTACTTTTAACTACATATTTAAACAACATTCACATTTAAACATCTGTTTATAATATCTATGTTATGTTATAATTCCAATAAGTATGTCAAAAACCTTAGCTAAATTGACAGTGATTATGAACCATAAAATGTAAATTTATCCACTTTCTACCAATTATTAGTGTTTTACTACGTATTTAAATCAATTCTCCACCATAAACTCGAACGTTAATGTATCCCCTTAATGAAGGAGAGCGTTAAAATTTATCACCTTCAGCCGGTACATGAGGTATATATTGTTAAACGTGTTTTATATGCAACTATCGAAATGAACAGAGATGGTCTAATCTCACAATCACATCATAAGTGTGTACAGTCAACCCTCCTATAAAGCGGTGAGTGCGTACCGCGTTATATGGAAACCGCCCTATAAGAAACTCGGATTTTTGGGACAAACCAGGCTAATTCGTAGGGCGTTGTATGGAAACCGAGCTATAAGAAACACAGAATTAATACAAAACACTTCATTCGAACCGCGTTATATGGAGACCAAGAAATACAAAAGACAAGATAAATTATAAATTATTTTTATTGAATTCAAGAGTTCATATAAGGATTGATAAAAAAAATGAAATAAAAACTAAACTAAAAGATTGTTTCCAACAAAATTAGGGAAAACTTGTAAAATAATGTAATTTTTTAATATTTATACTCACTTGGTTCATCTTCATTCATTGTTTTTATAAATTGAAATTCCAACTGCTATTGTTTTGCACGGTACTGTATCTCGGCTGAGCTTTTTCGTCGAAAATAAAACTTGTATTAGACCCTCTTTCAATATCTATTTACTATTCATTCATAGGCTGTGCGAAAGGAACTTATGGGATGAAGTTGAACGCAAACCGCGCTTTAAGAGTACCGCGTTATAGGAGGGCTGTTGCAATTTGAGCCCCGCGTTATATGGAAACCAAGTTCTGAGAGTATCGTTTTATAGAAGGGTTGACTGTACGTAGATATATACAGTGACTTCCACAACTGTTCATAAAAATACGAAATTATTCTTTTTTTCTAATTATAAATATTTGTAGTAACTTTAAAATTTAATTCATTGTATTTTAATTTGTTACATGTTAAATAATAAAATAAAGAATTAAATTAATTAAATTTAATTTAATTAAAAATTAATTAAAATTAACTAACGTTTATAATAAGAAACATATGAAATATTTTATGAACACTTTTGTAACTTAAACATATAAGTACATTTGAAAGGATATTTTAATATTTAATATGGCCACCTTTTCCTTTTTGGCATACAATTAATTAAATTTGTTAAAATAGATGACTCTATATTGCTCCACTCCTCATTAACTGCCGCCCATAGCACTTCAAGGTTTTGTGGCACTGGACTTCTCAGAATAATTTAAAATATTTCATAAATTTTCGATCGGATTTATTGCCGGGGATTGTGGAGACTAATCTAAGCACTCAATATTATGACCCTTTAGCCATTTCATGGTCACTTTGGCCTTTCGTTTTGGGCTCTTATCTTACATAAATACCGTATCCCCTGGTTCACAACCAAAAATTCAAGACTAGACAGATATAAGTCCCTTAAAATGTCTATATAATGCTCTGCTTTCGTTATTCCTTTTAATTGCCTAAGTATTCCTAGTAACGTCTAGTTTTGTGTCATACCACGACCAAATGAGACCATCGGAACATAATCTATTTATTTTTGTTTCGTCAGACTATGTGACAAGTTTCCACTGCTCAGGAGTCCAATTGACATGATTTTTTGCAAATTTTAAACGATGGGTTCTGTGTTTGCTGATAAAAGTGGCTTCTTAATTTTGATTTTAGCCTTCATACCGCACTCCTTGATAGGATACATTTATTTAAAGACTCTCCCTAATTCCTTATTAGCCAGTACAACGTTATCAATAGCTCCTGATAAAAAAAAGACGTCTCACCAATCTCTTCGTGCGACAATTTAATTTTTGTTTTCGGCCACCATTATTTTTTTTTTTTTTTGTGAATACGCCATGTTTTTTTCGGAAATTGGATACAAATCCAATAGAAGTACAATATTTTTCAGTAATTTCGCGTATTGATTTGCCATTTAAAATTTAATTTTCAATTATTATTTTAATTTCTGCTGAAATTATTTTAGCCGTAATTTTATTTACAAAAATAGTTTATTAAACACTCATTTACTAAACAGAAATTAGTTTCTAGTTACCATTCAATATTTTATTATTATAAATTAATCTAATCTCATCTAATCTAATCTAATATATGTATATGCTTACAATATCTAGTTACTATTCATTCATAGGCTGTGCGGAAGGAACTTATGGGATGAAGTTGAACGTAAACCGCGCTATAAAAGTACCACGTTATAGGAGGGCTGTCGCAACTTCAGACCCGCGTTATATGGAAACCGCGTTCTGAGAGTACCGCATTATAGGAGGGTCGACTGTAACTCTCTAAAGTCGTCATACGTAAAGTGTATTAAAATGTGTTGTTATTAAACGCGCAATGCCTCATAAATCATCTTAATCATCTTAAGATATTTCTGTAGCAAAAAAATCATTGCAATTTTTATTTGCCTGCGATATTTATTAATTAATTTTATCGATGATCTGAAACTTGCGTTAGACTTATTTTATTTGCTTTTGCAAATGTTAATTTAGAGCTTAAAACACGTGTAATTACAAACTTTGTATGGAACAATCGAGATAATTGAAGATAACTTTAATTTTGATTTTTGGAATGAGAAAGTTTTTCATTAAAATTAAAAAAAAAAAACTTCGTAATATACATTCTTATCACACATACAGTCATCACACATACAGTCATCAATAAAGACACTAATATGACTAAGCTGAAGTCGGTGAGTCTAGTAGGTTGAGTGTTGGCATATTAGACGTAAGGCTAATCCCAGGTCTGACTTCACAACGAAAGTATGAAAATATTTCTTTGGTGACTAGCTCTCTGCAGATTTCTGACAAAAACTTTGATAGTAAATAAACTTGCCATGAAACTCACTCAATCGTATTTAGATTTGAAGATAATGTGGGCCATTGTTGTATAAAACAGGAACGGTTCCAAATTTTGCCAAATTTAGTTTTTTATTGTGAAATACAATTGTTCCGGTTAGATACACTCACTGCCAAAAATGAATATACACCATTGAAATAATTCATTTCATTAGGATAGCGATAAAATTAAATCCGAATAGTCGAATAAGTTTCCAAAAATAAAAACGTTTATTTATTACTTATGAAATCTTAAAACAAAAACAAAAAACTAAATTATTGTGTGCTACAACCATATTTTTTATAATAGAAAATATAAAATTATAGTGGCGCTCAGTGTATTCGAGTATATGGGGCCGTATCTCGGCGAATTCTTTCAAATGCATAACACTTTTTTTTAACTGCGCTCCACAGAGAGGGGTACAACGATGACAAATCGCAGCTTCATGGCGGCCATTTGACATCATCATTTTGGCTAATTAAACGGCTATCAAACGTTTGACGCAATAAATTGATTGTAGCATGAGATGAGTGGCAAGTTGTACAGCCTGTTGAAACCAACATCGTTTACACCAATACTATGAAGAGGGGATTCCATTAGTATTGGTTATCATGATGTGATAGGTGTCTCCTTTGACCGCCGTTCACATTTTCAAAGGAGTGTGGACGAATGATGCCTCTCCTCCACAAGCCTCACAACAGTTGCTCGCAATGAGATTATTGGTTTCGGTAATACTAGGTGTGGGTTTTCTATGTCCCAAAAAAGTCTTATTTATTTTTGGTTATTAACATGCCTACCAAAATGAAAATGGACCTCATCCGAAAAGATGATTTTTTTCGAAATCATAGTGCATTTTCTCATTGGCCCAATAAATTCAAACGTTGCTTAAGAATAAATCGATCCATTACGTTCTATGAAGATAATATACTGAATTTTTTGCGAAATAAACGACGGTTCAAATTTAAGCCGTTAGATAGCCCACCCGATACTGCTTAAGAACAGTACACTAATACCCCGGTTTGGGTCGCCTCGCTTTGCGTCTGCTTCGAAGTTGCGTCTTTTTAAAATTTCTGTAATTTCGAAGTTGCGTCGTTAGTGCTTCGATTTGCGTCGATAATAGGAGAATGTTTGTACAAAGTTAAAACAGAAAAAGGGGATTTCCCGTTTAAATCCTGTGCAAATTCTAAGTTGAATCTTTTAAAAATTTCTTTGTTATATTTTTTTTTTTTTGTATTACTCCAATGAATTGTTATATTTTTACAATAATAAAAACTATTTAAAAAAAATTAAATATTTTTTATTGAAAAGTTTATTTTTTCGGCTAAAATTATAAATCTCGGAACCAATTAAATGAAAATCAATAAAATCGAGCTTCGTTTTGCGTCGTTTCGGTTTGCGTCGCGTTTGTTCAGGCCCTATTAGCGACGCAAACCGGGGTATTAGTGTACTTCATTATCAAATATTGTGAAAGATATATTATGTAAGATTTTCGTCTCCATCTTCTTCCGTTTGCGAAAAACGAATTTCAATAATTTTCAGTTTAAAAATATCGATCCTTAAATTTGACAATTTTTATTGTCCAATATTCTGAATAAAAATTTTTGTACGACAATGTTACTGGAACTTACAATGGAATTAAAAATTTTTGCAACATGTTTCTTTTATTCGTGTGAACTGACTATCTATGTAGTTTTGCTAATTTTTCATTGTCAGTATACATTTGTATGTACAGTGAGCGTCAAAAAAAAGTGTACATAAAAAAGCTATACATTATTAAAATATTATTATTTGCATTATAAAGTTGTTAAATTGCCAGTTTTAAATTGAAATATATATAAAAAAATTACAAATTCGAAATGTTGTTAAATTTTTTGGGGCACTCTCCTTACAAGTGACAAAAGTTGAATTTGTTGATTATTAGAATTTTATCCATATTATACACTTTCTTTTGACGCTGACTGTATATACATATATTGACAATATATATGCATATATTGATGTACATATATCGGCAATCGTACCTATACAAAATTGTTTTACAAATGCTGTGTAATCATAAATTATTGTTGCAACACACAACAAACAGTCTGTAAAGAAAGACACCTGAATATAGAATAAAACAATGTTAAGAAAACAGATCCATGAAAACAATATTCAAAAGAATAATTTATTATTTTCGTTTCTTCATTTTTCAAATATGTTTCTATATAAATTGTACATACATGCATGCATATATTGTGTTTATTTGGCAACATATGAAAATTATTAAACAGACACAATAGGCCATTGTCCAAGTGCAGTAAGTATAAAGTCCATCAGAGATTCTAAAGCAGAAATTATTTAAAAAAAATTTTTTTTTTATTTCGTTCACTACAGAATCCGCTACTCCTGCTCAAATAAGCTTTTGATATCAAAGGTCCCACTCCAACCTAACCTAACCTAATCCAGGAAACGTATCCAAATTTCTGTAAAGTGAAAGAATTCAAAGAAACTTTTTAATGATCAACATTTGTTTACAAACAGGGGCTCGAGACAGTAAATTGTAAAACTACAAGATATTGCCAACTGGAGTGGTTAAAAGCCAAACATCAATTGCGCATGCAATACGTGAAAGACTTATGACAACGATACTAAAGTCCAAAGATAATCAAAAATCGTCTCAGCTATGTCCTAGCTGAGCAAAGCCAACTTAATGAAGGATTATTAGATAGGAAACCATCGAATTGATAATTTAAACGAAAACTATGAAATTCTAATACAAAAATGGTAACATCCTTACATTAAATTACATGGTTAGCGTCTCATCCGTTAAGGGGGAATTAAAAAAGTTCAAATAAATCATGTTTAGTAAGCCCCAAAAGAAATTGTAGACTTTTGGAGAGTGCCCGAAAAAATTTGGCAATATTTTGAAATTTTTTTGTAAATTTTTTTTGTTTGAATTTTAAAAACTGGCGATTAAACGATTTTAATATAAAAATAACGGTAATTTATTAATGTTTATTTTTTTAATGAGCCGTTTCTTTTGACACTCATTGTATGTGACAATAAATCCATGCAGAAATAATACGAAAACCATCATTATAAAACAGGCAATGTTAGAAGAAAATTCCTGGTAAACAATTTTTTAAAGAAATACTTTGAAATTAAACTTCTTTCCAATAAAACTATCTCCAAATTTGAAAAATGTTCCAGCGTATTAGTATCTATAAGATAACATCTTGGGGACGGAAAAATTGATAAACTTATGAAGGATGAAGATGACCTTTATAACCTACTGTTACGGATCGAAATATGCAGCTACTTCAAATAAGTAACCATGTAGCAGCTTAGCTATCGCATATACTAACTTAATTAGCCATTACAAACCTTAAGTCAGGATTATAACCTAACTTCTCAGTTCAGCTATGTTGTGTGTATTAATTTTATCCAAGATTGGCGAGAGCTACAGTCCAAACTTTAGACTCTAAGGTCAATTCGGAACGGCAAATTTTTGAAAAAATGTGCATGAGCAATTTTATTTACTCTTAGGTTCATTATTAGAACTTGTCATTAACTAAAGGGAGGGTTTTAACGAGCAGATAAATTGTATTTCATTATTATAAGTGTACAATAAGGTGGAAGTGAGTGCTAAGCTAAAGGGGGGATCATCCTACCTCTAACTTTTAAAGTTAAGTTTATGTTTTAATTTGCTATATTATATATCATTTTCAATATGGCAGCTTCAAATATAAACAAATTTAGTAAACAAAACAAAAAAAGAACCTCTTCGTTGCCACTGCGTTTTAAAACAAAACTTGTTTAATTTAGGTAATGTTATCGACATTGCTTAGACACTGCAATATTTTTGAAAAAGTTAACTTTATTTTAGCTATAGGTTGTTATAACCACAAGAAATTAAAGGTGACTTTAAAGTTCAGTTTAGTAAAAGTTACTTTTAACTAAACTCAACTTTAACGCCAAGTTGTAATTTTACTCGAAATCTCCGAAGAAACATGTTCACATATTTCGTTTCGTTTTAACGTCTAGGGAGGAGTTTCAACTGCAACCTCCCGTCAACTAAGCCAACACAATGACTACTAAATTACGGCGTGTACTGTTTTATATACATACATACATACATAATTGGACATTACAACCCTTCAATCAGGATTACGACCTAGCTTCTCACACTACTTATGGTGTGTGCGTTAATTTTATACATGGGTGACGGGACCTACAGCTTAAAGTCGATTCCGATCGACAGATTTTTTGAGAAGCTTTTTCATGGCAATTTTTAATCTCAGTGTCTTTACCAGAAATCTGCTGAGAGGAAGTCGCCGAAGAAATATTTTTCGTTTTGATGTCTGACCTGTTTAAAACACATTGGCTTATTGGTCCTCTAAAACTGGACTCTAAAGGGTTTTATTGTATAAACTTATGAAGAATTGTCTTACCATCATACATAGAGTAAATTCAAACACGTCGAAGTAAGATTTTACAAAAGATAACAACAGCATCTTGACACTTCGAAAACTCCAGCATAAATATAGGTCTCGGCGTAACAGCCTTACTAACTGAAATCAAAATTTATTGCTTTTAGTGCCGATAGTTGCTTTCTTTAAAATATCCCTTGGAGTAGGAAAAGTAACTATTCCAGTATATGCCTATTGTTTACAAATATAATCATAATACAACAACAGAACTATAATCTCAATCATCGCACAATAAAGTTTGTGAATCACTATGCATAACACGTTGCCACCGTTTTTTTCTGTTTACGTATGCAACAAGAAGTACGATAACTCATCTAAAAGACGTGCGTACCTTAACAAAAATATTTATTTTCTACCAAGGTTTTCAACAATTTTATCTCAAATAAAAAATCTTTGGCATAAAGACGATCAAAGTGCTTTTATTACAGAGGCATACTTTTTGTTTTTATAATAAATATTTACGGTTTATTTTGCATATCGTATAAATGTCAGTATGTAACATTGTCGATCGAACAGTTATCTAATGGAATTGGACGTTTGTTTAAACATAACTAATAGAAGCAATGCCTATATACGATATAATTTTATTACAGCGCTCATTGAAATAATTATGATTAGACGATAGAAGTTTAAGGGCCAATATTACAACTTGCCGTTAACTATATAACGGGCAGATAAATTGTTTTTCATTATTATAAGTGGACAATAAGATAAAAGTAAGCGTTAAGTTAAAAGGAGGATCATCTTTAACTAACTTTTAAAGTTATGTTTATGTTTGACTTGCCATATTATAAACTTTTTCAATAAGGCAACTTCAAATATAAACAAAATGAGTAAATACAATAAAAAGAGAAGACCGGCGTTGCCACCGCATTTTAAAAAACTTGTTTAATTAAGCACTGTTATCGACATTGCTCCGGCACTGTCATTTTTTTGAAAAAGTTAACTTTATTTTATCTGTAGGTTGTAATAACGGAAAGAAGTTAAAGGTGTCTCTAAAGTTCATTTTAGCTAAAGTTACCTTTAACTAAACACAACTTTAACAGGCAGTTGTAATAATGACCCCAAGAGTACCATAAATATGTGCTGAAGTCATAATATATTGTACAAAACATTCTTTAACTTTTTCACTGAGAATTCGAAATGATGTCGACTTTTTCAACAGGGTTTTTCAAGTTAAATATCCTTTTTTTGCTTTCAATACAAATAGCAAATTCATTTTGCAGTATTAAACGTAAAATTAGTTAAGGCAGTCGTCTTAAAACGCATTGTTCACTTGGATCTTAAACATTTCTGTAATATACCGTTTGTATCTATTCTATAACTCATCACTGGCATTCTTCAACCATCCTGAAAGTTGTGTGATTTTATTCAAGCCACCTTGCTCAGACACTTCATACAAACACCAAGTTCCCAAGTTCCGAACAATAGCGTAGAACATATTCTCTTCTTCCTCATCATTACAGTTTCGGCAAAAGTCATTGTAAGACATTCTCATGGTAGATTGCATTTCCATCCCCATATTTTTAAAATTTTTCTGAAAATTATTTAGAAAATTATAACTTTCTTCATTATAATTTTATGATAATTCAATGTACATATTAATATGTGTATAATCAAATAATCATGCAATGATAACAACACAATCAAAAATCGCAGTTTATACTATAAAATCATCCTTATTTTGTTCTATTCAACGAACACACATCGTTGACAAATGGTCGTAGTCTAGAAGGTAGTGTGCTGGCTTTTTAGACGTGAGGACAAGGTTCAAAGTTCAGGTCAGTCATCTTAAATACAATATTAAAATATTAAAAAATATTGCTTCAGCGACTTCTTTTCGGCAGATTTCTAGAGAGTAAATAAAATTGCCGTGAAGAGTTGCTCTAAAATCCATCGTTTAGAGTCGACTTCAAACTGCAGGTCCCGCCAATCATGTGCAGTGTAAGTGATGCGAGAAGCTAGGCCATAATCCTGACTGAAGGGATGTAACATACATAAACTACCCAAAAGATTTTCATTGATTTCATCTAAAAAAATATGATCGACAAGTATTCGAAATATCTTTGTAACGAAGATCTTCAAACCACGAGCGTCTTCACAAAACACTGACTAAACTTTTACTTAGTTGCTTGCTTTGCCTTGTTTTTACATGGCAGAATAATCATTCTGATGAATGTTGTGGAAGGCGAACGTTCGCCTTCTCGAAATGAGTATTATTGTAAACACCGCTGTTTACGTTTATTATTGCAGTGTTGTATTTTTGTTTACTTGTTTACCATATTTTTAATGCTGATGCTTGTTGTGTATTTTTTCTTAAGTGGTTATTTGTTGTTATATTAAGAAATAAGGTTATTTGCTGGCTAATCGATTCTATCAAAGCCTTAAGGCACCTTTATCTCAATACAAAAAAAACATATTTCTGAAATAAATTCTTCCTTTATGGCAGATTGATTCTGTTAAACGCTACAAAGAAATATTTTTCTTTTCCAAGCTGCGTACCACAAGACGAATTTTAATGTTTTGAAACAATTTTATTTAAAAATTTTGAATTTTATTGAACCATCAAGTTTGTGTCTTAAGTCTTTCATTACTTACTTAATTGGCCATAACAACCCGATTAACGGATTTCGGTCTGCCACAACACATCCTTCCAGGCGCCTCTGCTTCTTGCGCGCTTACGCCAATTGGTCACACCAATCGATGACAGGGCTTCTTCGATTTGGTCCTTCCAACGGATACAAGGTCGTCCTCTTCGCCGACTTCCGCAGATCCCTGCATCAAACACTCGTCTCGCCGGAGCATCCTCCTCCATTCGAACGACATGGCCGAGCCAGCGCAGCCGTTGGATATTAATACGCTGTACAACGTCCATGTCGTTGAGGAGCTCATACAGCTCACTGTTAAATCGGATGCGAAAATCATCGCCAACTCGCACTGGACCGAAGATCTTACGTAGGACTTTTCTCTCGAATACTCTCAAGGCAGCTGCATCAGTTCTTAATAGGGTCCATGCTTCTGCGCCATAGAGAAGCACGGGTAGGATGAGCGTCTTGTAGAGTATTAGTTTCGTCTTTCGAGAGAGGTCTCTGCTACTCAATTGCCTATTGAGACCATAATAGCACCTGTTGGCAAGAGTAATCCTGCGCTTGATCTCCAGACTGACATCATTTTCGGTGGTAACGGCGGAGCCAAGGTAAATGAATTCCTTGACTGTATCAAAAGTATAGTTATCGGCCGTAATATGTGAATCAATACGCCGCACGGCTCTACTTGTGGATAACATATACTTCGTTTTGCCCTCATTTACTGCCAAACCCATCTTCTTAGACTCCCGTTCAATAGCACTAAAGGCAGCAGTGACATCTCGTTTGGTACGCCCTATGATGTCGATGTCGTCAGCGTACGCAAGCAACTGGACACTTTTTTGAAAGATAGTGCCATTACGATGCACTCCCGCCTTTCGCAGAACAATCTCCATGACGAAGTTGAAGAGGTCGCATGATAAGGGATCGCCTTGTCTGAAACCACGCACGGTATCGAAAGGTTCGGAGAGGTCCATTCCTACCTTGACGGAGCTGCAGGAATTGCTCAACGTCATTCTGCATAGCCTTATCAGCTTAGCAGGTATACCGAGCTCAGACATTGCGGCAAAACACGATCCCCTATGGGGCTATCGAAAGCAGCCTTATAATCGACAAAAAGATGGTGTGTGTCGACTTGATTTTCGTGGGTCTTTTCCAGGATTTGGCGTAGTGTGAAGATCTGGTCGATGGTGGACTTGCCAGGTCTGAAGCCGCACTGATAAGGTCCAATCAGTGTTTTGACGAGTGGCTTCAGTCGTTCACACAATACGCCTGTAAGAACCTTATATGCGATAGGGAGAAGGCTTATACCCCTGTAGTTGGCGCATATCGTAGGGACTCCCTTTTTCAGGACGGGACAGAGGACACTGAGGTTCCAATCGTTGGGCATACTTTCCTCTAGCCATATTTTGTAGATGAGCTGGTGCATGCGCCCGACCAACTCATTACATTCGGTCTTAAACAATTCAGCGGGGAGGCCATCAGGACCTGCCGCTTTGTTGTTTTTAAGTCGCATAATCGCGACTTTAACCTCTTCATGGCTAGGTGGCGGAATCTCCACGCCGTCATCATCGATCGAGTCCGGAACATCATCTCTAGAGGCGGTATTGATGTCGTCATCGCCTTGCAGCAGAGTAGAGAAGTGTTTCCTCCACAACCTCAGCACCCCTTGCGGATCTGTAACCAGGTTTCCATTCTCATCCTTGCAGGAAGACACTCCGGGCTTATACCCCTCGGTCAGACGCTTAACCTTTTGATAGATAGAAGTCTTTCATTAAAGCAAAGAAATCCCTTAGACTGGCCAATAAAGTTTGTGTCTTTTGTGTAAAACAAAGTTTGTGTCTTAAATCTTTCGTTTAAAAAAGTAAAGAAAATTCCACAGGGGTAGCAAAAAAGTTTGTGTCTTAAGTCTTTCGTTTAAAAAAAGTAAAGAAAATTCTACAGAGGTAGCCAAAAAGTTTGTGTCTTAAGTCTTTCATGTAAAAAAGTAAAGAAAATTTCACAGAGGTAGCAAAAAAGTTTGTGTCTTAAGTCTTTCGTTTAAAAAAGTAAAGAAAATTCCACAGGGGTAGCAAAGTTTGTGTCTTAAGTCTTTCGTTTAAAAAAAGTAAAGAAAATTCCACAGGAGTAGCAAAGTTTGTGTCTTAAGTCTTTCGTTTCAAAAAATAAAGAAAATTCCACAGGGGTAGCAAAAAAGTTTGTGTCTTAAGTCTTTCGTGTAAAAAGTAAAGAAAATTCCACAGAGGTAGCAAAAAAGTTTGTGTCTTAAGTCTTTCGCTCAAAAAGAAAATCGGTAAAGAAATCAGTGTTTGTTTTTGCTTCACTAAGCCATAGCTAACAGCAAAGTGAAAAAATAAAAAATGCTGTTTAGCTATAGTAGTACAGTGAAAAATTTTTTTGCTATCGCAGTCAAGCACAGTAATTAATTTCGAAGTGATCCCTACTGCTTACAGCATTTCAGCATTTGTGGTTTCTCTTGTGCTATTGCTGTACTTTGTGCTGTGCTGTGCTGTTTTACTTGGCATTGTACTGTATGTACATTGTACAAAATTTCAAAGAGAATGGTGTAAACACACAGTTAATTTCAAACATAAAAATTATCTTGAGCAGTGCTTGCAAAGTAAAACAGCACGTACTATATATCTGTGTTAGGGCTTTTTCGAACGATTTCTTTTATTGATTTATTCCTCTACAAGTTATTCTTTTGTATCATTTGAAATTATTTGTTGACCTTTTTTCTTTTCCTAATTTTATTGTTAATGTTATCGTATTCAGTGCAATTGTCGTCGATTATTCATAATCTAGTCTCGTCATTTTCTAAGATAAATAATAATAAAATAAATTTTCCTAATCCAAGAACTCCTTTTCTTCTTCAGCTATTATTAATCCAGCACATTGCATATAGACTAAGTTGAATTCTTTTCCTTTATGCAGGAAGTGCTTGGCAAAATGCGGGTACTTTCCTTTGCACTTACTCCACTTAACGCGGGTAATACGTTCCAATATGTTCCAGTGCTAAACGAAACTGCGTGAAAAGAGGCTACTTAACACGTACACATAAAATACAGTTGGAATCTTTATTCTGGACAGACTAATAAAAGAACATTGAATAAGATACATAGTAATATACCGTCGCTATATAGACACCGATTTTGGCTGGTGTATGGCCGCTTCATTTGCGAACATATACAACAAGTATCAATATAGTGTAAGATTTAGATTTGTAATCCCAATACTACCGCGTAATACTGAAACAGCGTTAAGCGGAGCAGCGCTAAGCGGGGACTTACTGTACATGTATCCTCTGTTTTGCACTGGCTTTTGGTATTGACGAAAGTTTTGCCTGAAATTATGTAACATCTTCAGAATAAACATCTAATGCCTCCCATGTTATGGCACTTGTTTCATTATGTGGCTATTTAAAGAAGAAACCCCGTGGTAACCTATATTTTCTGTTATTTCTTTGGCTTTTTCGATTACAATAGGTCTAGACATAGACCACATCTGGCGATTGCAAGACAATCAAAACAAATTTAGTCAAGTTGCGAACCTTTTTGGAAAAAAGTGTAATTACAGTCAAACTCGAACTGGATTATAACGAATTCTTGGTTATTATGTACATATTTTCAAGTCCCAATCTTTTAATAACAATTTTCATACAAAAACTTCGTTTATTACGAACTCGTTTATAACGAATTCTCGGTTAAAAGGAACTACTTTAAATGGTCCCAGTAATTAAATTACCACCTTTTTTATAACGAACTCTCAGAAAAAACTATGAAGTGTGGCAATAGTCTTTACTTTCATTTAATATGGCAGCATTATTGGTATTTTATATTTTCTTCCATGACGTCACTCCGTTTATTTCGAACTTTGCCTATAACGGACTATATTTTCTGGTCCCACGGAGTTCGTTATGACCGGGTTTGGCTTTATTTTTAAAATTAATATTAAAAAACAATAAAATAAAAATAAAATTAATGGCTGGCTTAAAAATATTCCTTATTTTTATGAATTGATTGCCTCTTTTTAAAATATGTTGTCTCCGCAACTTTTGGCAATTTAACCCATTAAAAGCTTTTATCTATCTCTTGTACATTTATTATTTTAATTTTTAATTTTTTCTTTCAGTGATACACTTCTATTGAATAATTTCAAAACTGCACATCAAAATTGTACATTTGATAAAAGTAACTTCCTGTGGGAGGTATCAATGAGTAGAGATTTTACTGTATTCACAGGTGAGTAATTTTAATCTTTCCTAAATTGATTTTTTCAATGTATCGCAAGTGTATTGATGTGTCACAGTGGCAACATTATCTAGTCGTATTAAAGGCTTGAATATAATAAAGCTGATTTAAGTGTTGTTGTCATTTGGCTTAGTTTCCTATTCGATTTTAAATTTTCTTTGTAATATTTGAATGCAACTTAAAGAGTTATTAAGAATTAATAGTGGTTCTGCATAAGCTACAGTTTCTAAATAAGAAGAGCATATGAAATGAAATCAATTCGATTAAATGCTTTGATTTTGAGCACAAGGTGTGTCAAAATTTGTTTTAATGTTGCAACGTACAACACTAGGTAAAGTTTTACATCAGGGATTAGCATTTCATAGCACAATTGTGCACAGACAATTCACACACATTTCTTATGCTCTTTTATTTAGACTGCGACGAGTACACCTGTCAGCGGATGCTGTGTTATTTTTTTTTTTTTTTGAGGTTTACACCCAAAAAATATTTCTTGAAAAAAATCCTTCTGTTTTTAATTCAAAGTCTTATATGTTCTTAAAACACATTTTGATCATTTTAATAGTGGAGTAAATAATTTAGATGATAAGGTTAAGAAAATAGGGTATTTTACTAATATTTTTCTACGACTGTAAGCTCTCAATTTATTTTCTCTCTCTTACTCACTAATACACAACTAAAAAATGTTTGGTAACCCCTGTTTTATATGCACCTCTTACTGCAGGTGCATTAGATGATTAGCATGATGTTCTGAAATTGAAAAAAATTGTTTTAAGTGCTAAGTTATTTGCCATTTATAACAGAATCTTTTTAAGGTGCGACTTCAAACTCTTTCCCTAATAATTTCAAGCGTAATATTAAAATAACACAAATTTGTTTTGATTTATTTTTAGATTTTTTTTTTATTATATCGTGTTTTATTTTTAGTTTGCCCTTCTATTTTTATCTTTTTGTGAAAGTAGAACTAGGTTTAAAATATTTGTGCTGCAAGTAATGTTTAGTACTGGTGATTGTAGCTGTCTCACGTTTTTCTTTTTTTGTAAAATTAGTTTCCATTTTTTTATGGATTTTTAAATCATAAATTTTTGATATTTTCTAAGGAGGACCTGCATTTCATACAAAATTGGTAATTACAACACTTCACTTCGGATTACTGACCTAGTTCCTGACAACACTTATGATGTGTTTGTTAATTTTAAACATAAGTGGCAGAACCCAAAGTTAAAGTCGACTCCGAACGACAGATTTTATAAGAAACTTTTCAGGGCAATTTTATTTACACTCAGAGTTTCTGCCAGAAATCCGGTGAGAGGAAATCGCCGAAGAAATACTTTTTGTATTTTGTTTTGATGTTTGGCCTGGGGCTCGAACCCCGGCTTTTACGTCTAATAAGCCAACAACTACCTACTAGACCACGGCGACTTCAATCTGAATTTTCAACACATGTCTGAGGTTTAAGTGACTTTATTTCTATTTTGTTTACAATTTTTGGCAAAAATCTGCTGTAAGGAATATGAAAAACATTTTTTCGGTCATTTTTTCTCAACAGATTTGTGGAAAAACTCTGAGAGTAAATAAACTGTCATGATAAAGTTTCTACAAAATCTGAATAGGTGAGAAAAGCCAAGTTGTAATACTCACTAAAGGATTGTATTTACCAATTATGCACATATGTATGTAACTATGCAATACATGCAACATTAAAGCAAACTTTCACATGTGGTTTTTAGGTTTTCCATCTCTGTGCCATTCAATTCGTAAGGCATCCTTTTCCAAAATTTTGAATCTTTCTAATAAGATTTTAAATGGTCAGAAATTGTTTATTGTGCAACCATTAACAGTTCTGTCATTTATGTCTGTCTCAAATTGTCAGCATTATTCAATATTGTTTGCATTGCGGAGCCTTCAAAGTTATCCGTTTAGTCTTCCACTGTCTTCATTCGTCACATCAAAATCGTTAACTCTGAACTGTCACTAGCATTTTCAGCATTGTTGCTTCTGATTGAGCATACGCCTCGCCAAGCATTCGATGCAATCCTCCAGTACTTTTTTTTAAATGAAAACAAAATATTAATGCTGTCCTCAAATCAGTATTTGCTGGTACAAAATTCGTAATTTTTAACGCGATGAATAACTATAATTTCAGTTGTTCACTGATTTGATGTATAGTGGATATATTTGAAAGATGTAACCGTCAACACAAAAAACAAAAAATTAAGGTTTGTTCATAATAAATGTTCCTTTCTATGGGCATAGCTACCAGTTTTGATGACTTATCGTCATTTTGATGATTTTGCGCTTCAAAAATATCATATTGATGATTTGACGATTTATAACCTTATTTTGACGATTTTTAGAAATTTTTTTTCCAGCAAATAATAGCAATTCTTCTTAATTGAACTTAACTTATCATTCGCAGTTGCATACAATTAAATTAAAAATTCAAATATAATTTCCAATATTACCTGAGGAAGACCAAAGGTAAGTGCCAATATTTTTTTTTAAGACCTGCACTCATGGGATGGCCCCCACACAAGCAGAGCATTCTACTGGAACTAGGAAAGTATGTTATGGAAAGAAAGAAAGAGCGAATAGTGATTGTGGACACTAGATTTAAGACCCTTTATACCATAAGTGACAGAAAACATCTCTACAGGAAGTCCAACGTCTGATAAAGACCGGTTTTACGTAGGAATACAAGGATATGAAGTTCCTTTATTTTGCTCGAGCAAAATTCGTTGTAGTAAAGATAGAACAGCGAAATACAAGCCATATTGCAACGATGTTCTAATGAATCAATGGAGTAGGATACCCTATCGTAATTAACGAGAACCTTCGTCCTCTCCTGTACATGGTCGAGAAGTTTCAAAATAGACGTTGTGGCAACTGAGAGTTGTATTGTAAATAGGAAGAAGATGAAGTGAAATATTTCTTGCACCTTCTTAAGAAACCAAGGCACTAAAAAATTTGTCGATTTTTGAGAACATCACACTGAATTTTCATGCTTAGATGGCAATAAACAACACTGAAATTGATTCTTTAAAACTTAAACAATTTTTAACAATTTTTGAGGGTCGCCATGATCTAATAGGGTAGTGTACTGGCTTTTTAGACGTAAAGCCAGGGTTCGAGTCCCAGGCCAGACATCAAAATAAATAATCCAAAAAGTATTTTTTCGGCGATTTCTTCTCAGCAGATTTCTGGCCAAAACTAACTCTGAGAGTAAATAAAATTGTCATGAAAAGTTTCTCAAAAAAAACTGTCGTTCGGTGCCGACTTTAAACTGTAGGTCACGCTACTTGTATATAAAATTAACACACACATCATAAGTACTGTGAGAAACTGCGGGCTCTTTGGGAACGATTGCTGCAGACTGTCTAATGGTGAAGGTATAGCACTGGCCATTTTATTGTCACCTAGCAGCAACTCATTTCCTTGCCGTTCGCATCTTCCACCTTTCCTAAAAACCTGCACAATGCACTGCATGAGTAGGGGCCATCCCCTGAGTGCTGGTTTAAAAAAATAAAAAAAAATAAAAACCAGTACGACCTCCGGGTACTGTACTTGTCTTAACCGACAAGTACACGTCCTCTAACCTTTACCCAGAAAATGATATAAAACTGCTCGATTTTTGCTGAAAAATATCATGACATGAAAATAAGAGATGGCAGCTTTTTCAACCTTAATTAAATTTATTAAGAAATATTAATTCTTCAGCTAATTTAGAGAGAGTATTAAGCCAAATTAATTTCAATTAAATTTTTTTTATTTTAAATTTTAATACAATAAAAATAAGTTTTCTTTTTTTTGACAATTTTGACGATTTTTTTTTTCTAATATTGGATGATTTGATGGGTCACTTATCTGGCAGATATGCTTAGGGGGGACATTTGTATGCTGACGATTACTTCATACCGGTATACATTTTAATATTTTCCCTCCATCTACTTGTTTCTTATCTGAATATTAAATATTAAAATATGTTGTGCATGACACCTTTGTACAACCATAAATTTTGTTTCTTGGTGTTCATGTTGTTGGCAAAAGATAGTGACAAGACAACAACCGTATTTGGTAAATTACGATCATAAAAACCATGTTTTGAACACATTTTAAAATGTGTAAATAATAATAATGTTGTCTTGCAACTGCAGCTTATAATATCACACGATATATTCGATTATAAATAATAATTTTATAAGCAAATGTAAAAAATATTTTATTTTCATAGCATTAGTAAACAGGAATACGTAACGTATTGTGGCTTTTTCTTGCATTTAAAGTGTATTAACGACAGTTTCCGTCGTTATGTAGAACTACTCAACTGGAATATAACATATGTTTAAGTGACATAGTGGAACTTGAAATAATGAAAATTGCCCATTGAAAACGTTGGAGCTAGTCCAAAACAATTTGATTTTTAAGTAAGTCAGGCGCAAGACAAATTTTATGCTGTTTTTAAATATTTCATCACATAAAATTAAATTTCCGTTAGTTTGCAGTAAAAATAGGAATGATTTGGGATGATCGCTTACTTTAAAAACTGTTAAAGTTCGGTTTAATTAAAGCAAACTTTAGCTAAAGTTAACTATAAAGTCACATTTAACTTTTTTTCTTTCTTTGGTATTACAACCTACAGATAAAATAAAGTTAATTTGATTTATATTGAAAGTTTCCATATTGAAAATAACATATACAACTGCGGTCAAAATAATAGCACCAAATTAAAATTTGTATTAAGTCCGTTTACATCTGTGTACATGGTTTATTATCATAAAAAAATGAATTGCTTGCTTTTAAAAGATTAAACTATGTTAATTAATTATTAAAAAATTATTAAAAAATTCCACAGTCAAAATAATAGCACTACAAGTATGTTTTTACAACAATTAATTGTGTTACTTAAAATAAAATAAACAAAATTAAAATATTTCACAGGGATATCTGGTAGATTAATTAAAACATTTTTTCAGTATTTTGTAGCGTGTCTCTTATTCTCTATTACGGCTGGGCAACGCCTTGCCATCGAATCGACCAAATGTTGACATCTTTCAACTTTCCAACACTATTTGGATTTATCGCAGATACACCTTTCTTTGAAGTCGCCGTGGTCTAGTGGGTAGTGTGTTGGCTTATTAGACGAAGAACCCGGGTTCGTATCCCAGGTCAGACATCAAAACGAAAAATATTTCTTCGGCGACTTCCTTCTCAGCAGATTTCTGGCAAAGACTCTGAGAGTAAAAATTGCCATGAAAAGCTTCTCAAAAATCTGTCGTTCGGAATCGACTTTAAACTGTAGGTCCCGCCACTCATGTATAAAATTAACACACACAACATAAGTGGTGTGAGAAGCTAGGTCGTAATCCTAACTGAAGGGTTGTAATGGCCAATTATGTATGTATGTGTGTATGTACACCTTTCTTTATGTCCGTCCACAGGTTTTCTATTGGATTCAACTCCGGGGATTGTACAGGCTGAACAACTTTTTGGCATTTGGCTGATGTGTTTTCGATCATTATCTTACTGGAAGACCTACACGAGCGGCATTTCGTAGGAAGTTTACATACATACATAATTGGTCATTACAACCCTTCAGTCAGGATTATTGACCTAGTTTCTCACACTACTTATGTTGAGTGTGTTTATTTTATACATAAGTGGGCGGAACCTACAGTTTAAAGTCGAATCCGAACGACAGATTTTTGAGAAACTTTTCATGGCAATTTTATTTATTCTCAGAGTTTTTACCAGAAATCTGCTGGGAGCAAATCGCCGAAAAAATACTTTTTTAATTCAGTTTTGACGTCTGGCCTGGGACTCGAATCCTGGCTTTACGTCTTATAAGCCAGCACAGTACTTACTAGACCACGGAAGCTTACGTTATTTCATCAAGGATTTTAATATATACCGATCCATTCATGACGGTTATTATCCAATGTATTGAGCCTACACCTTGACATAAAATACAGCCTCATACCATAATACTACTGCCACCATGGTTTATAGTTTTTGCTGTGAACTAAAGCTTGTATTCACTATTAGGTGCCTTGCGAACAAAAGATCTGGAACCCTTTCCACCAAAAAAAAACAATCTTGGACTCATTTGTCCATTAAGCCAATTAACATTTGCTTTTGCAAACGACAGCTGTTTTGCAACATACTTAGAGGTACAGAGTGGCATTTTTCGAAGGCTACAAACGTTAAGATTGTTGTCTCATAGCCTGCTACGAATAGTTTCCGGCACTGTATATATAGCAAGTTTAATTATAAAGTCAACTTTAAAAGTTACAGTTAGGATGACCTTTCTCTTAGCTTAACGCTCACTTCTACCTTATTGTCCGCTTATAATAATGAAAACCACATTATCTGCCAGTTAAAATCCTGCATTTTGGTTAAAAGCAAGTTGCAATAATGGTGCTTAACCATACATTTAAACAATTTGGTTAAAACATGGTTTTATTAGTAGCGAGGAGTGGCTTGTTTGGAATACAAGTTTTGTCACAGCTCTCCCAAAGCCTAGATTTCAATCCAATAGAATATTATTGGACTTAACGAAAATAGGGTATCAAGAAGAAGGAAGATAAACAAAGGCTCCGGTGGACATATAAGGACCTTAACATCACTACATATCGACGCCATCATTCTATAACGTTCTAAGTGTACTTAGAACGTTTTTATTGTTCTTGCACGTTCTCTTACTTAAATACTGTCAAAATTTGGTTAAGATGTGCCCTTTCGTTCCGAACTTATAGGAAGAAATCTACTTAGAATACACATGTAGTCGTATGACGTATAAAAACTTTGCAAGCTCATAACTCAAACCACACTTTTTCGGCTTAAAGTGTTATAGGACGGAGGCGTCGATATGTACATATTAGGGATGCCAAACTAAATAGATTTTTAAAAATCCCGGGATTCGGGATTTTTAAAAATTATTCGAAAAAATCATCAATCAAAATTATCTTACAAATCTCTTTTCAGTTATAGATTTCAACTTTTTGTAGTCACCCGAGTTATTTCTTTTCTGTACAAAAAAATCTGTCTAGAAACATTCGACAGTTTACAAAACTTTTTCTTTATATATAGGCCCAAATAGGAAAATTTTTTAATTTACAAAATATAAATAAAACAGCCCAATCTTAATTACTAATATAATTTTAATAGAGCGTCAAGCAGTGAAGTTTGTTGTAAAACAAGGCTGTCATTGTTAAGTAATGACATGTTAGCTGTTTTCAGTCCAATTTTGCGATTTTATCTCTATTTTTTATTTTCATTTGACGATTTTTATTTAATACGGTAAGTTAACATAACTGTTCTTGGCACAACGTTGACGCATTTATTTAGGTTGCTCATTACAGCGTAAAAGTTGGGCGCTAAATTACGTTGCGCTTTACGCCGTAATTTAGGTTGGGCTGATAGCTTTAATTTGATTTACATCCATACATACATAATTAAAACTGTATTATTCCTTCAGTCGGGATATGATCTCGATTCTCACATCGCTTATGTTATGTTGTGTGTGTTAACTTTATACATGAGTAGCGGGACCCTACAATTAGTTTAAATATGACTCCGAGCACAAAATTTTTGAGAGAATTTTTGAGTTTTTGCCAGAAATCTGCTGAGAAGTCGCCGAAGAAATATTTTTTCATTTCATTTACCAAATTTCGATTCGCAAAAAGCTGTACATCGGGTTTTAAAAAGCGGGGCAAAACAAAAAGAAGCTGGATATAAAAAAAATACTGAGAAAATGTTAATTGTAGCTTAGTCCGTGGATAAACACAAATGAGCTCTGCCTTGGAGAGTTTTGTTTCAATTTATGTCTCTGTTTGGAGTACAAAATTCTAAATAGTTTGAGACAACTTCTGCGACATGTCCATATTATTATTGTTTTTTGTATTAATCAAGCGAGCGGTTGCCTTCATATTTGATTATAATGTCTGTCACAATTTACACTCTGCCGTGTAATTACATTTTTTCTTATCCAATTAGCATATTTTGCAAAATCTTTCCATCTATCGCAGAAAGTTGTGAGACGTCTTTTTGATGGACCTAGCTTCTTCATCAATACCGATTTCTAGATCTAGCTGTACACAATAATATTTACTATGACAACAGTTGTTCAAGTATTGAGACATGTTGTCAGTGATGATACAAGAGAGAAATCATAACTTAGTTGTATCATGATTTTAGAAAGATAACATAAAAATTAGTGAGCAAGTTATTGCAGTGTACTAAAAAATTTCTATTTAGCTGGACAAATTAACTTTTAGCTTGAAACTGGTACCTGGGGTTAAAACTCGGGCTTTCAGTCTAATAAGCCAACACACTACCTACTATACTATGGCGACCATTCAAGTTCGCAAAGACAATAATTTCCTCTCCACTTAAAAAGCAAAGGCCTAACTAGCAAACCATAATGATATATATCATGGCCTTAAATTTACATGATGGCAATCTCATAAATTATGAAAAAAAATTTTAAAAAATTCAAATTGTGAATGCACGTTAGACCACTTGTCATATTGAAATTACAGTCAGTTTTTTGTATTTGTACAAAATTGTTTTCACTTCCATTTTATTACAACTACGCTTCAAAAATTTGTTTATTAAAATGTTGCTGTCTACAATGTCTTTTATTTAATTTTTTTTTTTGTTGTTTCTTTTTTCCTTGACATAGAGTCATATTACTTTCGCTGAAAATATTAATTTTAATCTTTCCATAGACTGTGCCAATTTTTCTGTTTTTTTAAAATTTTTCCATTTGAGTGATTTGCTATTAAAAAGTTTTGATGCAAACTAAGTTGGATTTATTAAAATTAAGTCCCCCCTGTAATATTAGAAAAAAATTATTAAAATATCGTATTACTTCCATTTTAAATGGTGATTATTTTGTATTTAATTAACAGAAGTTTTTTTTTTACATGCAATTGTTTTCAATGTTTAAAAGATTAAATATTTGAAAATCCTTTATTAATCCTGTACACGCTATCTTACGACATGTTGCTAGGTATATAACATTACAACAATAATGGTCACTGTAGTCTATAAGGTAGTGTATTGGTTTATACACAGTTCATACTAGAGATCAGCAATAAGTTTTCAAAACGATGAGTAGATTCGAGTCATACTTCTAATTTCAGATACTTATACGTATTCATACTTATTTTAATATGATACTCATACTACTCATGCTCACAGTTGGAAGTACTTGTCGTACTCATACTTAACAATACGCATGATGTTATTGACTTCGACTCGTCCCTACTTAACTCTCTCCATAATTAATATCGGTTTTCATACCATCTCGGTTTGCGGAATAAAATTTGAAATTAGAAATCTAATTTCTGGCATGAATTTCAAAGAGAAAAATGTTTCTAATTCAGGCGTTTCTCAATAAGTTACGTGAATTCATTTTTATTTTTAACTAAATGACGAGTTTCACTAAATAAACTTATGTTACACCATCAGCAATAGACTAAGGAGTACGTACTAAGTCAACCTCAATATCAAAGAATTTTTATACGATAATACAGTGAGACCCCGCTTAAAGCTGCTCCGCTTAACGCTGTTTCAGTATTACGTTGTTGTATTGGGATTCCCCTAAATTGCATACTGTATTGATACTTGTTGTATATGAGTGCAAATGGAACGGGCATACACCAACCAAAACCGGTGCATAATACAAGATTACAACTGTACAGCAACGAGTATTCAAAACGATGAGTAGATTCGAGTCATACTTATAATTTCAGATACTTATACGCATTCATACTTATTTTAATATAATACTCATATTACTCATACTCAAAGTTGGAAGTACTTGTAGTATTTATACTTAACAATACGCATGATGTTGTTGACTTCCACTCGTCTCTACTTAACATACATACATAATTGGCCATTACAACCCTTCAGTCAGGATTACGACCTAGCTTCTCACACCACTTATGTTGTGTGCGTTAATTTTATACATGAGTGGCGTGACCTACAGTTTAAAGTCGATTCCGAACGACAGATTTTTGAGAAACTTTTCATGGCAATTTTTACTCTCAGAGTCTTTGCCAGAAATCTGCTGAGAGGAAGTCGCGGAAGAAATATTTTTTGTTTTGATATCTGACCTGAGATCTCTACTTAACATTTACACGAAATAAGTATGATTCGTGTACGAACACTACTATACTCACAAGAAGATTGTGTGTATGTTTTGCTTGTTGTCTTTGTCTTTCCTTTGTTGTTGTAGCGAGTACGAATGAATCAGAGTAGCTGAATTTCAATTCTGTTGATTCACTCATAGTCAAAATTGCATGAGTGTAGCGGAAAAACGATTCATTGCTGAAACAAAACAACAAAAAGAAATAAGAAAAAATATTTTTTTGGCAACTTAAAGTAAAAAAAAGGAAATGAAATGTGTTCCCAGATCCGCCATCTAAACGAAAATACAAGAAATATTTTTTCGGCGACTTCCTCTGTGAGTAAATAAATTTCTCATGAAAAGCGTCTCAAAAATCTGTCGTTCGGAATCAGCTTTAAACTGTAGGTCCCGCTACTCATGTATGAAATTAGCACACACAACACAAGTGGTTGCGAGAAGCTACTTCGTAATCCTAACTAAAAGTTGTAGTGACCAATTATGTACTTATGTGAGTATGTTGTCTCAAGTGAAAGCGATGTGAACTGACCACTATTACACTTTTCTAAGCTGCAGATGTATGCAAATAAGCCACAACCAACTTCGATCCTCAAAGCCAACATAATTCAAATTCAGGTTGATATATACGCCAAAATCATGGAAAATTTGGATGCGCTCCACTTCGTCGTGGCGGTTATTTGAACAGAAGACCCGATTGTTATTCGTTTATTTCCAAAGACCTCAGTTTAAAATGAATTGACAAATATTAAGCCAAAAGAATAACCATTTTTTCCTTCCCTTTAGCTTTCATAGCTACAATATTCGAGAAATCTTTACAGTAACCGATGGCAAATTAAAATCATTAGGTTTGTATGGCTTTTTTGTGTACCAAAGTAAAGTTGTCATAATACGTGAGTAAAATGTGAATTCATTGCAAAATTTACGCAAATGATGTGATGTTGTTGATGAAGTATTGGATTAGACGCTAACCATGTAGGCATGACAGGGTGGGTGATATATAATGCAACAAAGTAAAGCGCTATATTTTAAAATTTTTTTTTTAATTTTATTGTTCAAAAGCAAAAAATGTTGTAAATAACGTCAAATTTAAAAATCAGTTTAGGTTTGTTCGTATTGGCCTCCTTTGGTACGAATTATGGCTTTCAAACAGACCACAAAGCCATCAAAGGCTGCACGAAAGTGGCTCTGCGGTATATTGGCCCATTCCCGGTGAAGCGCCCTCTTGAGCTGATCGACACTTTGGTATTTTTTGTAATGAAACCTTACTTTCCAAAATGCCCCAGGCACAAAGGTCCAATGGATTGAGATCCAGAGATTTTTGTGCCCATTACGCAGTAGAAATGAAGCTGGGAACCTCTTTTTTAAGCCATTCTTGGTTGACACGTTCTGAGTTCGCTGGTCTTGAGACCTGTTGGAATGTCCATGCTCTGCGACCAAAATGTTTGTCTGTCCGGGGCTTCAATACTGTCTTTAAGACATTTTCTTGACATTTATTTTGACCCCACCGTCGATGAATACGAGCGGGGAACGACCATCGACCACAAACTGCTCAATTTGGAATGGCTTCTCATCGGAGAAAACAAAATTCGGTAACTGGCCACTTTCAAGCAAGCAAAGCAACTCCTTGGCTCCTTCCAGTCTAACTTTTTTTTGTCCATCGGTGAGCTCTGGCACTTTTTCGAACTTCAATGGCTTTAGTCCAAGCTTATTTTTCAATATATGTTGCATCCGTTCTCGCGATATGTTCAGTTCACGAGCAATTTTTCTACCACTGCGGTATGGATTTCGATCAAATCTGGCCTTCACTTTTCGGATCATTTCTGGTGTTGTTGTCGTTTTTTTTTTTTTCGTCCCCTTTTTGGACGCGATGCAACACTGCCAGTATCACGGTTACAAGCAATGCTACGAAAAATAAAAGATTTATTCACATTTAAATGCTGGAGGCCTCTAACGATAGCCACCTGTGGTTTTCCAGCCAAATATAAAGCAATCACACTATCATGCTTGAATTCCATCACGAATAACTTTTTTTCTGAATGGAATAGATTAGAAATCTTTTGTAAGCTTCTTAATAATAAAATGAACTGTCACTGGAATAAATCTGTCAGCTGTCAGACGATAACAACCTGAAATTTGTTGCAATGCATATCAGCCACCCTGTATGTCGACGCATAACCTGCTGTTATTATTATGTCTCATATTAAGGAAATGTTTTTATGATTTCTTCTAAAATGTATCAAAAATTGGTTAGTATCCATAAAACCCTTTGAAATACATTCAGTAAGTAATGTTCCACATTTCAGAAATTTGCCTCAAATTGAATAAAATGTATTAAAATCATGATAAAAATTTCTCTTCGTCTTCTTCACAGTAAGAATCCCCAATTAGGACAGGGATAAGAAAACCACACAGTATAAACGAATCTTAATAATCATTTATGCTTGATTAAATCATTTTTGGGTACATTCATCTTCAGTCTTTTACTTTTTGTGGTTTTTTCTTGGATTGGATGATTACACCCATAAAATGAGTTGCAGTTTAAAAGGGCTTAGAATGAATTTCAGTTTTCTTTCTTCGTCATATGGATGTCGAATAAGGCCAAAATAAAAATTTCAAAGATGTTCAATTAATTAAAAGATTTTAATAATAAACATTCACCACACAACGATGCCACAAAGTTTTTGATCTTAAATAAATAAGGTCAACAAGAAAGATACGAAAATGATTTTAGGTTTCTTGCATGATACCATAAATAAAATAAAATTGTCTTTGCTCTGCGGTAAACGTTACACGGTGCGACAGTGAAAATACACCCGAATAACTACATAGTCCACATTGTTCAGTTAATTGTGTAGAACTCAAAAATACCTTTTTTTATATTTCCTGAACCCTTCAAACTTGTTTTATTTGACAAAAACGGTTTTATCTACTTTACTTTAAGCACAAATTTCTGGATTACTCAAACATTACTGACCCGATTTTCAAAATTTAAATCTTGTTGGAAAGGAGAGAGATAGGCCTTTACAACGATATACATACATTTATTATTCGATTTAATATGCAATGAGTTTTGATGAGGTAACCTTGGAAAATTAGAATTTGTCATTTTTTTTCAAGATTGTCCATTCATAGTAGCAAACTTTAATAAAAAAATATAGGATAACTGATAATATTCTTAAAGTCTGTTTTTTTGTGAAGAGATTGAGTTATCATTTGATAAAATTGGGCAAAAATCACCGTCGTTATTATTAAAATAGTATAGCAGTCGTGTTATATTTTCTATATATGACATCTCATCAAATGAATTTTTAGTTTAAAAATATTCAAAATTTTAGATGGATCTGGATTTGTTATCAAAAAATGTATCAATTTCACTTTTTCAAAACATCTAGATGTCTGCTAATGTTTGTGTTTTTTGCAAATATTATTATTTATCTTTGTGCAAACATTGGCCTACTTTTGGTGGTCGCTCAAACTTGAAATTGAGACATTTTCCTGTAAACAATCAAGATTCATCAAAAATTCTGAATACTTTTGAACTGAAAGTTGATTTGATAAGGTAGGTTAGGTTAGGTTAGGTTAGGTCGTAGTGGTAGCTCTGATATCACAAAGCTCACTTGAGCAGGTATGGCGGCCCGTTGTCATGCCACGGGTGAAACGCAGTCCCTGTACTAACAAAGTTCCGCCAAATCTGGGAAAGGAGGAAGTTGATCAGCGTAAGGGTTGCACAACAAATTTAATAAGGTAAGACACTTTAAATAATAACTACGGTAACTTCTATCCGATTTGATCAAACAAAGTGTCAATCTCTTCACAATATGCGGTTTCAGAATGTTAGCACTGGTTTCATATTTTGTTTTGCTACTATGAACGGAAAAACTTAAAAAAATATGAACAATATTCACATTTTCCAAGTTTACCTCATCAAATCTATCATCATATTAAGCCAAATAATAGTATACAGTTTTAAAGCTTCATCTCTCCCCTTTCCAATAAGAAATATGGTCAGAAATATTTGAGTAATCCAGAAATTTGTGCGTAAAGTATAAAAAAAACAGTTTTTATCAAATAGAAAAGGTTTGGAAGGTTCGAGAAATTCAAAAAATATTTTTTTGAGTTCTACTCAACAAAACTCAGAATCTGCACTATATCATTAGCCGGGTGTATTTTATTTTTGTTATTTTGTCGCAGAGTGTTATCTTTCATAAATTTATTACAGATGTAAATAAATTATTTAATTTATTATCTTTCATTTGAATTGCTTTTGTTATCAATTGGATTCCACTGTACAATATGGGTATACATTGTATTGTGAAGTAAGAAGTAAATGGATTCATATTTTGTCATCTTAAATTTAAAATTATTTTATTTAATTATTTTTCTCAGAAAATAAAAAAAAAAACAGAACGAAAAACAATCAATTCGATGGTGTATCCTTTCAGTTCCTTTGCAAAACATATATTCCTGTCACAAAGATTTTCATTGTCTTGTTTCAGTTTTATTAACTAAGTTTTCCTAGCTAAGCAGTAGGATGATAGCCTTTTGGCACTTTTCATTACCTATAATGAAGCATACGCACGCATAAAATTTTGAATAACTTTTCTGATCCATTTGTACTCACTACAACGTTGATTTATAAGTCCAAGTTGCAATGAGTATGAATACAACCTTGACATCAAACTCAAACCATTCGAAATATGTTTGATTCATACTCCTACTCATTCAGATTCTTAAATTCAAAAAAAAAAATACTTATAATCAGACGTCGGCACAACCCAGCCAGCAAAGTGATTTTTATAAAAACAATCTTCCAAATGCTTGCTGGGAAAGAGAACATGATAAAAATGTGAAGAGGCATGTGGATAACCCAGAGGAAAATTGTTAATAATATATTTATGTAGTGGAAAATATAGTAAAAATGTACAGCACCAAATCGCTAAAGACTGTGTAATTAACTTGTTAAATATTCTTTCAAAAATTGAGATAATTTCTCATTGTTATTAGTGAATTTCATTGGAAAATATAGATGTTCAGCCCCCGGGGCTATTGGTGTCAGTATTGAAAAATTCAGTACTTTAGCACATTTTACAGCAATTTTTCATTTCAAAAATACCACAATACCCCCGGGGCGCTTTTAGTACTTTTTTTATTATTTCAAGTAATATTAATTAATACAAAAGAATATTAATATTGAAGAATAAAAAAAAACTTAAAAAAAACTTAAAAAAAAAAAATAAAAAAACTCAAAACATTTTACTAAGGCCTTTTGAATAACTCACTAGTTTGTATAACTCTTTTAACAGTAGTGTTTGTGTTTTCCTTATCAATTAACAGATGGGTTTCTCTCTTTCTATTCCTTTGCAAGACACGATCTATAACAACAACAATTACAAGCATTTTTAAATGAAATTGAGTGTATATGTTCTCCTTTACCTTTAAAAAGTGCAAACAAACAATGTCTCACACAAAAACATTTACAAAATGTAATCAAATTACCACCCACAAAAAACTTAGCATTAATAACCACCTATTTACCTATGGTAATTAAAAACAACACAACACACAACAGGTTGGTAACCAATTTCCTTCGTTCTCCTCATTTAAAAAAAATTAACATAAGAGGAGAACAGAACATTTCATAAAAAAACTTAACGAAATGTTAACCAAATTACAGCCAGCACAGGTCAACTTACCGTATAATTCCTAAATGCATAGTTATTGTCAATCAATGTTATTTTTGCTTGTCGCCAAACAATGTTAACAAGATTTCTTGCATTCTTTCTTAACAGCCGAAAGAAAACGAAAGCCAACAACAACAAATACATCAACGTTATTTTTCTGTTTCACTTATTATGTCTTTATCAATAAGAAAAAAAACAATTAGAAGAACAACATATTTCTCCCCTCCACTCACGAATTCTGTAGTTTTACAACGAAAGCATAAGAATATTACTCATTCATTCATTAAGCATTTTAATGTCAATGCGAGTGAGAAAAACTGTCACGCATTCACTTTCATCCTGCTTCAATTGTAGGCAACAATACTTTCATGCATTCGACTTCATGCACACACAAATACAAATTCCTTCGCTTTGTTATTCGATCGAATCATGCATTCACTCATACTATGAAATGATCTTCCAGCGCGTAAAAAGAAAACCCTAAAGCATAGAAGGTTGTTTTTGTTTCTTATTCATAAAGACAGAAACAGAAAAATAACATTGTTGTATTTGTAGTTGTTTGCTTTCGTTTTCTTTCGGCTGTTAAGCATGCTTTTGAAACTAAGTAACAGAGAGGGAAGAGTGTTGTTTGTTCTCATACATGTTTGTTAGAATCCAAGAGATCTTCTTAACATTGTTTGACCTCCAAAGCTAACATTGATATGTTTATATTCACATTTACAATAACAATCCCTTTAGAAGTTATACGACATATTGACCTGAGCTCTATTTTGTTTAACATTTCCTGAAGCTTTATGTGAAATGTACTGCTCTCGTCCTATAGTCGTCTTTTGAAATAAGGAGAAGGATGATAGCAGGCAACCAACCTGTTGCGTTTGTTCATGTTGTTGTTGTTTTCAATTATCAAAGAGTTATTGGTGGGGTTATTAATGTTAAGTTTTTTGTGGTTCATTATGGGAGACATTGTTTGTTTGTACTTTTTAATAGTAAAAGAGAGCATATGCACTCAATTTCATTTGAAGATGAAGTTTGTTCTAATTGTTGTTGTTATTGTCTTGTAATCGTCATGTTATTGATTGATATGTTTGCTTTAAAAAGAACTTCAAAGCCGACAGCCGGTAGTTGTAGTTTTTATGTTAATGGGAGAAGGTGAAAGTGACAATTTGTGATTTTATAAATTGAATGCAAAATAAATTAAAGTAAAGTAAAGAAAAAAAATTAAAAATTGTATAATAGTGTGTGAAAAACAAACGCGTGTTAATTTTTAATTATTAAATAATGGAATACGAAGGTTTTAATTAATTTTTTAATCGTTTGTAGTGTTAAATAAAATTATAAGTAATCATGTACGTGAAAAAAAATTAGCCTAAAAAAAAATTTGCCAAAATAAAAGTGCAGTGTAGTGTTGTTAGTGCAAGGCCAATGTGTAATATATAATAAAAAGCAGAGCAACCGGTTTATACCGGAATAAAATATAAGTATGTTGAGTTGTATGCGTACAGCCTTAAATGTAAAAAGTGTTTTTTTTTTGTGTACGCAGATTCATGCACACGCATGATTTGCATCTTAACAACGAAGAGAGCGGTGGTGGTTGAGTCGGTGAGCAGTTTATAAAGGGTGAGTTTCAAAAATATTTGTAAAGCAAACACAATAAAATTAATTTGTTACTATGTTTGCAAAACCAGTGGTGTGTACCATCGTGGTTTGCAAAAGAAAGAAAGATAGAGAGTGTTGTGTTTTTTCTGTTAAGGAAAACACTAACACTACTGTTTACAGAGTAATGTTATTGTGTTTTCAATGTTGTTTGATTACATACAAGCCAGTTAAAGATTTTAAGAAGAACATTTTGCATGAATTTAATCAAAAGGCCTGCGTAAAAGGTTTTTTTCTTTTTCTTTTTTAAGTTTGTTGCCTTTATAGGTATTAAAAATATTTTAAGTTTTTTTTTTTAAAGTAAAATTATTTTTTTATTTTTGCTTTAATTTATTTTGTATTAAATTTTTTAACTTTTTCTTACACAACAATATAGAATTTTATATTATTTCAGTGTTTGTTTGCCTGTGGCTGAGGTGAAAAATATTTGTTCTTTTTCCTTAATTCTAACACACACAGTACTATGTTACATTGTAGTAACACAAAAAAAAAAAACAATTTGGTATGGTAGCAAAAGAAGACACACATACATACATAGATGAGAAGAATCAAATCATACTTACAATTTCACTCAAACCTTTGCGCACTCTTACTTTTCTTTAAAAGGAATCTATTTTTTCAAAGTTTGAAGTAGCACATCACATTCATACTAAACAACATGTATGATGTTGTTGTGGATAAGTATGATTCGCTTACGAACACTAAAATTCTCACTAGATTCTAGTGACTAGATGGTTGTGTGTTTGCTATGCTTGCTGCTTTCTTCTGTTTTGCTTATTCGTGTTTTTCTAATTTTTTTTTTTTTAAGTTGAGTGGTTCAATTCATTCGAACTTAGGAATCTAAATGAGTAGGTTTATGAATCAAACATATTTCGAATGGTATGAGTATGAGAATGGTATGTTGTACGCATACTTATTGAAATGTTTAGTATGTGGGGAGATATGGTAGCAGTGTTGAAAAATTCAGGACTTTAGTACTTTTCCATTTACTTTCGTACTCAGATGATGAAAAGCACTGAAAACCCTTTCATATGCTAAAAACGAACATACGTTCCGTGACGTTGCGTAGGACGTTTAAACTAAATAGGAATTATACGTTTAAGTACTTTCCGAATCAGCTGTTTTTTGTTTTGTATGCAACATTAGTTTTTCTGTTCCGTTTTGTACGTGTATTAAATGTAAAAATTTTTTTTACAAAAGTACCATGTTATACGAAAAAGTACTCTTTCAGTTATACTTCTGTACCATTTATAAATGATTCGAGTGTCTCGATAGGTAATTGTCTGCCATTTTAAAGATTATTTCATGTAAATATTATGCACGCGTTCCAACTTTAGAATATTTTGTTAGTATTTCAGTCAGTATTTCAACATTGACAGCCGTAGTGAAATCTCCTAAGTCTGGAATTGTGTCAAATACACCAATGACTTACCATAGCCGCCGTTGTCTAGTAGGTAGTGTGTTGGCCTTTAAGACGTTAGACCCTAGGCCAGACATCTCCGACTAAACGAAATACGTAATATATTTCTGCTACGACTCCCTCTCAGCCGATTTCACAACACAACCCACGCAACATAAGTGGTTTAAGAAAGTAGGTAGTAATGCTAACTAAAGGCTTGTGATGACCAATTATGGATGTTTGATGTCCCGTTACATAAAGGATTTTCCAAGAATAAATTCTATAGTGGTGAAATATACGAGTGGATTCCTGCAGAAGTGGCGTAAGAAGCCAGGTCGCAGTCCTGTCTGAAGGGTATGTATTGCTACAGAACATAAGATTAATTGTACAAATGTAGCACCATTGACATTACATGTTTACCAAGAGTAATTTATCCAATTTTTGGCAAAAAAGACATTAGGCACAGAAAATTTATGTTCAGATTTGCACTTTCATTGAGCCAATATTCGTTTAATTGAGTACAATATTTTAAGTGTTCAGGCACAATAATATAAGCCTACTCAATATTCGTTTGATAGCTAGTAAACGACACCATTATTTATATTTTGGTCGCAAAAATTAGTGTCGTCTGTTAGTTTATTAGTGTTTGTTTGTCGTTCTTGACATTTGAGTTGTCAAATATCAACAGAAAGTGTTATTAATTATATTTCAAGTTGAAATAATAGAATTCTTTTTTTCCATTACCGTCACTACACTTCAAGTTGTTGGATTTTGTTAATCTTTGATACCAAGTTCGGATAAATGTTCCTGGAGTTATTTTAAAAAATTCAAATTGATTTCCATATCGACGCCTTCATTCTATAACGTTCTAAGTGTACTTAGAACCTAAAGTCTACATCAAACAGTGACTTATTCTTAATACATTGAACGCTATAAGTTAATAAGACTGAGACCTTAACTTTCTCCCGCTCTCTTATTTTTTAGATTTATTTTATATTTTTAATGGCAAGTGGATCACTTTCCCTATAATTCACTTTATATACATACATACAAATATTTTTCACTTAGATGCGGTTTTGTCTTTTAAATATTTTTCAATTTTCTCAAGGAAATTTTTGAGCATAAATTTCCATCGTAAATTGAATTTTACCATACAACACCAAGCAGACACCGCTATGCAAACATTTCAATTTCTGTGAATAATTTTCATGCTAAACTTTAACCCCCATCAAGTGGAATATTTAAATTTATGAAAAAATATGGTGAAGATTACCGTTGCCGAATTTGTACGTAACCTTCACTATTACAGTAAACTGATTGAAAAATAATTTCTTTCGAACCGAAATTTTTCTCTTATACCAGCAGTTAACAAATGCCTTCAGTAAATGCATTCGTCCACAACTCAAAATCGACTTACTAGAGAGCGTAGAGTCGGAAAAGAAAAGAGAAAGAAATTTCAATTACGTTTGTATCTGAAATTATTGTAATAAAGTATTGAACAAAAAAAGAAAATCTATGCTGTTCGCAAATATACAAAAACAAGTATTTTTTAGTCACAAAAATATGGGCAATGTTGACTGCGCAAAGCGTTCTTTGCCGCTATTATTTGAGAACAATGAGGCAAATGCTCCACACCCAGAAGTGGTAATTTTTTCTTCACATCGTTGTTTTTCTTCTTTCTTTTTTGCAATCGATAATTTATAATATGAAAGCGGATATTATTTATGACAGTTATTGTTTGTTTTTTTATTTCATATTTTTTAATAAAATTTTAGAAATTCTTTGCATTTCAGGAAATGTTAAAGAAAACATTGCTTAATACGATCCATTATAGGAGCGAATATCGTGGGTAAAAAGATTTGTATTACAAAACTCCCACGTCAGACATCAAAACGAAAAATATTTCTTCGGTAACTTCCTCTCAGCAGATTTCTGGCAAAGACTCTGAGAGTAAAAATTGCTATGAAAAGCTTCTCAAAAATCTGTCGTTCGGAGTCGACTTTAAACTGTAGGTCCCGCCACTCATATATAAAATTAACGCACACAACATAAGTGGTGTGAGAAGCTAGTTCGTAACCCTGACTGAAGGGTTGTAAAGGCCAATTATGTATGTATGTATTACAAAACTCCTTCTAAAATTGGTATGAGGCTCATAGTGTCTCTTCGTTTTGGTAGAATATCACCAGCGTAATAACTCATTTTTCTAACTTCGTCAGAAACTTTTCAGCATATCTCACAAGTTGCAGAGGACCAAGGAGTCGCATACATCTTTGAATGTGTTTGAACAGTTGTCATGAGTCGTAAAGCATAACTTTTTCTTTGCTAATTTATCACTTCTCCTACTGTACTTGTTTAAAAAAGATTCGTTCTATATTATAGAAGATTATTAAGTTCTTATATGCCACATAAAAGGTGGCCCATTTAAAAGTTTAAATTTAAAAAAGTAACAAAGCAAAAGCGGTAATGAATATTCCACAAATTTATTCCTTTTTTTTTTATTAAACCTGCGCTCAGGGGATGAGCCCTACTCATGTGCATTGTGCAGGTTTAGGAAAGGTGGAAAGAGGGAAGATACGAACGGTAAGGAAACGAGTTGTTGCTGGTGACTATAAAATGGCCAGTGCTATACCTTCACCATTAGACAGTCTACAGCAATCGTAGAAGCCCGCAGATTCTCACACCACTTATGTTGTGTGTGTTAATTCTATACAGAAGTGGCGGGACCTACAGTTTAAAGTCGACTCCGAACGACAGATTTTTGAGTTTTGCAGTACAATAGTTCCGTTTAGAAATGGAATATCACTCCATTCAAATGATTGTCGCGGCTGGCCTCACACTATCACATTCCACCAGACCATTTTCCATGTACTTTTGCAAGTGTATGGGGTCGTATATCAGCAATGATATCACAAATGTTGACCTTCAAATGCTCAATTGTTTCTGGTTTGTCGGCATAATATTTTTCTTTAACGTCCCACAGAAATAATCAAATTTTATCAAATCGCAGTTTCTTCCTGGCAATTGGCATCATAATTTCAATTTACTACCATCAAACGTTCGACGCAATAAATCGATTGCGGCTTGAGATGTATGGCAAGTTGGACAATCACGTTGAAACCAAACATCATTCATTTTCATATTACGATAGGTATCTCCATTGACCGTAATGGTTTCGCCGTTTTCATTTTCAAAGAAATATGAGCCACTGATACCTCCGCTCCTCAAGCCACACCCAACTGTCATTCGTAATGGGTGCATTGGCTTATGCAAAACTACGGGTGGATTTTCTGAGCCCCTCATATTAAAAAAAATGTTTCATTTTGACAAAATAGACATCTTGTAGTTTCTTGTTTGCACAATAAATGCTACTGTTGCTCCAGTGTAAATCAATTCACTACGTTCAGTGGAGATAATATTCAGAATTTTGAGATAGAATAGAATTCCACATGAAAGTGTTGTCAGAGTCGAATAAGACCCACTCGATACATTCATAATTGGTCATTGCAACCCTTCAGTCAGGATTACGACCAAACTTTTCACACTTTCACTTAAGTTGTGTGCGTTAATTTTACACAGGAATGGCTCGACCTACAGCCGATACCGAACGACAGATTTTTTGAGGAACTTTTCATGGCAATTTGATTTACTCTCCGAGGAAGTCGCCGAAGAAATATTTTTTATATTTTCGTTTTGATGTCTGACCTGGGATTAAATCCGTAGCCTCACGTCTACAAAGCTAGCACACTGCCTACTAGACTACGGTTACAAGCAAGGTTTTAGGTACATTTAAATCTATAATTGTTTTTATTTAAAGTATGTCCGCTATACCTTCCTTGTCCATTAACTATCAGAATTGCAAATGATTATTGAAGCCGAAAAAGTCATTCGTAAATATTTCGACATTTTTCCTGCATGGCAAAAATCTGATGGCGTTGAAATCTGGATTTTTTGAGATTTGTTTAGAAATCGTTACTGCAATAAATCAATTATGTAGCAGATGCTCTTGCTGATAACATATGTTATCTAATGTCATGCCTTCCATTTGAGGCCACAAGAACTACGTTATCATGTTTCTTTAGCGAATGCCTCTGTCTCTGCAATTTCGGACCCGTCTCTAAAAGGGACCGACCGAGATCAATCTGCTTATTATAACGGTTTAAGAATTTTAGAAGTCTTTTTCTTAAAATCGATCTGTAAGATTACTAAAAATTTTTCCAATGTATGCACACGTTTTGGCAATACAACCTTGTTTTCTGTAGCAATTCCGTATTTTGAACAAACTTGCTTAATTTCTTCCAGTCCATGTCCCTGAGACGAGATATGTCGGGTATAGTACATAATTCGTCATTACAACCCTTCAGTCAGGATTATTGACATAGTTTCTCACACTACTTATGTTGCGTGTGTTAATTTTATACATAAATGGCGGACCCTACAATTTAAAGTCGACTCCGAACGACAGATTTTTGAGAAACTTTTCATGACAATTTTATTTACTCTCAGAGTTTTTGCCAGAAATTTGCTAAGAAGAAATCGCCGAAAAAATACCTTTTGTATTTTATTTTGATGTCTGACCTGGCTTTACGTCTAATAAGCCAGCACACTACCTACTAGATCAATCCCTACCTTGAATATATATGCCATTGTGGATAGATAAGGTCTTAAATATCTTGTCACAGTCGGGTATAGTAACGTTCCCAAAATATGGAAATCTCAAGCTTACATTAGCTGGGCATTGGCAAAAAAGTGCTCCATCGTTTCAATGTCTTTACTTGTTACCAGTTTTAATTTTAAACATTGGTACCAAGCAATTCAGAATTCAATTGTAACTTAGTGCACAAAAAAGTTTACGTAGTAAATAAACTATTAAGGAATATTGTTATGAAAATGGAAACAGTGTAACATCGTTCAACATTAAAACGATAACTAAAAACCTCAAAAAACAAAAATTATATCAGGAATACGAAAGAAAAGAGGTTAGACAAGTAAGCGAGAACAATTGAAGCCGCGATAGATTCCTCGAGAAGGCGAAACCACTAACGTTCTACTTCAAGAATGTTCATGAGACTGTTTACGAGGGCATATAAAAAGGCAAAACACAGCAGGCAGTGGTAGTAGTAAGAATTCTGCAACCTTGTGTGAAGACACGTTACGTGTGAAGACAACAGTCGTGGTTTGCATATTTGCATGGTAAAGACATGCGTTGTTAGCGAACAAAGTCAATTTTTGTTATATTCATCAAGTTGTTACTGTTCGCAAAAAAAACCGTAAAAACGAAACAATATGAACAAATTCAAAATTTTTTTTTCTTTTTAATAATTAAACGTATAAATTACATTTTCTACTATTTTTAACTGCGATAAGTTAATTGGATTGTAATGGTAATTGTGTTGTTAACATTACCCAACAAAAAGTATTAATAAATGCTTAAATTTGATCATTAAAGTTTTGTATTTTGTACCTGTGGAGTTTTTTTTGTGTTTGCTTTTGGTTTTTTTGTGTTGGTTTTCAATTATTATTATGTTTTTAGTTTATATAAACGATTAATGACACTTTGTTAACTCATTATAAACGCTTACTAAATAATTTTTTATTTTTTTTTTAATACTTTTTATTCTTTTAACAAAGTTTTTGTTTGCCAAATAGGAGTACAGATGTAGAGTTGAATGTGATTGTTACATACGCTGCATATGGCATATGGTATGTGCAACTTGTTTGTGGCATTTTGTATATTTCTATCACGTTCTCATTGATACAATATGTTTTGATTTAATCCCATTGGGATTCAATTAATTTTTATTTTTTTATTTTTTTGATGAAATGACGCTAATTAGATAAAGTTTTTAATTAGATAAGTTTAACAGACAGATATTAGTTTTTATGTTTACCATTAAAATTTCAATTTCACATGACATTCTAACATCTTTAAACATGTCGGACATTAATTTATGCATTAATTTACACTTCATGAAAACGTGTAAGAAAAACTAATTGATTGGACTTCCAGCTGGCTCTTGAGCATTTTAGCATTAAACATACAAATTTTTGTCATGTGTATAGCAATTGCTAGAAGGAAACTTTATTAAATGTCAGCAAAAAAAATAATTTGATTTTTAATTTTATGAACTTCTCACACCACTTATGTGGTAGTAGGATCTACAGTTTAAAGTCAATTTCGAATAAGAGATTTTAGAGAAACTTTTCCTAGCAATTTTATTTACCCTTATGGCCATTATTACAATTTGCCGTTAATTGAAAGGATGATTTTAACGGGCAAATAAATTGTAAATTGTTACATCTAACTTTTAAAGTTAAGTTTATGTTTGATCGTGCCAATATAATAGTTACGTTGTAGCCTTTTAGAAACATTCGAATTATAAGTTCGTAGATTGCAAATAAAATAAAAATAAATTTTGTTTAGGTTTTAAATCAATTCTTTATTGTTCGCACAATTCCGTGTGCCACCTTTAACGATTTGATTTAAACAACAACAATTTACTTTAATTGTTATTAGTCTTTACACATCTTCCGCGTACACAATAACAATTGTTCAATAGATCTTTATAACAGAGATGTTCAAACCCCAATTATTTTCTTCACACGCAATGTGTCTTTACACAAGACTGACTGAATTCTTTCTTATTGCAGTTGTCTACTCTGTCTTGCCATTTATATCGCAGGGTTAGCAGTCTGGTGAATGCACTTTGCCTTCGCAAAATCTCTACAAGCATAAATAAGTTGTTTATTGTTATTTACGTATTTTGTTTACGTTTATCCTTGCAGAGTTGTTGTTACTTGTTTATTCCTTTTTTATGCTGCTCCGTTTTTGTTGATTGTTTACTTCTTTACACGGTTGTTGCTATATTTTTTATATTTTTCCTTCATTTAAACAAGTCTATTGTTTTGTTTTTGGAGCTTTTTGTCATTTTAGAAACACCATTTCTATTTTCGTAACAATATATTATTTTCAATATGACAACTTAAAATATAAACAAAATTAGCAAAGATAAGAAAAAACAGTAGCTAGTCATTGCCACAGCATTTAAAACAAAAACTTGTTTAATTGAGCAGTGTTATCGACATTGTTCTAGCTCTGGGATATTTTTGCAAAAGTTAACTTTATTTTATCATTAGGTTACAATAACGAAAAGAAGTTAAAGGTGACTTTAAAGTTCACTTTAGCTAAAGTTACCTTTAACTAAACCCAACTTTAATGGCAAATTGTAATAATGGCCCTTAGAGTTTTTTTTCAAGAATTTGCTGTGGGGAAGTCGCCGAAAAAATATTTCTTGACATTTCGTTCACCACCAACTACGTAGAATATTTCACTAATAGTTAAATTGTATATAAATTTCATTACAGTTATGTGTAGAAAGGTTACCGTATACCTAATTCACTTAATTATACTTAGTTTCTTTATTAATTCCATGGTTTACTAAATTTAAATTTTCTCCAAAACTCATAAATATGATGTTTAAAGGTTAACCATAAAAATTAAATTTTTCTTTCTTTCAGCATTTTGTAAAATTTTTGATTTTCTTTTTGCACAACAGAGGTTGATGTTAAATTGAAATTTATTCACTTAAATTGATTTGACCACATAACCGTGATAAAGATATTTACATACAGTGGACAATAAAAGTTTTAGTACTCCAATCTATTTTGACAAAAAAAAGTCACCACAGGTTTAATACTCTTGCACAAAGTCCCAATATGAGTTCAAGAGAGTATTTAGAAGATCATTTGAAAAAAAGGTCACGTAATCCCTAAACTTCAAACAAAAGTTAACCGAAAAGTTGCTCATGGGGCCACTAGAAAACACTAAACAAAACTTGTACATTCAATACCAAATGGAATGCTTGAACTTAAGGGATATTCTACTAAATACAAGGGATAATATTTTCATATATTAGACCCTTAAATTTTAAGTTTTCTCGAGGTTCTCCTTGGGGCACCTATGGAGTCATCTGAAATTTTTCGTTATTGTTCTCTTGTTTTATGGAAAACATTAAAAACTTGTTTCTTTTATAATAAAACAGAAATAAATTAATAAAATAAATATAAAAACATTAATTTGTTATACAAACTGTTAGTTTAAATTCATAAAATTGTCAGCTAAGACTTTTACTGTCCACTGTATATGCATTGTGTGTGAAATTGAAATTGTCTTGTGCAAAATTGAGTTATAAATTATGCGAGGAAAATTGAAAAATATTTTCTTTACGAGTGTAGTATAAGAAAATCTTTACTTTTATTGTGTATGAATACATATGTACACATGTAAGTGAAAGTAACCTAACCACCAATAGCTGATTATTAGATAATTTATAAAAGCAAGGGAAAAATTGAAAATTTATTTAAGTCTCCGCAGTCTAGTAGTTTACGTGTTGGCTTCTTAAACGTGAGGCCACTGTTCAAACCTCAGGTCAGACGTCAAGCTAAAATATAAAAAAAATTGTTCTTCTGGCAAAAATTCTGAGAGTATATAAAATTACTATGAAAAGCTTCCCAAAAAATCTGTCGTTCGGACTGAACCAACCACTCACGTATGAAATTAATACACACACACCACAAGTGGTGTGAGAAGCTAGATCGTAATCCAGACTAAAGGGTTGTAATGACCAATTATGTATATATGTACACTTAACCACTTAACGCTGTTTCAGTATTACGCGGTTGCGAATGAAACGGCCATGGACTAAACAAAAGTGGTGCAAAATTGTGATATTTGAACGTATCTCCTACATTAAGCGGGGTCTTACTGTATATAAAATTCGCCTGCGACGGTGTTAGAGCAAATCGTTAAAATTCAATATTTAGGTACATATCGATCGTAGACGAATAAAATTTGGTGGGTAAGTTCGAAGACTCGATATCGACAACTTCACCAAAAATGGGCGTGGCAACCATCCCTCTTCAAGTGATACCTATACCTCTGAAACTACTGAACCATTTTTTTTTTGTTCGAAAGCTTATCAGCAAAAAGTAGGCCTGGAAAACCTTTAAAATTGAATATTTAGGGACATAGTGATCGTAGATGAATGCAATTTGGTGAGTAAATTCGTAGTCTCGATATCGACAATCCGACCAAAATTGGGTGTGGCAACCCATCCTCTACAAGTGCTACCTATAACTCTGAAAATACTGAACCACTGTTTTTTTTTTGTTCGAAAGCTTATCAGGTTTAGATGGTTTAAAAAAAAATTCGATATAGTAAAAAGTAGGCGAGGCAAACCTTTAAAATTAAATATTTAGGGACATAGTGATCGTAGACGAATGCATTTTGGTGCGTAAATTCGTAGAGCCTATATCGATAAACTGACCAAAAAGAGATACCTTTAAGTCCAAAAATTCGATGTGCATATATCACATTAAAGTATATCTGTTTTTGTTATTGTTTTGAAGGGATTACAACAACTAAAACTTCATTAGCGCTTTATGTAGCCAATTACAATAAATATTTGTATAAGGTGACCTGAATATGAAATTGTGTAAAACAGACCTTTTCCAACAAGTCATTAACTCAAGAGGACAGAATATTGTGTATAATTTGTATTAAGCAGCTAGCAGCTAAACCAAAATATTTCGAAAAAACATGTTTTATCTCTTTTTAGAAGTAAGTTCATGGCACTGAAAAGGGCCGTTTATTTTGTAAAAGTTTCCCGAAAATTCGCAACTTGGCTGCCGTAGTTCAAAATCTTATACAGCATTTCGGATTTCACGAATTTTGCATGAACTCCTCGATCTCCTTTAAGACCATTTCTTAAATTCTGTTGTAATTTTAGATATAAGGCCGCCGGTGTTTTTTGGTTTACATCTCTTCCGGTAAACATTTCTTTTCAAATTGTCCAAAAAGGAACAATTGACCTTAGTTATGAGACGTTTAAACGGTAAATAAATATTTACAATCCCTAAATACCATACCATCACCCTCCCTCCTTCAATAGTTTGACTCACATAATTTGTATGTTACACTTTAATCCAATACATTTTATGATTACAATTAATTTCTTAAATCAAATATTTTTAAATTAATGATTTTAACCTGGATACTACATTCACTCTTTTTATTCATTGTACTCCACTTTATTGTAACACTATGCGACAAAATAAAAAAAAAATTAAATACACCCGACTAATGACATAGTGCAGGTTGCGAGTTTTGTTGAGTAGATGTCAAAAATATTTTTCTTTTATATTTCTCGAGCCCTCCAAACATGTTTTATTTGACAAAAATTGTTTTTTTTTTTTACTTTACGCTCAAATTTCTGGATTACTCAAACATTTCGGAACCGATTTCTAAAAGTTAAATCTTGTTGGAAAGGGAAGAGGCGGAGCTTTAAAACGGTATACATATGCCTATTATTTGACTTAAAATGTATGAGTTTTGATGAGGTAAACTTGGAAAATGGGAATTTTTACATTTATTTTCGAGTTTGTTCACTCATAGTAGCAAACTTTAATAAAAAAAAATATAGGATAACTGATAATATTCTTAAAGTCTTGTGAAGGAATTGAGTCACCATTTGATAAAATTTGATAAAAGTTACTGTAGTTATTGTTAAAATAGTATAACAGTCGTGGTATATTTTCATTATACATATGTCATCTCATCAAATGAACTTTTAGTTCAAAAATTCTCAAAATTTTAGATGGATCTGGATTGGTTATCACAAAATGTGTCAATTTCACATTTTCAAAACTTCCAGAATTCAGCTAATATTTGAGTTTTTTTCAAATATTATTATTTCTCTTTGCACAAACATTGGACTACTTTTCGTGGTCGCTTGAAATTGACACATTTTTTGATACACAATCAAGAGCCATCAAAGTTTGTCCGTTCATAGTTACAAACTTTACTTAAAAAATATGTGATGACATTCTGAACGTGCATTATTTTGTGAACAGGTTGATACTTTGTTTGATAAAATCAAATCAAATTACTTTAGTCGACCAACAGTCGACATACATTTTTCAAATAAATTTTTAGTTCAAAAATTTTCAGAATTTTTGATGGATCTTGATTGTTTATGTGTCAATTTCAGTTTGGACCACCAGAAGGCGGCCAATGCTTGCGCAAAGAGAAATATTAATATATAAACATAAAACACAAATATTAGCCGACTTCTGGAAGTCGTGCAAACATGTAATCGATACATTTTGTGATAAACAATCAAGATCCATCAAAAATTCTGAAAATTTTTGAACTAAAAGTTCATTTGATGAATGATTGTTATACTATTTAAATAATAACTAGAAGAAGAAAAGAAGTTTGGAGGGTCCAAGAAATATAAAACAGGTATTTTTTAGTTCTACTCAACTAACTGAACAACGTGGCCTAGTGTAGTTACTCGGGTGTATTTTCACTATTGCACCTTGTAATTTAGTAAATACTTTGCCAAATTAATACCACTTAGTAGTTCGTTTAATGTTCTTAAGTTTTCTCAATTATTTTTTTTTTTTTGCAAATATTTCATTGATTTAAAAAAAAGAAAAACAATTTTATTTTGGCAATCAATTTTCACACAATAAATGCACTTTTTTCATACAATTTCTAAAGAATTTTATGATTATTTCACGTTTATTTCTTAATTTTTATGTATATTAAGCCAACAGTAATTCTTATTTTAATATGCAAATATCGACAAGATGTGATTTTTTTTTTAATTTTATCATAAATTGCTTAGGCCGGTATAAAATTTAAATTAAAAAATTTGTTTTTTCCATAAACTTTAAATTATTCATTCCTAATTAACAATGACATTAGAATTGGAAGAAAAATTTCTTTTAATTTCATTGGAAACTATTTTTAATTTTTTTTTTAACTTTTTCAAGAAATTTTTTATCGTCATTTTAAAATATTAAACGCACAAGTGCTTCAATTACCGTAGTCACGCTGTTATAATTTAAACTATTGTTTACGTACTGAATAAATACTCAGAAAAGCTATTCGAAAACCAAAGAAATTGAACAAGTGTTTGAACTATTAAAGTAAAAGAGAGCTGGAAAACTCAGAATCTCAATTCTCTTAAAAGTTCGGAATTACGTTTGTTTTGTACTGTTACTTATAAGAGAGATCAATGAGTTTGTTCTTCTTTTCGTTTAGATGACAATAATTGTTCATACTTTCCTTCAATACTAAACACATTACGGTTTAGCTAAACTTTATGGATTTTTTACTGCAAGACTATTTTTAAAGTATTCCATGTCAGCTTTAAAGCAACATACAACGATACATGGAGATAAAAACTAAAAAGAGTAATTGCAATAAAGCGTTACTCTTAAATAAAAAAAATCTCTACACTTTCAAAAGTGTAGATACAGAGTCAAACAAAAGATGACTCTTCATATCTGACAGTTGCATGATATTTCTGTACTAGTACTCGCATACTCGTATATGTATGTATGTCTCATTTATCATATGAGACGGTCTCTTGATGTAGCCTTAAAATTTACTGCGACCTCAGCTGTATATTCAAAGTTTACTTTGACAAATCTTTGCGTGTATTTGCGTATTTGTGAGAGGCATGTGTTAAACCAGAGGAAAATTGTTAGTAGAATTTTCAAGTGTAACCTAATAATATGTATATGTATATGTGGTAAATATAGAAAAAAAAATGTACAGCGCCAAATCCCTAAATACTGCGTATTTAACTTGACAAATGTTGTTTCAAAAATGGAGATCACTTCTTATTGTTATTAGTGTATCTTATTGGAAAATAGTGAATCCTGCAGTAATATTTTTCCGGGTGTATAATTGAAACGTGAAAAAATCTACTTGAACCTTCTTCTTTAGAAGCTAACAAGAACTAAATGTACATTTAAGTTCTTTTTAACCCACATTGTTGATGTTTGTGTCCTATGTTTGTAAAAAGCCAATGATATTTGGTCTCCGGGGGACATTGATGCTATTATGTATTGTGTAAAATGTGACTCAGTAAAAGTGCACTTTTTCATTTTAAAACAAAAACACGTATTTGAGGTATTCTGTCGTTCTACTACTTATAAATAAAATTAACACACACATAATGAGTGGTGTGAGAAACTAGGTTTTTTAATCGCAACTGAAGGGTTAAATGTCCAAACATTTAAACACCCAATTCTGTTTTTACACGGTTTTGTGATAACACGGTATAGAAAAAAACTTTGATTCTGTTTTTAAACGGTGATATAACACGGTTGAGAAAAGTTTATGAAAATTTCAACGTGATCTGAAATTTTGTATTGCTCGTTATTACGAGTTGTACAAAGAGCTATGCAAAACTAAATCCCAACGACTAATAACAAATTTTATTATTAAACGCAGTGATGTCCAATCGGAAACTGAAAATGCTAATCCTGTTGGAGTCGATAGCTACTCTGAGCGATCACGTTTGCCATCCGATGATGATAGCGAATAGAGTTCTGTTATTTTCATCATGGAATTGACAGCTTTTAATTTTTTTCTTATAAACTTTTGATGATTTTTAGTTTTTTTAAATTACCTTTAAGAATTGGTGAAGTCGCCGTGGTTTAGTAGGTAGTGTGCTGGCTTATTAAAAATAAATATTAAAAATAAAATACAAAAAGCATTTTTTCGGCGATTTCCTCTCAGCAGATTTCTGGCAAAAGCTCTGAGAGTAAATAAAATTGCTATGAATAGTTTCTCAAAAATCTGTCGTTCGGAGTCGACTTTAAACTGTAGGTCCCGCCATTTACGTATAAAATTAGCACACACAACATAAGTAGTGTGAGAAACTAGGTCAATAATCGTGACTGAAGGGTTATAATGACCAATTATGTATGTTAAGAATTAGTAAATGTCCCTTTAGTTTATCAATAATTTTAAATTTATGTGACTTTTTTTTATAAGAATTGAATTGCTTTTCATTTTATGAAATAAAATATGCATTAATGCTTATAAAAATTTTATTTAGTTTTTTATAAAGCTATCGTATCAGTTTTTTTCTACGAACTAAATCGTTTTTACTTTTTTTACACAGCTGAAGGATATTTAATCAAACTCCTTCTTTTTTATGTAGTTCATGGCTTTTTTACACGGTTTTTTCTGGAACCTATCTACCGAGTAAAAACAGCATTAAGTGTACAAGTAGGATAGCCATCAACTACCCGACGCAGTTCTGCTAATAGTTCTTAAAAATTTTTGGGAAATTTCTGACGACTTTTTCGCAAAGATGTAGTTTTGTCAAACCGATTGAAGCTTAGGGATGTTTTAATTCTAAAGAAAAAAATTGAATGGCGTTAAATGACATAATTTTTGTTTTAATGCAACAATTCAAGCACGCATGATGTAATAGGTGTCACCGTTTTGCTGAAATCACATTGCATCCAGTTGCCATCCTATATCATGTCTCTTTAACGTTTTGTTGTTTCGTTAAGTGTTGCGTTTCTAGTAATCGAACTAAACATATGCGACATCAAATTGCCATTTGCATTAAAAAAGTGCTTTCTTGCTAATGTGTAGAACAAAACAGTACATCAAACTCTTTACTAAAACTGTATTTTTTTGCTCAGACTATTGAAAAGTGTTGACGTGGGAAAAGTGTCTCAACATTTATCGAAAAATTTTTCCAAAGTTTTTCCCCATTACATGTGCAGTGTAAAAGATCGAAAATAAACTAAGCCACTAACCTCACGTAAATAGTCAAGTACGCTACCCTCTACACTAATTTTTAAATCAGTAACAGTTATATCTAAAAACAAACTGCTCGCTAAGCTCGTGGTAAACGATTTTGAAGTGGTAGGATATACTGAGGTACGTACACTCTCTTTGGTACGTACACTGAAATACAATCAAAGCGGCTCTATAATACGTTTGGAATTTTTTCCTAGAGGACTAAATTATCTAATTAATAAGCTCTAGAACTAACAGAGGCTACAGGATAAACGCCATAAGGCAATTTCTTATTTTTCTTTATTAATGGGTGGAACCCAACTTCCGCCAGAAATCCAATTGAAAATTATTAATGCAATTTAAGATAGCAATCTCAAAACACTTTTCATTTATTTAGAATTCTCCATTTGCAAGGGTAACATAAATTTAAATAAGATAATTTTTGTTTTTTCCGAAACTTTCATCTATTATACGTATTAACAACACAAATGTTAAAATGTTAAAGGTGACTTTAAAGTTCACTTTAGCTAAAGTGTTACCTTTTACTAAATCCAACTTTAACGGCAAGTTGTATTAATGGTCCTAAGTATTATTCGCTCTCTAATATTGTTAGCAGGAACCCACTTTTCATTAAGCGTTAATAATTTTTTTTCGTACAATTTTTGTACAGTTCCAAATATTTTTTTTTTAATATTTAGCTTTTGGACAATTGCAACATTGGCTTTATGGCGAGGGCACTCAATGTTGTTTATTATTTTAAACACGAAATCGAAATTAGGTAAGTTTGAATGCTACTGTACCAGGACCATTCTAAATCCAAAAAAATCTGCATTAGACCCTGTTTTTCTAATGCTAACTACGGTACTATTATCGGATTTATTTAAATACAACTTTTATAATACACCTACATATACACTCGTATCTAAGCACATAGTATATGCAGCATTTTTAGTGTTCTTTTCTTCTTACTATTGTGTACCTAAGAATACGTATAAAACACCTTTAATGCTCACATTTAGACAAAAGACTTACCTCAATTACAGTTTCGTATCACTAACCTTTCAAATCTACTTGAGATAGATGATCTTCTAAAGCTTGCAAAAACAAATACAAAAATTTGTTATGGTAACTGTGAGTATAAAATCCATGGACACGATTGAGTTTAAGTCGTAGCACAGTGCAAGACCATAAGTTACACTTAAAAAGGTCGACGTATATACATACCCATGCACGTTTTGATAAGCGACCGAAAGCTTGTGAGAAAATTTGTTTTTTTTTTTGCTACTCCAAAACGTACATGGAAATATTCGCATAAACCCTTTTTATTTTTCATTTTCTTAACAAATTTTTATTGAAGCCCAAGTAAACACACGAGGAGATAAATTGAATTGGGAAGACATTTTATAAAATATTCTAGGGAGCATAACATAAAAACAATTGTGAGTGGAGATTTTCTTAAGTGTATATTCCACGTCTTTCCTTTGGATCGAAAAAGAAAATAAAAAACTTCATATAAAAATGTAATAATAAATCAAGTTACTTCGTTAAAATATCATCCAGCACAGTGAAGATAAGTACTAAAAGCAACGATTGTAGAATTTTAAAATTAAAAAATATAAAAATTCAACGATTCTGATCAAATAAATTTCGAATCTTTGAGTACATATCAGAGATCAGTAATGAATCGTATTTCCGCTACTCATAAGCACTCATACAATTTTGAGTATGAATGAATCAACAGAATTGAAATTCAACTATTCTGATTCACTCGTACTCGCTACAACATTGTTTTATAAGTATAAATAACAATGAGTATGAGTACAACGTTGACATCAAAATCATAACATTCGAACTATGTTTGATTCATACGCCTAATCATCCTGATTCATAAATTTAGAAAAATATTTATAATACTTATAAATGATTCGAGTGGTTCGAATCATTCATCAAAATTTATAGCCTTTGTTGTTGTTGCATATACAAACAAAGAACAAAGGAAAGACAAAGAGTCTTCTTGTGAGTTTAGTAGTGTTCGTACGCGAATCATACATATTTTATGCTTAGTGTAAATGTTAAGTATAGACGAGTCGAAGTCAATAACATTGTTATGTATGAATACGACGAGTGCTTCCAACTTTGAGTATGAGTAGTATGAGTATCATATTAAAATAAGTATGAATGCGTATAAGTATCAAAAATTATAAGAATGATTTGAATCTACTCATTGTTTTGAATACTCGTTGATGATCTCTGGTTAAGCTGGAGTATATTGTTATGTTTTTACTTTTTTAAAAGTGTCTAAATTAAGAGCTCGTTGAATGCAAAAAAAAAATAAATTGCTGTTTAGTTTCATAGTTTCGCACTATTTTATGTGCCACTGTAGACAACTTAATGACACAACAACAATTTGTTTAGTTCGCTATTCTTCTTTACACTTCTGTCCTTGTAAGCAGTCACAACTGGTCGATAGTTATTTATAACGGAGGTCTTTAAACCACGCAACGTATCTTCACACAAGACAGACTGAATTCTTACTACTCGTTTCATGCTTTGTCTTGCCTTTTTACATATACATATGCCCACGTAAACAGTCTGATGAATATTCTTCAAGTAAAATCTTCGTATTTTCGCCTTCACGATGATTCCATTATTGCTTGATTAGTTGTTTGTGTATTTTGGTTGCATTCTTTGTTGTTGCATTCTTGCTTACTTGTCTATTCCCTTTCCTCTAATACTCAATTATCTTTTTAATGTTAAACGAACGATGTTACACTGTTTCCCTTTTCGTAACAATATTAAACAATCAAAATTTATCGGCATATCCTAGCTCTCGATTTATTTGCAAATTATTGTTGATGAATTGATGTGTAGCTTGATCTACTTTCATCCCATCTTTTTTTTAACTTCAAGTGATATTCAAGTTAATATTCATAAATCAGGAAGTTGTGTTTCTGTGAAATTCTTACGGGTTGGTTGGCTCTCAGATTGTTGCTTTAAGATATTTCTTGAGTACTACTTGAGTAGTTTTCAAGTTGAAATATTATCTATGGGAAGCGAATTCAGTATCAGCATATATCGTAATGAAGCATATTTACAGCTACAGAGTGTGTACATTTAAAATGGCCTAGAGACTGGATGTGTGGAGGCATTCGACGTTAAATATTGAAAAAAAGAATTCTTCGAAAAGTTCGATGGTTGTGCCAAGCCTTGCTAGTTTATTCACTTTGCAGTAACCCGGAATATTATTGTAGCCTGGTACCTACATATAATTCCAACATAATATCATTCTATCCTTGAGTTCATTAGGTTGGAACTCAGTACTCTGATCACCGCCTGACTCTGGGATATTTGTGTTCCAAATAATTTTCACTGCAGCTTGTGTTGCCGACAAACGCTATTTGACAGCCTTATAGGTCGAGATATTCCAATCAATTCTGAAAAAATTCCGCTACCAATGATTCCGTTCAGTTTGGATCCATCAATGCAGATTTGTACAGAATATTTTACAAGGTGCGCAACACCATTTCTCTTAACGAACGATTGTCTCAAATTTCATTAAGAAGTCGTATTACGGTATCATGTATTGAATGTTCCCTATATTTTCAAATTCTTTTGGGATACTCGAGTGACCCGCATCTGATTCATGCCAGTCCAGAAGTGATGGTCACCGAGATTGTCCAATGTGAACCCGTTTGACTTTTCCTTTCGAGATTCTCATAGGTAGTGGGTTTATGCGATTCAGGCACAAGCCGGTCTTCAAAGCCGTTGTCAAGCTCAGCCTGATTCATTCGTCAGAGTCATGAAAAATTTAACATTTCGGAACCGCTACAACCAAAGAAGCATTAAAAGTGTGCGGATCCGAATCGCGACGTATTATTCGACTAATTGTGTGGTATGCGAAAAACCGAGTTTTTGTGAGCGACGTGAAATCAAGTGTTTAGGATTCTTCCGCGTACTCTCACGGAAAGCGGCTATATTTTCGGTAGATCGTGCGTTTCTTTAACAAACAAGAGTTAATCAATCGTTTACAGAACCAGAAGCCTCGCATTTTATAGCACTGGTATGCTCGTTTTGATAAAATAATTTTTTTAATTAAACGTTTTGGCAATTTAGTGAAACAGACTGAATGAATACCAACTAATGCAACAGATGTAGCTTAAAAAAGCTTGCTTCAATGGAAGATTGTAAATTAAAAGTTTACAAATAATTGAAGCGACGAATAATGTGATACATTTTCAAACATAATAAAGAAATAAAAAATTTTAAAATACGAATACAGGCTTTTTTGCATATTTTTAACACATTCCCTGCCAAGCTGTTTATAAGACAGTGTGAGCTCAGTTATTACTCAGCGTGAGTAATCGATAAATTTCATTTATGCACACTCGGCATGTATACATTCACTACGTCACTTGAAGCAATTAATCACTTCCTACACTTCAATTGGTCATAACTGTTCATATTTAAAAAAAAAACAAAATTAAATTTAAATTTGTTGGTTGCTTAACAGGTTATCAAATTTCTTTTTCTTTTTGATTCATTTTGTATTTCCCCACATGTTTGTACGGTAAATTACGTAATTTTGGTTCAAACACGAGGCGAGACAACTCGAAATAAACGAAATATGAAAAAATATTTATTTGCCGATTTCCGCTCATCAGATTTTTGGCAAAAAGTCTTAGAACAAATTAAATTGCCATAAACGGTTTCTCAAAAATCAGTCGTACGAAGTCGTCTTTAAACTGTAGATACTGTCACTCATTATTAGAATGAAGAACTTTTACGAAAAATATGGCGATGTAACTACAACGCGCAGCATGGCACAATCGTTTTATTGCACCAACGATCTCCAAAATAAATTATTTCAAGAAATTCTAACTCTAACATCGTCAGTAACAGGCATTCAAACCTCTGTAAATAATACATGGAATATATCATTAAATTGGCAAGGACTGTATTCAAAGATGTGATGCCGATTTAATGTATATTTTCTTCAACACGTAATCGAAACATTTCTTGTTTACAATTTCCGAAAAATAATCACAAGCATTTAGGAAAATTTTTTTTTATTTTAAAATAATACTGTGCATTCATACTACAACCAACTTTAATAGATTTTTTTGTGAAACTTCCAAATATAATTCTCAATTAATTCTGGTGCGACCGAAGAAAATCAGAAGCTTAAAGTAAAGGATAATGCTCCACACACCTATTTAAAACAAAAGCTAGAATATCGCGCAATAATACAAAGATGTTCTATATAAGCGCGGTATCTATCTCAATATCATTTAAAAAATATATTCTCATTTAAAATCATTGTCTCTTGAAATAAGTGCCATCCACTAAGGCTCGAGATCTTGAGATCGGCATAATACTTTTCTTTGACGGCACCCACCCACCGAAATTAGTCCAACAGTAGTCGAATCGCGATTCCTGGCGTCCAATTGATATTACCATTTCAGCTAATTAATCGGCCACCAAATGCTTGAAGCAATAAATCGTTTGTGATATGATATGTGTGGCGATTTGCACCATCCAGTTGAAACTAAACATAATTCACATCAATACTATGGTTCACATCGGTTATCATGGTGCGTAAATCGATTCATTACGTTTATACTGAATTTTGAGTTTTAGGCCAATAGATGGCTCACCCGATACATTTACATACATACACACTAGGGATGCCAAACGGGTTCAATTTTTTAAAATCCCGGTATTCGTGATTTTTCAATTCACGATTCCGGAATCCCGGGATATTGCGGGATCCAAAAATCCCGAAAAATCACGGGAAAAATCGCAATTTTCTCTTAATAACAAAAATATTTTGTTAACAAAATCATTTGTATTTCAATTATGTATATCAGAATTATATATCGTTAAAAATAAACAAAATGTAACAAAAAAGCGTCTAAAGCAAATGCATTAGTTTTAAGAAAATTATTTGGATTCCAACAAAAAGATTAAAGCATCTAACATGTGATCTGATAGACTTGAACGAATTTTGTTGTCAACATAACCTGCCGTTGAAAAACACTTCTCGCAATCAAAATGTGTTGGTAAAATAGTTCCAAGATAGCTCTATGCAGCTTATAAATATTCACCCCTACTACCTCCTCATGTAAATAAATCTATTTCTTTGGACAGTTGAGTAACTAAATCAGTTACCTTTTTAAATCGTTTTATAGGGTTTTCCTCATTTGCTGTTATCGAAGTCAAGTGATATAGAATTTTTGTTTCAGGACCTTTTGTAGGGTCAAAATACATATAAATTCACAATCCTGAAAATCCCGAAAAATCCCGGGACAAATTTTTAAAAATCACGGGATTCGGGATTTTCCAATTGGCATCCGTAATGCATACATTATTGGTCATTACAATACTTTAGTCAGAATTAGAACCTAGCTTTTCACACCACAGATGCTGTGTGTGTTAACTTTATACATTCTGAACAACAGATTTTTGAAAAGCTTTTCATGATAATTTTATTTACTCTCACAGTTTATGCCAGAAATCTGCTGAGAGGAAGTCGTCGAAGAAATATTATTTCATATTTTCGTTTTGATGTCTAACCTAGGATTTAATCCGAGGCCTCAAATCTAATAAGCCAACACACTACCTATTAGACCACGACAACTGTCATCCCGATACACTTACTAGGTTTATAAAACTGCGTACATTTAGAACATTCGCATTTGATTTGTTTTACATCGTTTAACTTTTACTTTGCTTTGCTTTTAAAGGCTCCAATATTTGCAGTATTATCTTGTGCTTTTTTACGCATTAAAAGCAAATTAAAACTAAATTATCCAAGCATTTTATTAAAGTAATTTTTTGATCAACATAAACAAAAAGTCCATTAAATAATAAATGACAATGTACTGCATGTTTAGAATCAAATGACGATAAAATGTCTGGCGACTGATAATGGCAAACTACAGACAAAAACTGTCATTCTGACATACAAAAACTAACCATGTAATCAGTAATCTAAGGCTTAATAAAAGTAAATTCCATTAAGCTAAGCGTCTGTAATTTATTGCAAAATGTTAAGAAAATGTCGTCATCATAGAAAGAATTATAAAATAAGATGAGACACCATAACAGAATGAAAATAAATGGAAGAGAGAGGAAATCTAAGATACAATTAAAGGTATAATTACGAAAATAAATAGTAATTCTAACGCTGATATATGCACTGTCAGTTCGTTCTGATCATTATTCAGCTTTTAATGCAGAAATATACCCATTATATCGGATCATTCATTAAGTGCTTAAATTCAAACAAAACAAAATGTGCTCGTGGAATATCATCCACATTTTTTATTCGGTTGAAAGATCTATTGCTATGCTATCATATGTGAAATATAATATAGTTTGAATGTATGCCACGGAGGCATTCTCAGCATAATGGCATGTTGGCTTTGAAGATCAATGTGGCTTGTGGCTTATTACCACCATGCATTTACGAGTTAAAAAATCCTCACAAGAAAAACGCAAATAACGTCAAGTCTCACAATTGCATTGGCCAGTTTCTATCAACACTACGTAGGATGACCATGCCTTCAAATCGCTCGTGGAAAATATTGAATATGGCATAAGTTGTGTGAAATCATCCAATTCAGGCTAAAAGAAGTTGATAATCATCCACATCTAGTGCTTGCCGTCACAATGATTTTAACGTAGTGACGTTAACGTAGATTATAAATAAATATTGTCACTGACTATTTCGGAAGTCATCGTAGTCTAGTAGGTACTGTGTTAGCTTATTAGCCACGAAGCCAGGGTTCATACCCGAAATATGAAAAAAAAAAAATAATTTTCGGCGATATCCTCTCAGCAGATATCTGGAAAAAACTCTGAGAGTGAATAAATCTGCCATGAAAAAGTTTTTAAAAAATCTGTCATTCGGACTTGACGTTAAACTGTAGGTCCCACCACTCACGTATAAAATTAATGCACACACGTGAGTGGTGTGAGAAGCTAGGCTAGGTAATCCTGACTGAAGTGTTGTAATAGCCAATTATGTATGTTATGTACGACTATTTCGGACTACATCCGATCCTATGTTATTGATGTCTTCCCAAATTTGACAATTCATCCAGAAATGATTTTTTATCGCTGAAGATGATTTTTCCTTTATAATTTGCGTCAGTTGTCAACTGCATCTCAGAAGATATTCAGCAAACACACGTCGTTGTCTATAATCGTTTATCTTTAGTTCCTGGGTCAGTTGAAGTCTGTATGTGGGTCCCAAATCACGATGTAAAAGTCGCCTGTGAAAGTTCTGGTGAGTGACGAATACTCGATTACCTCCGATTCTCTGGCTCAGTATTACAGATAACGGCGATGATTTCAGTAGATCAGGCATTTCATCGATGTGTAGGTGTTTGTACATCGCTTATTGAACTAGAGTTCTCGAATTTATCCACCACATTATAGCGATTGCAAATAGGACGCAGTACTCTCTACGGAACACTCATTTTATATTTACATTCTCCGGAAACAAAACGATAACAATTACTAATCTAACGGCAATTTAATAGTAAATATGAGTTTTTGTATTTAGTAAGACATAAGTTTGACCGTAATGCTCAAAAACAAATTTCATTTGTGTGAATAAAAATGAAAAAGCGAGAGAATGATGTCGAAAAAGTATCTTACTTAACTTAAACTTAACTCAAAAGGGATAAGAATAACATAAAACTTGATAAAAATTGTGGACTCAAATCTTTTAGAAAGAAAATTCCAGAAAGTAAAACTAAAAACTGAAAAGTCAGAGTCGATATTTGGTACTAAAAATAGTTTATCATTTAATGTAACACAGTGATTATGTTATCGTAATAAACTCACAATGAATAAATTGGTCAATTCACACAAGCCGTTGTATCATTGTATTAAGTGTATCGTTGGACGATTATACAACCGTGTATGCTTGTTGTTAATCATTTTCATGTAAAAATCCGATACATTTATAAATATTTTTTCATATCTTTTTCCAAAGTTGTATTGGTTTCGTGCTATAAAATTGTTTGAATGCCGCAAAAACGCATTTGGAATACGAAATATACAATAAAGCATAGCACTGTGCGTTCACAGATAACCAAGTGTATTCAATACAACATACACGATACAAAGTCCTGTGAATTGCCCAAATGTTAGAAGTGATTCGGAATATTCGGAGGATGAGATGGCTGTCACCGTGGTCTAGTAGGTAGTGTGCTGGTTTATTAGACGTAAAGCCAGGGTTCGAGTCCCAGACCAGACATCAAAACAAAATACAAAAATTATATTTTCGGCGACTTCTTTTCAGCAGATTTTTGGCAAAATTTTGAGAATAAATAAAATTGCCATGAAAAGTTTCTCAAAAATCTGTCGTTCGGTGTTGACTTTAAACCGTAGGTCACGCCACTTATTTATAAAATTAACACACACAACATAAGTAGTGTGAGAAACTAGGTCAATAATCCTGACTGAAGGGTTGTAATGGCTAATTATGTTTGTATGTGTATGAGATGACTGTCCTAACTTTATCAAAGGCCGATCTATAACTGAGCCAGATGTAGAAAAATACTAAATTACCTACAAATTATATCATGAAAATAATCAGGCCCGAGACTCAATACCATTGCCATTTTTATTTGTTTAATTTATTTAATTAAAGCAAAGAGTTCAAATAATTTATTTGTAGCATTCTTATTTTAATTAATACACTTTGCACTGAACTTTTATCAGGAGGAGAACGTTTATTTTAACTGTTGTTTCGTGCCATATGAACGCAAAACATAACAAAAATTAAAGCAATTACCCAATTGCAGTAGTAGAGCTGAAACCTAATGTAAATTGAATTGAAACTGTAGTTGCAAGTAGAAATATTTAAAGTCTTCAGTTAAAATTCACTATTTTTAGTATGCAGATACAAGGTGTGACTTTAAACACGAACAAATACGAGTTTGTATGAATGTATCCAACAGCTGAGTTTGAGTGTGAATATCTGTAAACAACTTGCTTATATTGTATTAAACATATCGTATATCAAATAATTATTTGCATAAGACATTGTAACTTTTTATTACTGATAGATGTGTGCCAAACTATTTGCCACCGTTTAATTTTTTTTCTTCTCTTTTTACCCTCTAATAAATGCACAAACTTCTTATAAAACATGATTCAACTTCAACTTCAAATTGCTTTATTTCAACGGATTTCACTTTTTAAGCTGCAAGTGTTTCTGGTAAACACATACATGTCGTCCCCTAAAATATAAAACTACAAATTATTCAAAAAATTTTGAGAATTTTATTAGTTATGATTCACTGCTACCCAAAAACATCACTGCATTATAAGAAGAAATAATAAAATAAAGCGTATTAAGTCATCGTAGGTAGTTCAAACCTCAGGTTAGATATCTCCAATAAAGCGAATAATGAAAAAATATTTTTTCGTTGACTTCCTCTCAGCAGATTTCTAGCAAAAAGTCTGACTCGAATCTATCCAATTCGTTGTCTTTTATTCTGTGTGTTAATAACCGTGGACGTTATTTTTGGCGAATAAGCTCTGGAGCAGATGGCAACTGACCGTAATCTTCAGCGATAAAAATCATTTCTTGATGAATGGAAACGTGAATAAATGAAATTTTCGAATTTAAGACCATTCCAAGCCACATAGGATCCAAGGGCGCTGGAGTTATGGAAAATTGTATGCAAAGAAGTCATGGCATCTGAATAACAAATGTATGGAAAATAATGTTTCAAAAAAGTAAAAGCCAAACTATAGGATAGAAACTCTAATACATACATACATAATTGGCCATTACAACCCTTCAGTCAGTATTACGGGCTAGCTTCTCACACCACTCATGTTGTGTGCGTTAATTTTATACGTGAGTGGCGGGACCTACAGTTTAACGTCGACTCCGAATGACAGTTTTTTGAAAAACTTTTTCATGACAGGTTTATTTACTCTCAGAGTTTTCGCCAGAAATCTGCAGAGAGGAAATCGCGTAAGAAATATTTTTTTTCTTATATCATTTTGATATTTGACCTGGGCTACGAAACCGGGCTTTACGCCTAATAAGCAAACACACTACCTACTAGACTACAGCGAGTTCAAAAACTCTAATAACAAACAAAATATGAGAAAAATTATCGTAACCAACCGTTACCGCTGTAATCTAGTGGAAGACGTTGAACTTCATTAGATCACACGTTATCTTTCTGAACAAAATGCAGACATTATCCCATTTTGTTATTATCGGATCCAAGAGTTCCAATTCTAATGCCTTTGACGATATCCTGTAGAAGTGTGACGGGTCAATGTCCAATAATGGGTCGGATCATATAATACCTAGACTCACTTGGTCCATGATGGATACAAGACGTACCATCCAACTACACAACTACTCAAACTTGATCGCAGTTTGGCCATACATCTCAATCACAGTGGTCATACTTACAGGTCATTGCCATGGGTATGGATCTGCTGAAGAAGAGGAAACTGTTATTCACTTTCATAGTCAATGCCCATGTCTTGAGAGGCTCAGATTTAGGTTATTAGGTTATTTTTTCGTTGTCAGCTTAACGGAGTAAATATCCATTGATATCATGGATATAGTTTCGTTCATAAAACGTTCAGGCTGATTGCCAGCTTTGAGGAGTCGTGGTTTTAGTATGCAGCTCCTGCATTGACCTAGTTCTTCTATAAGATCGGTGGAATTCGGTCAGTATGGCGACAGCGCTTACCCGATGCTTACAATGATCCGTTATGCGTTCGTATAAAGCCATTACTTTAACCTAACGTAACTTATTTAATACCCACTTCAGTGGTATCTATATGGTTAAAATACAAATTATTGCAATTGAAATCGAAACAAAGCAATAATACTTGGATAGCCATTAAGGAAGTTGGAACTTTCGAAAGGAGTTCTTCATATCTGATCCGTTCGATGATATGCCTATTCGATAACCAGAACTGCCAAGGATAAAAATTGTTCTCAAAGCGATTAGGTAGGTTAAACTATCTGGTTAAGGATTTGCTGGAAGTCATTTATGATGCTCTTGTCCTAACCTATTGGCGGAAATTCAAACATGCTTTCTTGTGGAGGCAAAATGTTCTGTAAAGAACATTCTATTTGAATGTCCTGGTTTTTGGGACACTGAACCAAAAGCACTTATACAAAACAAAATTGGTCACTACAATCCTTAATTCATGATTACGACCTAGCTTCTCACACCACTTGTGTGTAATAATTTTATACATTAGTGGTGGAACCTACAGTTTAAAATCTACTTCGAACGACAATTTTTTTTCTTTTGAAATACTTTTCATGGCAATTTTATTTACTTTCAGATTTAAAAAAATGCGTCAGAAATTGGTGAGTCTGGTTTCAATATTTCAATTTATTTCAATTATTTCCAGTTTAAGTAGATTTTTTCTTCTACCTTAGATTGAATTCCAAGTGACGATATACATTTTCAAAGTGTATGAAATTATCTTGTCGCACCCATTAAGCGTGCATGAGTTAATGCTGGAAAATGTTTGAATTTGATTGTGTGCCTTACATGCTTTGAATTCAAACAATTTTGTTTAAGTTTAATTTTTTCCTATTTAAGATTTACATGCCATTTCCACGTATACCCACCAAACTCCCCTCCCCATTTATCAATACATATATGGCGCGATAATTTATTTAATTGACGGAATATCAATTTGATAAAGTTGGGAAATACTTCTACTCTACTGTGGAGTACAAACATACACACATTCATACATAGTTCTTAGCATTTTTTTTTCAAAATATAAAGTCATGTTATACGGCTTAAATATTTTAATCACTACAAACGATTCAGCTGCAGATAGGTAGGTTTTAATCTATTAAATCGTTGAAATATTTCAGAAGGTCATTAAACTTAAAATATAGTAACTGTTGCCACTGAAAGCTAGCTCGTGTAAGCGACTAAGGGTTTACGTTTATAATGTCAAAGAGAAAATATTACAGAATTCGATTCGTATTTTAAAATGACAAAAAGGAAGGTTCCAAGACCTCTTAATACACTCAGCAATATGGTATGGTGCGTGTCGTTTTGTTTTTCATGGGTCTTTTCCAGGATTTGGCGTAGTGTGAAGATCTGGTGGACTTGCCAGCTGTGAAGCCGCACTGATAACGTCCAATCAGTATTTGGAAGAGTGGCTTCAGTCGATCACACATGCAATAGGGAGAAGGCTTATACCCCTGTAGTTGGCACATATCGTAAGTCTCCCTTTTTCAGGACAGGATAGAGGACACTGAGGTTCCAGTCGTTGAGCATACTATCCTCTAACCATATTTTGTAAATAAGTTGGTGCATGCACCCTACCAATTCATTACATCCAGTCTTAAAAAATTCAGCGGGGAGGCTATCAGCATTTGCCGCTTTATTTTTTTTAAGACGCATAATCGCGACTTTGACCTCTTCATGACTAGGCGGCGGAATCTCCACGCCGTCATCATCGATCGGGTTCGGAATAACATCTCATCTCGTCATCGCCTTGTAGCGGAGTAGAGAAGTGTTTCCTCCACAACCTCAGGACCTCTTGCGTATCCGTAACCAAGTTTCCATTCTCATCCTTGCAGGAAGACGCTCCGGGCCTATAACCCTCGGTTACACACTTAACCTTATAATAAAATTTTCTGCTTCTCGTCTGAAAAGGCATCTCTCTCCCCTTCTTCTCTATCTGTAGTTCTCGACAATACATACATACATACTACGGATGCCAATCGGGAAATCCCGAATTCCGAAATCCCGGGATTTTCAAAAACTTGTTCCGGGATTTTTCGGGATTTTCGGGACTGTGAATTCATTTGTATTTTGACCCTTCAAAAGGTCGTGAAAAAATTCTATATCACTCGACTTACTACTTTCATTGCTAAAAAGTTATTTGATGCCATCGAAGAATGCAAAAACAATCCTATAAAACAAATTAATAGGGCAACTGATTCAGATACTCAACTGTCCAAAGAAATAGATTTATTTACATCAGGAGGTGGTAGAGGTGAATATTTACAATACATACATATTTGGTTATTATATTATCAGCCAGGAATACGACCCTGTTCCTATTACCAATTAAAGCCGACAATAAACAACAGATTTGTGAAAAATGTCTTCATGATAATTTTATTAAATCTCAGAGTCACCCATGAAATATCTTTCATATTTTGTTTTACAGCATATGTCTGGCCAGGGGTTTGAAACGTGGCCTTGCGATAAATAAGCCCACATACTGCCTAGCACACTACGGCGTCTTCATTAATAACAAAATCTTTTAATTAAAACACTTTAAATAACCAAATAATGCCAATAAATATTTCCAAAGAATTCGCTTTCTACTGTTCAGAACTATTAAAACAAAATTTGAAGTAAACAGACCAACATGTGTGTGAAGATAAAGTCGAATTTGAAAATCCAAAACGCTAACGATAAAGTTTAGCAGCGTCAGAATTAACCTTAACAGTGAAAAATTTTTCATTATAGAGTACTATTAACTGTTTAACAGCACTTTAACAGCATGATTCGAATCATTCATCAAAATTGTTAGTTGTTGCTGCATTTACAAACAAAGAAGAAAGAAAAGACAAAGACAACAAGCAAAGTAAGCACATAACATTCAATTGTGATATTGTGGTATTCACACGCAAATCCCATCCTTTTTTATGATTCTTGTAAATGTTGAATAAAGGAGAGTCAAAATCAACAACATCATACAGGGTGGCTGATATATAATACAACAGAATAAAGCGCTATATTTTTTTTATTTTTACTGTTTCAAAAGCAAAAAATGTTGAAAATAACAACAAATTTTAGAATCAGTTTAGATTTGTTCGAATTGGCCACCTTTGGTATGAATTATGGCTTTCAAACGGCCGACAAGGCCATCACAGGCTGCACGAAAGTTGCTCTGGGTATTTTGGTCCATTCCCGGCGAAGCGCCGTTTTGAGATGATCGACACTTGGGTATTTTTTAGTGAGAATCTTACTCTCAAAATGCCCCAGGCGCAAAAGTCCAAGGGATTGAGATTCGGAGATTTTGGTGGCCATTCTGCGGTAGAAATGAAGCGCGGAACCTCCTTTTTAAGCCTGATCTGCTTTGCAATCTGCGCTGTCTGATCTGCGCTGCAATCTTTGTCTGCCCAGGGCTTCAATACTGTCTTTAAGACATTTTTCCGATAATATTCAGCATTTATTTTGACCTCACGGTCGATGAATACAAGCGGGGAGCGATCATCATTTACACCATTACCATTGGTGTAAATTTTCAGCTGACCTCTTTGGCAAGTAAACCCGATCATTTTGTTTGTTCACAAACTGCTCAATTTGGAATGGCTTCTAAACGGAGAAAACCAAATTTGAGAACTGGCCACTTTCGTGCAAGCGAAGTAACTCCTTGGCTCTTTCCAGTCTAACTTTTTTTATCCGTCGGTGAGCTCTTGCACTTTTTGGAACTTCAATGGGTTTAGTCCAAGCTCATTTTTCAATATGTGTTTCATCCGTTCTCGCGATATGTTCAGCTCACGAGCAATTTTTCTATCACTGCGGCGTGGATTTCGATCAAATCTGGCCTTCACTTTTCTGATCATTTCTGGTGTCGTTACCGTTTTTATTCGTCCACTTTTTGGATGCGATACGAGAAAGAAAAGATTTATTCACATTTAAATGCTGAAGGGCTTTAACGATAGCCACCTGTGGTTTTCCAGCCAAATGTAAAGCAATCACACTATCACGCTTGAATTCCATCACGAATAGTTTTTTTTTTTTTTTTTAATGATCAAAATGCTTTTGTAAGCTTGTAAATAATAAAATGAACTGTCACTGGAATAAATCTGTCAGCTGTGAGACGAGCGGTTTACAAATGATAATAACCTGAAGTTAGTTGCAATACATATCAGCCACCCTGTAAGTACGAAGAGTACTTCAAACTTTGAATATGAGTATGATATTAAAATAAGTGTGAATGCATATAAGTATGTATCAGAAAATAATGAGTATGACTCGAATCTACTCATCATTTTGAATACTCATTGCTAATCTCTGGTTTGGATGTATGTATGCATCGCTTTTATTATCAGTTCTTGAATTGTTTTTTTTAACGAAAAATGTGATTCAAATTACACGTTATATGGTATTTAAAATGCATGCATAATGATAATATTGCCTGCTATGTATAGATGACTCTCTCCAATTCAATATTTTTCATTACATTGTGTAAACGTTGTTCATTTAAGCTTTATAATCGTAATAAAATTAAAATTTAATTCTTTTGGCAAAATGTTTATTTACATTTTTTACAGGTCGTAAAATCACTAAAAAAATTCAGGAGTAAATAAAACTGAAATGCTGCTTTCAGTGAAAGTAAACCAATGAACATGATTTTTTATTACTTTTATGAATAATAAAATTAAATACAATGTTGAAGAAAGCAATATTTACATGAACAAATTTTTATTGTGAGCTAAGAAATATCGGGTCTCTCTTTAAGAGCTTCTTTCCTTTACATTTATTCAAAACAATATGAGTGCGTGTAACATTATCGAAGTATTCTATTGGTTTTTAAGATCTATTAATGCGATTATATGGGGAATAGAACATCGCTCAGATGTCCGATCTTGCTAATCATTCGTCCAATTTTCTATGACTCTGTAGCAGAAATATGTGAGTATGTTTTTCTCTCTGAAATAAGTTTTTTAATTAATTCATATTTTTTACCTGTACGGTGTTTAGTACGACCCATTCTCAAAAATTTATTGTGGTCGGAAATTACCAATCTTACGTAGTATATAAGAATTCTAAATTCATACTAAATTTTAATTTTATCTACCAGATGAGCAGGTATGAAGTGATCTTCAAGGTACACACGTCTCCAAGCATTAATTTTTTGTTTTCATTTGAAATATTATATCGTATTGAATACTAGACTGGGTTATGGTGATAATACTCTATCAGGAGCAACATGCTGAACATGAGGTGAGGAATCAAGAGCATAGAAGCCATCCAAAAATGTTTGCACATGTCGAATAGAATGAGAATGACACTTTGAGTCAGAAAAAAATGGTAGAAATGTTACATCTTACATAGTAAAAGATTTCTGACCGATTGAAAACTATGAGAAGGATGTGGAAAATGGATGCCACATGAATTGATTGACAGATTTATGAAAAACCGAAAAATTACTTGTCAATTTTGCTTTAAAGACTGGATAGGAAATCCGTGTTGGAGAATCCTTAATGAACAATATTATGAATTAATTCGGCACAACCATCAATTTCAGCTGCAAATCCAGTTCGATGCAGCAGGTCAGTAATGCAGTGTGCCTAGTGGGAGTGAAACCGTTTATACTAGGGATGCCAGTCGGGAAATCCCGAAAACCGAAATCCCGGTATTTTCGTTATTCACAAAACCCCGAATCCCGGGATTTTTAAAAACTTGTCCCGGTATTTTTCGGGATTTTCGGGATTGTGAATTCATATGTATTTTGACCCTACAAAAGGTCCTGAAACAAAAATTCTAAATCACTTGACTTCGATAATAGCATCTCAGATGTGGAAAACCCTACTTCCAGTGATAAAAAAAATTATTTGATGGCATCGAAGAATGCAAAAGCCCTATAAAATAAATTAAAAGGCTTACTGATTTAGATACTCAACTGTCCAAAGAGGTGAATGTGGTAGAGGTGAATATTTTTACAAGCTGCATACAGCTATCTTGGAACTATTTTACCAACAAATGTTGATTGCGAAAAGTGTTTTTCAACGGCAGGTTGTGTTGACAACAAAATTCGTTCAAGCCTATCAGATCACATGTTAGATGCTTTAATCTTTTTGTTGGAATCCAAAAAATTTTCTTAAAACCAATGCATTTGCGAATGTATGAATAATTTTTATTTTGTTTAATTTACGCTTTTTTTGTTAAATTTTGTCTTGCTGTTTTATATTTTCTGTTTAATGACATATAATTCTGATATACATAATTGGAATACAAATATTTTGTTAACAAAATCATCATTTATATAATGTGTGTGACATGCTTCGCGGCGCTGGTATTGCTGCGCTTTCAACCAAAAAGGAAAACGTGCTAAGGCGGCTCGAAATTTCATCAGCTGAAACCTGTGTGTTCAGATAAACAAACATTGCTGGTATGCTCGCGTTATGCCGGGCTGTGGCTCGTCGGATGGTGTGGTTCTTGTCGGTTATCCGAACCAAAAGCGCACTCACATATATAAAAATTTCCTGAAAGCGAACAAACAATGCCTGAAGCGTAACTAAACGGAGAAACAGCTACTCATCGGAGCAACACAACCAAAATGAAGAGAGGCTGTAGATGTCAATGCTGCCTTAGTTTCCTCCCACAGGAATCCAAAGGATGTTTGGATCTGAATTTTTGGAGCCATACCTATATAGACCTAACCTCCGTTTACCCTGTCAGTATTTTGTTAACAAAATCATTCGTATTATTAAGAGAAAATCACGATTATTCCCGTGATTTTTCGGGATTTTTGGATCCCGATTTATCCCGAAATATTCCGGGTTTTCGGGATCGGGATTTAAAAAAACCCGACTCATTGGATTTTTAAAAATTGATCCCGTTTGGCATCCCTAGTTGATACATATTGCTGCGAACAACAAATGATCAGTTGGAGCGAGCTATACAGTGATAGAGAAGCTACCAGAAAGGGCCATAAGACACGGCAAAGTAATTTTACAGCACAAGCAAAAGGCTAGCAACTGCTGTCCCACCTTCCGTTTATGCCTTCCAAGTATTTTTGAGTACTTTCCATTCCATTTTTACACAAAATTTGATGCAACTGCTCTGATAAATTTTTTTTTTCGTAAGCAACAAATTGCCAAAAATCGAGAACTCTTGTTTTATTTCTGCCTCTCACAAATAAACTAAACAGGTTTTATAGCTAAAAATTTGAACATACATTCGAGACTTATGTACGAGCATAAAAAAAAAATAAATTTGAACATTTACATTATCTTTGAATAGACCTCGTATCTTGTATATCCTATATAACAGAGTAATTTATATAATCACAGAATGCAAGTTGATAAGTAATGACGTAGTTATGTTAAATAAAAAGTATAACGTTTTGTGAAAATGATTATTTATTCCTCTGATTTCCTTTCTAAGGCTTAGTAGTATTTTTTTATCCTTCATTATTCATTAATTTTTTTTATATAACGAATCCACAAACTGGTTTATCTTCTTCCCATTTAATAGCATAAATAATATGCCGGTTGTATTACTATTTTTCTCATTTTCTTTTTTTTTTTCTAATGTTTTCAGGTTTTTAGTGGCTTTGACTAACATAATACCAGTAAATGTTATTTTTAATGCCAAAATTTTTTTGTAACGTAAACCATTATCTTTTTACTACACTACAAAGACTTTTCATTATGCTAGTATAGACGATAAAATAAAAATAGTACTTGTACGACAACATACAATTCTATTATTATTCCTTAGCTATTGTAACTGGTTCCTGGTTTCTCTGCTTCTATTTCGTTGTTGTTATTATTGGAGAAAAAATCAAAAATAGAGTTGGAAACCGTACTGGGACATAGTAGATGTCGAACTGATCTTTAACGTTTTTTACTGTTTTTTTATAAATGCTGTTACGGTACACAAAACTGATTTTTGTCACAATAGATGACATTCACTTTGTGAAAAACTGTTTGCGAATTGCATATACAGACAAACTCGTTTATAACTCGGTTATAACGAATTCTTGGTTATTATGTAGATACCTTCAACGTCACGTTTAATGAATCTTTCATACTTCGTTTAATCCGATTTTTAAACACTTCCTAAATTCTTCGGCATTTTGCGGATTTGAATTCATATTTATTTTCTATACAAACTTTCCTGAAACAAAAATCTCTATAGTCTTCTTGATTTGATAATAGCATCTTAGATGAGGAAAACCCTACTTCCAGTGATAAAAAAAATTATCTGATGGCATCGAAGAATGCAAAAGTCCTATAAAACGAATTATAAGGGCAACTGATTTAGATACTCAACTGTCCGAAGAAATAGATTTATTTACATCGGGAGATGGTAAATGTAAATATTTACCAGCTGCATACAGCTATCATGGAACTATTTTACCAACAAATGTTGATTGCGAGAAGTGTTTTTCAACGGCAAGGTATGTTGGCAACAAAATTCGTTCAAGCCTATCGGATCACATGTTCGATCCTTTAATCTTTTTGTTGGAATCCAAATAATTTTCTTAAAACTAATGCATTTGCATACGTATGAATAATTTTTATTTTTGTTAATTTACGCTTACATTTTGTCTTGCTGTTTTTATATTTTATTTTTAACGATATATAATTCTGATATACATAATTGGAATATAAATAATTTTGTTAACAAAATATTTTTATTATTAGAAAATCGCTATTTTCCCGTGATTTTTCGGAATTTTTTTATTGGAAAGATAAATGGAATATTATTTCATTCCTATGGCTGCCGCTCCTGGCCTCACTGTTCCTCATACAATCGGACTTTTTCGAGTGTATTTGGTCGTATCGCGGCAATAACATAACGAATGTTGGCCTTCAAATGCTACATTTCCAGACATTTCTGGTCTTATGCCGAACACTTTTCTTTAACAGCGCCCACAGCACGTAGTCGAACGGTGTGAAATCTCAGCTTCTTGCCGGTCAATTGACTTGGCTTTTTAAACGGCCATTAAACATTTTTTTTCGCAATAAGTCGATTGTGGCATGCGATGTATGTTAAATTGCACCATCCTTATGAAACCTAATATCTTTTACATCAATACCATGAAGAGTGGGCTCAAAATAAAATCGCTTGTCATGATGTAAAAGGTGAAAGAAATTTGTGCCAATGATAACTCCGCCCCACAAGCCGCACCAAACAGTCACTCATAATGGTTGATTTGGTTTCTATAAGACCCCGTGTGAGTTTTCTTATCCCCCTCCCCTAAATACCGTAGCTTTACGTACGTATTCACTAAGATGAAAATAAGTTTCTTCCGAAAAGATGATTTTTTTTTGTTTGTTGGTGAAATCGAGGTCATACTACAATAAAACCAAACTTTATTCAAGCGTTAATCGATTCATTACATTCCATGGAGATAATATAATGGATTTTGTGGCAGAATAGAGTGACATAAGCATTGCCAGATTCGAAATAACTAATCCTGAAAATTTAAACCGATACACACATGCATACATATCGACGCCTCCATTCTATCACATTCTAAGTAAAAAAGTGTGTTTTAACATACGACATATAGTGTATTCTAAGCAGTTTTTTCACTTTCTATGTTATTTTAAAGTAATTTTCGACTCTTTTTTTAGTAGCTTTATAATAATTTTCGAATCACTTTCTGATCATTTATTAGTCTTATTTACTTTCGTTTATAATACTATTTCGATTCGTCTTTCAGTCATCGTTTAATCGTAAACGAGTCTTTTATGAGTCCTTTTATTGTCATTTATGAATCATAATCCTATTAATTTGGACTCATTTTTATGTCATTTATGATTAAAATTTGAGACATTTATAATTCTAATTTCTCTTCAAGTGTTTTCATTAGATTTACTGAGTCCTGCATTTACACTACAGCGATTTCATAAATTACGTTCGTGTGGACGTTAAGTATGAAAAAAAGAAAGATTATTAAGTTTACATTCGTGGTGTATGTACATCAGGCATCTAAATTTACTTCAAGAAATATTGTTTTTCGTTAAAAAAAAAAAAAAAAAAAAACAAAGAAAAATTTTCAATTTAAAAAAAGTGTTACTTTATTTCATAGCCATTTTTTAACTTAAAAGAAAATTTATGCAGAAAAGCAGTTTTTCATAAAATACGTAATTATAATCACTTTTAATTTCCGAGTGCAATACAATTTTTTATTGTATTTTAAATTGAACTCATTTCACTCATTGACTCAAATCATTTCTGAGTCCTTTTTTTAATCGTGTAACTGACTAATAAGTTTTTGATCATCAAAAGTACTCTAAAAAGACTTAGCAAGAAGATTTTTATAAAAACAATCTTCCAAATGCTAGCTGGGATATTTGTAATCATGCGGTTTGGTTCGACTGAGTAGTGGATTGATTTACAAGTCTTTCTAAATGCTTAGTTAGATTAGTTAAATGAACAATTTGGTTCATAAATAGTGAGTGTTTTTATATTTTTGTTTTTGTAGTGTTCAATAACATTTTTTTTTTTTAAATTTTATCACGTTTTAAATATCGTACTGTATTGAATCATTAATTTTAATAAATATGCAATTTTAAGGCAAAAATAGTGTGAAAATTATTTCTTTTTTAATGTTGTAAAATGCCTCAACGTGTTGTAATGTAATATCACTCTGTAACACTCTATTTAAGAGACGCTCACAAAAAATGTTTTCATAAAAATGGAAATTGTCCACAAGTAAATATTTGGAAATGCTAACCAAACAACATTAAAAAAAATTGAATTCCATTTGTAAAGTAGTCATTAAAGTTAATCAGTTAATAAGTTTATTTTTTCGTTTATTTTTTTTTTTAATTTTTTTTTTTGTGAATATCACTGATACAGCAACTGTAATTATTTGAGTTCTTTAAAAGGTTTTTGAAGCAATTATTTACGCTCACAAATGGCAAAATTGCCACGCGCATTTATGTTACCAAGTGTGTAATGGAATAATAGCTTTAAAACGTGTATAATAATGCGATGATTTTCTATTTTTTAAATTTTATTTTAATATCCACATTTAAAATGGTTTTGTAATTAAAGCTGGCTTTAAAATGTATCTTTAATAGAAACTTTAAATATATGGTGAGCCATCTAATAGGTTGCAAGTTTATTCTGTCATAATATTCAGTATATCATCTGCAATGAACGTAATGAATGAAACAAAAGGTTGCACGATGATATTGATTTAGACAAAAGAAAAACAAAAATTATATTTTCAGGTGAAGATCATTTTCATCTTGATGGGTATCAGAGATAGCAATGAGTATTCGAGTTTCTGAACTCGCCATGGTCTAGTAGGTAGTGTGTTGGCTTATTAGGTTTAAAAGCCAGGATTCGAGTCCCAGGCCAAACATCAAAACATAATATAAAAAGTATTTTTTCGGCGATTTCCTCTCAGCGGAATTCTGGCAAAAACTCTGAGAGTAAAAATAAAATTACCATGAAAAGTTCCTCATAAAATCTGTCGTTCGGAGTCGACTTTAGAGTGTAGGTCCCGCTACCCATGTATAAAATTAACACACACAACATAAATGGTGTGAGAAACTATGTCAGTAATCCTGACTGATGGATTCTAATGACCAATTATGTTTGTTTGTATTCAATACGATGAATAGATTCGAGTTATATTCATAATTTCTGATACTTATATGTATTCAAACTTATTTTAATATCATACTTATACTACTCATATTCAAAGCTTGAAATACTTATCGTACTCATATTTAACAATACGCATGATGTTGTTGATTTCGATTCTCTGTAACTCATCACATACTCGAAGCAAAAAATAAATATGATTCGCCTACGAATACCACAATACTCGCTAGAAGGCTGTGTGTTTGCTTTGCTTGCTGTCTTTCCCTTTTCTTTCTTCTTTGTTTGTACAAGCAATCACGACTAAGACTGTAAATTATGATTAATGATTCGAATCACTCGAAGTCGCCATAGTATAGTAGGTAGTGTGCTGGCTTATTAGACGTAAAGCCAGGGTTCCAGCCCCAGGCCAGACATCAAAACAAAATACAAAAAGTATTTCTTCAACGATTTCCTCCTCTGTCGTTCAAAGTCTACTTTAAACTGTAGGTCACGCCACTTATGTAAAAAATTAACACATACACACAACATAAGTGGTGCGTTACATTTCGCTAAATTTGTTAATTTTTTTTTATAAATCTTCGATAATCCCGTAAGAAATGGTATTAATGCTTCAATGTCTTAGATCAGTATACCAGCAAAGCTGTTAAGGCTATGCAATATGACGTCGAGCTACTGCTGTAGCTTCGTCAAGGTACGAATGAACTTTTACGAACCTTATGATACCATTCAAGGTTTCAGACAAGACGATTTCTTATCATGCGACCTCTTCAACTTCATTTTGGAGAGTGTTCTAGGGAAGACGGGAGTACAACGCAATCGCACTATGTTTCAAAAAAACCCAGTTGCTCGTGTACTTTGACAACATAGTGTGTACGAAACGAGATATTACTCCTGCCTTTAATTCTATTCGACGACAGTCTACTAAGACGGCTCTGACAATAAATAAGGGTCAAATGAAGAATAAGTTATCGTGGAGAGTGTTCTAGGGAAGGCGGGAGTATACCGCAATGGCACTATGTTTCAAAAAAAAGGCCAGTTGTTCGTGTACTTTGACGACATAGTGCGTACGAAACGAGATATTACTCCTGCCTTTAATCCTATTCGACGACAGTCTACTAAGACAATAAATAAGGGTCAACTGAAGAATAAGTTATCGGCCGATTACAATACTTTCAATATTATTAGTGAATTTGTTCATCCTGGCCCCGCCGTGATATCAGTTTAGAGATCAAGCGAAGGATCACTTCTGCCGACAGGTACCACTATGGTCTCAATAGGCAATTGAGTATCAAAAGCATCTCTCGTACGACAAAACTAATGCTCTGCAAGACGCTCATCCTCCCCGTGCTTTTTTATGCCGCTGAGGCATGGACATTATTAAACACAGATGCAGCAGACTTGAGAGAAAAGTTCTACGTAAAATTTTTGATCCAGAACAAGTTGGCGATGATTTCGATATTCGATTCAACAATGGACTGTATTAGATCCTCAACAACATGTACTTTACATGTACATACATAATTGGCCATTACAACCCTTCAGTCAGGATTACGACCTAGCTTCTCACACCACTTATGTTGTGTGCGTTAATTTTATACGTGAGTGGCGGGACCTACAGTTTAAAGTCGACTCCGAACGACAGATTTTTGAGAAGCTTTTCATGGCAATTTTTACTCTCAGAGTCTTTGCCAGAAATCAGCTGAGAGGAAGTCGCCGAAGAAATATTTTTTCGTTTTGATGTCTGACCTGGGATTCGAACCCGGGCCTTTTGTCTAATAAGCCAACACACTACCCACTAGACCACGGCGACTTTACATGTACAGCTTATTAATATCCAACGACTACGTTGGCTCGACCGTATCGTTCGAATGGAGGAGGAACCTTCAGGAAGACCAACTGGCGAAAGCACGCAAGAAGCAGAGGCGCCTGAACGGATATGTTTATGTAGGCCGATATCCATTAAGCTCGTTATTAATGGCCAATTAAGAAAGTTAGTAAGTAATCCTTAATTCCCAAATGTAATCTAAACTATACGACAAACGATTATATTGATTGACGTTATACGTTTTTCAGCCTCTGTAAACCAACAAATCAAAACGAAAACGCATGTCGGCATTTTCAAGAATTATTTTGAAAATAATATACTTTTTCTTAAGCGTTATAAATTATTTAATAACTACCATAAATTCAAATTCAATTGAAAGCTTTCAGGCTTAAATTATATAAAATGAACAGAAGCCAGAGCGATTTAGGCCAATTTATTTTATTTTTATTTCTTGCAGATATTTTAGTCCGATGGATTTCAACTATCCACACACAGAATGGAAGATTTTGAACTAATTTATAAGAATAATATAAGAATTCTAATCGATTATAAAGTAAATGAGAAATTTTGTTTTTTTTTTTTATTTTTTTGTATTTTTTTATTTTTTTACTTTACATAATAATTTTTCAGAAAGTTGAAAGTTTTACACCACTACGTATTGTTCTACAGTTTCTGTAATATGGCCAAACATGCATGGCGGTCGCTTTTGATTGTTCAGCCTGGCGTATAAGTTATATTTTGAAGAAGTTGCTGTTACGCACACTCTTGAGTGAAGTAAATTTAATAATTTTAAATCAGAGCTCGGCATTTCCTATGCACGCGTGTGTTTCAGCCATTATGTACCCGCACGTATTAAAAACACACTCAGTCTCGTTTGAGCACTTATTGAAAGAGGTTGTGTTGTCGCATATTTCTTGCTTTTGTTCATAACGATCTGCTAATCCAGGGATGGAAAACTTAATGTTTTTAACATCAGCGTATGGTGTACTTTTCTAGAATTACAATCTTTTTCAAAATAAATTATTCCAATGCATTAAAACAAATTTAATAAAACAAAGACAACTTATATTTCATATACATACATAATTGGCCATTACAACCCTTCAGTCAGGATTACGACCTAGCTTCTCACACTACTTATGTTGTGTGCGTTAATTTTATACATGAGTGGCGGGACCTACAGTTTAAAGTCGACTCCGAACGACAGATTTTTGAGAAGCTTTTCATGGCAATTTTTACTCTCAGAGTCTTTGCCAGAAATCTGCTGAGAGGAAGTCGCCGAAGAAAAATTTTTCGTTTTGATGTCTGACCTGGGATACGAACCCGGACCTTTCGTCTAATAAGCCGACACACTACCCACTAGACCACGGCGACTTTTTTTTTTATTTCATATAATCATATAAAAAAGAAAAATTTTCGAAATTCATTCCTGTATTGTATTGTTTGTAACTGCATCAATATTAATAGAATATGGACAACATTTTATACTAAGTAGATTTTCAATATTATTGTCAGATATACTGTTTCTAGTTTTGGTTTTTATTAATTTTAAAAAAGAAAATGAGTTTTCGCAAATTTAAGTTGAACCAAACATTGAATATAATTTAAAAATTTCAGTTTTTTTTCATCAACTTTTTTTGCAAAATTCGATGCCATTTGCTAATGGTAATGATATATCGTTTTTCATTTGATCAAGTTCAACTTTAATGTCATTTGATTGATTGTTTATGTTACATAACAATGGATTATAATGTAACTCAATTATGTGTTCTATTTTTGAAAAATCACTAAAACGCTTTTTGTAATTTGTTAATAAATTTATAATCAAAGAAGTCTAAACGAATTTTACAAATTTGAAAATTTAAATTGTCCATGGCTGCATTGTAGTGAATGTGAGAGTATAAATTTTGCTCTTTTCTTATTTTTCGCTCTCGCAACAACTGACCAATAGCAAGTGTTGCCTGGCTCTGCTTTAAATCACTCTGAGAAAAATTAAATACAGTCGAACTTCTATAGATTGAATCACCGTTATCTAGGAAAAAAACTTCAACTTATAGAAACTTCAAGTTAAAAAAGCAAAACCTGATAGAATTTTTCTCCAAGATGCCGTTTCTGTGCTTCAACTTATAAAAAATTCAAGTAATAGAAGTTCAAATTATAGAAATTTCACTGTAATGTAATGTACGACAAAATAAAAACAAATTAAATACACGCGGCTAATGGCATACAGTATTCTCTCGATTTACGTTGTAAAATGTTCCGCAAAAAGGCGATGTAAATCGAAACGACGTAAATCGAGTTTCAAAGAACTCAAACTATCAGATAATAAAATAACACAATTTTTGTTCTATGTATTGAATTTTTTTTAAAGAGGGAATTCCCCTGATTTTGTTTATAAGCAACAGAGGCGACGTAAATCGAATGACGAGGCAAATTGAAGTTGAAGGGAACAAAATTTTTGACGACGTTAATTGAAACAACGGAAATCGAGACGACGTAAATCGAAGGAATACTGTACATAGTGTAGGTTGTGAGTTTTATTGAGTAGAACTCAAAAATATATTTTTTTTATATTCCTTGAACCCTCCAAACTATATAGTTTTATTTGACAAACAACTGTTTGTATTTTACTTCACGCACAAATTTTTGGATTACTCAAACATTTCTGACCCGATTTCCAAAATTTAAATCTTGATGGGAAGAGGAGAGATGAACCTTTAAAACGGTATACAAACATTTATTATTTGACATAATATGCTATGTTTGATGAGCTAAACTTGGAAAATTCAAATTGTTTTCATATTTTTTCATGTTTGTCCGTTCATAGTAGCAAACTTTACTTAAAAAATATGGAAAAAGTAATGACATTCTAAAACTGTATTATCTTTCAGTTAAGTTGACAGTTAAGTTGAATGTGAACAATGGATTCTTGAGAAAGTTTTCTATGGCAATTTTATTTACTCTTAGAAAGTTTTTACGGTGAGAAAGTAAACGAAGAAATATTTTTTTTATATTTCGTTTAGTTGGACATCTCTGACCTGGAGTTTGAATTGAGCCCCATTTCTAATTAGCCACCACACTACATACTAAACTATGCCGAGTACATAGTTTATATACATTGAACTTGAGATACAACTTTTGTTTAGTTGACCCCATTTAATACAAATTTCGAAATTCCTAAGACATCTTCGTTTATTACTTTAGACTACTGAATTTCACTACATCTTCATCTTTGTTTTCCAAATTTTTTTTTTGGAATTTGTCATTATACCGAGTATAAAATAATAATTTTGTTCATCATATGAGTCAATCAAGAGAAATAATTTTTGTTGCGAGAAAAATGTGATACTCAATGAATAGAATGCATCATACTCTCAGACACTAATAATCACAATTTTCTGAAAAATTTAAAGCAATATAATGGATGAAGTGATTAAAATTTTTATTATACTACAATAGCAATATTTTTTTTATATTGTTACTAAAATGGAAATGGTGTTATTAAAAGGATAAACAAAACAATGGCCTTGTTTACATGTTCAACGAATAAACAAAAATATACCAACACCATCAGTACAAAAAAAATAAGTAAACAAGCGACAACAAAATGCAGTAAAAAAGAGCGGATAAACAGTAACCAGGCAACAACAACACTGCAAACAACTTGTTTACATTTATAGAGATTTCGCGAAGACATCCTCCTTCAAGTGCATTCATCAGACTGCTAACCCTTATGATACAAACGGCAAGACACTGCAGGCAACGGCGATTCATTTAGAATTCAGCCAGTCGTGTGTGAAGACACGTAAGATTCAGTAAGAATTTGGTCAATCATGTGTGAAGACACGTGAGGTCAGAAAGAATTCAGTTAGTCTTGTGTGAAGACACGTTGCGTAGGAAGAGAATAACTACGGTTTGTAGTACTCCGTATAGTTGCTTACAAAAAGTTTGTAAGCAGACAAGAATAACGAACAATTGTTATTGCGTATGAAGGAAGAGTGTGAAAGAAGAATAACAATTAAACAAAGTTGTTATTGTTTAGGTCAAATCGTTAAAGGTGGCACACGAAATTGTGCGAACAATTAAGAATTGATTTAAAACATAAACACATATTTATTTTTTTATATTTGCAATCTACGAACTCATATTTTTATCGTTTTTAAAAGGGTGAAAGCTTAACAATATTCATAAATTTCTTTTTAAACATTTTAAATTGTACTAGAATGGCACCAATTATAAGAATATTTTATAATAACCAAGTTACACGAAGACATTTGCGAAGTTAGATTTGTTTTTTCTTAACCTTTAACTACAAACTTCTTTAGCTAGCGGACTATTTCTCCCTTTTTTACTTCCGCGATTATCCTTCCTTTTTAAGGATGCTATACAATACGTCAATTCGACCTCCGGGTATTGTACTCAGTCAACAAGTATACATTCTCTAACCTAACAGAAGCCAGTAATAATACAACTAATTATCCTTTAATAGGAAATCTAAAATTGTAATTTTTTTATTTAATTTCATGTTTTAAAATCATCTGATTAACAACAATTAACTGCGATTAAATTAATTTGTCATTTTCTTGGCCGGATTAACATTTGCACAAATTTTAGAGAGTATGTAGCGCCATGAAATGTTTTCCAAGAAATACCAGTTTGTGATGAAATATTAGTTGATTTGTGATAGTATTTGGCATTCAAATTGCTAAAACAACAATGAAAAATATTTATTAAAAATGTTTAAATTAATAATTTATTAACGAACCTATGAAAACAGTTTCCATACCACCAGGCACCGGTTTTAACTATGGCACAATTGCCATCGCCAATATCATTATCACGGTCTTTTGTCGAGAAATGTAAATTCTTGTGCCAACTAAATGAATCGCCTGCATCACCAGAGTACGAACCCACATCAATTACTTTATAATTTGTGCTTTCATTGCCAACCTGAAAGTTGTCATACTTAGCGTACTTCAGGATATTATCGAAATCCTGCAATTGTATCAGTAATTCTACAGGCTTGAGGGTTGACGTTAAGGCGTGCAATTTTTCTAGTCCTATAAAGAATTCACCATCAAGATCACCGAAACCGAATTTGTATTCGTTCCAGCTACGGTAAAAGTCTACATCGCCATTGATACGTCGTTGAATAACCATCCAACCACCACCGTCTACACTGTTATTACACGCAACCAAAAAAGGTGCAGGTCCATATACATCATTCTTAATGAGACACTTATTGTCTGTACAATAACTGTCATTGAAATTTGCACAACTGGTGGCATATGATTGATTGCAGCTGAAAGTAATTCAAGAAAACTTTTAAATGAAGGCATTGAATTTGAAAAAACTTGACGTCAAATTAAATTACAAAGAGTTTCTTTAGTTCAATAAGAGTGGTTATGCAGCATCGGTAGTAATATTAACAACTGACAGAAATAAATCTGCTCGTAACACCCGTCCAATGACATAGTATAGGTTGTGAGTTTTGTTGAGTGGATTTCAAAAATATTTTTTTTATTTTTCTTGAACCCTCCAAACTTGATTTATTTGACAAAAACTGTTTTTTTTAGACTTTAAGCACAAATTTCTGGATTACTCAAACATTTCTCATCCGATTTCCAAAACTTATATCTTGTTGGAAACCTTTAAACGGTATACTTAAATCTACAATTTAAATTAATATGCTAAAAGATTTTATGAGGTAAACTTGCACGTATGGCATTCCGCCCCTGTATCTGTATAATATTGTTATGAAAATTATTATTTAACATTAAAATTGTAAACAAAAGCTACAAGAACAAAAACAGTAACTTGTTTACGTGATAAACAAGTAAACGAAAATGCGACAACAAAAACTGCACGAATAAATGTAAACAGAAATAAATAACAAACAAGAATGAATGTAAACAACATATGACAGAAACTGTTTTTTGACACATTTTATGATAAACAATCGAAATCCATCAAAAATTCTGAAAATTTTTGAACTAAAAGTTCATTTGACGAGATGACTATATATATATATAAATATAACATATATAAAATACACCCAACTCTTTTTTTACACGGTTTAAAAAAAAATTTTTTTTTTAAATTTTTAATCTAGTACGGTTTCAAAATCACTGCTTGTAATTCTGTTCCGTTTTACCACATTTGGCATTGCTGAAATGAACATCCACAGTATTAACTAAGAGATAACAAAAAGTAAAAGTTCAACTTTCTGTAAAAGATTTTTTAATAAAGTAGTCCGACAGTTCAAAACTCTATTACCGGACGAAAGTCACCCGGGATTCGGGATTTTGTAAATCCCGAAAAATCAAGGGGAAAATTGCGATTTTCTCTTAATAATAAAAATATTTTGTTAACAAAGTCATTTGTATTTCAATTATGTATGTATATCAAAATTATATGTCAATAAAAATAAAATATAAAAACAGCAAGATAAAAGTATCAAGAAAGCGTAAATTAACAAAAATGAAAATTATTCATACATTCGCAAATGCATTAGTTTTAAGAAAATTATTTGGATTCCAACAAAAAGATTAAAGCATCTAAGATGTGATCTGATAGGCTTAAACGAGTTTTATTGTCAACAGAGGCTCCCGTTGAAAACCACTTCTCGCAATCAACATTTGTTGGTAAAATAGTTCCAAGATAGCTGTCTGCAGCTTGTAAATATTCACCTCTACCACTTGCTGATGTAAATAAATCTATTTCTTTGGACAGTTGAGTATCTAAATCTTATCCGTTTTATAGGGTTGTTTTTCCATTCTCCGATGGCATCAAATAACTTTAAAGCAATGGAAGTAGGTTTTTCCTCATCTGAGATGCTACTATCGAAGTCGAGTGCTATAGAATTTTTTTCACGACCTAGTGCAGGGTCAAAATACATATGAATTCACATTCCCGAAAATCCCGAATAATCCCGGGATTCGAGATTTTGTGATTTCGGATTTGGGGTTTCGGGATTTCCGGATTGGCATCCCTAATATGAACATACAATTTGTATGCATTTCTGAACTTTTATATTTTTCAAGAGTTTTTACACGGTTTTTCGAAGTAAATATAGTTTTTTATTTCTCTATTTTTATTATTTATTTATTATAATTTACATAGCACAACAAGATATGAATCTTATAAGTGACAGCGCTATGTTAGGACTCATAAAGATTTAAAAATTAATAGTGAAACAAAATAAATTACATAAAGAATGCAAAATTAATATAATTAATATCAAGTAAAAATATAAAGAAAAAATATAATATAAAGAAATTAAAAAACTAGCAATACTGTTGAAGTAAATAAGAGAGTTGAAAATATTAAAAAAAAGTTACCATTTAGAGAAATCAGTCTAAAAAACACTGGGAATAAAAATATATCGGATATAGACCTATAAAACAAATCACAAATCGTAAAAAATATTACTCATGAAAATAATTTGAATAACACCATTTTGAACGCATTTGCATTGCCTAGATTCTGTCAAGCCTTACCAAATCAAAGTTTAGGAGTCAGAGCTTTCAATGAATGGAGGATCCAAATCATCAGACCCAACCGCATTCGATTTTACCGCTGAAATACATTCCAAAACCTCAAACTGATTTATGCAACGAAAACTACAGGAATGTTGTGGTAGAATACAACAAAGATCATCATAGAAGTTACCGATAGAAGTTGGAATCTTAGAATTTACGAACTGGTCATTAATCATATTTACATCGACATCAATATCCGTTCCGGGACTCTTTCGGCCAATTCCTATTTCACGAATTACATTCCATTTTGACCTGTTGTCCATTGCGTTGGAAAACTTTCCACCATAATACAATGCCTTGGCAATTCTTATGTGCTTGGTAACTTCCGTCCGTGCGAATTTATGTAAAACCTTTAATTCATCAGTCCTAAACCTCTTCCATTGCCTGGCTGCCAAGGCTGTTGTTTCGGTCTGATCCACTTGGATTTACTATAGGAAATGCCTCTTTTTTTACACGGATTTCTGAGGAACGTATCTACCGTGTAAAAAAAAAGAGTTGGGTGTATAACTGTTTAAAGAGTTAATACGAATTTTTGAATTCTACTCAACTAATTGAACAACGTGGACTAGGGTTTGACACGGGTGTACTTTCACTGTCGCACAGTGTAAGGATTCTCTCTTTTTCGTGTTTTTTCCTTCCATTTTTACCAATGCTTTTGAAGGTTTTTTGTGTTCTTTTTTCTCTTTAAACTTAATTATGCTTAAAAATATATATTTTTTTTTTGTTACTTACCTTGGGAAACTCTGATTCTCGCTCCGCAGATATATTTCAGTGGAGTCTAAAATAAAAAAAAAAATTAAAAAATTATTGAATTGAAATTTTAAATAATTCTTACTTAATTGATGCTGAATATTGTGATAAAATTTCAATTGATCGATCTTAGGTATTGTATTATCTTCAATAGCCTTCAGCTTATCGTCCATTTTCCGCAGAGACTCTAGATTATCGGAAATTGTATTCTTCAAGATCTGGGTATGATTCTCCAAATCAATTTTGTTTATAAGTTGGTTGGTAGCATTTTGATTGTCTATAATTTTATTTAAAATTTGCTCATGTCGTTCCAACTTTTCCTTAATACCATTCATAATTAAGATTTTATCATCAACAGCTGGTGTTACTGGACGAACTTGAGCTTGAGATTCCGTTCTTATAAAATCGAACAATTTATCTTGAATACGATCAATTTTCGATGATAAATCAGCAATATTTCGCTCCAGATTTCCGAATAGTTCTTTCTGTTGCCGTAGTTGCGACTCATGATTAATTGCCGCTTGTAGCTTAATTCGTTCCAATTGAGTATCGAAGCGTGTATAATCACACGAAAAAATCTCTTCAGAGATGTTATCATTAATGCTCTGTATTGATAAAGAATTTAAATTAAAATCTCTTCTATAATTTCAATTAAACATTGAAAATACTTACTTTTGTTTCGCCTACTGCAAAACTTTGCGCCACCCAGATGGACAAAAAATAAAATAATTCTACACAGTATTTCATCTTTGCTAGGAAAATCCTGTATTGATTTGATTCGTTAATAACTCTTGTCTTTTATACGATTATCATATGTAAACACAATGATAAGCAGAAAATATTGAAATATTCTGCTAATTATACATCAGCTTTGTTCTTTAAATACTGAACTGATAAGAAAACTGGGAGCATAAAGTAAACATGCACTGTTTAATTTCTCTCAATTAAATACTTTTATTTGTTTGTAAATAATTTTAAAATTTCTGATTGGTAAGCTTTCAATTTTGAAATTAGATTTTTTGCTTTCAATACGAAATATATTCTTAAACTGAAGCTGGTGGGATCAAACACTTATGGTGTTTTCTTTTCTACCAAAAAATGTGAATTTTATTAATGCAAAATGCAATTTCGCCTTCTAAATAATTCGCACTTGCCAATGGTGAAGGGCATTGCATTTTATGCCCTGTATAAATCGAGGGTGCTAATAACGCCCTGTAAATCAGATGACTTTTGTTTATTTATAGGGCTACCAGATGAAATTTAAAAAAAGTCGGGTGGTATTGTTATCGTGTTATATTGTTATGGATTCAATGTTAGAACAGTGTTAAAATACTTTTTTTTTTGTTATAAAAAAAAGCTATCAAAAATAAAGTTGAAAAATTAGTGATCTGGCAACACCGTAAACAAATCAAAAAATACAACATATTTTTAGATCTAAAACCTTTTTTTTTTAATTTAAATATGGATATTGCTGCATCTATTTTATTTGCGAAAATTGAAATTAATCAATTATTAGATTCAGCTTCGTCATCTGTGAAGAAGAATTACGAATTTATTTCAACATACATAGTCAACAGCCGCCGTAGTAAGCACAGGGCATACCCTTTTGTAAATATTTGTGTTATGTTCTTCTCAAATAAAAAAAAACATTACAACAGGGTTGGTCGAAAATTTTTTAAATGCACCTTTTTAGAGGGTGACATTTTCTTTGTAGAAAAGAAAACACCATTAATATTGATTTAATATTAATTCATTCCATTTATTAATATAACTACTGTACATGGAAAAAATATGAATATAAAGAAGCAAATTTCTGAAGTAGAATAATTTTAAATGATGAAAATATGATCTTAACGACAAGAACGTAGGATTTTAAAAAGGTAAAAGCATAACAATATTCTGAAATGAAATATTAACTCTTGTCTCGTTACTACAGCAGCAGCACAAACTAGGTAACATTTCGAATACCAGCATGGTTTTCAAAAAAAAAATTTCTGTATTTTGTATTCGAAAATGTATGTTTTCTATTATAAATAAATACAGTCAAATCCCGGTATAACAAATACTCGCTTTAACAAATTCTGGATATAACGAATAAGTAAAACTCTTACATTGACTACCTTATATAACGAATGTTTTATAAATTTCAAGCTCAGTGTAACGAATAATTTAAAAAATGTTAAAAACAAAAAGAATGTAGCAAAAGAGAACACCATAAATGTTCGTTAAAGTACTATTGGTTTACATTGTAGACACAGTGCTTTTGAACAAGTTGTTATGAAAATTTTAGTCAAAAATTGCTCAAAGAAAATAATGAAATAAAATTAAAATTATTAGAAATAGAGACACTAAAGTTAGAAGTGGAAAAACGAAAATGGAAAATTGAAATAGTTTTAAAATGAAGTACCTTATTTTTATTATATTTTTAATATAAACTATTAAAAAAATATTTGTTGATTTAATTAAAATTAGTAAAAATAGAAACTCTAAAGTAAGAACTGGAGAAACAAAAATGAAAAACTCAAGTCAGTGCAAATATTTTTATTTTGTTTTTAATTACATATTATAAAAATGAAGTGCCATATTTTTATTTTGTTTTTAATAAAATAAGTTATTTAAAAAATATTTGTTAATTTAATTGGTCAGCAATATTTCCTCGTATACGTTGATCGATTCTGAACATTTCCCTTTCAGAATGCTCTTCGTCATGTTGTGCCTCATCTTCGGCATCGTACAATGGTATTATTTCTTCATAGTCAACATTGTACATCGTGCAGATATTGTGCAGAGCACAGCAAACGTCTATAACTTGGACAGTTTTAAACGGTGTGTACCTCATTGTACCCAATAAACATCTAAACCGACTTTTTACAACCCCAATGGTACGTTCCACAATATTGCGAGCTGATGCATGTTTTATATTAAATTTGTGCTCTGTGATTCCAGCGACTACATTTTTGTATGGGGTTATTAAATATGGTTCTAAACCGTAACCGGAATCGCCTAATAGCCAGGAATTTTGTTTCCAATACAATAATTATTTAAATAATAAGTTTCTTCCACAACTCATATTCCAAATCTAGGAGTCATGATACAATCCGGGCCTACAAGCAACCACAGCACGCACTTCCATCTTATAATCACATATCTGAAAGAAAATGTTTTACAAAAAGAAAAACAATCATAGCGTTAAGACTAAATACTCCCTTCCTTTTTAAATACAAAGATGCATCTTCAGCTGGCTTATCTATTTTCACATGAGTCCCATCAATGCAGCCTATTACTCCAGGAAACTGAAATTTTTGATAAAAATATCCTTTTTACTCAGAAATTTCATCTTCTGTCATTTGTAGTTTTATCCACAAGCGACAGATTATATTTTCGATTGAATTAATAACCCTCCAGATCATCGCTGACACTGTACTCCTTCCTAGACTGATATCAATATCTTTAGCTGGAAGAGAGTGAGATATATACATATGTATAGTGTGTGTGCATTACTTACCTATAACGCCCTGGAATGATCCTGTTCCTAAAATTCGCAATGTGAATTATTGATGGAACGCTTGACCGTTTTAGATGTGGAGCTATTTTATCCAAAACCATTAAAAAAGATTCTTTGTTGAGCCGATAATAGCTGATAAAACTATACAGAAGAAAGTTTTGTGAAATACAGTTCAATGTAAGGGTTATCCCTTGACATCCCCTGACATGCCTGATAAAATTGATATTTGTATCATTCAATGTATCATTCATACTTTAAAGAAAATGGGAAGCAATATCGTTTCAAATCTTGAAACTACAAAGAAACTCTTCAAATAAGTCTTCAAGTTACTTGTAAACAAACGTCTATAAATGATTTTTTCCCTCCAACTTAGATAATTTTTAACACTTTTGCTCACTTATTAATTATCAAACGTTATTTTAAGGACATATGTACATTAGAGCGACTCAAGTTGTATGGAAGCGAAATTTGTGCAAAGTGTATCCCCTCTTAAAATGAACATTGGACATTTCTAAGACAACATTTAAAATATTTTGGCTCCAGCTTTGACCTCTCGTGAGCTGGGCCATTTTGAAAAAGGGGATATTTTTCAATATTTTGTTAATTTGAGAATCTGTTGCCTTACCAACATATACAATATCTATATCATAAGAATGGTTTTTTTAAGGCGCGTACAACAGTGTATACAATTTGTACAAGGACGATCATCAAAGGACATCGTTCGTTATACTGACTATTTTAATTTTTTTTTTTTTGTAATTTCAAAATGGATTTACATAAATACATACATATATTACCGCTTTGGCCGAATATTGAATTAAAATCTATAAGATTATACAATTGGAGTTATTGTTGGTTTATTATTTTAATAATTTAAATTAATTTTTGCAATTTACATATAAATAATTCAATGCTGTTTAATTAAAACAGTTCGAATACAAAACATCTAATAAAATAAATAAATTTTCAATAACAGATTGCAAAAATATGCTCGCTCATTCGCAAATTGCGTTCTGTACAAAAAACAAAAAAAAAACATTCAAATTATTATCTTTTTTTTAAATTTTTACAAATAACTACAAGTAAGTATATATACTAATACCCCGGTTTGCGTCGTCTTGTTCAGCGTCTGCTTCGAAGTTGCCTCTTTTTAAAATTTCTGTAATTTCGAAGTTGCGTCGTTTTTCTTTCAGTTAGCGTCGTTAATATGAAAATGTTTGTATAAAGCTAAAACAGAAAAAAGATTTCCCGTTTAAGTCTAATGTAAATACATACAAACATATCGCTCCTTCATTGCAACATAGTCATATCTCAAAATATTGAAAATTTGTAGTTACTTAAGCCAAACTGCTCTTATAGACCTTCTGTACATGTTGAAAAAAAAAATCAGTTTTATATCCCAAACTGAACCGAAGTTATAGCAAAAAGTGTTTGCGGCTATTAGATCATAGGACTTATGTCTTAAAAACTTTAATCGCATTTTGCCAAGTTCAAGTTCTTTTGAGATATGACTATGTTGCAATATAGGAGCGATATGTCTGTATGTTGTATGATGCTTGCAAGTTGTAGGTCGATAGTAAATTAAATTTTTTTTTGTTGAAAAATATATTTTTTCAGCTAAAATTATGAATCTCGAAAACAATTAAATAAAAATCAATGCAAATGTATGAAAAATCGTGGTTCGTTTTGCGTCGTGTTTCTTCAGGCCCTATTAGCGACGCAAACCGGGGTATTAGTGTACATATATCGCACTGGTTCCTCTAAAGTAAAAACCATGTTCTTCAGTTCCATTCTATGATGAAATTCTGTCCGCTATGTGTGATCTAGGTCTTTTCCAAGTTAATGGTGTATTTAATTCAATGGGGAGAATTTTGGACCTTGTGTTTTTGGAGGATCCAAGTATTTCTTCTTTATTTCGCATTGATCCTATATCTATTCCCGAGGATAGTTATCATCCTACGTTGTTACTTTCTATTGAAGTTGATCTTTGTTCACCTCCTGTAATTGATCGCTCATTTGATAATGAGAAGCGTTTTAATTTCCATCGTACGGACTTTGGTCGCTTGAATACACTTCTGTCCTCTGTTGATTGGTCGTCTGTACTTATCTCGCCACCGTACGACTCTCTTTCACTTGACAGGATCTTGGGTGACTTTTATGATGTATTATTTAAATGTTTTGGGAAGTGTGTTCCATTGGTAAAAAGTCGTTTGGAGCGTTCTGGTCCTCCATGGAATTCGGCTAGACTGTCAAGGTTGAGGAATAGGAAATCGAAATTATTTAAAAAGTTTGTTAGATCAGGTTCTGATATTGATTATGCTCTTTATTCTAGGGCGCGTGCGGATTATCGTAGAATGAATCATTACTGTTATGAGGAATATATGATTCGAGTCAAGTCGAATTTCGCTAACGATCCTAAGTCGTTTTACGACTTCGTTCGGGCAAAACGTAAATCATCTTTGTTTCCTACTGAGATGTTTTACGGGGATCTATCATCCTCCAGTCACCTTGATATTTCGAATATGTTTGCTGACTTCTTTCAGTCTACTTATAGGCAGTTGGACCCGGGCCCTGATCTGAGTGGCGGGTATCCTTATTCTGTGGGAAGTGTCTCTATTCCTAACATATACTCATTTGATGAGGAGTCTGTTCTTGATGCTTTGTCTGGACTGAAACTTACATACTTGCCGGGCCCTGACGGGGTCCCGGCCTGTATTTTAAGAAAATGTGCTGTTGTCTTGAGTGGTCCTTTGACCTTTATATTCAATAGGCTTCTGAGGGTTGGTCATTTTCCATCTATTTGGAAGAGTTCGTTCATAATTCCTTTGCACAAGTCGGGTAATAAATCTAATATTTCCAATTACAGGGGTATTGCCAAGCTAAGTGCTATTCCCAAGTTGATGGAGAAACTAGTGACGGATTATCTCTTTTTTAATACAAGATCTTTAATATCTCCTTTCCAGCATGGTTTTTTGAAGGGCAGGTCGACTGTCACAAATCTTCTTGAATTTACTACACATGTTTTCAGGGGCTTTCTTGTCGGTGCTCGGACTGATGTAATTTATACTGATTTCAGTAAAGCTTTTGATAGGGTTGATCATAGTATTTTGCTTCTTAAACTTTCACTAATCGGTATTCCTGATATTATTCTTCGTTGGCTAGACTCTTACCTCTCCCTTAGGACTCAGAGGGTATTGTTTAGGAATGTATTGTCTAAGACTGTATGTGTTACTTCTGGTGTTCCGCAGGGTAGCCATTTGGGTCCTTTACTGTTTTTATTGTTTCTGAATGATCTTCCTTCTGCTCTTTCTGATTGTAATATTCTGATGTATGCTGATGACGTTAAATTATTTTATACTTTTGATGATGATCATGGCCAGGCTGTTCTTCAGCGAAATATTGATTTGTTTGTTACTTGGTGCAGGCTAAATTTAATGGATCTTAATTTGAGAAAATGTAAATGCATGGTTTTCTCTCGCCTTGGTGTAATCTCGTCCACTTATATGATTAATTCTTGCCCTTTGGAAGCTGTGCCTTCATATCTTGATTTAGGAGTATTATTGGATATTAAATTGTCTTTTATTGATCATATTAGTTTGATGATTGGCAAGGCTCGAGCTGTTCTTGGTTTTGTGAAAAGATGGGCTAGGGAATTCATTGATCCTTATATAACAAAACTACTGTACATTTCACTTGTTAGGCCTATTTTGGAGTACGCGTCTGTTATTTGGAATCCATACTATCGTTGTCATAGTGATTCAATCGAGTCTGTGCAGAGACAGTTTTTATTATTCTGTTTACGTGGCTTAGGATGGGATTAAACCAATGGGCTTCCGTCGTATGAGGATAGATTAGCTTTGGTAAAACTTCCAACTCTGGAACGTAGAAGGTCTGTTTTAGGTGTTTGTTTTATTTTTAATTTGGTTAAAGGTGATATCGACTCTGAGTTTTTGCTTTCCAACCTGAATTTCAGCATTCCTGCAAGATTTACACGGCACTATCGTCCTCTTTCCTTAAATGTTTATAGATCGAATTATGCATGTAATTTTCCTTTCCGGAGATTATGTAATGATTTTAATTCGCATTATAATTCTATAGATTTTAATTGTAGTGTTTGTAACATAAAACGTATCTTGTATTCTCGCAGTAATTTATAAATTATCGTATAAAAACGTATTTTTGTTCTAGTCTTAGATAGTTCTGTTTTTTTTTGTTACCTAGTTCAGCTTGTGATTAAGTTCTGTAGCTGTTTTTATGTTCTAGTAGCCATAGCTTTTCCTTTTCCCGCTACAGTCCGGACTGTGGTGTGTACGTGTCCCTGCGTAATGGGGACGAGCCCTCCGCGGTCGGGTGAGGGTGGGTTAGTGTGTGGCCGGGGACGTTCGAAAAAAAAAAAAAAAAAAAAAAAAAGTAGGTCAACTTAAAATATATCAATTTTCACTTTTTGCAAGTCACATGATATTTATGTACTCACTTTAAAAATTTCGTGTCAATTTCGTGTATTGCTGTTTTAATTCGAATTTCTTATTATTAAAATATTTTTTTTGTGCTTTTATTGAAATTTTCTAAATTTTTTATTGACTAACTTTAGGGGAATTAGTGGGTATATTGTGTAATTTTCCTTTTGGAGTAGCTTTAATCTAAAAAAAAAAAATTTTTAAGTATAATATAAATATGACTCCCTTCGTATTAAAAATATTTTTCTTTTGTTTTTGTTTTTTCTTATAAATATAACATCTATAGTTATGTACATAGTTTTAAAAAATAGTTTCATTATTTACTACCAAAAATAAAAAAATTAAATTGATTTACAATCGTTTGATTTAAGGTTTACATATAATTCTTCTTTTAGTACTTCTTTTTTAGTACAATATATTTCGTTTAAAATGTGGGTTTGGTTTTTAGTTTTGTTTTCAATTAAACTAATAAACGTATATTTTACGTTTTTAATGTCTTCCAATTGTTACAGAAGACATTACAACAAATTTTATAAATTTAATAGAATTTTCTTTTTTGTTTTCTATTTTTTTTTTTTACAATAACAACAACTTTGAATGGCTTTTATTACAAACAAATGGGGTTTTCAAAAGGCAGCATTTTTGCATTGTTCAAAATCTATTCAAAATACATACATTTCGTGTGTTAATTAAATGCTTTTATTATCTTTAAGAAAACCCTTTAGCCTTACAAATACAAAATTTGAAACCTTATTTCTTAAGTCACAAAAAAACAAATAAAAAACAGAAATGGTTTCGCTACAAAAAACAATCGTTTTTTCTTTTTAATAATATACACTTTAATAAATATACCTCGATTTAAAATATATTCATAAATTTAATAAGAGATTTAACTTTTTATTGCTTAAGATTTACAAATCTCTTGTACAAAAACAAAAAATTTTATTTCAAAAGACCAGTTCAAAATGATGTGTCTGGTCGATATAACAAATAACAATTACATAAAGCTTGTTGTGTATTACAAATTGTATTTTCTATCCTTCTAACAACAAATTAATAATCTCTGCTATCCTTAAAAAGTTTCCGTTTTTGTATAGTGCCGCGAAGCAGTTGAGGTGGTTGTATTACTACTTGTTTGTATATTTGCTCTACTATCCGACTGTTGATTGCTGTTTGTACTACTATTTGCTGAAGAGCTTGACAGAGAATTTGTAGTTTTTGTTGAAGTGTTGTTGTTGGTGGCGGTGCCAGAGGAGGATGATGCTGATGCTGATACTGCTTCAAGTTCATTGTTTAAACGTTCGTGATATTCTTGGAAACATGGCACTATACATAAATTCGTTTGACATTCTGGACAATGGTATTTGGTTTTGCGTCGCAAAATTCTACCATGACTGTCAATTGTATTCCAACAGAAGTTACATCCCAATGCTGGACCAGGTCGTATAACAGGACAGTGACTAGAACGTGGATTTTCTAAAGTAATCATCTCCCGATTGGTCTGTAATAATAATATTGAAAACGATTATAGTACATAATGAAACAAGAATATTCGATAATAACAATCGATTTTACATCTTTCTTTAATTTTTAAAACGCAATTAGTTTTTAAAGTTTTTTGTTAGAGGACGTGTACTTATCAACTGTGACAAGTACAGTACCCAGAGGTCGAATTGATCCATTGTACAGCATCCTTAAAAAGGAAGAATAATAAAGGAAGTAAAAAATGGAGAAATGGTTCGCTAGCTAAAGGAGTTTGTAGTTGATGGTTATGTTAAGTAGTTAAAGAATAATGTTTTGTACAAGATTGCACAACATCCATTTTACAACGTCCTGCCTTCTCATACTACTCATGTTGTGTGCTTTAATTTTATACGTGAGTGGCGGGACCTTCAATTTAACGTCGATTCTGAACAATAAAATTTTAAGAAACTTTTTTTTGGCAATTTTATTTGCTTTCTGAGTTCTTGCCAGAAATCTGCTGAAAAGCAATCGCCGAAGAAATATTTTTCTTTCATATTTTGTTTTGATGTCTAATCTGGGGCCATTTACCTACATAAATAGTCATTACAACCCTTCAGTCAGGATTATTGACCTATTTTCTCATACTACTTGTGTTGTGCGCGTGTTAATTTTATACATAAATGGCGGGACCTACAGTTTAAAGTCGACTCCGAACGACAGATTTTTGAGAAACTTTTCATAGCAAATTTATTTACTCTCAGAGTTTTTGCCAGAAATCTGCTGAGAGGTACTCGCCGAGAAAATACTTTTTGTATTTTGTTTTGATGTCTGGCCTGGGACTCGAACCCAGACTTTTCGTCTACTTACTAGACCACGGCGATCTCACCATTTTGTTTTTAACGTATTTTTATTTAAATCAAAAATAGTTTTTAATCAATTTCTGAAAAATTAAAATTTTAAGTTGAACCACTTTTATAGTGGGTGTGCGATATATTTTGTGTTAAATACTGCCTAAAGAATTTTGAATATCGCAAAAATTGTTACTTACTTGTGGAGATGATACTGATCTTTGAAGTTCCTCGTTTCTTACACGCAAGGTTGGTAGATGCTCAAATGAACCCAATTGAGAACTAACACCACCAACTGCACTACCAGCGCTTGAACTGCTGCGCTCCGATAACAAAACACTTGAAGCAGATTTAGTACTTCGGAATTTACTTCCAGATGTTATTGATGTTACAGCAGATGGAGTCGTTGGATGATTCGTCTGGCACACGGCAGGTGTATTATCTTCAGAAGCACTACGCTCAGACAAATGTACTGTAGGAACCCTTGGTATAGGCGTTGAAGTAGTGGTTTGGGCAGAAGTAGATCTTTCGCCACCCAAATAGGTGGTTGTAAATTGTGGCAAAGTTATCGACTTTGTTGGGCTTGTCAGGGAAGTACTTGTCGTAGTGTTTGAATTATTATTAGATACAGCAGATGATGATTGACTTTGCTGTTGTAAGTTTGTTTGTGGTACTATATATTGCGACGAACCTGCTGGTGGCGGTGAAGCTGTCTCATATATAGACTCTGGTAGTGATATGTGGTGTGAATGTTGTAGGGAAGCACTTTGAGCCAAATATGCACTAGTAGGTCCTGTTAGAGGATGAGAATATTGTCGATGTAAAGGTGCAAAAGGATTTGTCAGATTGCCATTACCACTAGAAACGCTAGTTAGATGAGTTGAATGTTGGCTCGGCAGTAATGGATCCGAGTGTTGTTTAACCAGATACGGTGTTGTTTGAGGTACACTAAGAAGATGTGGCGAACTGGGTGATAAACTTGGCGCCGGTTCAGAAGAGTGACGTTCTATACGCGGTGGTACGGTAAGTAGATGATGACCATGATGATGATGATGATGATGATGTGTTGACATCTGATGCAAACCATGGACGGCAGATGTATAAAGTGTTTGGCTTGTTGTGAGCTGTTCAAAATCTAAACTGCCTGTAGTTGGTTCAGGTGATATTTGTGTGCTCGATAAACTATCGCTGTCCCGCTTAACACGCGGTTGCCTTGTAAGTACACGATTACGTTTAGTTCCCATTTGGGGGGCTGTATGCTGTAATTGATGATCCAATTGTTGTTGCTGTTGCTGTTGTTGTTGTTGTTGTCGCTGGTGTTGTACTGTTTGGCTATCATTAATTGCGCAACTAATATTTAATTTCGTGTCTTCGAGTAAACTTTTAGCATTTAAAGATGATTGTGGATCTGTTGAAAGGAATAAAAATATTAAATACGTGCGTGTAAGTAATTATATTTTTAATTATAACAACGAAGTTTATGAAAAGATGAATGGATGGTGGTGGTTATATTGACATTGAAGAACTCAAACAACCGGCATGTTTCCAGTCTAAACGAAATTTATTGACATTGACTGCAGGTCTGTATAGAAGCATATTGTAAATAAACTAATAAGCTAAGTACGCATTCAAACTGAATTGAAAAAACTAATCAATTGAAAATAATCGATGAAGTGACCTTTAACACGAGAGACTAAGTTAAAAAAAAATATATCGCACTCCCAGTAGAAAAGTGACTCCATTCAAAATTTTCATTTTTCAAGATTGTAGAAATACACTTGTTTATTTATAAAAAAAAAGATCAGTCTATGTTGTTGGTGTTAACTATTACTAAAAATGGTCCAAAGATTTTGTTTTTAACGTATTTTTATTTAAATCAAAAATAGTTTTTAATCGGTTTCTGAAAATTTTAAGTTGAGGCACTTTTGTAGTGGGTAAGCGATATATTTTACAGGGACCGTAACTGTTATGACTTTTATCGTAAAAGTCAGAAATAAAAGTTATTTTTTGATTTTTATTCTTTTGAGCAGAAATAAAAGTTATTTTTTGACTTTTGTTTTTTCGAACACAAATAAAAATTATTTTTTGATTTTTATTTTTTCGAGCAAAAATAAGAGTTATTTTTGACTTTTGTTTTTTCGAGCAGAAGTAAAAATTATTTTTGGACTTTTATTCTTTCGAGCAGAAAGAAAACTTATTTTTTGATTTTTATTTTTTCGAGCAGATAAAAATATTTTTTTTGTTTTAATTCATGATTAATTCATAATATTAATTAAAAAATTCTTTAAAACAATTAAAGTAAATTATGTTAAAAATTTTTTAAAATTAAGTTTTGCAATAAATATTAATAAATATTATGAATTCATCATGAAATAAAACAAGAATAACTTTTATTTCTGCTGGAAAAAATAAAAACCAAAAATAACTTTTATTTTTGCTTGAAAAAATAAAAATCAAAAAAGAACATTTATTTTTTTTTTTTCTAATAAAAAAAAAATCAGATTATTAAAAAGCATCGCATTTTATAAAAATTTAGTCCAAGACAATGAAAATGGTATACTTGGTTCTGTTCTCCGACATTTCCTTGCGGTTGCTTTTTTTAATCAAAAATTTAAAAATAACAGTTTTTTTCGGTCCCTGCTATTTTATGTCTTGAATGTTGGCGGGAAAATTGTCATAATAGTTTAAAATCTTTTAAGGAACTCTTTTTAAAGTATGAACCGGACACGAATGAGTTTACTTTACTTAGTTAAAAGACAATTGTGAGATACGTTTTTCGGTGGCATATTGTAAAAACTAAATAATTTCAATAGAAAGCCTCTTTTTTAAATTGAATGGTTTTGTTCAATAGATAGTTTATTAATTATACCACATTGATATTACAAACACGGCCTTTTAAACTTATAATCAAAGTTGGTATTTTTCTGTATATTATATTTACTATGTATGTGATAGTTTTTATATGTTTTTAGTTAGTTTTTTACCAGTGTATAAATTAGGAAACATGTTGATTCTATGAATAATGTTTTTTTTTTTGTTTTGTTTGTTTTCGTATTGTCCGTTATAGCCTTTTGTTTTTTCTTTTTTTTTTTCTTAAATGATGCATTTAATTTATAACAATTAAAGTTTTTTTTTTTGTTTTGTTTTTTGTTTTTCGTATTCGTTCAGTTTATAGCATTTTGTTTTTTTCTTTTTTTTTTTTCTTAAATGATGCATTTAATTTATAACAATTTAAATTTTGTATTTCTGATTTTAGAGATATTTCTTTCATATAGAGTTTAAAACATCTACATATTACAATAAATATTTTTTTTTTTTTTTTCGAACGTCCCCGGCCTCACACTAACCCACCCTCACCCGACCGTGGAGGGCTCGTCCCCATTACGTAGGGACACGTACACACTACAGTCCGGACTGCAGCGGCTAAGGGAAAAGTTATGGCAACGAGAAACATAAAACAGCTACAGAACTTAATCACAAGCTGAGTTAGGTAACAATTAAACGGAACAATTAGAGACAAGAAGGAAAATAGAATTTTATATAATAATTTATAAACTAACGCCAGTATACAAGCTACGCTTTACATTACAAACACTACAATTAAAATCTATAAACTCATAATGCATGTTAAAATCATTACATAATCTACGAAAAGGAAAATTACATGCATAATTCGTTCTATAGAAATTAAAGAAAGAGGACGATAGTGCCGTGAAAATCTTGCAGGAATGCTAAAATTCAGATTAGAAAGCAAAAACTCAGAATCGATATCACCTTTAACTAGATTGAAAACAAAACAAACACCTAAAACAGACCTTCTACGTTCCAAAGTTGGAAGTTTTACCAAAGCTAATCTATCCTCATACGACGGAAGCCCATTGGCATAATCCCATCCTAAGCCACGTAAACAGAATAATAGAAACTGCCTCTGCACAGACTCGATTGAATCACTATGACAACGATAGTATGGATTCCAAATGACAGACGCATACTCCAAAATAGGCCTAACAAGTGAAGTATACAGTAGTCTTGTTATATAAGGATCAATGAATTCCCTAGCCCATCTTTTCACAAAACCAAGAACAGCTCGAGCCTTGCCAATCATCAAACTAATATGATGAATAAAAGACAATTTAATATCCAATAGTACTCCCAAATCAAGAAATGAAGGCACAATTTCCAAAGGGCAAGAATTAATCAAATAAGTGGACGTAATTACACTAAGGCGAGAGAAAACCATGCATTTACATTTCTTCAAATTAAGATCCATTAAATTTATCCTGCACCAAGTAACAAACAAATCAATATTTCGCTGAAGAACAGCCTGGCCGTGATCATCATCAAAAGTATAAAATAATTTAACATCGTCAGCATACATCAGAATATTACAATCAGAAAGCGCAGAAGGAAGATCATTCAGAAACAATAAAAACAGTAAAGGACCCAAATGGCTACCCTGCGGAACACCAGAAGTAACATATACAGTCTTAGACAATAAATTCCTAAACAATACCCTCTGAGTCCTAAGGGAGAGGTATGAGTCTAGCCAACGAAGAATAATATCAGGAATACCGATTAGTGAAAGTTTAAGAAGCAAAATACTATGATCAACCCTATCAAAAGCTTTACTGAAATCAGTATAAATTACATCAGTCCGAGCACCGACAAGAAAGCCCCTGAAAACATGTGTAGTAAATTCAAGAAGATTTGTGATAGTCGACCTGCCTTTCAAAAAACCATGCTGGAAAGGAGATATTAAAGATCTTGTATTAAAAAAGAGATAATCCGTCACTAGTTTCTCCATCAACTTGGGAATAGCACTGAGCTTGGCAATACCCCTGTAATTGGAAATATTAGATCTATTACCCGACTTATGCAAAGGAATTATAAACGAACTCTTCCAAATAGATGGAAAATGACCAACTTTAAGAAGCTCATTGAATATAAAGGTCAAAGGACCACTCAAGACAACAGCACACTTTCTTAAAATACAGGCCGGAACCCCGTCAGGGCCCGGCAAGTATGTAAGTTTCAGTCCAGACAAAGACTCAAGAACAGACTCCTCATCAAATGAATATATGTTAGAAATAGAGACACTTCCCACTGAATAAGGATACCCGCTACTCAGATCGGGGCTTGAATCCAACTGCCTATAAGTAGACTGAAAGAAGTCAGCAAACATATTCGAAATATCAAGGTGACTAGCGGATGATACGCCACCGTAAAACATCTCAGAGGGAAACAAAGATGATTTACGTTTAGTTCGAACGAAGTCATAAAACGATTTAGGATCACTAGCAAATTTCGACCTGACTCTAATCATATATTCCTCATAGCAGTAATGATTCATTCTACGATAATCCGCGCGTGCCCTAGAGTAAAGAACATAATCAATATCAGAACCTGATCTAACAAACTTTTTAAATAACTTTGATTTCCTATTCCTCAACCTTGACAATCTAGCCGAATTCCATGGAGGACCAGAACGCTCCAAACGACTCTTCACCAATGGAACACACTCCCTAAAACATTTAAATAATACATCATAAAAGCCACCCAAGATCGTGTCAAGTGAAAGAGAGTCATACGGTGGCGAAATAAGTACAGACGACCAATCAACAGAGGATAGTAGTGTATTCAAACGATCAAAGTCCGTACGGTGGAAATTAAAATGCTTCTCATTACCAAATGAGCGATCGGTTACTGGCGGTAAACAAAGATCAACTTCAATAGACAGTAACAACGTAGGATGATAACTATCCTCGGGAATAGATATAGGATCAATGCGAAATAAAGAAGAAATACTTGGATCCCCCAAAAACACGAGGTCCAAAATTCTCCCCATTGAATTAAATACACCATTAACCTGGAAAAGACCCAGATCACACATAGCGGAAAGAATTTCATCATAGAATGGAACTGAAGAGCATGGCACCAATGACCCAGACTCAGGTGAAAAATTCCAAGATATATGAGGAAGATTAAAATCGCCAAGAACTACAATAATCCCTTCATGCCCCATTGAATCCATTACTTTAGAAATCAAATCGAAGTGAGCCCTATAGATAAGAATGTCAGAACAAGGAGGAATATATGAACAAGTAATGTAAATAGACTTTCCACGATTATAGACCCTGACGCAAATAAACTCAGTATCCTCCGAACAACACAAGTCAATCAATTCGGATGAGTATTTAGAACAAATGGAAATAAGAACACCACCACCATTCTTTAACTTTCTATCACGTCTATAGATATTAAAATTACTAGACATAATCTCAGAATCAAAAATATCACAATTCAGCCAAGTCTCAGTAAAAGCAATTACATCAAATTCAAAATCAAAACTACTATTATAAAGCGAAGAAAGTTTAGACCTGAGTCCACGAACATTTTGATAAGCAATTCCGAAATTAAAAAACGATTTCGAAGTTAGTTTTTTTGAGAAATAGAACCAGGCAAATTAACACCATTCCTACGATGACCCAGCCTGAATATGAATTCACGTACCAATACACCCTGTGGCCAAAATGCAGGATCAACAATTTCACTAAACTTTTCATCAGCAACATATAATTTAAACGAAGAAATACTACTATCCAAAGATTTCCTCATCTTATAGCAACCAAACTCAAAAGGTTCCCTAATCTTCGATTTAACAAAACATTTTATATCGTCGACCGAAGTTTCGCATGAAAGACGAGACACAAAAATAGTCCGCTTAGGTTTAACTACAACCAGTTCCCTAGGAGCAGAAATATCTAAACTAGCGGACACTACAGACGAATATGAAGCAGAAGACGGTTTAGAAGATGCCTGAGAAGTGACATCTGACAGAGGTAAAGGTGAAGGTAAAGGAGACTGAGTAGACTTCGAACTCAGTTCAACTAAATTTGCAGACTTCTGTATAGAACTGCTAGCTGGGTTATCAGCAGTAGATGGACAGGAGTCCACAAGAGAAGAAACAGTGGACAAGGTACTGACTGTCGCAGACTCCCCTGGCACAGAAACTTGCACCACATGCTCAGGAGCCCCAGAAGAAGGAGGGCCAAGAAATTTCTCCGATTCTAGCAGCTCATTCAAAAGTCCATACCTCGAGAATAATCCCTCAAACCGACGAAATCTAGCAGAAAGAGATGCAAATTCAGAGTGCATCTCAGTAAACTCACGACGAGTCCCCATAAAAAATTTATAAAATTGAATATCTACCACCTTGCATTTATCACAACACCAGCGAAGACCTAGGGAACTATCCACTAATTGGTCCGTGGTGCGAGGAAGCAAGCCAACGCACTTGATGTGAAACAAATTATCACATAACCAGCAAGAAATCTGGCGTTCACCCTCTTTCTTCACAATGCATTTTGACGCCTTACACGTATTCATTTTAATTAAATAAAAATAAAAAATAATAAATTAATAAGAAACAGTATCAATTATAAATAAATTAAATAATATATATAAAAGAAAAAAGTACAAAATGTTTCTAAAATGCAAAAACAAAATACAGACAAGCAAAAATAATAAACAAAATAAAAAGCAAAAACAACAAACAAAAAAGAAATAAAGATAAAAAGAGATTATAAAAAAAAACCGTAACAAGATTACAAAACAAAAATTAATAACACAAGAAACAATTTTTGTTTTTGTTTTGATCAAAATGAAACAAATATTAGTATTTAACCAAATAAAACTTACAATTTGAAATAAAATTTTAATTAAATATAAAACAAAATATTAAAACAACTTAAAAAACACAAAGTTGAAAATTTAAAACTGATAGAACAATATAAAAAATCAAAATAACAAAATCTAACAAGAGCACTTCTAAAAAAAGCAAACACTTTCAATATAATTATATTTCTAAGTATTTAATCGATTTGAATTTTTATTTTATTTTTTTTAATTTTTTATTTTATTTCAAAATTATAACATCACAAACTACTCTTAATTAACATTTAGTAAGTACTGATTTATTTATTATTATTATTATTGTTATTAAGGTATTAGTATTATTATTAGAAAAGTATGTATAATAGTTATTTAACGATATGATATGATTATATCAGTATCGTCATTGTTCTCACTTTATATAAATATAAAAAAAAAGATTATATTATACATAAAAATTGTAAAATCGTTAAAATTACCATAAAAAATGTATAAAAGGTTTCCATATTTTAGTTGCAAATATTTCAAATATTTCTTATTCTCAATGGTTTTCCATAATTTCTTTGTTTTGTTTTATTTTTTTTTTTGTTTTATTTTTAATAAAAAAAATATTTTTTTTTTGTAATAATACAATGTAAACTGTTTATAATAACACAGATTTGTTTTAATATAAACATTATTTAAATTTTATATCTTATGCTCTGTTGTTGCGTTGCATTGTTATATAGCGTACAATAATTATTGGAAATATTTAATATCAACAAATTATTTAATTTAAAATTCTTGTATGTATATGTGTATATGTATGCCAATAAATATTAAAAATATATTTTTCCAGTTTGAAAAACTTTCAAATCAATTATTAAATATAATAAATAGAATTATTAAATCATTTGAATTACAAAATGTCTGATCATTTCCTTCTAATATTGGATAAATTGTTTTATTAATTTTTGTAAACAAGATTTAGAACAAATTAATTACTTTAAATTAATTAAATACATATAATGAATATTTTGAAAACGGCTAGAAGTTATAGAAGACGTTATTTAAAGTTTTTTTTTTGCTTTTTTAATAACAGTTTTTTTAGCCTATAGTAAGACTTTTCAATTTATTAATAAATGCAATAACATCCCTTTTAAAAGAATGACTTTTTTGAAAAGTTGTACCTACAAAAGCTTATTGGATTTTATTTGTATTTCATCAAATAAAAAAATTTAAAATTTTAAACCTTAATTTTTTCGAAATTAAAAATTTATGAAAACATTTAAATTTGATAGACAGACAAATGAAATAAGAGAATATTAAATTTCAACTTTTTCGAAATTAAAAATGTATGAAATTATCTTAAATTTGGTAGACAAATAAATTAAGATCATTTTAAATTTTAAACCTTAATTTTTTCGAAATTAAAAATATATGAAAATATCATAAATTTGATATACAAATAAATTAAGATCATTTTAAATTTTAAACCTTAATTTTTTTGAAATTAAAAATTTATGAAAATATCTTAAAATTGATATACAAATTAAATAAGAAAATATTAAATTTAAATCCTCAATTTTTTCAAAATTAAAAATTTATGAAAATATTTAAATTTGAAAGACAAATAAAATAAGAAAATATTAAATTATAAATTTCAACTTTTTCGAAATTAAAAATATATGAAAATATCATAAATTTGATATACAAATAAATTAACATCATTTTAAATTTTAAACCTTAATTTTTTCGAAATTAAAAATTTATGAAAATATCTTAAATTTTAAGATATTTAAATCGTTGTCTCTTTGGGTCATTTTTTAACCATTATTTCACAACTTACTGGTTAGAAGTTATTAGAAAATATAATGATTTAATCAACAATAAATTCAATATGGTTTTTCAATGGTTTTGCAACTAAAAACAAAACACAGAAAATTTAAAGCAATAAATAAAGAGCGTTGCAATTATTAATAAAGAAAAGGGAACGCTTAAGACAGCTTAAGGTTTCAAAATATTTAAATACTGAAAAGTATATCATCTTCGAAAATCCAAACGTACGTATCATTAAAAAAAATTAAAATCGAGTTTTTGATTGATTATGATTCGTAAGCTTATCTAACATATCTACCAATTTTTACGATTTTTACGACTAAAAACAACGTTTTTATATCAATAATTCAAAATGGCGTACCATATGAAGTACGTACTTTTAATTTTATGTCTTTTGCTTCTCTTGTAAAGTTAGAATTTGGATTTTCGACGATGATATTAAAAATTGCCAATTTTGGAAGTTAAAAAAGTTTTAATCAAGTTTTTTGAATTGTTGAAAATTTAATAATAGTGTTTTAGATTCTTGTGTATTCTAATGTCGAAATATAAAGTTATTAAATAAAAAAAGGATTAAGTTATTAGAAAATATAATGATTTAATTATTAATAATAAAAAAAGGGAAGAATTAAAACAACTTAATGCTTGAAAATATTTAAATACTGAGGAGCATATTTAGATTCTTGTGTATTCTAATTTCGAAATATAAACATTGGGCCAAATATAATAGATGCACAATGAACTGTAGAGGATAGCAATCAAGATTGATTTATTTACAACACAGGGAAGAGGACACAAATTACCCGGGCTTATTTACTTAATAAGGATAATAAATAACCCCATTAGATATTAAAATAAAAACGTACAAAACCACAAATATAAATACATATTGTAAAGAATATCTCAAATCACAATGGATCAATATGATGAATGATAAAATATGTTTCAATAAAATATAAACTGGATTGAAAGGAAAATTAAAGGAAGACTTGTTTATCACGAATTATATTCTGTTGTATTTCGTTTGTACAAAAAAGTGTATTAAAAATTGTTGGGGGAAAAATTCATTCATTCAATATGGAGGAATATGTTGTTGAGATCGTATAGAAATGAAACATGCTTAGCATAAATTTAATTAATTAGAAGACAAACATATGTAAGCATAAGAATGTATGTATAGTATATAGAAAATAATAAACATTATAGTATTTAAATGTATTTTATTTATATCTTTCACTTATAATATACAATTCTTAATTTTATTACAAACGAAAAAGATATGTTGTTGTAGTTAAAAAAGTAAAGTAAAATTAAATTAAATAAAAAAGTGACAAACGATGATGATGGCATATTATTATTGACACATACATCTTTTTATTATTAAATGTAAAAAGTATCAAATATATTCATATATAAAATCAAAAACAAAAAAAAATAAAATTATATCTTATGGTTTGAATGGCCATATCTTCTAAGAACTAGATTAGAATACACAATTAAGCCAAATAGTAATATAAGTATGTAATAAAAAAAACTGCTAAATTATATTAAAAGTTGTTGTTTGACTACTAAATATTCAAACTCAAATGGGTACGCTCACTCAACAAATTGAAAGAATAATTATCTTCGTTGATATTAAAAATGGTGTAAAGATTTTTATCTATACAAAGGATTTGGTTTATAACGAATGGTTCGAATGTGATTATGACATTATTTTTTTTTTTTGTAATTTATCGCAACAAATGCATATTTTAATTTGTGTTTTTGGAAAAAAAAAGAAATAAAACTGAAAATTCCCTGTAATACAAGAGAAATATAAAAAAAAAAATTATATTTTAATAAGAGAATCTTTGAAACCTATCTGTATATAATACAAATTATTATTATTTCATGGAAAAATAATCATGGAAATAAATAAATTATTTTTCTAAATGCTTAAGACCAACAGACCTTCACACTTTTAACTTATTTTTAGTACAATATATATACACACTTAGGGAAATCGAAACATAAAAAAATGGCAATATTTAAAGGTGAGAAAATGTTGTGATTACTATTAATGAAGATAAAAAAAGAACTTTATTTTCAGGTTAAAAAAAAGTAATGTTCAAGCATTTTAAAATATATTTAAACTTCTGTACAAAAATTCTCGTATTAAAATAAAATTTTCTTTTTTTTGGCATCTAACTCCTTCTTACAATTTCTCTCAAGTACAAAAAAATACAACAAAAAAAAAAAAAAAAAGAAAACTTTTAAAAAAAAGTTAATGGAAAGAATTCTCATGAAAAATCTACGACGGTGGTAAAGCTGTAAGTTTGGCCATATATGTGGTGGTGGTATTATCTGTTGGATGTACTATTATAGGTGTTGCTGTGGCATAGTTTTGTACATAAATTGTTGTAGCCTGAGGTTGTGGTGCGACAACACTGTGAGTTGCAACGGTTGGCGTTTGAGTATCACACGATAGACTTGCTTGTAGCAGTGTAGCAGCAGTTACACTGCTAGAAACGGTTGACGATGCGTTGGTTGTGTGGGTTGGCTGTGTTGGTGATGAAGGTATTGTAGGCGGCGGATTATGATCCAGATGATTTTGCTGTTCCTGATGACTGTGTTGTTGATGATGATGATGATGGTGGTGTTCCAAATTCATTGGTATAATTGTTGTTGGTACCGTATCGGCAGACACCACCGTCGCAGAATGTGTTGAAGATGAAGAAATTGAATTCTATATTGAGTTGAAATTAATACTCTGTAAATTCATTGCAGTAGCTGGATTTACATTAATGGTACTCGCACCAGCCCCACTGCCAGTACCGGCATCAATGTAACGCTGACGCGACATTGAATGCAGACTGGCTGGGAAGTCCATATGGCGGGTATCCAAAAAGCTCATAACGCCCATTGTTGGATGTGTAGTAGCACCAGTGGATGTGCCCGTATGGTGTGATGTACACATTAACGATGGTGTTGGTGTTTCGGAAGTCGGTGGTATTTGCATATTTAATGCAGCTGTCTGTGCAGCTGCTGCTACAGCCGCAGCCATATGATCATAGTTCTCATTCGTGTCATCTGTTGCATTGGCAGGTGGTGTTGGAGAGGGTGAGAGATTCGGTTCTTGCTTAACGACTCGTGACTTTATACTAGGCCTAGAAACAGGATAACCACGTTTCTTATATTCGAGCCATAAAGTGCGATTATTTACGCCATATAAACGAGCTGCCTTACAGAATCCAATTCCACCGGAGCGTACTGCCTCCAGGGCCCTAATAAAATTTTCGTCACCTTGTGGATTAACCGAACGTTTACGTTTAATGTTAGCATTATTTGAAGACGAATTGCCACCTGACATGTTACTGCCACCACCACCACCGCCACCGCCAGAGCCCGTAGTATTACCAACAGGCGATTGGGTGGGTGTTGGTCCTTGGCTGTACACTGTTTGCACCATATTACCGTCATTAGGTGACGGTGGTGATAAATTTTGTGCAGCAGCCACAGCTGCTGCTGCTGCATTTGTATAGCCACTGACTGTAATTATTTGTGGCGAATACGCAGAATTTTGCTGATGTTGATATTGTTGTAATTGTTGCAAGTGTTGTTGTTGTTGTTGCTGCTGTTGTTGTTGTTGACTAGCAACAGCTTCTTGCTGCTGACGCTGTTGTTGTTGTTGCTGCTGTTGTTGTTGTTGTTGTTGGTCACTACTCGAACTGTTGTTATTGTTGTTATTTGCATTTTGATTGTTGTTATTGCCAATTAAATTGGAAGGACAGGATGACAGCGAAAACCGTGAATAATTTGGTTCAACAACCGTCCATTGTAAACCTGGGAAGGGGAGAGAGAGAGAGAGAGAAGACAGTTGGTGAGATTGTTTTTTTTCATCAACAAAAAACAAAGAGAGCCATTTGAAAATAAGTTTTCCTATAATAAATATTCGATTTTAAACTACTTTTATTAAATTCTTTTGAGAAAGAGAGAGATTTAAACAATTTTCAATAAAAAAAAAATTTTATAATTTTTTTTGGTTTGTTTTTAATGTTGTTTAAAGAAAAAAATTTTAAAAATAAAACTTATTTATATTTTTATTTAATGTTTTTATTAGATAAGATTTGAACTTTCAGTAAATATTTAAGACTCTGTGCTATAAAAAGCTCTCTCCTGTTCCCAAGTTTATAATTTCAAAGATCAATTTGGTGGTTGAAACATTTTTAATTCACGTTTTCTTTCATAGATTTTTTATTTTATTTTATTTTTTTGTTTTGTTTTGTTTTAAGTAACTTTTTCTTACAATACACACAAAAACAATCAATTACATTAAATGATAACGAAATGCTTATTTGGTATTGCATATCCTTCAATAAACATAAAAACATAAAAGTAGTTTATGAGTTAAACAGAAAAGATAAAAAAGAATATAAAAAATTCATCGAAATAAAACAACAAATGTATAATAAAACTTAAGAAAAATGTTATGTTTGAATGTATGTAAATATAAGCCGCATTAATTATTATTTTTTGTTTTTTTTTTTTTTCTTGTTCATTATTTTGAATATTTCAACAGGCGAGATATTTATTAGCTACAGAGTTATGAAATAAATACTTCATCAAAAGAATATTAGCATAACAGATGAATGTTTCTTTTTTCTTCTTTTTTTTTTTTTTTTTGTTTATAAATTGCATCAAATATACATAGATTTTAACCATAATAATACATAAAGAAATAAAACATTCTTTCATACTTGTTCGAAAACTAATAATACCGCATGTGATCATTTTCAAAAGCCATTTCAGTTAAAAAAAAAACAAATAAGAATTTAATCCGTTGCAATTGATATACAGGAAAAGCGTTTACATAACTGGTCATATTAAAGCCCTTCAGCCAGGATTACAACCTAGCTTCTCACACCATTTATTTTGTATGTGTTAATTTTATACATGAGTGGCGGGACCTACAATTTAAAGGCGACTCCGAATGACAGTTTTTTAAGAAGTTGTTAATGGCAATTTTATTAACTCTCTGAGGGCAAGTTGCTGCAGACATATCCTATTATATTCCGTTTTGTTGCAGATGTCTGACCTGGGGTTTGAACCGTAGCCTCACTACCTACTAGACTACGACGACTTATTCTGTCAGTAAATAAAGCTGCCGTAACGCAGGTATAGATTTAGTAAAAGGAATTTCAAGGAAATTTTATTTTTATTTATTTGTTCATTTTATGTTTCTTAAATTATTATAGACAACCATTTTTCTCAGTTTTGTTTCAGTGATCGCAGCTAAATAGGTGTTTAGGAAAAAAATTTTGAAACGCCAATCATTCAGCATAAAATCGCCGAAATAGGCTAACAATTATGGGCGGAAAGTTTACTACAAACAGTTCACTATTTATGAATTCCACAGCCTCTAATACATTAGAAATTTTCATTTAAAATGTGCATTCGATTTGAATTAGAAAATCTAACTAGTCAGATAGATGATAAATAAAAATTTTAATAAAAATATTTCGAATTGAAAAGGAGAATGAAAGTTCTTAAAATGATTAATTAAAACTGGAATGGTGATTTAATATGTAGACGAGAATATGTACAGACGAATGAGAATGAATAACACAAGAAATAAGAAAAAGAACTTACCTGAATGAGCGGATTGTGAATTTGGAGCATCATGTTCAGAGGGCGTTGTGGCACCTGAAATATCCAATGGCATTGTCTGCGGTACACCAGTCATATCAACTTCAGGTTTCTATATAATAAACGTATACAAAAAAAAAAATATATGTTAGGAGTTTTATAGCAATAGTATTAGTTTTTTTCTTGTATTAATTACAATTTGCATATGTACATGGCCATGTGTATCATCCAAACTATCGGAATCTTGGGGATTGGCTTCTAAATCATTGTTGGGCCCTTCTTTTAATAGTTTAGCCGTATGCAAAGAGTGTGCCGCTAAACCACCCAAAGCACTATTTGTAGCTGAACCACCAAATGACATTTGACTCATTTGTGATAAAGTCAAACCTCCCGCTGCTGCAGCATCTATGGATGCATTGTGGTCTTCCGAATTAGTACGTTCACCAGATCCTAGAAATGTAGACATATTTATAAAATAATAATAAAACAAAACCAAAAAACAAAAAAAAAATTGTTAAAAAGTATGTAAAACTTAATTACGTACCATTATTTGAAGATTTTCTTAAACGTTTCCGTCTGGTAGCTGGTGAGGCGCCAGCCCCTAATGGAGACGGTGTACGTCGTAATTGTTGCTGATGATGTTGCTGCTGTTGTTGTTGCTGTTGTTGCTGCTGTTGTTGAGGGGTTTGTGTTTGACTATTTTGTAATTGCGTATGCAATTGTTGCTGCTGTTGCTGTTGATGATGATGTTGTTGTTGCTGCTGCTGTTGTTGTTGTAATTGTTGATGATGTTGCTGTTGCTGCTGATGTTGTTGTTGCTGCTGTTGAAATTGTGATTCAGTGCTGCCCCATATTGAATCACTAACACTACCACCCCCACTACTGCTACCCAGACCTCCACTACTACTGTTAGTGCCAGCAGCTGTTCCACCATTTCCGCCATTATTACCAATTAATTGTCCATTATTGCCGCCACTACCAACCAATTCTGTAGCATCATTTGATGATTTACTATCAGATTTAGTTAAATTGGCGGGATCGGTGGGCATTTCGGCGAGACCTTTTATTTTCAGCATTTCAGCTGTCTTTAGTATATGTGGCAGTTGCTCTTGGGACACATTAACCTCACCATAATACATAAAATCCACCATTGTTTTAAGATCGTCATATTGAACGTCTTTTAATATAACAATAGGATGCTGACAAGGATTTGTTGTAAAGAGTGTCTAAAATCATATAGAAAATATAAAGTGTTATTCGTTATTATAATTGATTTTTATTATTCATTAATATTAATGTGCAAAGAGTATTTATTAATGTATATAGGGATAAAGAGTATTCACATGTTGGCATGAATTTAAAAAAAAAAAATACATTTTGTAGTAGATTATTAACAACATACTTTATGGTTAAGTTAGGTTAGAGGACGTGCAGCTGTCGGTCAAGACAAGCACAGTACCCGGAGGCCGAAATTAACCCATTGTACATTGTCCTTGGTTCCAAGTTTGCAATTCGAATTCTATTATTTAGAATTTAAAAGTTCATCCTTAACAAGGAATTTTGTATTCGGAACTATTTTTGTGCTTCTAAAGGAAAGATTTTTTCTTATGGCCTCAAGTAAATACGTTTTCTCCGGTATTACTGGTTGTAAACAGAAACTTAATTTATTAAACGTTATAATTAAAATAAAAACATACAGAATGTTCAATGAAATTTCCGATTATGTTTAAACTATTAGTTTATTATCTCCCGCTGAATAAGACTGATTACTGTGTAAAATTGAAAAGATAACATTTCGTACTATTTTCTAGCGGCTTAATTAATAAATTTCGAGCACATGTACACAAAGAGATAACATTTATATTTCACAGTTTGATAGGTACATTTGGCCGCACAAAATGTGAATACTGTTTACAGTTCTGAGGAGCTATCATCTATTGATATTGATTCGTTCATCAAATTTTCTGGCTGGTTTTCCAGTACGGGCTAGTCGTGCTTTTGTTGTGCAGTCCTTGCGCTGATCAACTTCTTCCTTTCCCTGATTTGGCGGAACTTGGTTAGTACAGGGACTGCGTTTCACCCGTGGCATTACAATGGGCCGCCATGCGTGCTCAAGTGAGCTTTGTGATATCAGAGCTACCACTACGACCTAACCTAACCTACAGTTCTGATTCACTAAAAGTGATTAAAATGTAATTGTATTTAATAGGATTCGAACAGATAATTCTGATATTCGATTTTCAATCGAAAATATCGACAACATTTTGAGTATTGAAGTCAGCGTAGTCTAATGAGTACATGCAGCAGATTACCCGCAAAAACTCTGAGAGTAAATGAAAATCGCCATGAAAAGTTTGTCGAAAATGTGTCGTTCGGAGTCGACTTTAAACTGTAGCTCCGCCGGCACTCATGAATAAAATTAACACACATGTGAGAAGCTAGGTCATAATCCTAACTGAAGGGTGGTAATGTCCAATTATGTATATATGTATGTATGTAATAGGTTTTCTTTTAATACCGGATTACGATTTTTTACAGAATTAAAAATTGAGAAAATAAGAATTTTATGAAGACATTTATTCAACAATTACCGGTTCGTAGGTTAGGTTAGGTTAGGTTAGAGGACGTGCACCTGTCGGTCAAGACAAGCACAGTACCGGTTCGTATTGGAAAGACCTTTTAGATTTTAATAAGAATAAAAATATTGTCAATTATAATTTATAGTTGTACACTCACCTGAAAATATGAACTGCATGCCGATAAAACAATTTTATGAGCCTGCAATTGTCGCCCCTCTGCTGCTAGCGTAACATCAACCAAAGTGCCATTGTGCAGCAGTGATGAACAGACAGAGATAAAATTTGGTTGATGATTATTCCAGCGTAAACAAAATTGTTGCACTGACATTATGATGATAACAAAAAAAAACACAAGAGCAATGTGTATGTGTGTTTTATTTGTTTGTTTTTGCAAGGAACAACAATTGTATCAGAGTAATTGTAGTGTTGACAGGAACGTATACAATAGTTTAAAAAGGCTTACTTTTTACTTTTTTGCTCTTAAGAATATCCACTAATTCATTCGTGTAAAAGTAATGATGACGCAACTTTTTTTCTTTTTTTTTTTTTGATTAAAAACAAAATTAAACACTTTGGGTGCTGCAAAGGCAGCCAATAAAATTACGTTTTTCCAATACACTTTACTTTGTTTGTTTGTAGTATTTTCCACTTTTTTTGGTTAATATTAATTATTTAATTTTCTAAAATATTATTAAACTTTGTTAAAAGATTAAAAAATAAACTTTAGAAGAAAAAAATAATATACAATATAAAAACAAAATATACAACACACATGCAGTAGAATAAAAATCGAAATATGTATGTGTGTGTATTTTGACGTATTGTCTGACGTCGGTTTATTTCTGTTTTTTTTACCCCCTTTTTCTACTACTTCCCGTTGGTTCACCAATAACAACGAGCAAAACTTAAAAGAATATAAAAATAATTCAAACACTGTCGTCGTAAAACATTACCAACACACATCAATATTTTTCTTAACACTATCGAATACATCCGCACAAACAAATTCATATACAGCTCGCCGAAAGAATGGCTGGCGGTGTTTATGTGTTCACTTCTTTTTCTGTTGTTTTTGTTATTATTATTGTTTTTGTCAAAGTTATATATTTCCGAGGGTGATAATACGTAAAAAGTTCATATCAATAATTAATATTATCAATTTTTTAATTAATTTTCTTCACAGTATGATAAATTTTTACTTTATTCGAATTTATTTTAAAGATATATTTCCCAATAAAAAAATACTAGTAAATCTGGTAAGATATGATTAAATGTTACTGCTTTTGTCAAATTTTGTAAATAGTAAGTAACAGTGTTGGAAAGTAAAGAAAGCAAACCACGAAAAACACAGTTGCAAAATAATGGCGTCTGTTTTTTTTTTTAGCAAACCTTAAGTTTATTTTTTTTTTTAGCCAATACGATATGAAATGGAAAATTTATAATTTTACAATTTCTGTAGACACATTTTTTGTTCAATTCCGTTTAATAAAATCTTGTTTTTTTTCATTATGTGTAAGCGTATTTAACTAGTGACGTCATTTGCTTATAATAAAAAACAACGATTTATATTAACAAATTGTCTTCTAAATATTACTGTTCATTAAATTGATATTAAACCTTGAACTTAAAAAATTCTTGTAGCACTAAATTAAATCCACCAATGTATATAAACAGGTTGAACTATTTATTATATATACGTCAATATAATTTAAAGAAAAAACCGAAACCAAGTTTTTTATAACGAAACTTTTGTTTACCAACAATTATTGTTTCTTTTTGTGCTTGCTTGGAAATAATTATAAAAAGTTTCTGTAATTTCGTTTACGGCCCGTAAATAAAAGTAAAAAAATCCAAAATGGCGCGCTCTCTTCGTTCATTATATCCTCTTGTTTTATCACGACTTTTTCATTCGTAGTTTTTTTGCAGACAACTCGCACACCAAACACTAATTTATATCAAATTAAAACAATTTAATAACTCTAATTTGGCAAATTTCAGTAATCTTACAAGTAAACTTCTATGATTTCTCAATTTTTAGTAATTTATGACATTTTCATGTAAATTTTTCATCACATTTTTACCACAAAGAAAATATGTTAGAGCAAAAGAAAAGTAGACTGAAGATTTTTTATGTAATGACAAGAACAATCAAATTAGTGCACAGTTGTACCAAATAGTATGGGGAATTAAAGTATTGCCAGCATGAAATTATTTACAGAGACAATAGGCTTTTAACACAAAACGTAAAGTGGTCAAAGATGGCTGCTTTGAAGACCACCAAATGGAATATATAGATATGCTCGTACTGTCTGCTTTCTACCAGTTAAATAGGACCTTAGCTAGCTTCAGGTTCTTTTAAATACCCCCGGTATATACAATAATTCATTTTAATATTCAGATCTAACATCTTCAATTGTTTCAAGTTAAGTGTATATTTATATATATATTCGAAGTTAAATAGACCAAATACATTAAACAATGCCTGCAATGGTGCTTCCCTTGTCGTATACTTTAATACTTTTTCACAAATCAAATAAATTTTCAATGATTCAAAATTATTTTATATATCATTAAAATTTCGTTGCCGATTACTTAATTACTGATGCCTACAAAATCAACTTACACCGCCACTGAAAAATCCTTCTCGTTTACACATTTCGGTGTTGCCAACCTTAATTTAAATAACGGGAGAGATTTTTGCATTGTGTTTTCTTTTTATTCAAGTTTAACGCACGTTTAATCGTTACTAAGTGTCTTAAAAGTTTGAAAATTTGTTAAAATATAGATTTTTGTTTAAGAAAAAATAAAATAATAAATTTAAATAGTGTACAAATATAATTCTTATTCGAAAATCACGTTTCGCTAGTGTTCAGGTAAAAACTTTGAATATTAAACACTAGATATAAATTTTTATTTAGCTAATTGGTTTTTGTTCGCTGGATTTTTCTGCAAGAATTTTTTAATGGCGGTTCTCGCAATGTTACTAATTTTATTTTTGCACAAAAAGTTTTTTATAATTTATAGTTTTTGTGGAATTTATTTCATCTTTTGTACATGGTATATTTCTCCTTAGAAAATGCTCCTAGTCCTGTTTCCACTCCTCTGCTTTATCTAAAAAGGAGAATTAAACTTTCATGAAATTGCTAGAATAATCGCTTGTGGTTACTTCCTATTGGAGCAGACATTTTTATATTCCTTTCAGACCCACAGTTTATTAAGCCCAAAGTTATCAAAAAAAAAAAAAAAAAAAAAACTTTTTAATTAGTTTATATGGACAATTAAAAGTGCAATGTCTTTTTCCAGAATCAGGACTACACACAATTGTGCTATTCAGGTCATAAGTGTCAAAATGGCCCATGAAGAAATGAATGACCCATGAATGAAATTTTTTATTATTATAAATTGCATAATAACTTTGAATTAATAAAAATCCGGGTACTTATAAGGAACAAAAACTTAAACATAAAAATACTTCACTTTAATTTTTATGAAATTATTTGTTCCGTGGAAATCATTCCATGAATTAATAATTTAACAGTTCATTCTTTAGTCTTCATTTTGATCCTATAGTTCTTCAACATTTGTCCACACAAGTCTACTTCTCCCATAATAACATTGTAATTTTGTATGACTGCTGGGATTTTTACGGGACAAAGGCGTTCCAAGCTTTTATTTCATTTGCCACGTTTATCTACAGGATCTTTACCACAACTAGTTGATGCAACTATCACTGGCTTCGTGTCCTTCCACTTTACATCAGCTCTCTCCTCGATTCATTTCTTTGCCTAAGGGAAATTTCACAGTTTTGGGAACTCTGTTTGCCATTATTGTACCAGTTGCTAAGTAATCCATTTCCTTTAATGCTTCTAACAATGGTATTCAATGGTATGTATGCGCTTTTTGAAATACTTTTTATTAATTTAATGACTATAGATACCCTGTGGCCAAGACCACAATCTTTAAATGTGCCAGCACAACTACGCCATTGGAAATAGCACAAACAAGATATGTTAGAACAACTGGTCGGGGTTTTGAGCGAATTATCTAACGTGCGGGACATCTACTTGTAAAAGGTATCACTTGTGCATTAATTGAATAGTTCGCAATATCTGTGGCATAATCATTTCATCGCTTTCATACAATGTCTATAACTGATTGAACTTTCCAAAACTTATCGCCTGACATGGAATTATAAATAGCAGGAATTTTGGTTTTCCTTACCCAAAATATTCCCATAGCAGGATTACTGAGACATCCCATTATTATAGCACATCTATAAAATGTTTTTCTATCTGCTGTTACCTATACATTTTCCTAAATTTTACAATGTCCTCCTAGAGTGTTTCTGGGAAGCAGTTTTTAAAATATTCTGATGGAGTTTTAATATTTATTTCAATTTGACATCCAGATGTCATTGGAAGCTCTCTTTTCAGAATTTACTTGTACTTTTCCGCATGACATGCTTGTTTGGTACTTTCGATCTAGTTACTGATGGTTGTTGTACAGTATTTGACAGGATCGAGGATTTTAACTGTTGGGCAGATGTATTAGGTTGATCTTTCGTATGATGGAAAGGAATCTTTCATCAGCGTCATCATCATTACTAAAGTCAACATCGAAATCGTTAATCCTGTTTAAAATTGCTTCGCTATCATTATTGTTGATCAAATCAAAAAAAAAAAAAATTCTCTATAAATTATTGAGACAGCATAAACGTCAGTGTAAAACAAAACGTCAAGTTATGCCTAACTGAAACAATTGTGCTATCTGTATTTCTACGATCGTTAGCTAATTCTTGCTATGCACAATTCAACGCAGTTTAAAGAATATTTTCAAACTATTTTTACAAAAACACTGACCTTTTGGACGCATGTCTACACTTGCTGAAAGACAAAATCCAACTGAAGCTGTTTTTTTTAATGCTATTTGAGGGTTAAAAAGGCAGATCTCACAATCGGTTAAACTAAGTCTTAAAGGGATATGCTTGGCATGGCATTTAAAGCATCTCAAAATAATGGACTATAATTCTCATTCCTGTTAAAAACATAAATTAAACACAGTTGTATATACAATTATTTAAACATTATTTATTTTGCTTTTATGTCTGTCTTAAATAAAAAAATATGCATTTTCCTTACGTTTTTTGGAAAGATATATTTATTCCTTTTGGAAGCCCTATAAAAACGCACCTTTTACAGGATTCCTTTTTGAAATAAATATTTCTTGTCCTTTGTTCTTTACAAAAATTGTAAAAACTTGCGAAAATGCATATTTTTATTTTACAATTTTTCAAACTGTATTACATACATTCGTTATTGTGTGATGTTTTTCTTCTTTTTCAAATTTATCACAGTTTATAATTGAGAAAACGAATTTTAGTTACAATTCATTTCGTTCTTGTTGTATGTGTTAAATATAAATTCTGTAATACATTTTTGCAAAGTTAGGTTAGGTTAATTTATAGTTGCTCCAGTTGAACTAAATTTTTAAAAATTTTTAAAATTCCTTCGCTCGCAATTTTGAATTCAATTTTAATGAAATTTTTTTTTAAAAACTTGTTCAACATTTGAGCAACTATATTTTAGTTGTTGCAAACATTACAATAGAATATTACATAATTTTTACAAAAATTTTAAAACTTAAAAACTATTAGAAAATAAATATTTTTTATTTTTAATTAAAGAGAATTTGGCAAAAGTAGAAAAAATCTATTCTAGTTATTTGGACTTACATATGCATTAGTAGTAGTGTTTCGTTGTTTCTTTTTTCACTTTTTGAGATATTATTTTGTTTTTTTTTTTTTTTGTTTAATTTACAATTTTTATAATTTCTTAAATTATTTTTGTTTTGTCACTTATATGTATGTATGTATGTTATAGTTATTATTTGGTAAGTTAGTGATAGTTTTCGTATTATTTCGAGTTCTTCTTCTTCTTTGGTATTTTAGCCCAAATACGGAAGAAGTATTCATCACGTCGTAATAATTTACCGCGAGCATAAGAGTGTATATCGGCATCCATGTGATGGTCACGCAGCCAAGATGATGTATTGCACGAGCTCATTTCTGTTCGTGGCTCATCCGGTAAACTGGCAAGACCTACAATATTTGTGAACTCAAAATGTGAAATTGTTTTACAGTTCAAATTCTCTTTTATTTTACCTAATGACACTGCTTTGTATGGTTCTTCCGATTCCAAGGGTTCACTAAGGCCAATTTCATTTTTGGCAAATATGCGTATCATGTATTCATGATTTTCTTGCAAGTCTCTTATTTGGAATTTCTGTACACCAGCTGGTACACGACCAACCTCGATCCACATGCTCTTCTTCATGTCACGTATAGCAATGTGATAACCAAGCAGAGGCGCACCTCCATCTGACTCGGGTATGCCCCATTCGAATACGTGAACATTGGCAGCAACAACTCTAGTTTCCAATGGTGCCGTGGGTGGTGATGGTACCGCTATGAATTTATTATTATTATTTTTTTTTTGGTACAAAAATATACAATATAAAAATTATTTTTCTTTTTTTTCTTAAATACAAATAATACTTACTTGCATGTGTTTTCAAAGCAATGCTATCGGTTACCGCTGGCGCACCAAGACCAGCTTCATTTTCAGCAGATACTCTAAACCAATATTCAGACTTTTCTTTGAGATTCTCTACGGTATATTGTAAGCAATGGGAATCCAAGGTGATAACCTTTGTCCATGTCGTTGATGTTGAAGAACGTTTTTCAACACAATAACCTATTACAATTACCGAACATTAATAGTTAAAAAAAAAAAAAAATTGTTTTTGTTTTTTTGTATTTACCAGTAATTTCTGAACCACCATTGTGTGCTGGAATTTCCCAATTAAGTGTAACACTTCGGCTGGTTATATCTGGACATCTAAGATTTTGAGGAGGCGATGGAGGAGCTAATATAAAACAATAATAAAAAAGAAAATAAATTATCTGACGTTTTCAAAATATCATTTTCGTAACAATTAAGAAATGTAACATAAAGCAACGTATTTGGTTTATTTGGAAAAGCATTTACATACCCAAACCTTCTGAAGCTCTAACTGCATTATTCATTAAGCATTAGAAAGAAAGCAAAGTAAAGCAAAGCATTTAAATTTAATTAAAATAATCTCTTTTTATAAGAGTTTTAGTTAAAATATATATAAAAACAGATGTAAATATGTATAGGACTTACTTATTCTACGGCTGACAACGATCTTATCTTCAGTCTCAAGAGCTTCACTAGTGCCGACTTCATTCTTGGCATATATTCTAAATGTGTATGCCTTATTCTTAATAACATTTGTAACCAATATATTGGGTACATTGCCATTTGTACTGCCCAGTAGTCTATATTCAGTTTCATGGAATTCTTTAATTTCAACAATGTATTCAATAATTTTCGAGCCTCCATCACTTTCAGACTCTTGCCATGACAAAGTAAAGGAGGTATCATTCATGCCAGACACATCAATAGGAGCCCTTGGTGGTGAAGGTTTATCTGTTTTTAAAAAATTTAGAAAGAATTTAATGAATTTGTTGCCATTTGGTGCAATAATTTAAAATTTTTATCTTACCAAACTTCTTCGTTATTATTACAGGCTCACTTTCAGTAGGCTCAGATTCACCAATAGGATTGACAGCAACAACTCTGAACATATATTGAGAGTTCATGGAAAGTTTTTGTATGGCATAGGATGTTATATCCTTATCGAAATCGGCTACCTTCATCCAAATATTCTTTTGTAATTCGCATTTTTCTAAAACGTATTGTTTAATTTCCAGTCCACCATCATCCAATGGAGGTGTCCATTCGAGTTTAATGGAATCCTTTTTGATATCTTTAATTTCGAGGGACTGTGGGCGACTGGGTTTGTCAATTACCTTAATATTGCATTCGACAAAGCTTGAGCCGGCATTATTCTCAGCCACAATTTTGTAGCGGCCAGAATCTTCACGTGTAAGTTGTTGTACCTTCAAAATTGTCTTTGTTTCAGTTGTGGTAATTGTATTTATTTCGATTGTTTGCCTCTTGCTACTCTTAATTTCAGTAGTTTCCTTGTACCAAGTAATTTTTGGTTTTGGATAACCCTTAACTAAAGCTGGAATGGTCATATCGGAACCTGTACGCAATTTCTGAGCCAAATATTTCTCTTCAAGATCAATGATTGGTTTTTCAAGTAGAGTTAACCGGCAAGACGTTTCAACACTGCCCACCTCATTTTCAGCTATACATGTATATTGCGCTTCATCTTCCACCGTAGTCTTTTCGATTGTGTATTTGGCTACACGGTTTTCGTAACGCATAGTCTTAGTTTGTATTACTTGTCCATTTCTCTTCCACACCACTTTGGGTTCGGGTATACCACCAAACACGCAGGATAATGTAATTTCCTTATTGTGTTCAGTAGTAATGTCCTGCAAGGGTTCTTGTACAGTGGGTTTTTCCTTCTTAACTTCTGCTACTAAACGTATGGGAGGTGACAATGGCGAAGGTGGCGAAGGTCCCACTTCATTAACTGCTATTGCACGGAAAACGTACTCGGTGTCAATAACTAATTTACTGAGAGTATAGGTAGTATCCTTAATCTTGCGTACTTCAGACCATCTATTAAGTATTAAAAGTAATGAATAATTTTAATCATCGAAATTTATCAAAGGAAGATTACTTGAAAATTTGTTTTTACTTACTTTTCAGTCTTAACATCTTTGTATTCTAAAATATATTCCAAAATATCTGATTTGCCATCATCTTCTGGCGCTTTCCAGTAGAGTGTAATAGAATCGTGCATGACTTCCAAAGGCTGAGGAGAACCAGGAGCTGTAGGTTTACGCATGATAACCAGACGCAAAGTGGCTTCAGCTTCACCCACGGGGTTCTTCAATTTAATGGTATACTCGTCTTCATCTTCCTCCACTACCTTGCGTATGGTTAGCGAGGCGGATTGCTCATCGATAGTGGGAGTAACCCTGTTGGATTTAACTATAACCTTCTTAGAAGTCTTCCATTCAGCATCTGGTTGAGGTGTGCCAGTATATTTTATAGTCATGGTGACATCATCATTTTCCTTAACCTTTATTGTTTGATCCTTGTCCGATAGAATAGTAGGGGGTGTCTTAACTTCCTCCACACACAAGTTTGTGCTGGTAGTAACATTGGCAGCAGTGCAGCTTATTTCACCGGCATCTTCGTCTTGGGCATCATGAATGACTAAGCGTCTTATTGTGCCTTCAACGAATATCTCATGTTTCTTGTTGGGCTTTATGGGTTTGCCCTTCTTGTACCAGGTCACTTCTACATCTGGTTGCGATAGTTTGACAGTGAACTCAGCATCTGTATTCTTAGTGGCCAAAGTGACATCAGGTAAGCGCAAAACAAAATCTACTAAAGGTTCTTCAACCTTAAGTTTAGCCTTTGATGTTTGCTCACCAACTTTAAGTGAGTACTCGGCCTCATCAGAAGGCTTCGATTTTTTAATCGTTATTGTTTGTCGTTTGCCATCAATAGTTAATAGAGTTCTGTCATCAAACGTTATTTCCTTGCCGTTCTTATACCATTTGATTAATGCATCGCCCTTGTCGAGTTCCACTGTAAATGTGGCAGTCTCACCTTCAGTAACGGTAACATCTTCCAAAGGTTTAATGATTTCTGGTGGCAATTCTATCACAGTTAGTTCTCCTTTACAGACTTGATCCTCGAATTTACAGGAGTATTCACCTTCATCGTGAATAGTACAATTGCGAACAAGCAATCTGTGTACCTTACCATCCTTAATGAAATCGACATTTTTATTTTCGGGAGTAATCCTTTCGCCATCCTTAAACCATTGTACTTCGTTAACATCTGTTGAAACTTCTACGTCTAAGATGGCGGTATCCTTTTCGGTGACCTCATAATCTTCAAGAGGTTTAATGAATTCTGGTTTACGTGGCATAACTTCTACGGTAGATTGGGTTTCTTGATCCTTAACCTTACAAGTATATTTGCCACTGTCTCTTAAATTGGTATTTTTAATTACCAACTTATGAGTCTTGCCTTCTTCTACGACAACACGATGGTCCATGCCACTCAGTTCTTTACCATTAAAGAACCATTTGGTTGAGACCACATGAGATGTTTCACATTCCAATGTGAGTGATTGAACTTCTTCGATGGTAATTTTCGATTTTAATTTCTTGGTAAAGACGACTTCGTCGACTTCCACAATAACACGGGCACCATGTGATGTCTTACCCAAAGGATTGCTAGCAATGCACTTGTAATCTCCAGAATCAGTATCTGGGTTGGCGTCTTTAATAACAAGTTCAATGTTTTCACCATCGTAGATTTGTTGAATGCGCTCATTGGGATACAAAGGATTGTTATTAAACAACCATTCTACCTCAGGAACCGGATTACCGGTGACCTTAGCTGGTAAACGTATAACGCCTTTCTGGGGTACATTTTGTTCCTCGAAACGTTCAACAAATAATGGAGGTTCGGCATTACCACTTGGAGGTTCTGAAAATACATAATTTCGCTTTTCTTAATAAGTTTCGTTAAATAAAAGATGAAATTTGCGTAATTTCGCTAACAATATAAATTTGTGGGAAATAGAAGAGATAGATAGATAGAATGGAAAACAAATAAATGAAAATGTTCACTACCTTCAATTGTAAGATTAGCTGAAGTTTCCACACTACCCAATGGATTTACTGCCTTAACTGTGTACTCTCCCTTTTCATTACGTTTGGGTGAAATCAAAGTTAAGGTGTGCATATCCTTTTCAGTCTTAGTGTTACCCTTGATAGGCTTGCCATCCTTGTACCAAGTAATCTTCGGTTCAGGATTGCCAATGATTTGTGTGCTTAAAACAGCACTTTCACCTTCGCGTATTATCATATTTCTCAAAGGCTCCAATACCTGGGGTGGTTCTTTTTCGTTTGTACGTACTTTCAAAACTATAGGCAGTCTGGATTCACCTTCACGATTAGTTGCAATTACTTCGTATGTACCTTCTTGGGATTTCTTTACTTTCTTAATATGCACTACACTGCAGTACATGTGCATGTCAGACTCGGTAACTATGCGAACGTTCTTAGTTACTGTGGTGTCAATCTCTTCGCCATTAAATGTCCAAACAATATCGGGTTCCGGTACAGCGACTAGACGACACTCTAAAATTACGTTGGTGTCTTCATCTACATATTGGGCCTTCGGTTTACGGGAGAAAGTAGGTGGTATACCCTCAAGTATATCAGCTAAAGATGATTCGCGTGACATACTCTTACGAGATAATGCTGTGGCATCAGAACCGTGATCTGACAGAGGTGTTTCTACAACCAATTCAGTGGTGGTTGAAGTGAAACCGGCAGCATTCTTGGCCACACAAGTAAAGCGGCCAGCATCTTCGGGGAAAACTTCACGTATTATCAATGTAGCAACATTGTCATCGTCATAATACATTTGGAAGTCCTGTGAAGGCTTAATAATAGCTGTTTCACGGAACCAAGCAATCTGAGGTCGAGGTACACCTTCAACTTTGCATTCAAATTGTACAGTATAACCGTCGGGCGTATGTATGGGTTGTAATTTTTCTATAAATCTTGGAGCCATTGGCTTTTCATCAGGACCAGGACCTTTACATTGGACAAAAACGAAACAATCAAACAAGTAAAACAAAATGTTAATCACACAAGACAATGGCACCACTTTTCTTAATTAATTTATTATTATTCACACAACACATTGTTGTTGTAAGCCTTTTTCTATGCCAATACTTACGTTCGAATACCGGTAGTTTATCAATTTTTTCATGTAATTTCTTCTGGACATATTGATTATATTCGGCTGGTTCCATAAGATATTGAGCCGGTACCCAGCCTTCTTCATCGGTAATGGTCTTCTTGATGAACCACCATTCCGAACTATGGCGACCTATAACGTATACCTTTTCACCTTCCACAAGATTTATGGCTTCATCCGAATCGGCAACATAATTGCATATCGAATACATGACATTCTCTTCATCAGTTTCTAAAATGATTTAAATTAAACATGAATTGTTAATTAGAGAATAATTTTCAGTGGTTCTCCGTTAGTTTTCCAATAACAGCTAATCGTTGTTGTAATTATTATAGTGACAGTCACTTCAGAACTTTCCGATAACAGCGATAGGCTTTTAGAGGAAAATTTAAAAGTAATTCAAAATGTTGCCTTACCTTCGATATGCATTTCACGGGTAATGTTCAATGATGCTCCTTCTGTTTGTTTTCATTTGATCAGAGAATCAAAATAAAATAAAAAAAATAAACAAAAAGGAAAAAGAAAATTCATTTTAATATTATCATTCGATTAGATTTGATTTAAACGTAAAGAATGTTAATGTTGTTTTAAGGGCGCATTATTTTTATGATACACAGGTACACAGACACAGATGATGTCACAAAGTTTTTACCTCGCATATATACTCTGTTATCATATAAGCAATAGAAAATCTGTATTAAAAGGATCTTGTTTCATAAAAAAATAAGCATATTATGTAAGATTTAATAAATCGATAAGAAAAGCTGTATAATGTAATCGATAATATTAAAAAGTTAAATGTACGAAATTATGCCGATACTAACCTTCGTTGAAAACTTGTTGTATAACTTTACGTTTCTTCTTGAAGGTTAGCGAATCCTCGTCATAGGTTATGGAATCGCTCTTCGGACGTCTTATACCAATTAGGAATTGTTCTTCTTCCTCATCCTGTATTGAGTATCTTGGCTTAGGCTTTTGTTTAGGTTTGAGTATAACATCTACATCATCTGGTGGCAATTCCTCAACTTGATACTCTTCTGGCTCTTCAACATCATACATAGTATCTTCAATACTGCTGTCGTCACGAATTTCCTCAATAATTGGACCCTGACCATCATCATAATCTTGCATAATCTTGATATGATGTTCATCTCCGGCTTCGGAATATGTTTTCTTAATCGGTTTCTTAACCTTCACTTTGCCGGACATGGAAACTTCCTCTTCGGCATAGGAATCTAAAGCAATGCTGAACTCTTGTTCTACATCCTCTTTAGTTTTTGTTAACTTCGGACGGAATGTAACATTCTCAACTTCCGTGAATTCGGGTATTTCTACACCCTTCTTACGACGTTTAAGCTTTTTAACCGTATATTCTTGTTCATCTTCTTCTGTTACCTGCAATGGTTTAGGCTTAGGCTTTGGCCTTTGAGCGACTACAAATTCTTCAACATCTTCTTCGCCTTCTTCTGGCTCATATTCTTCTTCACGTTTGATGTGTAGCTCTGCTGCGGCCTCATCGGACGTTAAAGGTTTCTTGGGTCTCTTCTTAAGCACAGTGGCTTCTTCTTCAACACCCTGATCTATTTCGCGTGGTTTCTTGATAGATAAACTAAATTCTTCTTCTTCGTGTTCTTCAACTTGCGGCACAATAGGCTTCTTCGGTTTCCTACGCATTACTACAGCTTCTTCAATGATTTCTTCTTCAACTTGTTCAACAGGTCTTTCCACGATTTCTTCTTGTTTAATGACTAATTCATCGGCAGCTTCCTCAACTGGTTTAACCGGCTTCTTCTTTTTCTTTAACTGTACTGTCTCTTCTGAGGTCTCATGTGTAATCTGTTTCTCTTTTGGAAGTTTGAATTCAACATCGACATCTTCTTCCTCAGGTTTGGGCGCCTTTTTAGGTTTCAAAGTAACATCAACCACTTGTTCTTCTTCTTCTTTTTCCACTGGTTTTTTAATTGTTATTTTTTCTTCAATAACTTCTTCCTCTACTGGTTTCTTCTTAGGTTTCTTTGGTTTAAAAACTACTTCCTCTACCTCTTCTTGTGGTTCTTCTTTGGGCGCTTCGAACACCTCTTCCACTTCTTCGATTTCTTGAATCTGAGGTTCAGGTGTAATCTCCTCTATGACCTTAATCTTAAGCTCGGCTTCAGGTTCTTCCTTAGCTTTAGGCTTGGATTTCTTTTTAATGATGGCTGTCTCTTCGGGAACTTCCTGCTTCTCTGGTTTAGGTTTCAAAGAAATTTCAACTTCAGGTTCTTCTACCACTTCGGGTTCAACCTTTTTCGGTTTTTTCTTTAGTTTAACTTCCTCTGCAGGAATTTCTTCTTCTTTAGTTGGCTCTGGTTCGAATTCTTTTACCTTAAACTCATATTCCTTTTGTTTAACTTCCTTAATTTCCTCAGTAATTTGTACTTGTTTGGGAATTTCTTCAACTTCTTTGGGTTTTTCTTCATATTCTTCAATTTCTTCTACGATTTGTACCTCCTGAGGTATTTCTTCCGTTACCACTATTTTTTCTTCGACAGATGCCTCTTCTACCTTCTTCGGTTTTTTAGGTTTCTTCTTGATTGTAGTTTCTTCTGTTACTTCTTCCGTAGGCTTTTTAGATACTAAAGTGATTTGTTCTTCTGGTTCTTCTTTAATAACTGGTTTCTTTTTAGGCAATGTGAATACTTCTTCGGGTTGCTCTTCTGCCTTTTCTGGTTCTATATCTTTCACTGAGAATTCATAAGTTTTTGGTACTTCCTCTGGAATTTCTTTTGGCAGTTCTTGAATTTCTTCAATTTCCTCTATTTCTTGCACCAATTCCTTTTCCTGAGGAATTTCTTCTGTAATCGTAACCTTAAGTTCTGCCTGTTCTTCTTCGGGAGCCTTCTTTTTGGGTTTCTTTTTAATGATCTTAGCTTCTTCAACGTCTTCAACTGGTTTTTTGGGTTTTATTACTACTTCTTCTTCCGGTTCTTCGGTTACTTGAGGTACAGGTTTCTTTTTGCGTTGTATTTTTACTTCCTGTTCTTCTATTTCTTCGGTTACATATTGAGGAGTCTCTTCAATAACTTTAACTTCATGTTCAGGGTACTTCTCTTCTGGTTGTATTTCTTCGGGCTTTTTCTCTTCGACAACTTCATGAACTTCTTGTGGAATTTTGGGGATTTCTTCAACTACTGTTACCTTTTCTTCTTTTGTAACTTCTTTAGGTTTCTTGGGTTTCTTTTTGGGTTCCTCCTTTACTTCTTCTTTTACTTCTTCCACTTTAGGTTCTTCGAATTCTTTGAGTTTAATTTCGTAATCCTTTGGCACTTCTTCGGGAGCTTGCTCAATTGGTTTTTCTTCTACCTCTTCGATTTCCTCTACGATTTCAATTGGTTTTTCCACAGGAATTTCTTCTACAACCTTTATTTTTAGCTCAGCAGCCGCTTCTTCTTTAGGCTTCTTTTTGATTTTCTTTGTTTTAATTTGAGCTTCTTCTGTAACCTGTTCTACTGGTTTAGATTCCTTCAGTACAAATTCAGCTTCAGGCTCCTCAGTGGGCAATTCTTTAGATGGTTTTGGTTTGACCTTAAATTGGACCTCAGGAACCTTCTCCTCTGGTACGGGTTCTTCCTCAGTGACCTTAAATTTATATTCTTCGGGTTTAGTTTCCTCGATCCTTTCCGGTACAACTTCCACTTCAATAGGCTGTTCTTCTTCAACTTCTTGGACAATTTCTTGTTCCTTTGTCTCGACAACCTTAACCTCTAGTTCAGCAACTTCTTCTTGAGGCTTCTTCGGTTTCTTGACTTTCTTTGTCTTAACCACTGTTTCTACTTCGGTTTCTTCAACCAGTTTGGGCTCTGTTAAGGCAACAGAGGCTTCAAATTCTTCAGGTATTTCTTCAACCTTCTTTGGCTTCAGAGCGAATTTGACTTCTTCTGGCTGTTCTTCTTCCACTGTTACAGGTTTCTCAGCCTCCGACTCAATAGTTTTAATTTCGTAACTTGGATGTACTTCAGCTGGTTTTTCTTTCTTCGGCTTTGGTTTCGGTTTTTCTTTTTCTTCAGGCTTAACTTCTTCGACAACCTTCTCAATAGCAGCTGTTTCCTTTACGGAGAATTCATATTCCTTTGGTTTTGTCTCTTCAACAGTTTCGTCAACCTTTTCTTCAACAGGAATTTCGGGTACAACTTCTTCTTCGGGTTTTTCTTCTTCGACTACAATTTCGGCCTGTTCTTCAGGAACAGGTTTCTTCTTGGGCTTCTTCTTTTTAGGAGTAATTTCTTCAACATGCTCTTCCTCTTTAGGTTTTGTAACAGTTTCTTCAATCTTAACTTCTTCGGGTTCGGGCTCTTGTGGTTTCTTTAACTGCACTACGGCTTCCTCAGTGGTTTCCTCCATTTCGATTGATTTTGGCTGTTTAGGTTCTTCCAGAGTGACTTCATATTCCTCTGGTTGTGTTGGTTTTGGTTTCTTCTTGCGAGTTACTACCTTTTCTTCTATGACTTCTTCAACAGTTACTTCTTTAGCGTCAATGTCGACAACACGTACTTTATGTTCTTCAGGCAATTCTTCAGGCTCGATGACAGTCGTTGTAATTTTATATTCAATAGGCGTTTCTTCTGATACAGGTTTCTCAATAACTTCTTCAGTTACTTTTACCTCTTCGACTGGTTCAACCTTCTTTGGTACCTTCTTTTTGATTTTAACCTTATCAGTAGTGTCTTCGACAATGGGTTCTTGTTCTACAATTTCCTCATGCACTGATACTTCAAATTGTTCTTCTGGCTTTTCTTCAGTGACAGGCTTATCTTTAGGCTTTTCTTTCTTTACTTTAGGTTTCTTAATCTCCTTCTCTTCTACCTGAGGTACGGGTGAAGGAGATTTCTCCTTAGGCTTCTCTTCTTGTATTACTTTCACTGACTCTTCGACTGGAACTTCTTCTTTTACCTTTTTAATTGGTTTCAGTTTGTGTTCAGCCTTAGGTTCTTCTTCCTTTTTGCTTTCTGGTATACGGAACTTGACTTCATCTTCAGGCTGCTCTTCTTCCTTTTTGGGTTCACCTGGTATTATTTGAGTAACATTCATTTCCTGTTCTGGTTTTGCTTTAGGTTTGGGTTTAGCTTTCTGTTTCGGTTCTTTCTTTTCCTTCTTGGGTTCTTGTGGCATTTCAATCGGTTCTAGTTCTTCTTTAGGATATTCAATATCTTCAAACTCTAAGGGCTCCAAGGGTTTCATTTCATATTTCGGTTGTTCTGGTTTGGCCTCTTCTTCTTTAACTGTAACGGTATGTTTCTTAACAGTCTTATCCTCGGTAACTTCTTCGGCGACTTGAGGTTTTTGTGGTGTTTTCTTAAGGGTAACCGATTCAGGTTGCTCTTCTTCTTTTGGCTTCTTACCCTTGCCAAGCTTTATTTTCACTTCTTGTGGTTCTTCTTTAGGTTTGCTGGGCTTTTCAGGTTTCTTGTAAGGCAATTTTTCTTCGGGTTCTTCCTCAGACGAAACATATTTCTCGTATTTTTCCAGTTCAACCTTTTCTAAATCGTCCTTAATTTTCTTGATCTTCTTGGGTTTGTATGGTTTGAATTTCAACAATTCCTCGGCCTCTTCGATATTTCTTGACAGATCTCCAGCACTTCTTACGGCACCAATCTCAGTTATTACTGGTTTCAAGGCTTCTGGTGGGTATTGAACTAAAACCATGCGGCTCTTTAATTTAAATTTAGGTAATTGCACTTCTTGCTCTTCCACTGGCTTTTCTTTACGTTTAGACGGTTTCAATTTAACCATTTGTGGCACTTCGGCTGCATCGACGATAACCACCTTCTTGGGCTTTTGTTCTTTGCGTTCAATTTTAATGGGTTCTAATTGGGCTAACTCAGGTTTTGCCTTCTTGGGCTTGTCAAATTCAACCTTTTCATATTTTTCAAGTTCGGTCTTCTCAATCTCTTGCTCCAAGAGTTTTTGAATAATAAGATCATGGTCATCGGATTTCTTCTTTACAACCTTCTTTTTGGTTTTCTTCGGTTTGGTGGTATCTTCAGGCTCTGTGGTTTCAGGAATTTCCTCCTCGTCTTCAACAACTTCAATAGGATGAGATTCCTCGGCTTCTTCAGGACGTTCCTCAATTGTTTCAATTTCGGGTTTTTCCTCTTCGACCAACTCCTTCTCTTCGGGTTCCTCCTCTATAATGTTTATTTCATAGTCCTTGTGAACTATCGCCTCTTGACCTAATTTGAAATAAATTTTATTTTAAAACGATATTTACCACAGGCTAGATGATAGAGTGTGTAGGCAGTTTTTTTTTTTTAATTTTATTTTTAAAACTCGTATGATAGGAAATATTATAATTTTTTTCTTTTTTTTTTAGAGCAAAATGAAATAAAATTCATTAGGCCAGAGAGGTATGAAAATATTTACAAAAGTTGTGGAATAATAAATTGTTTTTTTCTCTTGTTTATTTCATTATTATTATTATTAATATTTTTTAGTTTTTAATAGTAAAAAGAGTAAAATTATACATTTATTATGGAGAACATAGAGACATACATAAATGGGGCGTATACATACATACATATAGGGGGACATTTGACATAGACAAGGGAAATATTTGAGTTATTATTTGGCTAGGCATTGAAATACAATTTAAAGGTTAAAAAAAAAAGATTTTTATTGTTAAAAAATATATTAGATGGTTAGATTGTTGGTCCATTAAATCCTAAAGCTTAGGTTTATCTTAAAACGTATGTGTAGAGGAAACACATTTTGGTTTAGTGCCTTGACCTAGCATTTTATAGGTTACTGTGTGCTTTCATCGGAAAGAAATGGCGTATATACTACATACATACGTGTAGGAGGTACATACACAATTTATCATCTCCTTTAAGAATTGTACTGCACAGTAATCTAATTATTACAAGATGTTTGTTAGTTTTTCTTTTTTAAATTAGGAATTTTTTGTTGTTAATTTTTATATAAGCATTCAAATAATATTCATCTTGACTTCTTTTTAAATAAAACAATCAATAATTATTTTTTGCAATAAAATAAAGTTTCGTGATTCCGATTCGTAATCCATATCCAAATAAAACTTATCATTTTATTTGAGCGTAAATAGTTACAGGCTTTAATAGTTGTTTTACAGTTTCCACTAATGTAGTTCACAATTTTCTTTTCTTTTAGGTATAAAGTTTAAGGAAAGAAAAGGCCACCAGGAGCTCAAAAACACATTTTTACGCTTTCTAGGAGCTGTGTTTAGAAATGACAGTTGGCTAATCATACATAATTAGTCATTACAACCCCGTCAGTCAGGATTATGACCTAGCTTCTCACACCACTTATATTCTGTGCGTTAATTTTATACATGAGTGGCGGGACCTACAGTTTAAAGGCGACTCCGAATGACAGTTTTTTGAGAAGTTTTCATGACAATTTTATTTACTCTCAGAGTTTTTGCAAGAAATGTGCTGAGAGGAAGTCGCCGAATAAATATTTTCATATTTTCGTTTTGATGGTGTTTGAACTCAGTCTAATAAGCCAACCACTACCTACTAGACTACGACGACTGTTGGCTAATTGTGGAAACTTTTTCAAGAAAATACCCATGATATTTGCATCTCTATGGCATGGAATTTTTAGTATGGTGTGGATTATAGGGCGTTTGCTTTGAAATTGTTTAATTTTGAGTAGAGAGCTTAGTAAATCTAAGATGGTATGTCTTGATCGTGTTTTACTTCTTACAAAGACATACAGTCTATAAAGTGCATAGACCTGAAGATATAAGTCTTGGATAAAAATCGAAATTATAATCTGTCCTAGAATTAAATCCATATTACCATATTTCCACACTCTTAGTTAGCTATTCTGACTAATTGAAGTTATGGAATTTATCTAAAACATTCGAAACAAGACAAGATCTGCCATTATATTTTGGTCGCCTAAAAACCATTTACAACTGTAAGACGACAACAGAAAACGTGCTCAGTAGTATCTTAATTTCTGATACAATATGGCAGTTATTCAAACTGTGTCCTCTGAATACAATGGACATGAGTACTTCAAGCATATTATATATTATACTGGCATTTGTTTATATAATGTCTCTGACCCGTAAGAGATCGAAAATTTAATCTCTATTAGCTTTACTTTAAAGGTAAAAAGCCCATTGTTTTACCTAAAAGACCATTTTCAAAGTATAGTTTCTCTTCTGTATTTCAACACTTTATTTTGAAATTGGAAATTATATGGCCAATTCGCACGGCTTTGTATCGTGTATGTTGTATTTAATAAACAACAATGTGAACAATTATAATTTTGAAATGTTAATTGTTAACTTAAGTTGCATAGAAAATATTTTGTATTATCAGCAACAAGCATACACTGTTGTATATTCGTCTAACAATACAATTGGGCAATTCACACGACTTTCTATCGTGTATGTTGTATTCAATACACTTGGTTGTTTGTGAATTATAAATTTCGTATTCCAAATGTATATTTTTTGGCATTCAAATAATTTGATAGCATGAAACCAATACAACTTTTGAAAAAGATATGAAAAAATGTTTATAAATGTATCGGATACATAGTTGTATAATCGTCCAACAATACACTTAATACAACGATACAATCGCTTATATGAATTGATCAAATGAATACAACGTTACAAGGGCTTGTGAGAATTGCCCAATAATTTTTAATTATTTTCGTTTCAAAATACAGAAAGGAGAAAATTTACAATCTTTCTCAATACTATGTATGCGTAGAACTTAATGGAAGTTAATTATGGTCTAATTTTCATATGGCTTTACATACGAGGTGTGATCAAAAAATAACCGTTATCGTAATCGAACATACGTATCTCACGAAATTTTAATATAACGGGTCTTTTTTGTTCACACCTTGTATATTTACTTCTTTTTTGATTTATCCACTACAGTCGAATTTTAATGCAGTACTTGCTTATTGATCATTTTTTAAAAAGTTTTTTGATAGATAGTATTTAGTATATTTATATGTTCATATTGAGATATTTTTAGGGGAGGTATTTTCGAACAAAAATTGGAAATCTTGAAACGATCACAGTAGTTATTTAATATTTTTTTTTCTGAAACATTAATTAAACGAAATTGTAGTAAAAACTTTTCGAAATTCGGAAAACTAAAAATTATTTATCTTTTTTTTTGGTATAGTGGATATAGATTATATAAGACTATTATTAATAAATGTACATACATACTGTATTCGAGCTCTTATAAAGCAGCAGTTGTATTATTAAGCCAAGCATTGTAGTGCAATTTTTAAATGTTTGTATTACAAGCTAAAATAGTACCATTTTGTATGAGAAGGAAGGACTTAAATTAAACATAAATTATGAATTAAATTTAGACATAAACTCATAAGGACAAAGGAGTATATTTTAATAAATGAAGCAAAAATTTGAAAACATATAATAAAGAGGACATGTATCTAATTAAATAGTATTGCAGGTATCGCAATAGCTTCAGCGGCGAGAATGCTATTTCAAAGGTTTTTGTAGACAATCACAAATAGGTGTAAGGGTACAGGGAACAGAAAAAAAGAACAAAAAATAAATAAATAAGGATGTAATTTAGCAAAGGATGTTGATGAAGACGCCAAATGTTGAAAGAGATTTCTTTTTTTTTTAATTTTATTTGTTATTTAACGTTTTGTGCGGGCTGGATGGTAGGTAGATAGATAGGATCGCAAAGTGGAAATAAAGAACGCAAGTTTGTTGGCAATTCGATTTTTGACGCTATTTGGGACAATTTCCACAACACACTTACTTGTTTGTTTTTTGGGCTTGGTTTTGTGTTTAGTTGGTTTAGTAGTTTCTATTGTTTCCTCTGTGGTGCTTGTTGTGACCTTGTGAGAATCGGGTGTGATTTGTTCAGTGTCATCAGGCTTAAGCTCTGGTTGTGGTTTTTCTTCAATTTGTTCTTGTGGTTCAGTGTGTGTTTCTGTGATTTGAATATCGTGTAAAGTGTCTGAAATTTCTGTTTCGTCTGGCTTTTCTTCGGTGATTGTAACTTTATCAGTTTTCTTTGGTTTCTTTTTCTCCTTTTTGGGTTTCTCTTCCTCCACTTGGTAAATTGGTTCGTCAGGTTGTTTGTCAGTACGTTCAGGTAGTTCAATCTTTTCGTATAGTTCTAAAGTGGTCTTCGGTATTTCTTCGTCAATCAGTTTTTGTATGTAATCGTCAAGTTTGTCTTTGGGCACTTTCTTAACCGTTTTCTTGGGTTTTTTAGGTACGGGACGCTCTTTAACAGTTTCGTCGATTTCGTCAGTTGTAGAAACAGTTGCTTCTTCAATAGGTTGTTCCTCAATAATGACCGTTACATCGGGACTATCTTCTTCTTGTATGGTAACCACATGTATCTTAGAGTCCTCTTCATTATCGATTTTCTTAGTGAATGCTCGCTTTTTAGTAGTCTTTTGTTTGGGTTTACCCTGTTCATCAGTTGTATCAACAACTTGTACTTCAACTGGTTCACTTTCCACTATTTCTACAACGGGTAAAGGTTCCTCTTCTTCTGGTACTTCTTCCCTAACGGTTATTTCCGCCATGGGATGATCTTCAGTGATTTCCTTTGGTTTTTTATGTTTAGGTTTTGATTTGGTCTTATCATCCTTTTTGGGTGTGGGACGTTCCACTTCTTTAATTTCTTCTGTAGTAGGAGATTCGGGCTTTTCTTTGGGTTTTGTTTCAAATTCAATTTTTTCGTATTTTTCTAGCTCCGTTTTGGGTATTTCTTCTTCAATGAGTTTTTGTATATAATCATGAAGATCATCCTTTTTGACCTTTTTAGTTTTCTTTTTAGCTGGTTTAACTTCCTCTGACTTGCCTTCTTCCGGTTGCTCTTCAACAACTGTTACCTCAACTTCTGGCTGGTCATCGCGTTTAACTTCGATTATTTCGATAACATCTTCTTGATCACCACGTTGACGTTTTATCTTTCGTTTGGTAACTGTTTGCTTTTCAACAACACCATCTTCATTGACTTGTTCTTTAACCTCTGTTTGTGTCTCAATGACTTTAATTTCGAAAGGTTCCAATTCCTTAGGTTGTGGTGAAGTTTCTTTATATTCAATCTTATATTCTTTCACATCTTCAGATGGTTTCTCTTCGGGTTTATGTTTCTTTTCCTTAGGTTTCTTACGTTCCGTAGTTGGTTTTGTATCTTCAACTATTTCTTTTACACTGAAGTCGTCTTGTTTTTCTGTTTCTTCAGGCTTAGTTTCGGAGACAGTTATTTCTTCTTGTGGCTGTTGTACTTCTTCTGGTTGTGGTAGTTCTTCCTTAGTTTTAACTTTATGTTTAGGTTTCTTGGGTTTTTTAACTTCTTCGCCTTCTTGTACTGTAATTACGTCATGTTCTTCAGGCTTTTCTTGTTGAGGAGTTTCTTCAATCAAGGAAGTCTCAAATGTATCCTCGGTTACCTCTTCCACATCCTTTGGTTTGGTTTCTTCAGTCACAATTTTTTGGTCTTCTGGCTTTTCTGTTTCTTCTGGCTTACTCTCAGTTTTCTTAACTTTATGTGATGGTTTCTTCTTAAGTTTCACTGGTTCTTCTATGTCAATCTTTTCATACGTCTCCAGTTGTGTCTTTGGAATATCCTCCTCAATAAGTTTTTGTATATAATCCTGTAACTCATCTTTGGTTACTTTTTTAGTTTTCTTAAGCTTTTTGGGTTTTTCTTCCGAAGGCTTCTCTTCAACAGTTTCAGGTTCGAAAGTAGTAACTGTGATTTCGGCTATAGGAGAATCATCCTTTTGAGTTTCTACAATTTCAATAATTTCTTCTTTGGGACCCACTTGTTTCTTAATCTTTCGTTTAGTAACCTTTTGGGTCTTGATGTCGCCTACTTCATCAGTTATTTGTACAATTTCCTCTTGTTTGTCTAATTCTTCGACGTGCACTGGGAAAACAGGTTCTTCCTTTTTCTCTTCTGGTTGCACTTCATGCAACTTGATTTTATGTTTAGGCTTCTCTTTAACCTCTGGTTGCTCGTCCTGTACCTGGATTTCATGTACTGGTTGTTCTTCAGGGGTTTCTTCTGGTTTACTCTCTTGAGCTTGTTTAGGTTTTTCTTTAATTTCTTTCTTAGGTTTCTTTTTCAATTTGACGGGCTCATCCAAAGTTATCTTTTCATATTTTTCCAATTCTGTTTTAGGAATTTCTTCTTCGATAAGTTTCATAATATAATCTTGCAGTTCATCTTTCTTGACCTTTTTGATTTTCTTGGGTTTGGGGGCTTTCTCGTCTTTCGGCTTTTCATCATCTTCGACTTGATCAGCTTCTGTGGTTGTGACAGTTATTTCAGCCAAAGGTTGATCCTCACGTTGTGTTTCGACAATTTCAATAATTTCCTCTTTGGGACCAACTTGTTTCTTGATTTTACGTTTGGTAATCTTCTGTTTCTTAACTTCACCTTGGTCATCGACGATCTCAACCTCCTCTTCTTTTCGTTCAACCTCAACTACGGAAATTTGTAAATCTTCAGGTGATTCCTCCGATTGTTCAACATATTCTTCGATAACATTGATTAGATATTGATCTAATGTATCTTTGGTTATTTCCTTGGGTTTCTTGATCATTTTCTTTGGTTTAGGTTTCTCCTCTTCTTGAGGCTTTTCATCGGTTTCGGTTACCTCAAATATTGTGACTTCACTTACCGGTTTGTCTTCTTCTGTAACTTCAGATATTTCGAATACCTTTTCCACTGGAGTTTTTGTTTTAATTCGTCTCTTTGTTATTGTTTTCGGTTTAACTTCTCCAGTGTTATCGGGTTCTTCAATTATTTCGGTAACTTTGTCAATTTCTTCCACTTCAACAGGTTTCTTTTCAACTTCTTCAGTAGTAATATGATGTAAAGGTTCTTCATATTCTTCTGGTTTTACGTATTCCTCAAGTATATTGACAATATAATCTTGCATTTGCTCCTTTGGTACTTTCTTAGTTTTCTTAAGGAGTTTCTTATCTTTCGGTTTCTCCTCTTCTGTGGGAAGAATTTCATTAATTTCTACGACAGTGATTTCACCAGCAGGTTGATCTTCGTCAGTAACTTCCACAACTTCGAAAATTTTTTCTTCAGGACCCGATTTTGTTTTAATTTTACGTTTAGATATCGTTTTCTTTTTAATTTCTCCCGATTCGGTAGGCTGTTCAACAGTTTCAGTTATTTTTTCTATCTCTTCGACCTCAACCGGTACAGTATCCTCTTCGAAGCGAGTTGGTGTTACATATTCCTCAAGTACATTAATGACAAATTCTTGTATCTGTTCTTTCGGTACTTTTTTCGATTTCTTGACAGATTTCTTAGGTGTGGGTTTTTCTTCAGTAGCTTCTTCGGGTTTCTGTTCGGTTCGGTTATTTCCTGTATGATAATTTCACCAGTTGGTTGGTCTTCCTCTGTGGTTTCGGAGATTTCGAAAACTTTTACTTCTGGGCCAGCTTTAGTTTTAATTTTACGTTTAGTAACGGTTTTCTTTTTAATTTCGCCTGTCTCATCTGGCTGCTCAATAACTTCTGTGGTTTGTTCGATTTCTTTAACAATCAATTGATCCTCTGGCTCCTCCTTTGTTTTAGTCTTTTTAACCTTCTTTGTTTTCGGTTTAATTTCAGATATTTCGGGTTGATCTTCAATTGGCTCTTCCTCTTTAAGCTGAATATCATATTCATCCGGTGTTATTTCTGTTGCAGGAATATCTTTTGTAGTAATTTCGTAGACATCTTCTTTAATATCTTCCTCCTTAGGCGTGATTTCTTGTACATCAAATTCATGAACTATGACCGGTACACCCTCTATTATTTGGGTAGTTTTCTTGTGGTGTTTCTTAACAGTCTTTGGCTTTTTCTTGGGTGTTGTTTCAATTTCTGTAGGTTCATATTGTTCCAATTCTGTTTTAGGAATTTCTTGTTCTATTAGCTGTTGTATATAATCGTCATGATCATCCTTTGAGGGTTTCTTCTTTTTGAATTTCTTAACTGTTATAGTTTCAGGTTGTTCTTCTGTAATTTTTTCTGGTTGGATTTCAGTGGTTTTGATTTCCACTTCAGATTCGGGCTTGTTTTCTACAAATGATTCCACAATTTCAATAAGATATTCTTTGTCGCCTTCTTTCTTTTTGAGTTTTCTCTTGGTAATCGTTTGCTTAGTTTGTTCACCTGTTTCATCTACAATATCTTGGATAATAGTTTCTGGTTGAAGTTCCTGTACAACAACAGAATACTCTTTAACAGTTTCCTCTATTTGTTTTGGTTTGGAACGTTTAGCTTTAGGTTTCTCTTTGGGCTTTTCTTCACTGACATCAATTATGTAGTCCTCTTCACTTGGAGCGTCTGGTCTGCTATGCTCCATAGTAGTTTCAGTAACTTCTTGAGGTGTTTCATCAATCTTCTCCTCATCGGTTTCTGTAATTTTAACCTTTTTAGTTTTGACTGGTTTAGGTTTTTTCTCTTTCAGGGGTTCTTCAATTTTTTCTTCCTCTTCTGGCTTAGTTTCTTCAACCTCTGTAATATCTTCTACGGTGGTTTTAATAGAGAATACACTGCCATCAGTTTCATCTGTTTGTTTTGGCTTCTTGCGTTTAACCTTTTCTACAGTTTCTTCAGCGACATCTAAACTTTCAGGAGCTTCATGTATAACATTTATTAGATACTCCTGCAGTTCTTCGGGTTTCAATGTCTTTTTGATCTTCTTGGGTTTACGAGGCTTTTCCTCTTCATCTACTTGATCAGGTTTTTGTGGTGTTATTTCAGTTGTTATGACAGTTACCTCCACTGTTGGTTGTTTTTCAGTTTGTTCTTCTATTACAAGGACTTCATATTCTTTATTTCCTACCTTTTTCTTAATTTTTCGTTTAGTTTTAGTCTTCTCTTTAGTTTCGCCCTCTTCGTTTGTTTCGGTAACAGTTTCTGTTTGTTCTGTTATGTTTTCAACAACTACTTCGAAAGCTTCGTCATCTTTAGGTTGCTCTAGAATTTCTGCAACAATAAGTTCGGTTTCTTGTTGCGGCTTCTCATTGTTCTTCTGGCGAGCTTTCAATTACCTGAATCTGTAACTCATCATAGCTTTCCTCTGGAGCGGAAACTTGTTCTGATTTTTCTGGTTTTGGACGCGGTTTGGATTTCTTCTGTTTGGGTTTCTCTTGTACCGGTTCGAACTCTGATATTCCAATTTCGAGTTGTTCACCATCTGTAGGCTTCTCTTCTTTAGGCTGTGGCTTGGTTTTCTTTGCTTTCTTTGGTCTTTGTCCAAATTCTATCTTCTCATACTGTTCGAGTTCAGTTTTCGGTATCTCAGCTTCTATTAACTGCTGGATGTAAGCATCTAATTCGTGTTTCTTCATTTTCTTTGGTTTCTTTTTCTTAGATTCGGCCTTTTCAACAGGTTGGTCTTGAGTTGCCGGAGTTTCTATATCAGTAACTAAAACTTCATATACGGGCTCTTCTCCCTCCGGGGTAAGCGTTTCGACAATTTCTATAATGTGTTCTTCATGACCCTTCTTATGATGAAGTTTACGTTTTTTAGTTGTTTTCTTAGTATCTTCTGTTACTTCTTCAGCTTCCGTGGGTGCCATTTCAACTAGAGAAACTTCATAGAAGTTGTCGGAAGCTTCTTCAACCGGTTGTTCTTGTAGATTGACAACAAATTCTTCTAATTCTTCTGGCTTCAGTTTTGTGACTTTCTTCTTCTTTTTGGTTACCAATTGTTGAATTTCTTCCGTTTCCTTAGGTTGTGTTGAGGTTACAATAATCTCATATAGTTTTTCTTCGTCATCTGGTCTTTCAGATGGCAGCTCAACTATTTCGATTATATTTTCAGAAGATTCTGTTTTTTGCAAAATTTTCCTCTTCTTTTTCGTTTTAGGTTTATTTTGCTCTTTGTCTTGATCTTCGGTTACAAAATCTTCTATAATTTCCGGTTGATATTCAATAAGTTCCACAACCTTTGGTGTGTATTCGTTATCGGATTCAATTTCCTTTTGTGATTCTGGTTGGAACTGCAAATCACTTTCCTGTTCTTTTTGCTTTTTAGGTTTCTTTTTTGTCTTAGTTTCTTCCTTGACTTGAGGCTTATCTTCCTGGGGAACGTCTTCAGGCTTTTCAATGGTGAAAGGTTTCAAAGAAACTTCTTCTGTTTCTTCTTCTGTTATGGGTATTTTGCCTTTACCGAGTTTCAGTTTACGTTCCTCTATTTGTTCTTCTTCCTTTTTAGGTTTCTTAGGACTGTTTATATTTAGTTTCAGGTTTTTCCACTTCCTCTACTGTTATATCCTCCATATCCAATTGTTCAGGTTTTTCCAATTCTTCAGAGGTGTACTCTGATGGCTTGAATTTTTTGGGACGTTTTTTAATTTGTAATAAAGCTTCTTCAATATTACGTGATATTTCGCCTTGACCACGTTTTGTTTCCAGATCAGTTATGATCAACTTAAAGTTGTACGGGGCATAGGGTACAAAGTTAATCCAGCTCTTAAGTTTTGTTTTGAACGGTACCTTTTCTTTTTTCGGTTTGACTTGTTCGGGTCTTTGTTTGGGTGTCTTAAGTTTAAGCATTTGCGGAAATTCGGCTACCGAAGTGATTTGAAGTGTTTTAGATTGCTTTATTTCCATACGTTCGATCTTCATAGGAACCAGTTTAATGGGTTGCAACTGTTTCACAGATGAATCGCGTCTGGCCCTTTGTGGCTGGTCCATTTCAGTACGTTCATACTCTTGTAAAACTGTCTTGGGTATTTCCTGATGTATCAGGAATTGTATGTAGTCGTCAAGTTCGTTCTTTTTCAATTTTTTCTTTGTTGTCTTTTTCTTTGGTTTGTCTTTAGGTTTGTCTACTACACTGTCCGTTACCTTAACCTTCCAGTCCTTGGGATGATTCTTCGACTTTTTCTTCTGGTTTTTCGTCTTCTGTTACAACAACCGTAACTTGCTCCTCTTCGCCAGGCTTCTGTGTGGTAATAACCTCTATAGTTTGCTCTTGTTCACCGATCTTCTTTTTGATCTTGCGTTTCTTAATTGTAGTTGCTGGCTGTTGTTCTTCTTGTGTTGGCTCATCGATTTCCATCACTTCCTCGGGCAAATATTCAATCGTTACCGGTTGTTCTTCCGGCTGTTCTTCAATCACATTGAATTTCGCGGATTTTGGCTTTTTAACTTTAGTCTTTTGTTTGGGAATATCTGTTTGCTCTGTCTGTGTAGTGTCTTCACTTACAACATCATCGGGTTCAGTTATAGTGTATGATTTGTTATCTTGGTCTAATTGACATATAAAAAATAATTTGTTTTTGTTTATATAATTGTATATCCTTATGCTTCATTTCAGGTTACGTATGTTTAATGAAGAAAGATACCTAAGATGACTTATGACTTACAGAGAAATGTTAATACCTTCGTCTATCGTGCGAAATTTATGTTTTCTTTTTTTTGTGGTGAGTATAAAATATTGTTATATATTTTTTTTTATTAAATAATTTAATTTAAATTAAATTTACGGTAAAAATTAGTATTATTTTAATTTTTTGTTTATACTTTTTGTTTTTTTTTAAATAAATAAACGTAAGAGTTTTAAGAATATATCAAGTGTCTTGTATATCTTTGTATATTCTTTATATTGTACATATTTTTTTATTTTATTAATTAGTAGGTAGTTTTTTTTGTAGATTGATACTAATTTGTTTAAGTCTTTCAGACAGGGAATGTGTTTTTAAAAAGTATTCTTCTAAAATCCCTTTAATTTGAACTATCGTTGAACATTAACTTTAGGTTGGAATGTAAAATTATTTTTAAAACTATTTTAACTTAGAAAAGTTATTGCCTACTCAAAAAATAGAGATCAATATAAAATATAAATGTGCAGTTGCGATCAAAATATTATTAGCAATGAGAGCTAAAATAAAATATAGTCATTTAGATCCATACAATATTTGTATGATGGTGATTAAAACTCCTTTATAAGGTTACAATTATTTGTTTTAAAAAATCTTTAAATTCTCTCATTAAAAGATTTTGGATGACATTTTTATAATAAGGATTAGAATGAGAGAACTATTGAAAGGCTACACCTAAATATACGCCAAGCTACATTCATATATGTAAAATGATTCGTTCATTTTGAGATAAAACTTTAAGTTATGAACGACTAAGATTATAATTAATTAATTGGTAGATTTTAAATAAAGTCGGCTCCTTTTCATTAAATTTATTTACGTAAAATAGTCGTGAAAAGTTATTACGACCTACCAACCTACCTACAGTATTAAGTCGAATCCGTATTAATGATTTTTTGAGAAACTTTCCTAGCAATTTTATTTACTTTTGGGGCCATTATTACAATTTGCCGTTAACTAAAGGGAGGATCGTCCTAACTTTAAACGAAATGATCAAAGACAAGAAAAAAAAAACAGAAGCCCGTCGTTGCCACTACGTTTAAAAAAAAAACTTGTTTAATTGAGCAGTGTTTCGACATTGCTCCGGCACTGCCATATTTTTGAAAAAGTTAACTTTATTTTATTATTAGGTTATAATAACGAAAACAAGTTAAAGGTGACTTTAAAGTTCACTTTAGCTAAAGTCACATTTAACTAAATCCAACTTTAACGGCAAGTTGTAATAATGGCCCTGAGAGTTTTTTTTTGCCAGAAATTTGCTGAGAGGATGTCGCCGAAGAAAAAATGTTTTTATATTTTCTGGCCTCGCGTCTAATAAGTCAACACCCTACCTACTACACTACGGCCAATCTTGCCATATTGTAACCATATTGATGAATAATTCTTCTTATGAAGCGTATCGGCTTGCTATTATCCTAATTCTTAACTTTTCGAATCGGGGACAGGCGTTTAAACGTTTATATGTATATATATGTTAATACAGTGTGGTACATGTTTACCCTCCCATTTCCATTTTGTATTATACTACTTATGTAAGCCAATAATACATTCGTAGTACGGAATGATTTAACAAAGTCCTTGCGATACTAAATAAAATTGATTTTAGAATTGGAATGTTCGAATAAAAACTTTTTGTATAAATTTAGTATTTAAATAAATTTAATATCCTTTGATTTTGTTTTGTGTTTTGCATTTATATTTGAATTTATAATTTTTATCCCGTTAACTAACTTCTCTAATCTTGGCAATACAAATATGTAGTAATGTAATGATGTACTACATCTGATTGACACAATTTGAGGAAAATGAATTTTCGAAATTATTCATTCGTATAGTACGTATTTCAATCGCATCTGCTTTTTTTTATTTTTATTTGTAAGTAAGGGATAATAATATAAAAATGAAAAAAATATACCTGTTATATCGCTGACTTCAACAATTTCAATTTGGTAGGGTGCTGTTTCTTCTTGTTCTTTTATCGGTTCAGTATCACTAAGGACTTCTTCGACAAGAACCCCTTGCTCCTGCGTGACCATTTTGTTTTCAGATTCAATGACTGTTTCACCGTCTTTATTTTGTACTGATTTGAATGTGGTTACAAATACAGGTTTTTCATCCTTTGTCTGTTCTTGGATCGGCATTGTTTCTGTTTTTCATTAGAGTGTTTGATGTTGGGGGGGTATTGATATTGATTTAATGTTGTGTAATGTATAGTTTTGTCGTTTTTTTTTTGTTTTTGTATTTTTTTTTTTGCAACATAGAGAAAAATAGTATTAAAAACGTATTCTCGCAAAAGATATAGTAGAAGAAAAAAAAAAATTGTAGTACAAAAATAATAGACAGAGACAGATAATTTTCGATACTTGTTAGTAAAATTGTTAAAAAAAAAGAGTTAAAAATGTAAAATGGTGTAGAAAAAGTGTAAGTGTTTATAAAAGATATTGTGACAGACACAAGAGACAAAGTTGACGCATTGTGTATTATTGTGTAAGGATTCTTACCCTTGGGTTTTTTGTGTTTTTGTGTTTTCTTGATAGGTTTCGGCTTCTGTTCATCATCCAATTGACTTATATCTATAATATTAGTGAGATCTTCTTCGCTAACGACTTGTATCATGGAATAAGGTTCATGGCCTTCTTCTTCAACGGTTTGTATTTGGTAGAACTCGGGTTCGGGTGACACATCCTTTTTAAATGTTCTAGTTTTTGTTGTTTTCTTTTTGGGTTTCTTACCCTCTTCGATTATTTCGGTTTCTAAAATTTCTTCGGGTAATTCTTCGATGGGTGTAGGCTCGATTACCACTTCATTAGCGGATGTTTCATGTATAGTGATTGTAGCAATAGGTGCAATATCATCTTCCTCCACGACTTGAATTGTTGTTATTTCGTCTTTCTGTGCGTCAAGTGGTTTTTTGAAGGACCTGGTCTTGACAGTTTTCTTTTTTGTTGTGCCATCGGGAGTTAGTGTTTCCACAACAGTTTGCTGTTCTGGTAGCTCTAAAGCTGGTGTAACATCGCTAGTTTCTGGTTGAGAACTTTCAACTTCGTTTACACTTATTAGTATACTTAGGTTCCTCGCCTTCCTCTTCAAGAATTTTGATTTCAGTAACTTCATCTGCTGTTTCATCTATTGGTTTTCTAATAGTTTTCTTTTTAATTTTTCTAGTTTTCTTTGTTCCATCTGGTGCTAAATATTCTTCAACAATATTTTCTTCTGGTAGTTCCACAACTGGTACAACCTTTTCTTCCAACAACTCTGGGAAGGGTTCATTATAATCGTGAACAGTAACTTTGGTAACTGGTTCCTTTTCGAACTCCTCCACAGTTTGTATCTTGGTAATTTCCATTTTAGAACCCTTCACCTTTTTAATTATTTTAGTTTTTATAACAGTCTTGGTGGGAGTGCCATCTTCCTTTTGGTCCATTATAACTGATTTTTGTTCAGGGAGTTCAACAAAACTTCGTTTTCATCAGGTTGTTTCACTCGAATAACCCTCTTCAATTTGACTTTCTTTAGCGGAATGGTCTCATCCTTTGAAATTGGCAACTCTTCGACAGTAATTATTGTCTCCGGTTTTTCCCCGTCTTTTTCAATAGTTTCAATTGTGGTCATTTCTTGGACATCCTCTTTATCTTTCTTAATAACGCGAGATATAACCTTCTTTTTCTTTATTTTGGTCTCTTTTGGTACTTCCTGAACATCTTCAGGTTGCTCATCCACCGGTGTTTCCTCACTTCTTCTTGGTGGGATTCTTGGCTGTTTTGGTACAACTTCGTTTTCTGACAATACTTTCATTGCTTTCTTAGCGGTATGGTCTCATCTTTGAATGGCAACTCTTCGACATCCATATTTCACTGTGGTCTTTCTTGGACTTCTCTCTTTCTTCTTATACGCGAGATATACCTTCTTTCTTTATTTGGTGGTTTTACTTCCTGAACATCTTCAGGTTGCTCTTCCACCGGTGTTTCCTCAACAGTGACAGTGGTTTCAGGTTGTTTGTCATCTTCTTCAACAGTTTCAATCTTCGTGACTTCATGCTTATCACCCTTCTTCTTCTTAATTACTCGGGTGCGAACAACCTTCTTCTTGGGTTTGCCATCTTCAGATATTGTCTCAACAACACGTACTTCTTCTGGTAGTTCTTTAACCTCTTCAGGTTGTTCTTCCACCGGTGTTTCCTCAACAGTAACAGTGGTTTCAGGTTGTTTGCCATCTTCTTCAACAGTTTCAATCTTCGTGACTTCTTGCTTATCACCCTTCGTCTTCTTAATTACTCGGGTACGAACAACCTTCTTCTTCGGTTTACCGTCTTCAGATATTGTCTCAACAACACGTACTTCTTCTGGAAGTTCCTGAACATCTTTAGGTTTTTCTTCTACCGGTGTTTCCTCAACAGTAACAGTGGTTTCAGGTTGTTTGTCATCTTCTTCAACAGTTTCAATCTTTGTGATTTCTTGCTTATCGCCCTTCTTCTTCTTAATTAGTCGGGTACGAACAACCTTCTTCTTCGGTTTACCGTCTTCAGATATTGTCTCAACAACGCGTACTTCTTCTGGTAGTTCCTGAACATCTTCAGGTTGTTCTTCCACCGGTGTTTCCTCAACAGTAACAGTGGTTTCAGGTTGTTTGTCATCTTCTTCAACAGTTTCAATCTTCGTGACTTCTTGCTTATCACCCTTCGTCTTCTTAATTACTCGGGTGCGAACAACCTTCTTCTTCGGTTTGCCATCTTCAGATATTGTCTCAACAACACGTACTTCTTCTGGTAGTTCTTTAACCTCTTCAGGTTGTTCTTCCACCGGTGTTTCCTTAACAGTCACAGTGGTTTCAGGTTGTTTGTCATCTTCTTCAACAGTTTCAATCTTCGTGACTTCTTGCTTATCACCCTTCGTCTTCTTAATTACTCGGGTGCGAACAACCTTCTTCTTCGGTTTGCCATCTTCAGATATTGTCTCAACAACACGTACTTCTTCTGGTAGTTCCTTAACATCTTCAGGTTGTTCTTCCACCGGTGTTTCCTCAACAGTCACAGTGGTTTCAGGTTGTTTGTCATCTTCTTCAACAGTTTCAATCTTCGTGACTTCTTGCTTATCACCCTTCGTCTTCTTAATTACTCGGGTGCGAACAACCTTCTTCTTCGGTTTGCCATCTTCAGATATTGTCTCAACAACACGTACTTCTTCTGGTAGTTCCTGAACATCTTCAGGTTGTTCTTCTACCGGTGTTTCCTCAACAGTCACAGTGGTTTCAGGTTGTTTGTCATCTTCTTCAACAGTTTCAATCTTCGTGACTTCTTGCTTATCACCCTTCGTCTTCTTAATTACTCGGGTGCGAACAACCTTCTTCTTCGGTTTGCCATCTTCAGATATTGTCTCAACAACACGTACTTCTTCTGGTAGTTCTTTAACCTCTTCAGGTTGTTCTTCCATCGGTGTTTCCTCAACAGTCACAGTGGTTTCAGGTTGTTTGTCATCTTCTTCAACAGTTTCAATCTTCGTGACTTCTTGCTTATCACCCTTCGTCTTCTTAATTACTCGGGTGCGAACAACCTTCTTCTTCGGTTTGCCATCTTCAGATATTGTCTCAACAACACGTACTTCTTCTGGTAGTTCTTTAACCTCTTCAGGTTGTTCTTCCACCGGTGTTTCCTCAACAGTGACAGTGGTTTCAGGTTGTTTGTCATCTTCTTCAACAGTTTCAATCTTCGTGACTTCTTGCTTATCACCCTTCGTCTTCTTAATTACTCGGGTGCGAACAACCTTCTTCTTCGGTTTGCCATCTTCAGATATTGTCTCAACAACACGTACTTCTTCTGGTAGTTCTTTAACATCTTCAGGTTGTTCTTCCACCGGTGTTTCCTCAACAGTCACAGTGGTTTCAGGTTGTTTGTCATCTTCTTCAACAGTTTCAATCTTCGTGACTTCTTGCTTATCACCCTTCGTCTTCTTAATTACTCGGGTGCGAACAACCTTCTTCTTCGGTTTGCCATCTTCAGATATTGTCTCAACAACACGTACTTCTTCTGGTAGTTCTTTAACCTCTTCAGGTTGTTCTTCCACCGGTGTTTCCTCAACAGTCACAGTGGTTTCAGGTTGTTTGTCATCTTCTTCAACAGTTTCAATCTTCGTGACTTCTTGCTTATCACCCTTCGTCTTCTTAATTACTCGGGTGCGAACAACCTTCTTCTTCGGTTTGCCATCTTCAGATATTGTCTCAACAACACGTACTTCTTCTGGTAGTTCTTTAACATCTTCAGGTTGTTCTTCCACCGGTGTTTCCTCAACAGTGACAGTGGTTTCAGGTTGTTTGTCATCTTCTTCGACAGTTTCAATCTTCGTGACTTCTTGCTTATCACCCTTCGTCTTCTTAATTACTCGGGTGCGAACAACCTTCTTCTTCGGTTTGCCATCTTCAGATATTGTCTCAACAACACGTACTTCTTCTGGTAGTTCTTTAACCTCTTCAGGTTGTTCTTCCACCGGTGTTTCCTCAACAGTCACAGTGGTTTCAGGTTGTTTGTCATCTTCTTCAACAGTTTCAATCTTCGTGACTTCTTGCTTATCACCCTTCGTCTTCTTAATTACTCGGGTGCGAACAACCTTCTTCTTCGGTTTGCCATCTTCAGATATTGTCTCAACAACACGTACTTCTTCTGGTAGTTCTTTAACCTCTTCAGGTTGTTCTTCTACCGGTGTTTCCTCAACAATCACAGTTGTTTCAGGTTGCTTGTCATCTTCTTCAACAGTTTCGATCTTCGTGACTTCTTGCTTATCACCCTTCGTCTTCTTAATTACTCGGGTGCGAACAACCTTCTTCTTCGGTCTGCCATCTTCAGATATTGTTTCGATAACTCTCACTTCTTCAGGGAGTTCTCTGACTTCTTCACGTATTTCTTCTACAGGAGTCTCTTCGACAGTTACTGTCGTCTCTGGTTGTTGGTCATCTTCCTCGACGGTTTCTATTTTGGTGACTTCTTGTTTATCACCCTTAACCTTCTTGATGATACGAGTACGAATCTTCTTCTTCTTAGGTTTACCGTCTTCAGAAATTGTTTCGATAACTCTCACTTCTTCAGGAAGTTCTCTGACTTCTTCAGGTTTTTCATCTACGGGAGTTTCTTCGACAGTTACTGTCGTCTCCGGCTGTTTGTCATCTTCTTCTACGGTTTCGATTTTGGTGACTTCTTGCTTACCACCCTTAACCTTCTTGATGACACGTGTACGAATCTTCTTTTTCTTGGGTTTTCCGTCTTCAGAAATTGATTCGATAACTCTTACTTCTTCAGGAAGTTCTCTGACTTCTTCAGGTTGCTCATCTACAGAAGTTTCTTCGACAGTTACTGTCGTCTCTGGTTGTTTGTCATCTTCTTCGACGGTTTCTATTTTGGTGACTTCTTGTTTATCACCCTTAACCTTCTTGATGACACGTGTACGAATCTTCTTCTTCTTAGGTTTACCGTCTTCAGAAATTGTTTCGATAACTCTTACTTCTTCAGGAAGTTCTCTGACTCCTTCAGGTTGCTCATCTACAGAAGTTTCTTCGACAGTTACTGTCGTCTCTGGTTGTTTGTCATCTTCTTCGACAGTTTCTATTTTGGTGACTTCTTGTTTATCACCCTTAACCTTCTTGATGACACGTGTACGAATCTTCTTCTTCTTAGGTTTACCGTCTTCAGAAATTGTTTCGATAACTCTTACTTCTTCAGGAAGTTCTCTGACTTCTTCAGGTTGCTCATCTACAGAAGTTTCTTCGACAGTTACTGTCGTCTCTGGTTGTTTGTCATCTTCTTCGACGGTTTCTATTTTGGTGACTTCTTGTTTATTACCCTTAACCTTCTTGATGACACGTGTACGAATCTTCTTCTTCTTAGGTTTACCGTCTTCAGAAACTGTTTCGATAACTCTTACCTCTTCAGGAAGTTCGCTGACTTCTTCAGGTTGCTCATCTACGGGAGTTTCTTCGACAGTTACTGTCGTCTCCGGCTGTTTGTCATCTTCTTCTACGGTTTCGATTTTGGTGACTTCTTGTTTGCCACCCTTAACCTTCTTGATGACACGTGTACGAATCTTCTTTTTCTTTGGTTTTCCGTCTTCAGAAATTGATTCGATAACTCTTACTTCTTCAGGAAGTTCTCTGACTTCTTCAGGTTGTTCATCTACAGGAGTTTCTTCGACAGTTACTGTCGTCTCTGGTTGTTTGTCATCTTCTTCGACAGTTTCTATTTTGGTGACTTCTTGTTTATCACCCTTAACCTTCTTGATGACACGTGTACGAATCTTCTTCTTCTTAGGTTTACCGTCTTCAGAAATTGTTTCGATAACTCTTACTTCTTCAGGAAGTTCTCTGACTTCTTCAGGTTGCTCATCTACAGAAGTTTCTTCGACAGTTACTGTCGTCTCTGGTTGTTTGTCATCTTCTTCGACGGTTTCTATTTTGGTGACTTCTTGTTTATCACCTTTAACCTTCTTGATGACACGTGTACGAATCTTCTTCTTCTTAGGTTTACCGTCTTCAGAAACTGTTTCGATAACTCTTACCTCTTCAGGAAGTTCTCTGACTTCTTCAGGTTGCTCATCTACAGAAGTTTCTTCGACAGTTACTGTCGTCTCTGGTTGTTTGTCATCTTCTTCGACAGTTTCTATTTTGGTGACTTCTTGTTTATCACCCTTAACCTTCTTGATGACACGTGTACGAATCTTCTTCTTCTTAGGTTTACCGTCTTCAGAAACTGTTTCGATAACTCTTACCTCTTCAGGAAGTTCTCTGACTTCTTCAGGTTTTTCATCTACGGGAGTTTCTTCGACAGTTACTGTCGTCTCTGGTTGTTTGTCATCTTCTTCGACGGTTTCTATTTTGGTGACTTCTTGTTTGTCACCCTTAACCTTCTTGATGACACGTGTACGAATCTTCTTCTTCTTAGGCTTGCCGTCTTCAGAAATTGATTCGATGACTTTTACTTCTTCAGGAAGTTCTCTGATTTCTTCAGGTTGGTCATCTACAGGAGTTTCTTCGACAGTTACTGTTGTCTCCGGTTTTTTGTCATCTTCTTCGACGGTTTCTATTTTGGTGACTTCTTGTTTATCACCCTTAACCTTCTTGATGACACGTGTACGGATCTTCTTCTTCTTAGGTTTACCGTCTTCAGAAACTGTTTCGATAACTCTTACTTCTTCAGGAAGTTCGCTGACTTCTTCAGGTTTTTCATCTACGGGAGTTTCTTCGACAGTTACTGTCGTCTCTGGTTGTTTGTCATCTTCTTCGACGGTTTCTATTTTGGTGACTTCTTGTTTATCACCCTTAATCTTCTTTATGACACGTGTACGAATCTTCTTTTTCTTTGGCTTGCCATCGTCAGATATAGTTTCGATAACTTTCACTTCCTCAGGAAGTTCTCTAACTTCTTCAGGTTTTTCATCTACGGGAGTTTCTTCGACAGTGACTGTTGTCTCCGGCTGTTTGTCATCTTCTTCTACGATTTCGATTTTGGTAACTTCTTGTTTGTCACCCTTAACCTTCTTGATGACACGTGTACGAATCTTCTTTTTCTTGGGTTTTCCGTCTTCAGAAATTGATTCGATGACTTTTACTTCTTCGGGAAGTTCTCTGACTTCTTCAGGTTGTTCATCTACAGGAGTTTCTTCGACAGTGACTGTTGTTTCCGGTTGTTTGTCATCTTCTTCTACGGTTTCGATTTTGGTGACTTCTTGCTTATCACCCTTAATCTTCTTGATGACACGTGTACGAATCTTCTTTTTCTTGGGTTTTCCGTCTTCAGAAATTGATTCGATGACTTTTACTTCTTCGGGAAGTTCTCTGACTTCTTCAGGTTGTTCATCTACAGGAGTTTCTTCGACAGTGACTGTTGTGTCCGGTTGTTTGTCATCTTCTTCTACGGTTTCGATTTTGGTGACTTCTTGCTTATCACCCTTAATCTTCTTGATGACACGTGTACGAATCTTCTTTTTCTTGGGTTTTCCGTCTTCAGAAATTGATTCGATAACTTTTACTTCTTCGGGAAGTTCTCTCACTTCTTCAGGTTGTTCGTCTACAGGAGTTTCTTCTACAGTTACTGTAGTCTCCGGTTGTTTGTCATCTTCTTCTACGGTTTCGATTTTGGTGACTTCTTGCTTATCACCCTTAATCTTCTTGATAACACGTGTACGAATCTTCTTTTTCTTGGGTTTTCCGTCTTCAGAAATTGATTCGATGACTTTTACTTCTTCGGGAAGTTCTCTGACTTCTTCAGGTTGTTCATCTACAGGAGTTTCTTCGACAGTTACTGTTGTCTCCGGTTGTTTGTCATCTTCTTCTACGGTTTCGATTTTGGTGACTTCTTGCTTATCACCCTTAATCTTCTTGATGACACGTGTACGAATCTTCTTTTTCTTGGGTTTTCCGTCTTCAGAAATTGATTCGATAACTTTTACTTCTTCGGGAAGTTCTCTGACTTCTTCAGGTTGTTCATCTACAGGAGTTTCTTCGACAGTTACTGTTGTCTCTGGTTGTTTGTCATCTTCTTCTACGGTTTCGATTTTGGTGACTTCTTGCTTATCACCCTTAATCTTCTTGATGACACGTGTACGAATCTTCTTTTTCTTGGGTTTTCCGTCTTCAGAAATTGATTCGATAACTTTTACTTCTTCGGGAAGTTCTCTGACTTCTTCAGGTTGTTCATCTACAGGAGTTTCTTCGACAGTTACTGTTGTCTCCGGTTGTTTGTCATCTTCTTCTACGGTTTCGATTTTGGTGACTTCTTGCTTAGCACCCTTAACCTTCTTGATGACACGTGTACGAATCTTCTTTTTCTTGGGTTTTCCGTCTTCAGAAATTGATTCGATAACTTTTACTTCTTCGGGAAGTTCTCTAACTTCTTCAGGTTGTTCGTCTACAGGAGTTTCTTCTACAGTTACTGTTGTCTCCGGTTGTTTGTCATCTTCTTCTACGGTTTCGATTTTGGTGACTTCTTGCTTATCACCCTTAATCTTCTTAATGACACGTGTACGAATCTTCTTTTTCTTGGGTTTTCCGTCTTCAGAAATTGATTCGATAACTTTTACTTCTTCGGGGAGTTCTCTGACTTCTTCAGGTTGTTCATCTACAGGAGTTTCTTCTACAGTTACTGTTGTCTCCGGTTGTTTGTCATCTTCTTCTACGGTTTCGATTTTGGTGACTTCTTGCTTATCACCCTTAATCTTCTTAATGACACGTGTACGAATCTTCTTTTTCTTGGGTTTTCCGTCTTCAGAAACTGTTTCGATAACTCTTACTTCTTCAGGAAGTTCTCTGACTTCTTCAGGTTGTTCATCTACGGGAGTTTCTTCGACTGTTACTGTCATCTCCGGCTGTTTGTCATCTTCTTCTACGGTTTCTATTTTGGTGACTTCTTGTTTGTCACCCTTAACCTTCTTGATGACGCGTGTACGAATCTTCTTTTTCTTTGGCTTGCCATCTTCGGATATAGTTTCGATAACTTTCACTTCCTCAGGAAGTTCTCTGACTTCTTCAGGTTGTTCATCTAGAGGAGTTTCTTCGACTGTTACTGTTGTCTTTGGTTGTTTGTCATCTTCTTCGACAGTTTCGATTTTGGTGACTTCTTGTTTGTCACCCTTAACCTTCTTGATGACGCGTGTACGAATCTTCTTTTTCATGATTTTACCACCATCGGTTATAGTCTGAACTTCGTGAATTTCTTCGGGCATTTCTGTTATTTGTGGTGATGTGACTTGTGTTTCTGTGTGTTCAGGTGTATGAATGGTTTGTGTTGTATCTGTATAATAGAATGATGTTATGTTTGTTAGTTATTGTCATTTTGTATGTGTTTTGTTGTTTTATTAATCGTGTGTATTGTGTTTTTTGTGGTTGGGTATCGATTGGGGCCCTGAGAAGTACTACGCCATGTTCTATACATATAAGAATTGTGTACTTACCAGATATACCTGTTACCGTGTATGTTTTATGTGTTTCATGGTCGCCCTGTATCTGTGTAAATTTCTGTAATTATGGATGATTTGACTATTGTCTCGGTAAATACCTCATCTGTAAATTTTTGATCTGTTATTTCGGATTGTTGAGTGTTTTCGTGTACTTGTACTTGTGTTCGAACGGGTGTAGCAATAATGGCTTGTTCCAATTTAGTAGGGGTAACTTTAGTTTGTGAAATTTGAGTGCTTTCTGTTGGTGATGTATCGAGTGCTTGTTCTTTTTGTAACACTAAGGGGAAATATTGTTGCTTTATAAGATTGGGATTAACATTTACAGAAGCTGTTTGTGATTCAATAGTTTGATTTGGTTTGATTGTGGCAAAAGTGTCAGTAGGTGTTTGTGTAACATTGAGAGCCAATTTCATGTTTTCAAACGAAAGTGTTGCATTGGCATTATCAAGTGCTGGCTGGTAAATTTGTGCTATGGATTCAATGTTCTCATAGACATTTAAAGTGCTATTGTCATATGCTTGGTGTGTTTGTGCTGTTAATTTGGCTTCTGAAGTGTTTTTGGGTTTCTGTGTGTTCAGGTGTATGAATGGTTTGTGTTGTATCTGTATAATAGCCTGTTACCGTGTATGTTTTATGTGTTTCATGGTCGCCCTGTATCTGTGTAATTTCTGTAATTATGGATGATTTTGGACTTATTGTCTCGGTACATACATCATCTGTAAATTTATCAATAGTTTTATAATCTGTGACATCGTGACTTTGATCTGTTATTTCGGATTGTTGAGTGTTTTCGTGTACTTGTACTTGTGTTCGAACGGGTGTAGCAATAATGGCTTGTTCCAATTTAGTAGGGGTAACTTTAGTTTGTGAAATTTGAGTGCTTTCTGTTGGTGATGTATCGAGTGCTTGTTCTTTTTGTAACACTAAGGGGAAATATTGTTGCTTTATAAGATTGGGATTAACATTTACAGAAGCTGTTTGTGATTCAATAGTTTGATTTGGTTTGATTGTGGCAAAAGTGTCAGTAGGTGTTTGTGTAACATTGAGAGCCAATTTCATGTTTTCAAACGAAAGTGTTGCATTGGCATTATCAAGTGCTGGCTGGTAAATTTGTGCTATGGATTCAATGTTCTCATAGACATTTAAAGTGCTATTGTCATATGCTTGGTGTGTTTGTGCTGTTAATTTGGCTTCTGAAGTGTTTTTGGGTTTTTGTGTGGCTAAAGGTTGTGCATTTTCGTGGGTTATAACTTGAGTTTCTAACATATACGTACTTTGTATATTTACATCTGTAGACGATTTTTCAACAGCAGGCTCTTTTGTTTCTAATTTACCAACTAATACTGAGGTTTCTTGATCCGTAGTTGTAGAAGTGATCAGAGCATCTGTTAAGCTTACAGAAGCTTTTTGTTGGCTTTTGTCTTTGGTCGCAATATTATCTACGGTTTCGTAAGGCGTTACAGTGGAGATAATTAATTTTCCAGATTCTTGCTGTGAGTGAAGTGGTTGTACATTTTCAGCCATAGAGGCAATATCCAAATGGGAAACATTTGTTTCAGGTAAAATTTCTTCAACTGTAGTAGCTTGTAGTTCAGGTAAAGCCATTGATGGTTTTCCATCCTGAAGGTCGGGCTTAAAGTCACCGCTCTCCTCACCTATAGCATCAAAGGTCTGTACAATAGAGGTTTGTAACATTGTGATTTGACTTTTAACGCTGGCAGGCTGAGTTTGTTCATACGCTTGCAAATGTTCTTCCATCTTTATGGGTTCTTCATATGTTACAGTTGATTGCACAATTTGTGCCTGAAGATTGGGGATATTGTCTGTAATATTTGCATATTGTTCCTGCCTTTTCTTGAGTTCATAGGTTTCCGTAATAGTGGAAAGTCCTACATTTTCTTCAGCCAATGCAGTCTTTAAGTTTTCATGTGTTACTGAGGCTTTCTCGGTTTTATAGACTGAACTTTTAATTTCGTTTTCTTTTATATAAACAGGTTCTTCTTGAACTATTTTGATCTGATTGTCACTGGTAGTAAATATTGTCTTTGCAATATTGGATTTAAATTCTGGCTTGTCTGCAAAGGGTTCGGCACCTTCGAAAACTGTTATTTCAGTTACAAGTTTTTCATTAATATTTTGTTTAGTAGATAGTTTTTCAATTTGTTGTGGCTTCGGAGTTTCAGTATCAATCTGTGTTTCTTTTTCTAGGACTGTGGTAGCCTGGATCGATTGGGCGAAGTGGGCTTTATCATTTAGAGTTTCGGTAACCTTTTGTTCTAGATACGTTATATGGCCTAAATCTCCTATATTTTCCGATGGGGTCGTCTGTAAGACCTGTATCTCTTGTTGTTTGCTATGCAAAGCTGATTTTGCTGTATAATTGTCTGGGCTGAATGACTTAAGCTCTGACTCGCTTTGCATAATCGTTTGTACTAATTGGAGTTGAGCGTTTGTTTTGGTCTCTTCGAGATGAGATTTTGCCATAACCTCGTTAGGCTGTTCCATTTTAAAAAGCGGAGTTTCTTCAAATGCTGTGGGCTGCGTTATTATCATTTCCCTTAGGGTACCTTCAATGAATCCCTTTGCGATTTCCTTTTGAGTATTAAAACTGTCCAGAGGCTTTTCTTTTTGCAAAACATCGTCAAGAGTTTGAACTTGTATTGGCTTGTAGCGTTCGTCTAAGATTATATTAGCTAAAGACGAGGGTTGCTGCTGACTATCTAACTTTTCCAATTCCTCAACAGCTTGAGTTTCGATTGTAGTCAGTTCTCTATTGGCTGTGCCGATAATGGATTCAGCTTTTGCTATTTGTGGTTGTGTGTGCTTTAGCAATGGAGAAAATTCTTGTGTTTCAGTTTCTTCTATAACTGGTAAAGTGTGTTCGCCAGTTGCCTGAACTTGGGCAGGTTCTGTTAATTCCGGTTTAGTGTATGTTAAAACGCCCTCAAACTCGGCAGTTTGTGGTGTTTCTACAAGTAAAGGCTGCTGGAGAACATGATCGACTTTAGCCTTAAGCTCTGGTATTTGGTCGCTCTGTGGCAGTTCTTGTGCATTTTCCAGAACTTGAGATTTGTCTGAAGTACCTACAAGGAGGTGTCTATCATCTGTAGCTATTTTGATCGTAGTTGGTGTTGTCTGATAATGTTCTATAAGCTCTGTACTTTCCAATAAATTTACATTTGTTTTTACCGGCAAATTATGCTCGTCTGTAAGCTTCTCAATAGCCTGTTTCGGTGATTCTTTATGCTCTTTCAGATTCTGTTCCTGATCCAAAATTAAAGGAGCATACTCGACTATAGTGTATGTTGTTGTTTCTTGTACTGTTTTAGTAGAATGTTCTTTCGTAGTGCTGGGCCGTTTTATATTTCTGTCCGTTAAATCTTCTAAAACTAAAACTTCCTGGGTTATCGTTTCATTTAATAGATCACTAGTGGATTTAATTTGATAGCTTTTAGGTTGTAATAGCGTTGATTCGGCTACGTTGTCTTGTAGTAGGACGTTTGCTGTTACTGGTATTTTAAAATTGATATCTTCTGTTGAAATTTTAGCCGAATCAGCGAGATGGGATTTGGGTTTGAAATCTTCTAATGCTTCCAAAAGCTGTTCCTTGTGTTTGACAGCAGCTTGTGTTTGAGTAGTGATGCTAGTTTGAGCTTCTTGACTCCGATTTATATCGACAATATCTAAAATGTTTTCCTGTTCATATACATTCACGTCCTTTACCAATAATTCTTGAAGTGTTTCAGTATCTTTAATTTGTACTTTTGCACCGAGTGACTCTACATCTTTGAATTTTTCAGAAGTGTCGTAAAATGGTTCTTCTTTTATGAGTGGAGCTTTAAAGAGATCTTCATTTAACTTAGTATTTGCTGAAACTTCTGTAGGGCTTATGGAATTCTGATGATAACATTTCTCTTTCCGATATTGTAACCATTCCCACATTTAAAGCCTCGTTTTCCACCATAGAAATATTTGTTATCTTAGTTTCGACTTTGGTCTGTGAATCATACTTTTCCGTAGATTCTATGCCTTCTGTAATTGCGGTTAAGGCTGACGTTGTAAAACCCTCAACTAATTTGCATTCACCATGTTGAGTTCCTTGATCGGGTTGGGTCAAAGCATCCGTATGTTCTATTGCTTGTTCCCTGAAGGTTTGGGCTATGTTTAAAACATTTGTTGTTGACGTAATTACTTGTTTAGGAGAAGGTTTTTCCGAAGTGGATAAATTAATTTCTTTGTCATGAACATCTATTGCCGAAATTACCAAGGGCTGTAAGGGTTGCATTTCGGTTTGAATGTGCTGTTTACTTGGTAGTTCGATATCTTTTAAATCCTTTGTTGTGTGTAATGTTAACGGAGCGGAAATTTCAGTTGCACGTTGTTGCACTGTGTTGGTAGTAGGAGTTATTTGTTCGCTGACAATTTTAATATTGCTATCGACCGGACTCTCTAAAACGGTTAATTCCCGACTCTCCAAAGCCCTGAGACTGTGTTCATTTTGCTGGACAATAGCTTGATGTGTTAATGGCTGGTCAGGTTGTAGATGCTCTTTGGATGTCTCGCTAATATTTATTTCATAAATTTCAAGATTGTTTAAGTTCGTTGTAAACTGTGATCGAATATGCACAGCTTCCGGTTTATGAGTGTCCATTTGTTCATGACTATCCATTAAAATAATGTCCATTGTTAGACTGGCATTAGTAACATCTAAATTACTTAGTGCATGTAGTTCTTGAGGTTGAAACTCTTCTAAAGGTTTGGCATTTGACTCTGTTTCCTGGAGACAAACGATCGGTGCTTTAAGATCTCGCAAATTGCTAAGCTGGTGTGCAATTTGTGCTTCAGGTATTATTAGAGGCTTTACGTCACTCTCTTTTTCTACTGCTTGTTGGGCGGAAATAATAATAGCTTTTGGTTGCTCTATTAAACTTGAGATCACCGAGGCCTGTGTGTGGGTTTCGGTGTCTTTAAGGTGACCTTCTTTTTCTTGCACAGTGATATCGAAAATATCGGCTACCACAGTAGCTGTATTTATGTCGCTTTTAATTTGCTCTACTGTGGGAATTTGGAAATCTTTTTCTTTAATTGTTTCATAGATTTGATTCTCTAAAGTTTCGCCTAATACAGAAGCACTAGCTATTGAGGGTTTACCTTTTTGGGTCGACGAAATTTCTTCGATTTTAAGTTTATCCGCATGCTCTATAGGTTGTGCTATATTCACTTCATTTGAAGAAAGTGGTCTTACCTCTTTTTGTATTTTGGCTTTAGAAGAAATGATTTCAGGTTTAACCAATTTCTGAGGCTTAGCTTCATCGATAAAATCTTCATGTATTGTCAAATGTTTCTTTTGTTCTTGTACCACGGATGCTTGTTTCTCACCCGCCGAATAGTGTAATTTTAATTCCTCCAAAGGACTTTGAAGATCTGGCTGTGTTGCTTGATAACTCTCTAATAACGTAAGTTTATCAGCTGCCCTAGCGGCTATTTCTAGTGTTTGTGGCGGTTGGTATTTTTCCACTTCTAAAGTTTTATGTTCAGAAACTTCCATAAAGTTTTGAATTTCTTTTACAGACGTTGTAGCCTTTACATGCTGGGGAGTCGGCGAACTTTCCAAGAATTGTTCTGTTTCTTGGGTTATTATTTCTTTAGTTGTAAGAGATTTGTGTTGCACAAATGTCGTTTTCGGCGTTTCTGTTTGTGGTTGCAAATGTTTACTCCAATCTTCGGTAGTATCATGCGGTAATATCTCTTGCATTTCGACAAAAGTATCCGACGGCACTATAACTTGATTTGTGGTCGCTAGTTTGGGTTTTGAAGGAAGTTTAGCTTGGCTTGTGGTTTCTTCGCTAACCACCTGCTCTATCTCTAAACTAGTTTTGGGCACAATATCTGCTTTACTCGTAATATATTCTAATAACGGTTTGTCCTCCTTTAATCTATCTGTGGACTCTACTATGGTTACTTGTGTTAATTGCTGAGCCTCTTGACTTTCCACTTCCTTTATGGCATGTTGTTCTACCATTCCCAAAGGTTGTTTTGGTGTGGTAGTCTCCTCCACTAAAGGTTTTTCAATAGAAAGAGGTTTATGCTCTTGTAGGTCCTTCCTCTGATAAGCTGTCTTAACTAGAGTCTTCTTTGGAGCAAATATTTGAGGCATTTCCCCCATTACTACTTCCTCAGTTGTAGTAACTTTGAAATTCACTTCTTCAACCTTTTCACTCACAGCTTCCTTAATCACTTGCTGAGGCAATTTGAACGATTGCTCCACATCCAAAATCTGATCGATTTCTTGAACCAAAACTGTTTGTTGGGCAATTAATTTCCCCTGAGCCTTTTGTGATTTGGGTCGCTCTTGCGAAGCCACTAATGGCATTTCTGCAGTTGCCAGGGTTTCCACGGTATCTTGGGGCAAAGTTTGTAGAAGCAGTGTTTCGTATGTGGGTGTAACAATGTTTTCAATGTTCTCCTCTTCCAAGGATTGCATATCCAGCTCTAATGCCTTTTTAGTTTTCCTATGTTTCTTCGGTTTCTCTATGACAAGTGTTTCTTCATGTTTTGCCACAAAATGTTCTTCTTCGAATTCGAATTCGATTTCGTCTTCGGTTTGAACTTCTTCGTGTTCGTGTTCATGTTCTTGTTTATGTTTAAGTTTTTTCTGCTTTTTGATTCTTTTATCTTTTTTAATGATTTGCTGTTGTTCTTGTTGTTGTTGAATTTGTTGTTGTACTTGTATTTGTACCTGTTGTTCCTGTATGTATTGTATATCCTGTTCCCTATATTGTTCATGTTTTATTTCAACTTGTTCTTGTTCCGTAATTGATTTATTTGTTGTTGTTGTAGCACTAGATGTTGTTGTTGTTGTTGTTTCTGTGAATTGTGATTTGTAAGTAATTAAAACTAGATTTTTTTTGTTGATCTTAACGCATTTTTTTTTTTGTTTTTTTGGTGGATTGTATACACTAGTTAGAAGAATGGGACAATTATTCGGTTTTAATTTCACATTTTTGTAGGTACAAACTTTTTTTTTTAAATTTTTCTTTTTTTGGTGGTTTTATTGGTAACATTTCGTTATTATTATTAATAAAATATTTAATTTTTTTTTAGTATTTATTCGTTTTAGTACTGTACAGCGATATTGTAGATTAGAAAATATTTCAAAGATTTTTTTTAGTTTCGTTTTAGTAAATTTATGTTCATGTACCTTATACACACAAAAAAATGGTGAAAATAGGTGATTGATTGCTATCAACAGACAAACAGATTTAAGATGGTAATGAAATAATAATAATTTGAATATATTCTAGAAATAGAAATTATCGCAAGTCGTGTATTTTGTGTCTAAAAGATTAAAATTTCATTTTTTTTTGTTAACAGGTGTAACCAACTTAACATCGAACCCAACTTGTCCGCATAGAAAACCCTGTACGACAAGATATCAGGGTATTAAGATGTATTAATGCCATCTACATATGTATGTATGTACAGTGAAAACGCTACTAACGGACACCTCCCATAGGACTGGAATACAATTTTCTGGTTCAAAAAAAATATCTTTTAAAATTTTGCAAACAGCATATTTTGAAAAGGACGATCCTAATGTAAAATTGAAATATGGATCTTTGAAGAATCAAAAGTAATTGAATGTTGTATAAACTCAAGTCTCTGACCAAGTAGCAAAACCAATAAAATAATTGAGGAGCTTTTGCCATTACAAAATGACTTCTTGAAAATAAGTTTTAGTAAATACTAGAGGTGTACACAAGACATATAAAATCGCACAAAATTGCATATTTCTCAAGATCGAATATTGATTGTAGCTGGAAATATAAATAAGTGCGAAGCAAAGATAGAGTACACAAAAACAACTGCATTCGTAAACCATTGTACAACAGTATAAAAGAGAGTTGTGTGCAGAGTGCAACAAAAATATTGTACTCTTCATAGAGTCACAACATGCATTTCTTTCTTTGCTCTAGGCAACCGAACATCTTCGTCGATGCCAGCATTGCCAGTAACTTTTTTAAACTTTTTATTTCTGGGAAAAAACCTTTTTTTACACTACTGATATTCATATGGCAATACTGAAAATTTTGCTTTAGTAGTATAATATGCTCTTACAACACAAAGCATAGTTCCGTTACTTCACAGCCAAACGAGTGCTGTTGTATACATACATATACATAATTGGTCATTACAACCCTTCAATCAGGATTATAGACCTAGCTTCTCACACTACTTATGTTGTGTGTGTTAATTTTTATACATAAGTGGCGGGACCTACTGTTTAAAGTCGATTTCGAACGACAGATTTTTGAGAAACTTTTCATGGCAATTTTATTTGCTCTCAGAGTTTTTGCCAGAAATCTGCAGAGAGGAAATCGCCGAAAAAATACTTTTTGTATTTTATTTTGATGTCTGGCCTGGGACTCGATCCCTGGTTTTACGTCTAATAAGCCAGCACACTACCTACTAGATCACGGCGACTTGTATACATTGAATAAATGAGAAATACACATTTCAGTGCACTAGTAAAATCAAGAACAATAGAAAAGAGTACACTACAGTATTGCATTCGGTGAAGTGTAAGCTAGTAGAATGTCTTGTGCACACCTCTAATATGTACATATCGCTTCTTTATTGCTGCAACATAGTCATATCTCAAAAAAACTTGAACGTGGCAAAATGCGATTTAAGTTTTCAAGGCATAAGTCCTATGATCTAATTGCCGCAAACACTTTTTGCTATAATTTCGGCTCAGCTTGGGATATAAAACTAATTTTTTTTAGTAACTATAAATTTTTAATTTTTCGAGGATATGACTATGTTGCAATAAAGGCGCGATATGTATATAAAGTTGTATGATTTCCCTTTTTAGTAGTCATTGACAGATTCAAAAATGTAACAAAACAAAACATTTTGGAAAATAGGTGCTAATGGGTGTGGTTTTTTCAATATTTATTATTGGGAATAATTAGACTGCATGAAGCATTTTGCAATCTGGAGATAACATTAATTATAAAAAGAATTTCCTTTCTACAAATGGATCAGAAGTTGATACGATGTAAAGGCAAAGGTCAAAGAAATAAGATTCTCATGGATTTTCTGCATCAAATGGATGGCTAATAAATAATAGCACAAAGTCCTAATATTTTAATAGTGACCGTTAATGGTCAAATCTGCTGTAACGATGTCCGCCTATGGGAGATTTCGAGGTATATGTTTCATAAATAATGTTAGACTGTTTCATCAAAATTTGTTGATTATTTTTGACCAAAAAAAAAAATGTATATAAAGAGGATCACACGGGGATATTAAAATGCTTGAATATCTTACACAATAATGATAAGCTATCATAAGCTGCTATACATTTCATAATAGTAGATGTCCATAGGATAATTATTTGAAAAAGTTTTCAAAAAAAGTTTTGGTTGACTTTTAGTGTGAGCACCAAATTCGATTCGTTTTTTATTTCTTTGGTAAACTCTATGATACATAGACTCTTCTATATTGGAAACAGACTTGCAATAAATTCATTTCTATTCCTTTTAACTCTTATTTTATTTATGTATGTTAGATTTGTAAGTAAAACTTACCTTCTCTTCAAGTCCGGTTTTCAAAGCAATGGATTTAAATTTCTTGGGCATTGTTTACTAATTAGGCAGATGCAGATTCAGGCATAAGCAAAAACCACCATTAACATACAATATTATGTTGTTCGTAAGGCTTTCCAAGATGGCGATGGATGTTACTTAAAAAAATAGTGTTAAAGAGTGTTCCTTTTTTTGTTTTTGTTTCTTGGTGTCTGATGTAAACAGAGAAAGACTCTGGTCTGGTTTTGATAAATTTGTTGGTTATTTTGGACGAGATAAGCTTATATGATAACAGAATATATTTGAGCGATTGAAGCAGTTAAAAAATTTGCAGCAGCTTTTAAATAGAAACTTTTAAAGAGAGAATTAATAAAGATTAGTAATTTTATTGATTTTTTTTTTGTTTACATATGGCTGGTTACTGGCGTTTGTCCTGGAAAAAGTTAAAGGAGTTGGAAAAAAAAAGTATTAAAGAGAAAAACAATGGAGGAGTGTATTACTATTATAGGTCAATATACATATGTATGTATAATCAATTGTAAATGTTTTCCATCTATTGATATTAACGATATTCGGTTAAAGTTATTCTTAATACGTTGACTGCCGCCGCAATTTTTAAGAAAACTGGCTTAAAAAACGACAGTAAGTACGAGATAACTCGTAGTTACTAGGCCAAAAAAGGACAGTAAGTACGAGATAACTCGTAGTTACTAGGTAGATAACTCGTAGTTACTAGATACATAACTCGTAGTTACTAGGTAGATAACTATGAGTTATTTCGTACTTACTGCAGTTTTTTGCCAGTTTTTTTAAAAATTGCGGCGTAGTTACTAGGTAGATAACTACGAGTTATCTCGTAGTCGCTAGTCAACGTGTTAATATAACAATACATAGATAGAAACCATTTAATACAAATTCAGTGTGTTACCATAAATGAAACAGTTTTTATTTCGAGTTTAAAAATAGATTATTTGTTTTTGTTTGGTATTTTTTTTTCGTTAATATGTTGTTTTATTTACGAGTTAATATTGTTTTATTATTATTATTAATATCGTATTAAATATAATTTTAAAGTATTTCTGCACGAGTTAATTATGTTGGATTTTATATTAAAAAAAAAAACAAGGTTTTTCTTGGTTTATTATTTTAATAGAGTATTTTTTGAACAATATTTAGTGGTCGTTTTTATGGGATTTAGTTTTTTTTTTTATTATTTATATTTAAAATTATTTTACAGTGGTTCTGAATCTTCAATTTGCAAACCTTCTTCGACTATAATCGTACGCTCCTCGACGAATGTTTCCTCTATTTTATTTAATTTTTATTTTGGTGGCATGGTTAATAATGTTGTTGCAAGGAAAGCATTGTTTTAAAAGCATTTCATACGGCCAAAATTAAATATAATTAAAAAAAAAAGTAAAAAAAAAACGTTATTTAATTAGCAATGATGATATTCAATTAAAATTACTTAAAGTGTTTAGGAATTGCACTATGCTTTAAGGCTTCAAACAAACCATCATTTAATCTGAACTTACCAATTTTGATATGAGTCACAGCTTCATTACTTTCATATACATGGCTAGTTTCTACAGTCCTCTATATATTATAATTTAGACAGTTTTTTTTTAATGGAATTTTACATGAAAATAATTTAAATAATAAGAAACATAATAATAAAATTATTAAAATCTTTCCATTATTTTTAACTATACTATAATACATATTGATATTGAACAATTAACACAAAACAATTTGAAATAATTTGAAATTTGTCTTCTTGTCTTTGTAGAAAACTCCCCAGTCATATGAAAATGGATAAAGTGGAGTAAGTCCTAATTATATAAGACAATTTTAAACTAATTTTAATAGCATAAGTCCTGTGTCTTAAGGCAGGATTAAGAGTTTTTTTTTTTTTTTTTTGAAGTATCATATTTTATATTTTAACAATTTAAATATTTCTGTTGAAGTAATTTGCCTTCTTTTCTTTCAAATTCTAAATGCATCTCCTAACGTGTTTATTATATTTGTGCCCATACGCGGCCAAAAAAAGGTATAGAAATGCAAGAACAATTGTTAAATGACTAGAACAATTTATTAAGAAATTTGTATGTACTTTGGTCTAATTGAGTTTTGAATGCTTAGGCCAACTGGATATCTTCTACACTCCACAGTTGATAACGGTAAAATCTTTTACTAAAATCTTTTAAAAGAAATTAAAATCCCATAACGCCTCATGGTAGTCTTAAAAGGTGTTACCAGAAGAATAGACAACAGCATATTGCATCTGAGCGAATTAAATTGCTGTTATTAAGTAAACATTTGCCAAGAAAGCACCTCCTCTGTAACTGCCCAGCCCTTAGTAAGTTGAAATTGAGGCACGGGCTTCTTTGAGGGTTTGAGACCCTCATGTCGAGAGGCGACATCAAGAATTTCCACGGATTCATTAGTAGCTTCATCAGTTTAGTCGCGTTTTCCATTTTTGTTTTGTTCAGGTTAGATTAGTGTGGTAGCCTTAATACCAAAAGCTCATTTGAGCACGCGCGGCCCCTTCTGCCGACGCAAGTGAAAGCAGTCACTGTACTCACCAAGTTCCTCCAAACCGAATAGGGAGAAGTTAGTCGCGCAAGGGCTGTTTTGATTGGTCTGTGTAATTCCTCCGATTCCTAATTCCTTTCCTTTTTTTCCTCCTATCCTGTCTATTATCCTCCCTTTTTAAGGAAGTTGTACGATGAGTCCATTCGATTTCCCAGTAATGTACTTACCTCAGTCGATAATAAGTACATGTTCTCTAACCTAACCTTTGTCAAGAAAAGTATTGTATCAAACTAACATTGTTGAAGTCATTAAGAATATTTTAAAATATTCGTAAAGTTTTGAATATACATATAAACGTCAGGGTTGTGTTTTTAGTTCTTAAAAAATAAAGTTGGTCGTTATCACAGTACAATAGTAGAGAGTGAATAGAATAATAACACGATGCGACTGTGATAATACATCCAGTTAATGCCATAGTGTAGGTTGTGAGTTTTGTTGAGTGGAACTTTAAAATAATTTTTTTTATATTTCTCGAACCCTTCAAACTTGTTTTATCTGACAGAAACTGTTTTTTTCATCTTTTCACACAAAATTATTGATGATCCAAATATTTTTTAACCTATTTTCAAAATCCAAAGATTTTTGAAAAGGGGACAAATTAGCCCTTGAAATGGTGTACATAAACATGCGGTTCAAACTTAAATGTTATGTGTTTTGACCAGGTAAACTTGGAAAATATGATTTTTTTTCTTAGTTTTTAAAATTTAGCTATCCTTAATTACAATATTTAATTAAAAAATATAAAACAAGTGATAACATTCTGAAAGTGTATTATCTTATAAAGAAATTGACACTTCGTTTAATCAAATCGGACACAAATTGTCATTGTTATTATTTAAGTAGTATACCAGTCGTGGTATATTTTTTATACAGTTTCAGTTCAAACAATTTCAGAATTTTTAATGGATCTTGATTGTTTATCGCAAAATGTGTCAATTTCACGTTTGCACGACGACTAGAAATCGGCTAATGTCAGAGTTTTTTGCAAATATTATTTTTCATTCCGCAAACATTTTCTAACTTCTGGCGTTTGCTTAAACGTGAAATTTACACATTTTAAGATCCATCCAAAATTCTGAAAATTTTTTAATCAAAAGTTCATTTGATAAAATGAATATATGAAAAATATAACTCGACTCTTTAGACCGATTTGATCAAATGAACTGTCAATCTCTTCACAAGATAATGTACTTTCAGAGGGTCATTACTCATTTTTTGAATTCAATTTTATTCATTATTTTTTAATTAAATTGTGCTACTATGAACGGACAACCTTTAAAAAATAAGAAAAAAAAAAAAAATACTCGCATTTGTCAAGTTTAACTCAACAAACCCCATAGCATATTAAGTCAAATAATATTGTATGTATATCGTGTTAAAGGCCCATCCCTCTCCTTTCTAATAAGGTTTAAATTTTGGACATTGATTCAAAAATGTTTGTGTAATCAATAAATTTGTGCGTAAAGTCAAAAAAAAAAAACAGTTTTTTATCAAATAAAACTAGTTTGGAGGGTTCAAGAAATATAACGAAGAAATATTTTTGACTCACCAAAACTCACAACTTAGACTATGTCATTATCTAGGTGTATTTAATTTTTTTCCCCATATTGAGTAGAGATTATAAAAAATAAATCGTTTAATTTGCGTATAACCCGATGAGAATGATTTTAGCGAAAGATATCAAATAATTTCCATTTCCATTTAAATGAATTCACCTTTGAACACTTTTTGTTTTAAATTTACGAGTGTCCTTAACTGTCCTTAAATAAATGAATCCAAAACGAGTATTAAATAATGATTCCCTATGTTTTTTAACACACACACACACACAAAGAAGAAGAAAAACATTTAAAATGAAATTGTAACGAAAGGAACGGAACGTCAAACAAATTACAACTCAAACTCCAAACCTCTTTTCCGGATATCTTCCAGTCTTGTGTTATAAAGTCTTCACGTACAAATTTCCTTATAACAGTTTCGATGGTAATTTCACAAGTTTGTATCATACGTATGAAGGCTTTAAAACCTACAGTTGCCGCTAATATGGTTTCATCTTCGGCTGATGATTCCGTTAGTATTTGACTAATTAATTCCTCATGACCTTCACGCTCGACCAATTGTACAAGAGCCGCTTGGGCTTCGGGTTTTTTCAAAGATATAAAAATGTTTTGCTCATACATATAGATAATTTCCATAATGGTACAACCATGACGTATTAAGAGACCCATGGTAGCCAAATCCCGTAAAGCGGATTCACCTATAGAGCCAAATGATTCAGCTTCAATGGTTTCCAAAAGTACATTGATTTCCTTGTGTTGTCGTATTTCTAAAATGTCTTCTAGTGTTATGGTTTTTTGGGATATTTTCGAACGTAATACGTTAATAGTTTCACTAATTGACACCGTTGATGTGGCTGTGGTAGTTGTAGTAATAATTTTCTTTTCCTCTGTCACAGTTTCTGTGATGGTCTTGAGTTCTTCATCGGCAATTTTACGATCCTGGACTAAAATCTCTTCTGATTTTCCACTTTGTTCTACCAAAATGGATACAGGTTGTTTGACTTTAGTTACTTCCATGGTGGTCTCAAATTGTTCGGCCGGTACTATTTCAATGGTGGTCGTTTCAATATGTGTCTCTTCCTCTTCGGAAGAGGTATATGCAGTAGGCACTATAACTGGTTTTGGCTTTTTCGCCACCTTCTTTTTACCCTTGCCTTTGCGGCCCTTACCAATCGTTACTTCGGTTTCAGTGGCAGTGGCCGAAATATCGAATTTACCTCTGGTCATGGTCATACCAATTTCATTAATCAACTTGCAAGTATAGTAGCCAATATCTTCGTAAGTTACACTCAAAATTGTCAAAGATGCATCCGATTCGCCCACCTCCATATGATATTTATCAGATTCCCTAAGCTGTACATTGTTATAATACCATTGAATATCTAGAATACAAAATGAATGCACATATTGGTGTGTGCGCAACGTTCAAAATTAAAACCAACTTCTCGCTATGACCCTAAAAATTTTCATATTTTCGTAATTGAGACTGTAAAGAAAAAAATACCTGGTTTTGGATTGCCGGCGAATTGTATTTTGAATTTGGCTTTTTCACCGACTGCCGCACGGCAGTCGTTCATTTCATTGACTAATGATGGCGTGCATTTAGCAGCTATAAGCAAAAAAATTAAAAGCAAAATAAAAATGTAGGCATTATTATTATCACTAAGTTCTACACTTAAATGCACACTAGAAATCATGAACTTCGAAAGATTTCGAATATTGTAGAATTGTAATGAATTTTGTTTATACTTACTTGTGTTCTTTTGGTGTAAAAGTAAAACATGAATGTCTAAAGTGGAGATTTGTAAAGGATAAGCATCAGGATAGAATTATTGACAGCTGGAATTTAACTTTTACGTTTTCTGTTTCAAAACAATTTAAATTAGGCTATTGTATCTCCTCTTCCTTCATTTATAGACTTGGTAACAATTTAAAGATTATTAAAAGCCAGAAAAACCTTAATTTTTATTATGATTTACTTATAATTTCGCATTGATGTCTACATTAAGTATGATTAAATGAGAAGGTTATACCTTAAACTTAAAGTCACCGTGGTCTAGTAGGTAGTGTGTTGGCTTATTAGACGTAAAGCATCGGTTCGAGTCACAGGCCAGACATTAAAATAAAATACAAAAAGTATTTTTTCGGCGATTTCTTCTCAGCAGATTTCTGGCAAAAACTCTGAGAGTAAATAAAATTGCCATGAAAATCTTCTCAACAATCTGTCGTTCAGAGTCGACTTTAAACTGTAGGTCCCGCCACTTATGTATAAAATTAACACACACAACATAAGTAGTGTGAGAAACTAGATCGATAATCCTGACTAAAGGGTTGTAATGACCAATTATGTATGTATACCTTGAACTTATCGCTGCTTATGCTTGATGTTTGGTGAAACTGTTGACTGAAATGACTGTGATTTACCGCGACCAGTGAAAAGAGTTTGCTGCTATGCTCCTCGACCAAATAAATGAAACATTGCCACTAGAAATGGATACTATTTTCAATTAGTTTCAAAATTTGAATAGTGTTATGACCATTCTATGCTACTATTGGTGCAACGGGCCGCTGTACATACCCAAGTGTACTTTGGTAATCAAAGCTTTCACTCGCCCTAACACTATAGTGTTTTCACACCAAAAATTAAAACCTGATTTTAGCATTGAAATCATAATCAGCTGATTTTGCGGTCACGCTATTGGTTTCCTTAAATCTGCTTTTAGCATTCATCACATTTATGATTGTACAACAACTGTTTTTGTTTTTATTTTGTGTTTTTTTTCTCAGTTGTTTTCAACATTTCTATGTTGATAGCCCTGATTTAGTACAGCGAAAACAAGGTTGTATTTTCTAAAACCTATTTAAATTCCAATTCGAAATAGGTTTTAAGATTGTTTTAACACAATAATCTTGTATTTTAAAACCAGGTTTTCTTTATTGTTTTAACGTTAAAACCAACTTTTGCATTAAAACCACTCACATTATAACCTAACTCTCCTATTTAATGTATTATCAATGTGTCACCATGCCCTGGAGGGATATTTGTGCAAAATGTTCACAAATATTTTCGATTGAGCGCTAAATATCTATGTTAAGAACACTGTATAAATCCACAATGTATGACATCGAAACAGGCTTAATACATTAAGGGCCATTGTTACAACTTGCCGTTAAACTTGGTTTTAGTTAAAGGTACCTTTAGCTAAAGGGAACTGTAAAATTAACTATAACTTATTTTCGTTATTTAAATAAGCATTTTAAAAAAATATGGCAGTGCCGGAACATTGTCGATAACACAGCTCAATTAAACAAGTTTCTTTTAAACGCGTTTTTTTTTGTCACTGTAGATGTCTGTATTTGAAGTTGCCATATTGAAAATAAAATACATATAATATGGCAAGTTCAAACATAAACTTAACTTTAAAAGTTAGAGTGAGGATGATCCTGCCTTTAGCTTGATGCTCACATCTACCATATTGTCTACGTGATCGTAACCAAATCACTTATAATAACGTCAATATTTTGGCATTTGATCGAATTGATAGAGAATCAATAGCGTTCTTTTGACCTAACTATTGTCGTGATCTATTTGGACAGGACAACCTTTGAGATCCACATACATAAGTAATTGGTCATTAGGAGCATCTTCTCATATCACTGATTTTGCCTGTGTTAATTTCATATATGAGTGGTGGAACGATAGATAGATTTTTGAGAAAATTTTCATGGAGTTTTTGGCAGAAATCTGCTGAGACGAAGAAAGTTGCCGAAGAAATAATTTTTTATATTTCATTTTGCTGGAGATATCTAACCTGGTGTTTGAACCAAGGCCTCACGTCTCACACTACCTACTTGACCACGGCGACTTGAGCTTGTTGTGTATTTTAAAAATTGTGGCTTTACTGGAATGCGTTGTACAGTCAAATCCGGTTATAACGAACTCCGTGGGACTAGAAAAAATAGTTCGTTATAGGCAATGTTCGTAATAAGCGGGGTGAAGTCATAGTAGAAAATATAAAATACAAAGAATTTTTTTCATTTATTAAAAACAAAAAGTATTTTTTTTTTATTAAAATCCAAAAATAAGTGTTAATTCTTTGTGTCTATCAGCTGATTAAATTATAATTTAATGCTGCCATATTAAATAAAAGTAAAGACTATTGCCACACTTCGAAGTTTTTTCTAAGGGTTCGTTATAAAAAAGGTAAAATGTATGAAATTTAATTACTGGGACCATTTAAAGTAGTTCCTTTTAACCGAGAATTCGTTATAAACGAGTTCGTAATAAACGAAGTTTTTTGTATGAAAATTGTTAATAAAAGATTTGGACTTGAAAATATGTACGTAATAACCAAGAATTCGTTATAAACGAGTTGTTTGACTGTACCATACTTTGTATTTTGATGCTATATTACTAGCCGAATGTAGTGTGGCCGTAAAGTAGCTTTATAAAAGAGGAGGATATTTGTTAAGGAGTCTAATACAGAAGGCATTCAAAATTTTACAAGAATTAATGTAATCATAATGCTTTTTCAAATTCTATCCTGAAGCTTATCAGTATCGTAAATAATATTCATTCCTAGATATTGTTTGATTATTTGAAAACTGAATTTGTTTGTCTGTTTTTGAATTAATGAGTAGTTGTTGGTGAGATTACATAAGCGTTTTTCTTTAATAACAGATTAGAGTACTTAATTAACTAATAAGTTTTACACAAAGGGAATTTAGAAAGCCTGGTGGAAGGTTCTAAAACTCCTTTATTTGGAATAATATTTTCAATTCTAAAATGTTAGTAGGCGGCAATAGAATATTTCTAATTTTTAAATACATTTTTCTAAGGATAAAGTGAAGCCAATAACTTAATTTTTGTCATCATATTAATAAAAGGTTAGTGAAATTTTGACCAATTAATGAAAACCAATAATTTTGAATATAAAATACTATTATCATCCAAAAAGTAAAAGATTGGTTGTTACTGAAAAATAGATTTTTATTATTGTTATTATTGAAACTATATGGCGTATATACTTGGGTAAATTTTGTGGTATTTGTGAACTAAATTTCTCTGTATAGTGGGGGCGGAGGGTAAATAAAAGCAGAGCTTTAGAACTTTTTACGATGCTTTCAAAAAGAGGACGACTAGGAGTTTCAAAGGTAACTACATATTACACAATATTTAGGTTTTAAATTTGGTTTTTTTTATTTTTATTTTAAATAAAATTACATATTTTACATAAAAAGACTAGGACTTATTATTATTATTTGGCAGGTCCATTATATTTGTTGAGATTTAAAAACGTAGACAACAATAGGTTAAGTTACGTAAAAGTAACAAAAAAAGGACACAAAAAGTGAGAGAGAGAGAGAGCGAGACAAAGAGAGAAGGAGAGAGAGACAGAGTTTAAAAAGATTAAGATTAAAAGGTGACAGAAGAGACACTTTTTAAAAGTATTGAGTTTTCTTTATTTTTTTTTTTGTTTTTTTTTTATAGAAAATATTAAAACACATATACACAGATATAAAGGGAAACACACATTGATTAAATATTATGTATATATAAAAAAAAATAATTAAATATAAAAATATATTTATCCAAATGTATGTATGTAAATTACAAAACATTTGCTAAATATATTTTCATTAGTTTTATATGAAAAGAATACATACCTTTAAGAGCCTTTTGCATTTCCTCCATATGTGTCACCCATTCTGGCTTACGATAATCCTTAGTACCCACAATGCCTAAAGTATTTGATTAATACAAAAAGAAAAATTAAATTTGTTTTTTAAAATTTAGTATTCTTAATCTTCTGTTACAACAATAAAAAAAAAATTATTTCTTTATATTGTATTGTTGTTGTATTATCAGTCAGTGTTATATAGTATACATAAGTATATTATAAAATAGTGTTTTTAAGGCTTTTAGGATTTATATATACAAGGAATATTTGGGAGAAAATAGGGGTTTAATTAGATAATTATTTCCTGTAAAAGCTGCAAATAAAATTTCATTATAATACTCATTATTATTATTATTATTATAGTTATGTTTTTTTAAATTATACCATAATTTATTGCGTGAAATATTTATACCTTCATCAACCGTAAGCAATGCTGTTGTTACTGCTACACCCAATGGATTGTGTGCTTCAAAACTAATTGTGCCCACATCATCGGGATAGATATTATTGATGACCAGCACTGATGTGCCATCTTCGAAATGTTCGATTTGATATTCTTCGGAAGCAAAGATTTCTTCGTTGTCACGTAACCATTTAACTTTGGGTTTCGGCTTTCCAGTCACCTTTACTTCCAATTTCGCTAATTCACCCTCTTTGGGTTCGATTTTTTCTGGTAGTTTTTTAACTATTTTCGGTGGTTGTTCGTCGATTGAGATCGTCTAGAAATCAAAAATCAAAAAAAGGAATTAAATTGTTTGTCAGAATAAACGTTGTTAATAAATTCTAAAAAAAAAAAATTTTTTATTTAGTGAAATTTCAACTGTTTTTTTTTCGTGATAATGTTGCCGAGGAGGTTATAGATTCCCCTACAAATTAGAGCATTATGAGTCAGGGAATTAATATGCCGATATTCATAGCATATTGTTAGCTTATTAGACGTAAATTCCGGGTTCGTATTCCAGGCCAGGCATCAAAACGAAATATGTGAACATATTTCTTCGGCGATTTCTGTTAAAAACTTTAAGAGTAAATAAAATTTGCCCTAAAAAGTTCCTCAAAATCTGTCGTTCGAAGTCAATGTTAAATTTTAGGTCCCGCCACTCACGTATGAAATTAGCGCATACAACATGTGCGGTGTGAGAAACTAGGGCCTTGTACAATAAGGCAATTCTAATTCCGAGTGCTGTATTTGTCACAAGTAACAAGTATAAACTTAATATGCACTGATTTACAGAAAAAAACGGGGACATAGAAACTCAGGCATAAATAAAATGGTTGTACATGGAATGTTCTACGTGTTATTGTGAAAGTATTTAGAAGGTCTAAAAAAAAATTAAAACTAAAAAGATTGACGAGATTCTAATTAAATTGTTTAGCTTGAATTGTATAATTGTGATCCTGATCAGAGATCAACAATGAATCGTTTTTTCGCTACTCAAAAGTATTCATGAAATTCATAACATTCGAAATATGTTTAGGTTTATATGCCTATACATTCGGATTCCTAAATTAAAAAAAAAAAAATTATAACACTCATAGATGATTCGAGTGATTCGAATCATTCATCAACAGTCTTAATTGTTATTGCAAAGAAGAAAGAAAATTCAAAGACAGCAACAAAGCATTCACACAACCTTCAAGTGAGTATTGTAGTGTTCGTATGCGAATCATACTTATTTTATGATTCTTGTAAATGATGAGTAAAAGGGAGTCGAAATCAACAACATCAAGTGTATTGTTAAGTATGTGCACGATTAGTACTTCATACTTTGAATATGAGTAGTATGCTCGAGGAAGAACTCGATGGGATCGCCATCGAAAATATTTTCGATATTTTTCCCATCGGGATCTTAATTATTTTCTACATGTACTCTGTGTTAGCCCCACCCCCTCAGAGGTATCTCATCCAGTAACTAGGCATTTGGTATAGCATTTTTTCTTGAGATTTCAAAATGATATTAACGGCGAGCTATCCATCTAAACTCTCTTAAATTTTTACTACTCTACTGTGTAGAAAGAAATGTTTATGACTGCCATTGAAAGATCAAATCGACGAAATTTCTTTTGTCATGAGAGATCTTTTAAATTAAATTACCTATAGTTTTTGGCTAAAAAAGCAGGAATTTATAAACGACAAAATATTGATCATTTTGAAATTTATATTTTGACAGTGCCATAGTATGTCAAAATTATTTTTTTTGATTAATGAAAGCAATTAAAAAAAAACGTATATATTTACCTTGTCTAGAAGATCTTCATCCGAAGCTGAGAGTCCAGTGATTTCAGAATCGGGGATATATTCAAATGCTGAAAATTATTAACACAAAATATATTTAATTAAACTAATTTAACATTTTCATAGAATCTAGATTAAAAATAAAATGAAGTCGAAACATGCTCTAAAACTACTTAAAAGACGGCACACAGATGAAGAAATGTATCAACTTATGGTAGAAATAGATAGAAAAATAGATTCACATGCCGTTTGTTGTTGATAGCAACTATAAAAATATGGTAGTTGCCGAAATCGAGTCGAAGGTTAGTAGAAATGTATTTAAAAAAAAATTTTTTTTGGGTAAAAGCGTTATTTAACACGTTGACTGCCGCGGCAAGTTTGATATTTTACACATTAGTGAGTACGAGATAATTCGTAGGTTTGGCACCCTAGGAAAGGAAAGCAATCTACGAGTTATCTCGTAGCCGTTGTCGACAGTCAACATGTTAACAGACAGATCACAGAGATGGGATAATAAATTAAATTTTGTAGTGTAATATTACGGTTTGCAAACATATTTTGTTCAGTGTTTAAGTTTAGTGTAGTAGTGCTCTATTATTTTTTTTTTTTTTATTTTTCTAATACATAAAGATTGCTCTTGATCACAGCCAGTCAGAATTTTGTGAAATATACCTTGTATGTTGACGGTTGTCTTTGTGAGAGTTTCACCAATTTTATTTGTGGCCACACACTTGTATTCGCCATCATTCTCAGGGAAAACTTCGGTTATTTGTAGCTGACAGTTGCCTTGGGCATCTTGTATAATAAGAGTTTCTTTATTTTCGACAATCTTTTCACCATTATGATACCATTCCACTCTGGGAGTAGGTTTACCTACAACCTTGCAGTTCAATGTTAATTTCTCGCCGTCCATAACCTCAATGGGCTCGATAAGTTCCTCAACAAAACGAGGAGATTCAAATTCTTCTGCCTCTTCTTGAGGTGCATCTTCCAGAAGGTGGACAGTAGCTGTAGAGGTTACAGAACCTCCAACATTTTCAGCCCGACATGTATAGGGTCCGGTGAATTTCTTTTCGAAATTGGCAATTAACAAAGTCGACTTATTGGCCTGTGTGACTATACGACATTCCGTTGAGCTTTTAATGGGTTCATTGTGTACAAACCATTGGAATGAAGAGAGAGGTTCGGATTCGACTATGGCTTCCAGAATGGCTACTTCATTTTCACCGAAATATTGGGGTTTCAATGGTTTTATGAAACGTGGTGGTTTAATTTCCTTACTTTGAGGCTCGTCGGTTACCATTACTGAACCAGAGGATTTGGCCTTCGCCTACCTTATTTTTGGCTGCCACTTCATATTTACCAGTACGTTTACGGTTCATGTTTACAATCTTAATAGTGGTGGTCGTTTCAGTGGTCTCAATGGTAACTTCCTCATTAATTTGAATTTCACGACCGTTGCGCAACCATTTAATTTCTGGTTTGGGTACACCATCATACTTAGCTTCAAACAGCAAAGTACCGCCATGGGGTATAACAAGAGCACTCAAAGGTGTAACAGTAGGGGCCTTGAGAATTTCCTTGGGTGGTGCTTCGTCGGCACGATTTAAAATATTGGCATTACCAATGGCACGTCCAAATTGATTTTGGGCCTGCACCGAGTAGGTAACCGCTTCATTTGGTACGGGGTTAATAACTTCCAAGGCAACGTCGCCGGTTTCCTCATTGTAAAACATTTGCACCGTTTCGCTAGGTACAACTTCTTCTTTGCCGCGATACCATTTGACTTGAGGCTTGGGTTGTCCAGTTACTTGGCATGTTACATGCACCTTAAGACGTTCGGGTTGTTTTTCCTCGATAAATTCAATTTTCAATGGTTTGGTGAATTGTGGTGCTATACCTTGTTCTTTTTCTAAACGTACATAATAAAAGTGTGTGTGAAAAGTGAATTAAAATATAAAAGAAAAGTATTTACAGTACAAGGTGATCGGAAACTACTAGAAATTTGAAATGGTAGGACTGTGGAAGGTTTACGTGCAAAAAAAAACTACTTATTCTCTAAGCTAATACCATGTCTCACTATTCTGGTTTAAGATATTTATTTTCTTTTCATAGATTATCTTTAGACTTACCCATAACAATATTGGTACGTGTGGTTGCTACTCCAGCCTCATTCTTAGCTTCACAAGTATAAATTCCAACATCACTGGGTGTAACTTTGGCAATCTTCAATTGAGCAACATCTTCCACGACGTTAATTTCGTATTTCTCCGATGCAAACAGCAAAATATCATTGAAGTACCACTTGATTTCAGGGAATGGTATACCTTCGACTTTGCATTCTAAAACAGTAGGTTCTTCCGGTACACACATACGTGGTCGAAGCTTTTCGGTAATACGAGGAGGTTTGACTTCCTTCTTTTTCTTTTTAACAATTTTGCGAGTCTGCTCAATAACCTCTGAGGTGGCAGTTTCTTCATGTTGTCTAATGGGTTCCTCTTCAATTATTTCTTCATCGGCAATCTTATCCAAGCCCTCTTGGATACGTTTTTGTGTTATGAGTTCCAATTCGGGCAAAGGTTGGCTGTCGTCCATTACAACACGCCGTCTGTCTTTCTTTACAATGTTTGATGTCACCTTCATTTCGACATTACGCTTCACTTCGTCCACATCGACCTCAATGAGTTGTTCTGTGGTTATATATTGTGGTCTGGTATCTTCAGGCTTTTTGTTGAGTAGGATAGTTTTTTGTGAAACTTCTTGTGAAAGTTCCTCTTCCTCTTCAACAACTTCTTCATCTTCGATGACAGTAGCCTCCAATAGTTGCGGCTGTTCTTCGAAGGATACAGCCTTAAGGCGTTTGGTACGTTTTTTGTGAGCCTTTTGTTTCGAGGCTGGGGTTTCCTCAGTGGGAGCCACCTCTTCTTCAGGTAGTGTTTGTTCGGAAACAGCCACTTCCTTAATATCTTCAATAGGAATTTCTTCTACTTGATCTTCTTCGGCTATGGGCTCAGCAAATGGCTCAGCAGTTTCCTCAGAAACTTCATCCACGGATGGTGTACCCTTCTGAAGTTTTGGTTTTTTCTTCTTTTTCGGTTTCTCTTTAATAGGTTTCTCTTCGTCTACTACTGGAATTGGTTCGATTTCAAGTTCCTTTTCTTCAGAAGGTTGTTTTTCCTGAGGTTTAAACTCAGGCGCTGGGACCGCCTTTTCTGGTTTTTTGGGTTCTTCCTTAGGCTTAACTGGTATTGGCTTCAAAGTTACCTCTTCAGGCTGTTCTTCGGGCAAAGGACGACGTTTGCCAGTTGGCCATTGCTTCTCTTCCAGGGGTTGCTCCACTGGCTTTTTCTTTTCTCCTCGCTTCCAAGGTACTTGTGGTATAGCTTCCTCGACTTTGGGTTCTTTTTCCAGATCCACATGCTCTGCCGTTTCTAATTCTACCGGTTCAGCATCTGGTATTTCAGGTAAATCTTTATGTTTAGGCTTCTTAACCTTCTTAACTTTCTTTTGTTCTTCAACCACAATTTCATCTTCAAGTTTTTCTACATGTTGTAATACTACCTCTTCCAGTTGTTGTTCCTCCGGTTTAGGTGTACCACGTTTAACAGGCTTAAGTTTGACTTCTTCAATAGTCTCTTCCTGAGGTAACTGTTTGATGGGTTTTCTGGTTGGTTTAAGCTTGATTTCTTCTAGTTTTTCCTCAACTGGTTGGGGTTTAGGCTTGGGCTTGGATACAATTTCAGGTTGTTTGGGTATTTCTTCTTCTTTATGAATGATTTCTTCAGGTACTGCTTCTGGAATTTCTTCCTCCTCAACTTCCTGTTCCTCCTCAGGTTCTTGTACAATTTCCTCTTCTTCCTGGTCCTGTTGTTGTGGTTTCTTCTTAGGCTTCTTCTTCTTTGTACGTTTTTTAGTAACCTCTTCCTCAACTTCTTCGACAATTGTTGTTGTTTCTGGCTGTTCGAATTCTTCTAATTCAGGTTCTTCAGGTTGAGCTTGTTCTTCCTGAACTGGAGTTTTTCTTCTTGGTTTGAGTGTAACTTCTTCAATCTTTTGTTCTTGTGGTTTCACTATTTGTTTTCTTGGCACTGGTTTAAGTTGGACTTGTTCTGGTTTTTCAGGTTCTTGAGGTAGCATTTTCCTAATTGGTTTAGGTTCTTGAGGTTTCTCTTCTTCTTCAGGTATCTCTTCAACTTGTTCTTGTGGAATGTCTTCTATAATCTCAGTCTCATCATCAGCAATTTCGATTGCTTCAGTCGATGGTTTTGTCTTTGGTTTCTTGACCTTTTTCTTTTTAATGACCTTTTCGGTTTCTTTAAGTTCTTCTTCGTCCTCTTCTTTGACAGGGGCAGTCTCTTCTTCTTGAACTTCTTCTTCTTGTTCTGGTTGAGGTTCCTCAATTCGTTTTTGAGGTTTCTTTTTGCCCCGTTGCCACATTACAGGCTGTGGTTGCTCTACCTCCTCTTGTTTAGGTACTTCCGGTATATCGTCCACAGCCTCTTCGAAGGTTTTTGTAGGTTCTTTTTCTTCTTGTGTTTCAGGCTTGGGTTGTTTCTTTTTCTTACCCCTTTCCCATGCTACAGGTTGCGGTTGTTTAATTTCCTGCTGTTCTGGCTGTTCGGGTAAAGTATCCACGACTTCTTCAAAGGTTTTTTCTGGTTGCTCTGCAACTACTTCTTTGACGTCTTGCATTTGAGGCTTCTTCTTTTTGCCTCTTTCCCATGCTACAGGTTGCGGCTGTTCAATTTCCTGCTGTTCTGGCTGTTCGGGTAAAGTATCAACGACTTCTTCATAGGTCTTCTCGGGTTGCTCCGCAACTACTTCTTTGACGTCTTGCATTTGAGGCTTCTTCTTTTTGCCTCTTTCCCAGGCAACTGGTTGAGGTTGTACAGGTTCCTGTGGTTTAGTTTCGTCTGGCAAGGTATCTACTGCTTCCTCATAAGCTTTTTCGGGTTGTTGTTCCTCAATTTCCTCAGTTTTGTGGATTTGTGAACGTTTAAGAGGTTTCAAGTGTATCTCCTCAGCTTTAGGTTTTTCTTTAGGTTTAGGCCTTGGTGTTGGTTTTAATTGAACTTGTTCGATCTTTTCCTCAACCTGCTGAGGTATAACCTTAGATATGACTTTCTTTTTGACTTCTTCAACTTTCTGTTCATCCAAAACAATTTGCTGTTGTTCTACCACAACTTGTGAAACTTCTGTGGTTTGTTCAACATGATTCACCTCTTCCTGAATGTGCTGAGTTGTCTTCTTCTTTCCACGTTCCCACATAACAGGTTGTACTTCTGGTTGTTGGGGTTTAGGTTCTTCGGGTAATTCATCGACAGCCTCTTCATAAGCTTTTGACGTTATTTCTTCAATTGTTTTCTCTTCAACCTTAGACGGTTTCTTCTTACCACGTTCCCACATAACTGGTTGAGGTAATTCCTCTGGTTTCTGTTGGGGCTCTTCAGGCAATTCATCAACTGCTTCTTCATATGTTTTCTGAGGTTGCTCTTGCTCTTGAATAGTGGATTTCTTTTGACCTCTTTCCCACATTACCGGTCGTATTTCCTCCTGTTGAGGTTTAGTTTCCTCTTCCAGAGTATCAACAGCTTCTTCGTAGGCCTGGGTAGGTTGTTCTTCAACTCTTCTTACTTCCTGCGTACGCTTAAGTATTTGAAGATGTAATTCTTCCTTTTGTGTTTGCTTAGGCCTTAAGCGAGGAGTTGGTTTAAGAATGACCTGTTCTACCTTTTTCTTCTGGTTGTGGAGCAGGAATTATTCGCTTTTGGGTGACTTTTTTGGTTTCCTCCATGATCTTTGTTTCTTCCGTGATTTTTGATTCCTCATAGATTTGCTGCTGTTGAATTTGTTGCATATCCACAATTTGTTGTTGCTGAATTGTCGTTTTCTTCATTCCACGTTCCCACATAACAGGAGTAGGCTGTTCTGCCTTTTCTTGAGGAATTGGTTCCATGAGTTCGTCATGCATTTCCTCATAGGTTTTATGTTGTACAGCCTCTGTGGGTTGAGGTTGCGGCATATACTGCTGCTGTTGCTGAGGTTGAGGTTTCTTTCTACCACGATCCCACATTACTGGTTCGGGTTGCGTTAATGAATGTTCCTCAGTATCCTGACGTTGTTGAAGATGCATGATTTGAGCATCCTCCACTTGTACATATTGCTGAGGTTGTCTAGGTTGTCGCCAATTCATGGCCTGTTGCTGAGCAATAAGTCTTTGTGCTTCCAATTTTTCGCGCTCTTGTATACTAAGGAACTGAATATCTTCCGTGGTCATAAACTGTTGTTTATGAATGTCTTCCACTTCCACATAGTTTTGCAAATCTTCTCGTCTAACCAGTTTCTGAATAGAACCCTTAGAACTGTCATCGATAGTCATAATGACGGAATCTTCTGCCGTAGATAGAGTATCGTGCATCGTCACCTGTTGTGCTTCTAGATGACGTAATTCAACCTCTTCCATTTTGAATTTTTCAATTTCCTTGTGTACACGTTGTACTTTCTTTAGATGTTGGCGCATTTCCTTCCATGGTATGGTGTCTTCTTTCTTTTGTGACATTAATTTCTCGATTTGTTCTGTCATTTCCATAATCTCTATACTTTCCATACTCTTTAAACGTTGAATTTCACGATCGCGTTGAACTTGCTCCTGTGTGGCCTGTTGTGGCTGTTGTTGATCGGTAGTTATAGGCATTTCTAGTGGTCTTAAATAGACTTCATCGATGTCAAATTTGTTGAGTTGTTCTTGAACTCTTTCAACACGTTTCAGTTTCTCGCGCATTGTTATCCATGGAATGGCCTCTTTTTCGGTTTTACCTTTAATAATTTGTTCTAGGGTAGCGCCAATGCTCTCAATACCTTGATCTCTTTGACTCTTGATAGACTTAAGAACTACCTTGGCGGCTTCCATTTTCGGTATAACCTTCTTTTGTATGGGTGCTGGCTTCAGACTAATGGGTTCCTCAGTCCATGATTTGATTGGTTCTGGTTTGAAACCTGGCAAGAAGGGCGATTTGTCTAATGAACGACCACGTCTAGGACGTGACGCCTTACGCCAGGGCACAATGTTTGACTGGGGCTGAAGTGATTTACTACGCTGTTTTGATTTCTTAGTGCGTGAGCGTGGTTGATGTGGTACTTGTCCATTAACATTCAAATACTGGCCATACTGGGGTGGTTGTAGTTGCAAATTATTAGGCGATTCAGGTGAACTGTCTTCTTTGCCAGACGAGGATGTTTCATCTTCGACGGAATCTATAGGTTGTAACTGGAAGGCTGAGATACGACGTTCTAGAAAGATTATAATGTTTAGATGATTATTAATTGTGATGCATCAATAGGTAAATAGACAGTTTTAATACAGAAAACGTCAAAAAAGATAAAACTGTCGATAGGTCAAGTCCATAATGTTTATACTTATATGAGAATAGTTTTAGTATGTAGTAGTATCTTAATAATGGACCTAGTTATGCTTAACATACCTCTTTTGTCATAACTGCAGTTTACAGTTATGGACCATTTTAATTCACATTATCGATCTAAATTTCATAATGTCTGATGTACTTACCTGAAGTGATATTCAAAAAAATGGAAAACTGTATTAAGTTTCGTGTAAAAAATAAAATTAAATGTGCAAGGACATTTGAAATGTTGACTGTAGCGTTTGGCGAGTCTCGTATGAGCAGAACACAAGTTCAATTGTGGTATAACCTCTTTAAGAACGGCCAGGAAGATGTCAATGACGATGCTCGTCTTGGTCGCTCGAGCAAGACAACAACGAATGAAAACATTGAAGCAATGAAGAAAATGATTTTGGATATTCGCCAAATCCCAATGAGAGAGGTTGATGATAACGTTGGCTTATCGCTAGGCTCATGCTAAGCAATTTTTACGTCTGTTTTAGGCATGAGACGTGCGGCAGTGGAGATTGTTCCAAAACCGCAACATTTTGAGCAAAAACAATGCCGCATGGACATACTCATAGATGATTCGAGTGATTCGAATCATTTAGAAAATTGACATGACAAAGACAGTAGGAAAGCAAACACACAACCTTCTAGCGAGTATTGTTGTGTTCGTACTCGAATCATACTTATTTTGTGCTTCGTGTAAATGTTAAGTCGGGACGAGTCGAAGCCAATAACATCAGGCGTATTGTTAAGTATAAGTACGACGAATACTTCTAACGTTGAATATGAGTAGTATGAGTATGATAGTAAAATAAGTATAAATGGGTATAAGTATCTGAAATTATAAGTATGACTCGAATCTACTTATGGTTTTGAATACTTTTTGCTGATCTCTGATGTGTACCAATATAACAGAAAAAAATGCGAAAATCTAACATACACAAATAACTCATGACATTTGAAAGTAACATACACATTTCGTATATTTTTAGGTTTAACCGACTTTTATAATTGATAATTCTACCACCTGCAATTGCCGTAGATTAATAGGTAGTGTGTTGGGTTGTAGACGATACTCTGTGGTTCAAACGCCAGTTTAGACAGCGAACAAAAGCAGCTATGAAATAATATGTCTTTAGGCGCCTTCCTCTGTTAAAAACTGTGAGTGTAAATAAAATTTCAATGACTAATTTCACAAAACTACTTTGAAATCTGTAGGTTCCGCCACATACATACATAAGTGGTCATTACAATCCTTCAGTCAGGATTACGACCTAGTTTCTCACATCACTTATGTTGTGTGTGTTAATTTTATTCATGAGTGGAGGGACCGGGACCTACAGTTTAAAGTCGACTTGATGTTTGAGATACTTTTTATGGCAATATTATTTACTCTCAGAGTTTTTGCCAGAAATCTGCTGAAAGGAAGTCGCTGAAGAAATATTTTTTCAAATATTTCGTTTCGTTCGAGACGTCTGACCTGGGGTTTGACCTACTAAACTGCGAAGACTTAAGGTTCTGTCACTCAGGTATACATTTTTTTTTTTCAAATTACTCGAGTAGGTGGAAATATTCGGTATTTATTTTCTTTTCTTTTTTTTTATCATTATAAAATATATTAAAATTCTTTTGTATAATAAAAATCAAAATTATTTTAAATAATAAAAAAAAAATCAAAATAATTTAATATCATTTGCTTTGTGTGTTGGAAAGAAAGATGACATTGATCATTCAAAAAAAATTTTTAATTCTGGCCAAATAGTTTATACAATATTCACGTTAATCTTGAGGTATCAAGGTCAATATATGTATGTTCATACGTCAAAAAAGATAGACACATACGACCTTCAAAATTGAAATGATTACAAGCAAAAACTGGGACACGATTTAGGCACTTTAGAGAGTAGCTGCCATATGAAGAAGAAATTAAAAGAAAATTGCAAAAGCATTGGGAAGAGGGGGCAGAGCAAATATGATTGTAATTCAGCCCTCATATGATCATATATAGAATATACATGGATATGGTTAAGATCATTATCATTTTCATATGAATATGAATAATTATGAAAATATTTTTCTATAGATAGTTTTCTTTATTTTGTGCTGATGCTGAGGCAAATAATAAATTTTCATATTTTTTAATTTTATAATTGACTGAAAACATTCATAAAACATAGCAACTTGTCAGACAAAATTAATTTCAATATTTGTTTAGTTAGAAAGATGATAAAAAAAAAATATGTGTGTACATATGTATATAATATATATTTTTCTTCTTTTGTGTATACGTACGTATATATGTGTGTAGACTATATGCCCTATATATATATACACATATGGGAACCTATGTACCATATGTACTATCATCTATCATGGCATCTATGACAAAATTAGGATACGTTAACATAAAACAAACAAAACTCAAAATAAATTTATTTCTTCGTTTATATTTCAGTTAAACGTTTTACGTAAATTATATAATATTCTGCATATTTTCACATACGATTATATACATACATACATACTATGTACATATGAATATTTCCATTCTATTTTTATTTAAGCATATTCATTAATAATACATTGTACCACCAGTGACATTAGAGTTGTTTGCCAACACCTTAAGTAAAATGAAAATAAAATGAAATGAAATAAATTAATTATATTTCTTTTCGTGTTTTCGTTTGCCATAAAATATGGCAAATAAATTGTTTTCATACATATACCAGATTTTCTTTTTAAATATGTACGTTTTTTTTTTGTCTCCCTATATATATTCTTATAATTAAAAAACTTAATTGCATGGCAAATATTTTTATAGGATATTTTAAAGAAATTCTCTGTATCAGACATATTGTTGCCAGTAGAATATAGAAAATCTTCTGTTTTGTATATACATAAATATGCATATCGATGGCTTAATATAAAAAAGGCCTAACTCGATTTTTTGTTACTTTACAAGAGAAGCAAAAAAACTTTATAAAATTCGTAAAATTTTAATACAGTTTTTAATAAAAAAAAAACCGCAACACCTTTTATTTTTCATTTAAAAAAATTATTCATTTTTGTTGTAATAAAGTTATTAATATTTTATTGATATTTTTGAAAGAAACTTTAATGATGTTTTCTTTTCTACAAAAAAAATGTCACCCTCTTACAATGTGCGTTAAAAAATGTTTGACCAACCCTGTTGTAATGTCGTTTTTTATTTGAGAAGAACATAACACAAATATTTAAAAAGGGATATGCCCTGTGTTTGCCACGGCAGCTGTTGTCTATGTATGTAATAAATTCAGTAATTCATCTTCATCAGATGACAAAGATAAATCTAATAAATGATCTATTTCAATTTTTGCAAATAAAATAGATGCAGCAATATCCGTATTTATATTTTTTTTAATAAAAAAGGTTTTAGATCTACAAATATGTTGTATTTTTTGATTTGTTTTCAATAATAAATGTAAATATGAAAAAGGTGTAGCCAGATCGTTAACTTCTCAACTTTATTTTTGAGAGCTTTTTTTATAAAAAAAAATATTTATAAAACTGTTCTCACACTAACCATGTAGCTTTAATAATGTAATGTTTCCTTAAGGTTACTTAACTAAAACAATGAAAAAATTAATTTCAAATTGGATAACAATACCAGGCGACTTTTTTTAAATATCATCTAGGTAGCCCTATAAATAAACAAAAGTCATCTGCTTTTACAGGGCATTATCAGCACTCTCAATTTATACAGAGCATAAAATGCAATGTCCTCCACCATTGGTAAGTGCGAATTATTTAGAATAAAACATACCATACATTTTTAAGAAACAAACGCAAAATTGCATTTTGCCTTAATAAAATGCACATTTTTTGGTAGAAAAGAAAACACCATAAGTTAGGCCCTTTTTTAAACTGAGGTAAAACTGAGATATATTATAATTATTCAGGTTTAAATAATAAACGAAAGTAATTCATGAAATTCAGAGGATTAAGTCATACAAATTATCTTAAAGAAGATGACAATCTGGAGGTAAACACTTTTGTAAGTTCTATGGGAGTGGTCCTATTTATTTATCGTGATTGATATTTTCTCCTTATAAAGTGAATCAGGGAATATATCTTCAATCGTCGACTTTGATCCACTTATGTGACAGAAATTCGTAATCGTCAGTTATGTCTGTTCTGAAATAACATATTAATACTCCCAGTTTTCTAGAGTCCATTCTTTATTTGATATGCCATAATATTCCATTTTTTTTTTTCTATTTACGTTACATGTCGGACTATCCTGCAATATTTTCCCTTTTTACACTTAAACAATATTTTTTACAAAAAATAAAATCAACTCATCGGAATACTCATAATATTTGCATGCATAATAATATTGGGAACTACCGATTTGTTAGTACAAAATTTTTCCTGCTTGTCAAAAACAGAAAAACATGTTGATCGCTTTATAGCACCATTTTTAAAAACTCAACACACCGCAGACAGTTTTTAAGCAACTTTTTCCGCTAAAGAGAATTTGTTACGTGGTTTACATACTTGTATTGTTGTGTCATGGAGAAAACCAATCAAACAAATTAAAAAAACCGAGTTAGGTCTTTTTCTTTCAAAAATTCCGATATTTGCAATTGTACCCAAAGGAAATTTTAAGGCAAAGTGCTTCTGACATTTGTCCTCCAGGATAAACTGAAAACGCTATTTTGAAAAAAATTGAGTTAGGCCTTTTTTATATTAAGCCATCGATATGTATTGTATACAGCAAAGTGGGTTTGACAGTATGATTTAGAAAATGATAGAATTGTTGAGTTAGAAATTACCCAATCAGTATTTCTGGAAATTTTTTCTCAAATACGGTTTTTTTTTTTGATTCTTCTGCGCGACTAAAAAGCTAGATTATGATGCCCTCATTTTCTGATTATAAAATATGCTTTTTTCGGGAGAAAAAAAGGACTTCCCGTGCCATAGCTGCTAGATAGATAAAACATCGTCGGAATCGTTAAGGGCGTTTATCGTAAAAAAAAAATCGCCACAAAAAATAAATTTGTAAATTAAAAGTTTAAAAAAAAATGCATTGAAACATTTAATCAAATCAGATACAATATTAAAATCGAAGCAATTACGACTGATAAGTTTTAAATAATCTTTTTATATAATATTGTTTCTAAGGAATTTAGTTTAATTTAAATTAACCCTCTCTACATTAGCTGAGGAATGTGATAACGTGTAGCTTCTTAAGACTGAGAAAAATCTTCTGATCTGCTTACTATTTATATCACTTAAATCCGAAAGAGAATGGAATACAACTGTCATGTGTAGGCCGATGCCTCAACATCTATTTTGTGACTTTTCGACCGCGTACAGGAGAGGACGAAGTTGCTCGTTAATGACGGTAGGGTATCCAAGTCTATTGATTCATTACAGCATCGTTGAATGTGTCTTTTGTTTTACTGTTCTCTAGCTATTACAACCGGTTTTGCTTGAGCGAAATAAGTGGACTTATTTCAGAGAATCATGTATTCTCAGCGAGCAAATCCGTATGCGTTCGATTGGCCAGTGGTTCGCACAAACGGATAAAATTCGTTCTTTAGTGGAACTATTTGTATGTAGAATTCCCATTGAACAGAGATTATAATTTTTTTTTACTTTTAAGGAATGAAGAAGGCATAAAATACAGGAAAATCGCAAATTCGAAAGTAACTTTTTTAATACTTTTTATAATACTCAAGTCCTCGTTATTACTAACCTAAATTGGCAATGCAAAACAAAGGCGAAGCTTAAAGTGGCTTTTAATGTACTAAAATATATCAAATGATAAAATAAGGGCATAAATCGTTATATCCTCAATATGGCATGTTTGGAGCTCAAAATCGTCAAACTGACGATAAATCGTCAAATTTAAGTCATTTATGAGCCATTTTCTATAATAGTTAAGAGTAATTTTCGATCCCTTTTCTAGTTGTTGTATGATCATTTTCGAATCTGATCTTTCTAATCATTTATTAGTCTTATTTACCTTCGTTTCTTCGTGATTCTTTTTCGAGTCGTTTTTCAGTCATCGTTTAAACGCATACGAGTCTTTTATGAGTAATTAAAAAAAAAAAAATCGGGATTAAGAACTAGCTTCTCACACCAATTATGTTGTGTGGATCTGCAGACAGATTTTTAAGAAACTTTTAATGGTAATTTTATTCACTCTCAGAGTTTTGGCCAGAAATTTGCTGAGAGGAAGTCGTCGAAGAAATATTTTTTTATGTTTCGTTTTTGATGTCTGACTGGGGATTTGAATTGAGGCTTCGTGTCTTATAAGCCATCACCCAATCTATTAGACTACGGCGCCTACAGGCAATAAATAAATTTTTTTTTCTATTATTATAATTCCTTTTATTAGCTTCATGTCTTCATATCATCACAAGACAGGGTATGTATTTCATAAAAATAGAACTAAACAATTACAAATTCGCCAAGTATAGTAGAAGTTTAAACGGAAAAACTTTAGTTCTATGAATGTTCGTACCATACATAATAAAAAATCTTTACATTTGTTTACGATTTTGTTTATTCTTTGGCCCCAATTATTTTTGTATTTTCTCCATATGTTTTATTTTTTGATTTGTATTTTCTTTTTTAAAATATAAAATCGAATTTTAAAATGTTTTTATTACTCCAATTTGTAAAATATAAACATTAAGAGAGAAAAGAAAAAAAGAAAGATTTTTTTAACAAATAAAATTTATAGCCGGGCAAACGCATATTGTTGTTCTTAAATGGTATAAATTTATTGGTTCGTAGAAAACACTCTTCTTAATTGCTTGCATGTGCAATGTTCAAATTAGGCCCCCCCCCTACCATTCAATTCCGATCGTATGCAGTTGGACTGATGGTGTTCATGTATTGAGTATTTTTAATGTTCATTTAGTTAGGTGCCAGGAAAATTCAAATTTCTGTTCTGTTTTTTTTTTCTATCAAATTTTCCGCGGCAGGAATTCCTGCTTGGCATAACAGAACAGAGCAGAAAAGGAATGCTTTGTTCTCACATTATCAGAAAATATTTACTATTTAGCTCCAAATTTCCTTGTTATTATTTATTTAAAATTATTAAATTTATTTAATTGTTAAATATTTTTTATTCTTTTACGGAGATTTTTCATTTGTTCCGCTAATTATTATTTACGATATTTGCCAGTAATTAATATGTTTATTTTTCAATGTCTGAATTTGAAATATTTTTATAAAACTAAAATATTTTATTATAAACAATATTATTTGATTATGATTGGAATATTTGAATAAGAATAATAAAATAGAACAGCTGTCAAAGTATGAAAATATTTATTAAATATAGGCCCCCATTCAATCAGATCTCTTGTTCATACTTTAATGACATTAGATCATTAAGAATTTAAATTTGTCTAAGTCTCTAGTATTGACAAGAATTATTGAATCTGAAAGATTCCTACGAAGGACCGATGTCATGATTGATATATCAACTTCTACATACAGGGCGTACATTTCACATTGGGAAAGACTTACGTATAAATGGTATAATTTAGACGATTTTCTTTATGGACAGGATGAAGTCGCCATAGTCTAATAGATGGTGTGTTGGTTTATTAGACGTAAAGCTCGGATTCGTATCGCAGGTCAGGTATCAAAGCGAAATACGAAAAAAAAATATTTCTTCGGCGATTTCCTCTTAGCAGATTTCCGGCAAAAACTCTGAGAACAAATAAAATTGCCATGAAAAAGTCTCTCAAAAAATCTGTCGTTCGGAGTCGTCGTTAAATTGTAGGTACCGCCACTCACGCATAAAAGTAACGCACACAACATAAGTGGTGTGAGAAGCTCGGCCGTAATCCTGACTGAAGGGTTGTAATTGATACATGAATGTTGTTGTATGTGTGTACTTATGGACCAGAGGTCAGCAATGAGTATTCAAAACGATGAGTAGATTTGAGTCCTACTTATACTACTGACTCTAAATATACGAATGAAATAGAGTAGTTCAATTTCAATACTGTTAAGTCACTCTTACTCAAAATTGCATGAGTATTTATGAGTAGCGAAAAAACGATTCATTTCTGATCTCTGTTATGGACAGACATTGACCCATTAACTACTAATATTTATCAAATGATTTATAGAATCTGAACTAAAAGCATTTAAAATTTAAAACATACCCATTATGTGAGTAATTGAAGCTAAACTGTGCATGCATGTGCAAAGGCCGTAACATTTTGGGGTTAACACAACTCCACTGCAGGTGTTCACTATAATATCTGGTAGTATCATGAAAGTTTTACAGTCTAATAGACTAGAAAATTCCAAGTAGCATTTGGTCCACTTTACAAGTTGTGGAGGCCTTTATACTACAGAATCACAAGATTATACAGTTCAATTTGAATGTGAAGTCAGTTTTCTTCAATAATTATGATTCATAGCACGCAACGGACAGTAGGTTTTTCGCTGAAATAAGCATTTTTTTTTTTGCACCTAAACTCAGGAGATGATTTTTCCTATTGATTACTAGAAAGATGTTTTAAGACAAAGGAAAGAGGGGCAGCGTGCAAGAAAATTATTTTTAAAACAGAATTTTTTTTTTTTATTCCAATTATTCATATATAAAGTCACAGAAACAATTCAACAATCACCCAGAGTATCTGGTGGTAATTGAACCCTAGCCCCCGGCATTTGACATTCGGTACACCATCGACGAAAACCTGGAATTGAGCTTGGAATATCACTGCCCTTTGTATGCTAATTACTCAAACTCTAGTTTAAATAGAGCTCTTAATAATAAAGCCCTTAACTACTGCAAAAGTGTATTTTTCTTGTAGGTCCAGAAGATAAGTTTAACCGAAAAACAAACGATTTAATGAAAAAGTTCTATACATATATGTACGTAATTGTCAGGATTACGAAGTGGTGTCTTACACCACTTATGTTGTGTGTGTTAACTTTAGGCATGAGTGGTGGGACCGGGACCTACAGTTTAAAGTTGACTCCGAACGACAGATGTTCGAGAAACTTTTCTTGGCAATTTTATTTACTCTTCGAGTTTTTTGCCAGAAATCTGGTGAGAGGAAGTCGCCGAAATATTTTATCATATTTCGTTTTGATGTCTTACTTGATAGATTGGCTTACTATACATCAAAACTTAGCTCGGTTTTGTTAATTTTTATTTTTATTTTTTAATTTGTATTACCCTTCTGTGATCCGAAAAGAATTATTTTGGTTTTAAAAAAACATTTCATCATTCAATTTAAATTTATTTTTATACACAAAATTGCATATGATTAACTACATCAATTCGTGACGAATGTAGGAATGAATGAGTGATTGTATTGTGATTCATTTTAAACAAATTCAAAATTAATTAGTCATGGACATTCGTAGATTAGACAATTTTAAACAAATAGAAAAAAAGCAATTTTCTTAATACATTTTGTAAACACTGAAATTTTGTAATGCTTTAAATACAGCATATCTTTATAGTTCTGTCAATTATTAAAAAAAAATTCTAGAGTGATAAAAATATCTCTTTGCCCAACCCAATTACAAAATTTTTGCCTAGAGAAAATATTTTTTTTTTTAATTGTTCTTTATATGAAAATGTATTTTTAAACTGCAATTTATATTCCTTGCCTAGAGAAAGATGAATTTTTATTATTATTGTTATAAATATTGTAATTGGAATTTTTTGAGGTAATTTTCAAATTTATTTCAGTTTTTAGAATTATGAAATACGAAAATATTAAAATTTTTTATAATTTTTGACAAGCTATTTACATACATTAATAATGTTTTTATAGCCTTATAAGCATGAATAATTTTAACAATGTACACAGCTTAAGTATGTATTTTTTTTTGTTTCTATTTTTTTTTTTTTTTTTTTTTGAGATTTTCAATAATAATTTCATTAGAATAAATAAAATACACTTAATTCTCTTTTTACACGGTAGAGACGTTCCAGAAAAAACCGTGTAGAACAAAAGAAGTATATAGAAAAGAAGGGGATTGGCTCCATATCCTTTAACTTCAAAAAGTAAAAACAAAATAATTCGTAGGAAAAAACTAACGAGAGTCTTTATAAAACACTAAATAAAATTTTTATAAGTGAAAAAATGAAAAGGATTTCAAAGCTTTAAAAAAATGTAACATAATTTTAAATTATTGTAGTCCATGAAGTCAAAAAAATAATGTGAGTTGATAAACAAAAGTTACATTCACCAATTTTTGAAGGTAATTTAAACAAACTAAAAATCATAAAAACTTCAATATGATGATGAAGATAACAGAATCTAAACGTTATCATAATCGGGTGTCATAATCGGGTGAATAGCCTAAACTACAATGAAAATGCATTAAAACAGAAATTCCTTAATTATTTTATAAAGACCTGGTGGAAACATCATTTTTAAAAGATTGCGGCTAATATATATATTTTTCATTAAAATTTAAAACAAACATAAACTTTTCTCCATCGTGATATATAAAGTAACACCGTGTTAAAATAGAATCAATTTTTATCTCTAGACCGCGCTATTAAAAAACCTTGCAAAAAAGGACCGTGTGAAAACAGAATTGAGTGTAATTTTAAATTTGTAAAACTCATTTAATTATCAAGGGATATGTCCGGCCAACGACCTTACATACATAATTGGTCAATTCAACCCTACTTCTACAAAACTAGCTTCTCGTGTTAATTTTATACATGAGTGGCAGACCTCCACTTTAAAGTCGATTCCGAACGATAGATGAGAAGCTTTTCATGGCAATTTTATTTTTACTCTCAGATTTTTTGCCAGAAATCTGCTGAGACGAAGTCGCCGAAGAAATATTTTCACATTTTCTTTCAGATGTCTAGCCTAGTATTTGAACTCGGGTCTTACGCCTAACAAAACAACACACTGCCTACTAGACTACCGACCAACGTTATAATTGTTTTTTTTTAAGAAATAATAATATTAACAAAGAGAAATAATAATATTAATCGACTTCTGAAAAATGTGCAATCGTGAAATTGACACATTTTGCGATAAACAATGAAGATTCATTAAATTTTCTAAAAAATTTTAAACTAAAAGTTCATTTTTCAAATAAAAAATATAATACGACTGTTATACTATTTAAATAATAACTATGTTAATTTTTTATCAAATGATGACTCTATCTCTTCACAAGAGAAAAGACTTTGAGAATATTATCACTTATCCTATGTTTTTTTTTAAATTAAAGTTTGCTACTCTGAATGGACAAACTTGAAAAAATATGAAAAAAAAGTTTTCAAAATTTCCAAGTTTACCTAAATCAAATATCACAGCATATTAAGTTAAATAATGATAGACGTATCTGTACCATTTTAAGGGACCATCTCTTCCCTTCCCAATTAAATTTAAAATTTACTTTTCTAGCTTGTATTGTATTTTTTTTTCATTTCTCTGTTGAAATCTGTTAACAAGAAATTTTATGCACTTGTAGTAAGAAATACGATTTAAAGAACATTTTTATTACAATGGAAATTGTGAAGTGAAATAAACATTTCACTATTTATAAACTATTTTAATTAAATTGTTAATTGCACATAACCGAATACAAAACATTTCTATAAAAATATAGAAAACAAATTCAATTGCAATAAAAAATTAAATTTAACGAATTATTTTCCAGGGATGGCTTTCAAATAAAAATGGTTTTTCGATAAAAAGAAAAATGTTGATAATTTGAAAAATTCAAAAAATTTTTTCCTTAACTTTTTAAAATAGTTGCTGCAATAAAAATTTAAAAAAAAACTATTGAAAGAAATTTTTTTAAATTATTTTCCAGGGTGGCTTTTGTTGTCTAAGCTATCCTTTCAAATATTTTTCAATATTCCAGTAAAAATTCAGAAGACCTGTTACTTTAAAATCTTTATTTGAAAAATTCAAAAATTGCTTGCTTAACTTTTAAAATAGTTGCTGCAATAAAGATTTAAAAAAACTTATTGAAAGAAATTTTTTATGGATTTGTTTCCAGGGTGGCTTTTGTTGTCTAAGCTAATCCTTTCAAATATTTTTCAATATTTCAGTAAAAATTTAGAAGACCTGTGATCTTGAAATTTTTATTTGAAGAATTTAAAAAATTGCTTGCATTTTAATATGCTATTAAGTCTCTGTTCTAAAGGTTGTTGTTTTTAAGTTTATAGGCTATTATATTTAATTAAAATCATTAGAATTTCAAGTGCACTTGCGTTTATTAAAAAATATAAGAAAAACAAAAAAAAAGAAAAAGTTATTGCTCGTGCGAAAATTTAATTCTTTTGTAAAATTTTTTTTTTTTTCTAAAATCAAATATGAACAACCATCCAACCAAAATTATAACGATGAATCAACATAAAATAAAATAAATAAGAGTGAGAGATATTTTTCTTGATCTAAGATGAATCAAGGTGTTAAAAATTAAATTTTTCATATAGTCATTGAATGTTTTTTCGTCTTATGTATAACTAAAAATATATATTTTATCTGTATATTGTATATTACATACATACATATACTTAGATTTGTTTAAAAACAAATCATTCAATAATCAATTCGTATGCTTTTAAAAATTAGTCAAACGATTTTAAATAATTTCTGAATCAATAAACTGAATATGATGAAAGGAATAACAACGTACGTAGCCCAGCCTAGCCAGCCGACAAATAACAATAGAAAGTAAAAGTATTTTTGGCACACAAGTAATAAGTGTGGCATATATATTGTTTATATAAAATAAATATTTAAAATTTTAAAAAGGTACTTAAAAATATATTTACATACACTGAATCACACTGAAAATGGTCCACCATGACAATAATCAGTACATATTTGATTAATATTTATTATAAAGGAAAGAAAATCAAAATAAATAATTTTGTTTAAAATAAAGTTTATTTGATATTTTAATAAAAGGATCTAAAAAATTCTTTTAATTACATTTTTTATTCATTGATTTTTTTTACATCAGAAATAAAAACAATTCAAATGTATCTTACAATGGTGGGCCATTTTCACTGTAGTTCACTTTATGTACATACATATATTTTTAATTTCCTTTTTAAAATTAAAATACATACAAAAGTATACATACGGTTAAAAAATTTCACAAATTTTCTAAACCAATACAGAAGGCCCTCTTAAAATCGAGCAAAGTTGTGTCAGACTATTACAAAGATTGGTTAAAAAATTTCTGAAATTTTTTCTACTTTTGTGGGCCTGTGCAGAGCCAAAAAAGTATACAATCTGGTCTCGTTTTATGCGATTGATGCGTTCCAAAAAAAAAAAATCGCATAAATTGAATTCTCATAAAACGATACTCTAGCTTCATATAAAAATTAATTAAAAATCAATCAATTAATAGAAAAATCAATGCAAAAATCAACAAAAGTTTTCTTTATTTCATTTTCTTAAAGAATCAAAACAAAAACTTCCAAAAAATAAAGAAAAAAAAAAATAATAAAAAAACTCAATCCTACTATTATGAATGTACGATCAATTATTCTGCATTGTTTTGGAATTAGTTCCACGTTCTTTTATCATTACATATCTATCAGCTAGTGCATACATATGTATGTAGGGGACTAGACTAGAACGAATTTTTAGAAAGTTTAATTGTTTCTTTTGAAGCAGCCCCTTTGAATAAAATATTCTTTAAAACATAAGTAAGGATTGACTTTTGAAGGTTTTTATTGGCATAGTCAGAGCAATCTGATGCTAATCAATAGCCTTTCCAATTAAAAACAAACTAGAACGATTGATTTTTACATGCTATTTTAAATAAGAGTATTAAAGTGCCAGTTATTAAAAAGGAGCAGCTCTTTTAAATAAAAGATTCTTAAAGATCGTAAGTAAGGATTGACATTACGTGGCTTTTGTTGGCATAGTTAGAGCATAGTTAAAGCAATTAGAAACAAACTAGAACGATGTTTTTGACATGCTATTCGGCATTGAGATCTGATAGTATTAGGTGTCAGGCTCAAACTACAAGAGGCTCAAACCTCAGGGAAATCACTGCCGCTTTCTGATTAATCAGCTTTGTTCATTTTTTTTTTTTTTTTATGATCCCTACTCATGCAGTGAGAAAGGAAAGGAAAGGTAAAGGAAGGTAAAGGAAAGGTAGAAGAGGGAAGATGCGAGCGGTAAGGAAACGCGTTGCTGTTGGTGACTATAAAATGACCAGTCCAATACCTTTACCATTAGACAATCTACAGTAAACGTCTCCAAGAAGCCCGCAGTTTCTCACACCACTTATGTTGTGTGTGTTTATTTTATACAGAAGTGGCAGGCCCTACAGTTTAAAGTCGACTCCGAACGAAAATTTTTGAGAAACTTTTCAAGAAGAGAAAGAGAAGAAATCGCCGAAAAAATACTTTTTGTACCACCGTTCAGTTAATAATGATTATATCAGTGGTGTAAACTTGGTTTAACCTTAAAATGATGCGAAAGTTTAAAAAGTATCATAACATTTTAAAATCTAAAAAAAAATTAAGAAAAAATTAAATTAATTAATTAAATAATTAAATTAAATTAAAAAAAAAAATTTTTTTCATTTAAAATCGCATAAATTCGAATTTGCATTAAAGAATCCGCATAAAACGAGACTCGAGTGTATATACGATTAAAAAATTTCACTTAAAATCGAACAAAGTTGTGTCAGGCAATTATAAAGATTTTCAATGTTTGTTATAACCTTATGTATACTTTTGTAACTGAGTGTATGTGTATGTAGGTAAATTCATTTCAAAGATTTTTGTTTTGAGATTTTTCAATTTGATTTATAAAATTGTTTTTTTTTTATATTCCTTAGCTTTAACAATTTTGTTGCTATTGTTGCTGTTGTTGTTGTTAGTTTATATGAGGTAAAAATTTTTAAAAATAGTTTAATGATTGGTTGTGTTGTTTCATTAAGAAACGCCACCGCCATCGTACATACATATATTATACCACCTGGTGGGGTGTTTTTGTTTTTCTTTGAATGCTGTAGAGATACATACATATATACACATAGTCATCTATATAAAATATATCTATATGTATGTATGTAGGTATGTATATACATATATCTATACATAGATACAAACAAACACAAACATTAATTTTAGTCATGCCTGCTAATAATAAGGAAAACAATTCTTTTCTAAAAAAATTTTTTTTTAAAAATTTGTTCAGTTTTCGAACGAAAGTAAACGCGTGAAGGTGGCAAGCTCTTGCTTATTTCGCCGGGATTTTTAACGTTAAATATTTTTTTACGTGAATTTTTCAAAGTGTTTTTTTTTTATTTGTGTATTTATTCTTTTGAAGGATTAATAAAGAAAAGAAAATCAAAACTTACCGTCATATTTTTAATATAATAAATAATAATTAATAAAAGCATTTGGTTTTATTTTTTTGTTTTGTAAAAGAAGCATTTTACATACATATAAAGAGGATTTTACATTTAAAAATAAATTTTTATTATTAAAAACAACAAATATACAATTAAAAAAATAAAAGAAACGATATTAATTTGTTTTTGAGTTTTTTTTTTTGTTTAAAGCAAAAATAAAAATAACTTAAAAATCGTACAAAAATATTATTAAACATATAAGAAGAGATAAAAAACCCGCTGGATTTACCTTAATCCAAGGTCTCTTTTTTTTAAATTTATAACAATTATTTAAAACATTTGATTTTGTTTACAATAACAAAAAAGCCTAAAATATTAACGCATGAGTATTTTATGATTAAGTTTTTTTTTAAAGCATTTTGACTTAAACAACAAAAACTTAAAAAACAACAGCCAAATAAAGCATTTAAAAAGTTTGGTTTTTTTTCGATAATATTTACTATTATTAAACAAATAAAAATTAATTAAAAAACAACATAAAGTTTTGAAACAACGAATTAAAAAAAAAGTGATATTATTAGTAAGAAAGCAATAAATATGTAGTAAATAAAAAAAAAAATAATTATAAAATCTCATGCAAATAATAGTTTACAAAAAGTGATTATTATTATTAAAAAAAAACTTTAAACAATATTAAAAATTAAAACAAAAATAAATAAAAATAAATGAAATTAACAGATATTGTTGTGGTGGTGTTTATATAAAAAAATTAAATCAATTTAAAATTCAAAAATATATAAAATAATAAATATGGGGATTTTTTTTTGCTGTTAATGTCAGACAGTCCGAGTCAAAAAGAAACCAACAGTTTGTTCAACTAAACAAATATACTCAGCGTGGAAGTATAAAAAAAAATTACAAAATATTGATAATTAATCAAAAGTTTATCAAATATTATTAGTTTTTAATTTTTATTGGCGCCGGTATGATTTTTGAAATTTTAAATCAATTTGAAGGAACAAGCTTTAGTAAAGTCAAGCTAATTTTTAAATTAAGTTCATGGCTTTGTTTAATATATTTTTTTTAGACATTTAATAAAGTCAACAAAAAATGGACCCTTTACTGAGAGGCCAAAAATTCCATTTGAATCATACTTTACTTTACTTTACTTTGATTCATACAGAAATATTTCCTTTAGAATATAATCTGAACAAATGTTGCTATTACAACAGCTTCCAGAAGAAGAAATTATTTTCGAATCAATCAATCTCATAAATCATTATCGAAACTAAATAATGTGGTTTGCAAATTTTATTATCGGCATATAACCAAGCCTCACTTTGATATTCATTCTTTGAATTTACTAAACTAAATAGTAAAACAAAATAGTAAAACTAAATAGTAATTCTAAATAGTAAAACTAAATAGTAATTCTAAATAGTAAAACTAAATAGTAATACTAAATAGTAAAACTAAATGGTAATACAAAATAGTAAAACTAAATAGTAAAACTAAATAGTAATACTAAATAGTAAAACTAAATAGTAAAACTAAATAGTAAAACTAAATAGTAAAACTAAATAGTAAAACTAAATAGTAATACTAAATAGTAAAACTAAATAGGAACACTAAATAGTAATACTAAATAGTAAAACTAAATAGTAAAACTAAATAGTGAAACTAAATAGTAAAACTAAATAGTAAACAATATGCTTTTTTCCATATTAAAGAATACTAAATTTAAATTTGGCTAATTTCTGCATCTGTTTTTCCGGGAAAAAAGTAGACAAAAGGCAAACTTGTAATATTTTTACATTGAAATTCAAATGATTTAATTCAAAGCTGTACCGCCGGTTGCCAGTGAAAAGATATATCGTTTTGTATTATTTTGTTTTCCGTATTTATTTATTTAATTATTATTTTCTATATATTAAAAAAAATTTTTTTTTTATACTTAAACGCTGAGTATCTTCCACTTGTTATATATGGGCTGGAGTCATTTTATTCCATGATCCCTGGGGACCAACGTGGAAAATGTTTGAATTAACAGGTTTGCTAAAGATTTTTTTTCTTATGAATTTGGTTAAAAAATTTTATTAATTTTCATAAATCTTTACAGGTCTTTGAAGAAATTTTATGTGCGGAGACTAGTAAGCGAAGGAGAGAGAGAGGAAGAGGAGAGAGTGAGTGGGGACCATGCTAATCTAAATCGAATTTGTGCTTGATCAACATTATTAGCAACGGCCCTGACAGAATGTCAATCCTTAAGACATTGTTTTGTTTATTTGTATTGCATAGTAAGCCCTATATAGATATTGTTGTAGCTATGTAAGTCATCGCCAGCTAAAGAAAGACGGACGTAATGCCATCGAATTTTTTATGGCCACATGACAATCATTGTATATTAAAATGAATCACAACGAAAAATGACTATAAAAATTGTTGCCAAAAAAGAAAAACGAAAAAAAGAGAAAATAATTTGTAATTTCTATGAAATTACAAGATGAACGATGTTTTTAGCAACAAAATTTTAATTTATCATAATAATATCTCTTTAAAAATATGTTGCAACAAATGTAAGTATTGTGCTTTTGTTTTTATATTTAAATAATTGAAATAATATTTTAGAAAATTAATCTAAGAAATCCTAACATTAATCATTTTTGTTTTCAAATTGTATGTGATTTCAATAAAGATAATCAAAAACCAAACGAATAAATTTCTTTTCTAGTGCTTTTATTTATCATTTAATGGGGTGGTCTAAAAATATCTATTCTTTCTATTCTGTTTGCTTAATAAAAATAAAAACCAAAAAAAATATTTAGAAAAACAATATGTGGACGGTGAATTATTTTCTAGGTTTTTTTATATTTTTTTTGGAAGATTTTTATTTCTTTTGTATATGTGTGTGTGGGGTGCCATGCCCTAAGGTTAAAGATAGAAAACAAATTTCCAATGTTTTATAAAAAGAAACGTACAGAATTTTTTGAAAATAAATAATTTCGAATTTGGCACATTTTTAGATATTAAGAAAAACGAAAAAGATATTTTAATCTAATCTATTAGTAAGACAAGTAATGAGTCTTTTCTATTTTTCTTTTCTTCTTTTTGCGCACGTATTCCATTATATTGAAAATCCTAAAGAATCACATAGTCTTTAGAGCTATGAAATTTATCTATTTATCTATACATTGCTAATGCAGCTACAAATCTATTGAATATATCTGTACACAGATACATACACACGCACATACATATATTGCCATCTACCCATATTTTATGCTAATTGCGTGGCCAGCATTTTATGTAGGAGGGAGTGAGTATGTGTAAATTTCAAAAAAAAAAGTTTGTGCACACGGCCCCATATATATATGGTCCACATTTCTATATATTCTTTAATAAAAAATTTTTTTTTTTTATTAAAAAATGAAAAAAAAATAGAAAATGATTTTCCGTGCCACAATACTCAAATGACTAATAATAAATTTCTGTTTTCTCTTTCTCTCTCTCTCTCTCTAATATTGTTCCTAGGCAGTGATTCCCTAACTTTGTTTTCATTCTTTAAAGACCTGTAAACATAGTAATAATGAATGATTTTCATTGCAAATAACTTTTCGTTGTAGATTTTCCATTTTAATTTTAATTTTTTTTTTTGTAGTTTTTTTTTTATTAATTCATATAAATCCTTTTTAAAAAGATGTTAAATTAATATATACTTGTTTTTTTTTTTTTTGTAATTTTTTCTTGTGTTATATATTCATAAAAAAGCAAACATTTATTTTTTTTTTTTGTTTAGTTTTGTTTTGGAGTTTTAAAGTTTTTAAAAGTTTTAATTCAAACTTACAATACTAAAGTGTTAGTTTTTTTTTTGGTTTTATACAATAGTCTTGTCTTCAAAATCAAATTCCTTAAACAACTTTAAATTTTGCACCATTTCTGTTTAAAGTTGCTTATGACTCTTCTTACAAAACTATTGTATATCGTCGTCGTTACTGTCAAATCGTCATCAGTTTAAATTTGTTCTCTAATAAATATTCGTTCTTATAGGTTTCTGTTTTTTTTTGGTTTTTGTATTTTTTTTTTTTTTTAATTAATCCTTACTTTTTACAGTTAATTTGGCCGATGATTCAGCTTGTCCTGTAGATGAGGTTACACGCACTGTAAATACACCCGAATCTTCTTCGTAGGTTGTTCCAATTAGCAATACAGCAGCATTACCATCGAAAATCATCTAAAAAAAAAGTTAAAATTTAAAATGTTTAGTTTCATTTAGGATTATAAGATCAAAAAGTTATTTTTTTTCTTGTAAAAGGATCGAGGTTGTTCTATGTCGCCATAATTTAACCCTTTGCACACGATTAATTTTCAAGCTTGTTATCTGTCAACTGGTATTTAATTTTAGCTGAACGAATTATATGTCGCCGTGGTCTAGTAGGTAGTGTGCTAACTTATTAGACGAAAAGCCAGGGTTCGAGTTTTAGACTAGACATCAAAATAACATACAAAAAATATTTCTTTGGCGATTTCCTCTCAGCAGATTTCTGGCCAAAATTGTGAGAGTGAATAAAATTTCCATTTAAAGTTTCTTAAAAATCTGTCGTTCGGAGTTGACTTTAACCTGGTAGGTCCAGCCAATCATCCTGATTTTTTTTTTTAATTACTTATAAAAGACAAAATACAAAAAGTATTTCTTCGGCGATTTCCTCTCAGCAGATTTCTGGCAAAAACTCTGACAGTTACTAAAATTATCATGAATAGTTTTTCAAAAATTTTGTCATTTAGAGTCGACTTTAAACTGTAGGTCCCGCCACTTATGTATAAAATTAACACACACAACGTAAGTAGTGTGAGTCAATAATCCTGACTGAAGGATTGTAACGACCAATTATGTAAGTAAATGAATTACATTAAATTATAGTAGCACAATTCAATGTACACCTGTACCTCGGTTTACGCGGAACGATTTTAAAACGAAGAAAAAAAGATTTTTTCTTACTTATATTCCATTCAATCTTAAACTAATTCAAACTTTGCACAATCTATTGAGATGACTTTATTCCGTGATGAGTCGCAAATCATAGAAATTCGTAAAAAATACTTGTTGTTGAAAATTACAGCGATTAAGTTAGCTTAGTGCAGCCCTTGCGCTGACCAACTTCTTCCCTTTCCCTGATTTGGGGGAACTTTGTTAGTACAGGGACTGCGTTCACCCGTGGCATCACAACGGGCCGCCATGCGTGCTCAAGTGAGCTTTATGATATCAGAGCTACCACTGCGACCTAACCTAACCTAACCTAGCTTAAAAAATTTATGTTTTGTGTAATGATGTACATAGTATATGTATATGCACCCCTTTCCTATTAAATGAAATTTTATACAAAATGCATGAATTAATGGCTTTACATGCCATGTCTTAAAGTAACAATAGGTTTATTCATAAGGATCAGCTAGATCAACACCCTCCATAAACTTATTGACTAATATACGAGTTGTAGAGTAAATTAGTGTTGTCACCTGCACTATGACATACGAGTACAGAGGATTAATTTGTTTTTGTACAGATTTTTGGTTAGTTACGGTTATCGTGTCGGCTTACTAGACATAAGGCCACGATTTAAACCAGGAGGTCAGATATCAAAACGAAAATATGAAAAAAATATTTCTTCGGCGTCTTCCCCTCACCAGATTTCTGGCAAAAACTCTGAGAGTCAATAAAATTGCTATGAAAAGTTACTCAAAATCTGTCGCTAGGAGTCGATTTTTGAACTGTAGGTCCCGCCACTTACGAATAAAATTAATACATACAACAGCAGTAGTGTGAGAAGCTAGGTCGTAATCTTGCCTGAAAGGTTGTAATGACAAATTTTTTTATGTATATGTGTGGTAAAAAAATCATGATCAGTTTTAGACATCAATCTTTTAAAATTTTAAAAATCAAGTGGTTCTTATAGTTCAAGTATCTGTTTCAATAGTCTTTCATTTGTTTACTTTAATAATCCTTTGCAAGGATCACAGTTAACATTGATAACATGGCTGCCCTGGCTGTCTAGTGGGTAGGTGTCGGCTTATTAGACATAAGGGCGGGGTTCAAACCCCACCCAGTTCAGATATCAAAAGGAAATTATGAGAAGATATTTCATCGGCGACTGCCTCTTAGCAGATTTCTGCCAAAAACTCTGAGAGCAAATAAAATTGTCATGAAGAGCTTCTCAAAAATCTGTTGTTCGGAGTCAACTTTAAACTGCAATTCTCGCCACTCATCTATAAAATTAACGCACACAACATAAGTGGAGTGAGAAGCTAGGTCGTAATCCTGACTAAAGGGCTGTAATCACCAATTATGTATGAATTCTTATCATGAGTGCCCTGGCTGTCTAGTGGGTAGTGTGCTACACTAATAGCGTCAGGGTCGTAGGACCGATTTCTAACAAAGACTTTGGGTCTGTGTTTCTCTGATCAAAGTTTTTCAGCTCGTATATAATTAAATATAATTTGTAATTGTATTGTAATTAATAAATAGAAAAATAATATCCTTAATATTGTATCTGTAATTGGCCATTAGATTTGTTTAAATTTTATATAGCTTAACGTATATTCGATTCAATCGTTTAACTACAATAGAGCTCTGGTTTCAGGAATTAACTAGAATGAAGAAAATATTTCTTAAACCACTTCCTCTCAGTAGATTTCTAGCAAAAGCTCTAAGAGTAAATAAAAGTGAAATGAAATAGCAACTGGCAATGTAACTGAAGTTCACTTGCCATTAATAATCCGAACAATAAGATTTATGATAGGATTTTAACTGAGCATTGAACCTAAGATTCTAATTAGAAATAAGCAAAAAATATTCTATTCAACTTACTTGAAAATCCTGGAGTTTCTGGTATAAGAGCACCTTCACGGAACCATTGAACACTTGTTGGTTTAACTTTGCCCGTTACAGTTGTCTTGAATTGGGCGGGCATACCTTCGGTTACTGATACATCCTTCAAAGCTGTAATGGTGGGTGGTGCATCCAAGTTTTCGATGGGTCGCACCTTCAATTGGGCGCTAGTCTGAATACTGCCCAATTTGTTTTCAGCAATACACTTGTAGGTGCCCTCATCTTCAGGGAAGGCCTCCGAAATGACTAGTTGATAGTATTCACCTTGACGGGTCATTTGGAAGTAGCGAGAGGGTTTAACGAAATTATCGCCACGCATCCAACGGGCCGTGGGTGTAGGTTTACCCTCTACTTTGCAGCGGAAGATCACTTTGCTGCCCTCTTCAACGGACTGACTCTTGAGTTGTTCCAAAATGTGTGGAGCCTTCTCGGAACCGGGGGTTGTTGGCTTTTCGGGTTTAGCGGTTGGCTGAACAACGCAATCACCATCGCAGCGGGCCTCACCGGCAGCATTTACAGCTACACATTCATAGCGACCGCCATCTTCAACGGTAGGTTCAATTATCAAAAGAGTATGAATGTTGTCTTCTTCTAGCATTTTGAATTTAATGCTGGGCTGGATCTTCATGCCATTCTTAAGCCAGTAGACATCCAATGGGCGGGTGCCGGTAACCTTGGCATCGAAACGAGCCAATTGTCCAGTGGTTACAGTGGTGCTTTGTATGGTGGTGACAAAGCTGGGTGGAGTCATACCGCCCTTACCACGGCGACGTTCTTCTACTACCAAGTTAGCGCTGCATTTAGCGGTACCGCCACGATTCTCAGCAATGCATGAGAATACAGCAGAATCCTCTACGAACACCTGGCGTATAATCAAAATGGACTTGCCGCTGAAGGTATGAATCTGCAAATCGGGTGAACTTTGAATGGGGAAGTTTTCACGGAACCATTTAACGGTGGGCATGGGTTCACCATCGAATTCCACCTCAAATTTAGCCTGTTCATTTTCGAATACACGACATGGTTGAATCTTCTTAGTGAATACTGGTGGTTTGGCGGGCTGTACAGGTCCCTTAACGACACGTTCTTGAATCACACCTTTATGTTCCATTTCGGTAGTTTCGGTGGCGGTAATCTTGCGTGTAATTTCCAAATCGCCTACAACTTCCTTTTGCATTTGTTGTTGTTTATTCATGTGAACCTCACGTCCATGTACGGCAGACTCAGAGGCATCTATGGCAGACTTTTGTACTGTCTTCCTAGCAGTGGTAGCATTAGTGGTGGCAGATGTTTCTTCCCTAAAGTTAATGAAATTAAAGAATAGAAATTAGTATTTCGAATATTTGGTGGCATTATCTTTAGCAAAACTTACAAATTATCTTCATAGGATTTGGCCATGCCCTTTGTAGCTGAACTGCTTACGATCTTATCACCGGGTATAGCATATTGATGAGATTCAGCTCTCAAATTGGTTTCCTTCAATAATTGTTCCATTTCCAATTCCTGAATTTTATTGTAGTAGTCCTCATTCTTCTTCTTGAGTACAGATTGTTGCCATTCGGGGGCTTCTGGTTTAACTTGTTTGGGTTTCAAGTGCTCAACACCCTTAAGGGGACCAGCCTGTTCGGCCAAGTATTGTTTGCGTTCATCGAATACCTTTTCGAGTTCGTTTTCTTGACGCTCCTTTTGATAGGAAGCTAGTTCATAATCATACCAGGCTAAAGGTGGGAAAAATGTTACGGAAGAGAATTTTAATAGAAGTTCACTTATATGCGTTGAAGACGTTTAAAATTATTCTTGAGGAGCAAATGTCTTATAAGGACATTTTTGTTGTTGTTTTTTTTTTTTTGTTAATTACAGTTTCCACTTAGTTTATAACTGTTTACGGAATGTTAGTAAAATAATTGAAACTATTTCGCATAGGTTAGTTACGCTGATGATAGATTAGGGAGTTATTGATGGAGGAACTTAAACATAAATTCTTTGAGAAAAATTTCGGTTTTATTTTCAGCTTGTAAACTAGATATTCATTACAGAGATGGTTAACCATTACCAACTGATGGGCCTTTCAATCTTTATTAACTGGCCCAGATTAAGATACAAAATTGGTATATTATCAAGTACAGTATGATTCAATTTGTAAAGTCGCCGTAGTCTAGTAGGTAGTGTGCTGACTTACTAGACGTAAGGCGATGGGTCAAACCCCAGGTTAGACTTCTCCGACTAAACGAAATACGAAAAATATTTCTTCTGTGACATCCTCTCAGCAGATTTCTGGCTAAAACTCTGAGAGCATTTAAAATTGCCTAATTGTAAATAAAGTTTCTCAAAATATCTGCAGTTCGGAGTCGATTTTAAACTGTAGGTCCCGCCACCCATGTAAAAAGTCAACACACACGCCATAAGTGGTGTGAGAAGCTAGGCCGTAATCCAGACTAAAGGGTTTTAGCGAGCAATTGTGTATGTATTTACAAATATAAGTATAATCTAACTTTTGGTTTTTTGCGAGGGTTGTCTGACTATATGTGCATACAGCTTCTTCTGTATGATTGTCCACCTCAAAATGGATAATTTCTATCGAAAGTGTTTGTGGTCTTGAATATTAATAGGGTAGAAACTAGTCTAACTGAAGTGAGGCCATGGTTCTAGAACGAAATGAAATAAGAAAAAAATATTTCTTCGGCGACTTCCTCTCAGCGGATTCCTAGTAACAACTCTGTGAGCAAATAAAATTGCCAAGAAAATTTCTTAAAAAATCTGTCATTCGAAGTGAATTTGAAACTGTACGGACCCGCCACTTATGGCTGACATTCACACACTCAACATAAGTGATGTGAGAAACTATATTGTAATCCAGACAAAAGGAATGTAATGATCAATCTTTTTTAGAGTTTTATGATTCATTGACTCAGGTTAAAAATTGATAAAAGAAAAGCGAATTTTTGAATATTCGAAAGCGGATGTAAAAATTAAAATTTATGAAATATTTTTCAGTTATTTTCATGTATTTTCGACGATTGCCACAAATCGACGATTGTCACTTTGAATTCAATGGATTTAGTAGGGAACTCTCTCTTTTGCCTAAATGAAAACGAGGTGTGAATTTTATCAATTCAATGCCAGGTCCCACAATTTGATAGCAACTTTAATTAAACTCTATCACTTTAGAACTCAGACGTGGTATTAAGGGATTATCTTACGTTTTTCGCCTATGACGAATAAAATTGTTCGTAAAAAAGTATTCCTAAGAAGCCTTTAAAACAGAAATCAGTTTCACTATATGGACAAGGATTTCCGTTACAAAAGCAGCACAATTAGCTAATGAAAACGACACACATTTAACTAATTTTTTTTTAACATGTTGACTGTCACGGTAATGTTCTAAAAACTGGCCAAAAATGGCCATTTGATTGATTTTAGGTTTAGTGAGTACGAGTTAACTCGTTGTTGGCACCCTAGAAGGGAATACAATTTAGGAGTTATCTCGTGGTTGGCACATTAGACGGGAATACAATTTACGAGTTATCTCGTTGTTGTCAGTCAACGTATTAAATAATATTATTTAAACCCAGAAGTGTGTAGGGTTTTTGATCACTATTGTAAGGATTTTATAATAGATCCACAAGTTCTAATATTTGAATTTAGAACATGGAGGGGGGGAAGTCTTAACTTGTGTGTTTAGAGAACGGAATTATTTCCAAACTTTTTTTTACGTCTCTTTTAGTTAGTTTCATTCCTTTTAAGTTTACAAGTTTTTCTCGTATGATTTTCTCTTTAAATGGCTAGGGAATATTTTCTTTTTTAGATGATGATAGATAACATTTAAAAAACTATATAAAAATACAATTAAAAAAGGCATGCTTAGAACTAAAAACTAATCAAAAAATTATATCAAAAAACATAAATAAAAGTGATGGTGATTGATACAAATAATTATGACATGAAAATGGCAATGATTATCATTCCAATATATGGATGATAGAGATGAGTTGATGGTATGATTTAAATGCTTGTGCAAATATTTACAAAATTGATTAGAATACACAAATTACTTTTAGTAAAACACTCATATTATACTACCCATCTATAATCCGTTACGATTTTTAAATCCGTTACGATTTCTTTTTTATTTTCGATCCTTTTGAGAACCTTGAGCAGAAGTTGATGGTGTCTCTCAGCGTTTGGCAGGAATTCTTTATACAATTGGATATTAATTTGAGGGAGTATTTTCTTTTTGGGGGTCAAAGGATTCGGTTTTTTTTTTGTTTGGGGGGATAGGTTTTATTTTAGGAAATTTTATTTTTTTTGGATATTTTTATGGAAATTTTTGGACTATTTGGTGGCAGTGTATTTGTTAGAGTGCTTCGAATGTTTTTTATGTGCATATATATTTACAATGTTGCCATGTGTTTTTGAAATGTCTTGTTACTGATTTATATATCGTATGTATATATATAGATAGATTTATATGTAGTTAAATATAACTTATATTGTAATTGTTATGTTTTCTAAGTCTACTTGTAAAAAAATCAGATTTTGTTTTTAAAATTAAATTTCAGCTTTAATTTTATATTAGAATTAAGCTTCTAAGTGATGTTATTGTCAATAGTAGTGAATAATGTTTACAAAAAAAAAAAATGTGTTTAATTAAATACTTACGACGTGGTGAATTCTTCAAAACGCCGCGATAATCATCAGAACGTGGCACAACATTAAGCTCAGTGGTTGCAATGGATTCACCTACTGAATTACGTGCAATAACCTCAACTTTGCCGGTATCATATTGGCGAGTCTTGGGTATATCCATATGGAACATGCCATCGTTAGTAAGTTTATAACGAGAACCCTAAAATCCATCATAATATTCGATTTTTTCCCCATTCACATAACTCTCTTAGTACTACAATACTTACATGTACAACAGTATGACCGTTAATAAGCCACATAACTCTTGGACGTGGATAGCCGGTTACGCGTACACAGAATCGTGCAGGTTCGCCTTCTTCTACAGTTTGGGGTTCCAATTTGCTTACAAAAACGGGCTTAGATCTAGGTCTTGCATCGGGATCAACTTCCTCTGGCACACTGTATGTTAAAAATATATGAAAATCTATCTGCTTTTTCTTTTTTTTTTAACAATTCAAATACTTACACTTGCCAAGCAGCTTCCATTTCACGTATACGATCAATACTATGCATATGTTTGGGTAATTGGGAATCGTATACAATACCCGGTTTGCCGGATACCTTAATTACAGCTCTGGTTTCATCTTTGCCATACAAATTGGTTGCTCTACACACATATTCGCCGCTATCTTCGGGATATACCCAGCCAAAGTTCATGGCTACATAACCGAAATCATATATAGGCTGGAAGCGATTCTCTGTAAACAAAACAAATTCCATGTGTTACAATTAAACAATTTTCATCTTTCCCCCTTTCATATAAAAAATACTCACTATACAGTAATGGCTTGCCATTGAAGAACCATTCAACTTTCATGTTGGGATCACCCACGGGTGCTAATTGACACTCAAATTTGGTGGCAGCCATTTCGGTAAGTGTGGTTTGATCCTTGATTTGGGTTACAAAGCGTGGTGGTTGTTTACGATCTGGATCGAACAGATCATCTTCGGTTAGATGCACTTCGGAGGTATACTTTTTAATGGTTGCCTCCATCTGGGTTAAAGTTTCCGATCGTTTCATACCACGTGGCACTTGATTTTGCAATAAAATTGAAGGCAATTTTTTGCATGACAAATTGGCCTTAGTTCTATCTTCGCCATGTTTATTATAGGCACGGCATACATATTCACCGGAATCTTCACCGTATACATACAAAATGTCCAAAGAAACAAAACCCATATCGATAATGTTGCGATATCTGTGGCCCATTGGCAACAATTTACCATTCCGATACCATTCAATACGTAAGTTGGGATCATTTTTAGGTTCAACTTGACACTCAAAGCGTACAGCTTCGGCTTCTTCTACAGTGACCGAAGCAATTTCAGTAATGAATTTAGGTGGTCCAAATTCGGCTTCTTCCTGTGGAATTACCTCGGGCATGCGTCCACGATCTAATTCCTTCAATTTTTCAGCAGTCATGCTGTCCGGTAATTGAGAATCGTAAACAATATTACCCTTACCCTTACAGGTAACCTTGGCAGTTGTAGTAGCTACACCCCATTTGTTGACGGCACGACAAGTGTATTCTCCAGAATCACGAGCGTAGATGTAGTCAATATCCAAAGCAATAAAACCGAAATCGTTCAATTGGTGTACACGGGAACCGGTTGGTAGAGGACGGCCATTGTAGAACCATTCAATACGCATAGTTGGATCACCAACGGGTTCAACACGGCAGTCAAAGTGAATGGGTCCACCTTCTTGCACATCCAAGTTGTCCTTGATTTCCTCAATAAACTTGGGTGGGTTTGGTTGTTCTTCATCGATAACGATTTCCTCCCTCTTATGCATATTTTCTTCGAGTTTTTGCAAACTTTCTGTACCAGTACGGAAATTGGAAGGCAACTGAGGTTCCATAACAATTCCCTGACGACCCTTAACTTGTAATTTGCATGATACTGTAGCTTCACCGTGCTTATTGGTAGCCTTACAAGTGTACAGGCCGGAGTCACGTTGGTAACATCCAGCGATTTCCAAGATTACGAAACCAAAATCATTAATAGTCTTAATGCGTGAACCAGCCCATAAAGCTTTACCATTGTGGAACCAATCAACACGCATGCTGGGATCATTAATGGGTTGTAGGCGGCATTCAAAGTGAGCCAATTGGTTTTCATTGATGACCATATCGAATGGAGTCGTAATGAATTCTGGTGGTTTGCCAGTATCATCGTCGGGTACAAATTCCGTGCTACGCACTCCCAAGCCTTCCAACTCAGCAATGCGATCAATGGTTCCTTCCATACCCTTAGGCAATTGAGATTCCATGATAATGCTACGTTTACCGGCAATCTTCATGGTGGCAGTGGTAACAGCTTCACCGTATTCGTTAATGGCACGGCAAGAGTATTCGCCAGAGTCCTCGGGATAAACAGGTGAAATTTCCAAAATAACAAAACCAAAGTCGCAGAATGTGCGGAAACGTGAGCCTGCCTTCAAAGGACGGCCATTCCAGTACCATTCCACTCTAAGTCTGGGATCGTCGGTGGGTGTAACACGAGCTTCGAAGTGACAGTTTTCTCCTTCACGTAGGTTTTCAATGTTCTCCAGTGGCACGGTAAATACAGGTGCCTTACCCTTAGTTTCCTCCACAGTCTCGTCACGAGTGCGAACCATGCTGTATTCTAAGTTGGCAATCTTTTCTAAACCACCTTCCATACCGCGTGGCAATTGGGAATCCAAAATCAAATTGGCCTTGGAAGAGCAGGTAAGCGTAGCGCGTGTCACATCTTCGCCATATTTGTTAACGGCACGGCATTCATAAACACCGGAATTTTCTTCATAACAGTACAAAATATCCAAGATAACAATACCGAAATCATGGAAAGTACGGAAACGATGACCATGAGGCAATTTTTTGCCATTAAAGTACCATTCAACCTTAAGGTCAGGATCAGTAATAGGAGTAAGTCGGGCTTCGAAGTGAACACTCTGGCCTTCAACCAATTTGGTGACATCCTTGATGTGAGTAATGAATTTAGGGGGCTCGGCAACAACTGGAGCAGCAGTTTCTCCGGGCAGTTGTGGACACTCCAATTCGCGAATTCTTTGCAAAGAGTCTGGTTGTAAACTATCATAGAATACACCACCACGACCGCGGCAGTTGAGTGTAGCTCTAGTAAAGTCTTCTCCGTACTTGTTGTAAGCACGGCAAACATATTCACCACTGTCATGATCTTGCAAATATGAAATGTCCAAGACGACGTAACCGAAATCGCTAACAGTCTTGATGCGATTGGAGTGACGCATAAGTTTGCCATTGTGGTACCATTCTACCTTAAGATCTGGGTCATTAACTGGTATCAATGTGCATTCAAAGTGAGCAGATTGACCATCCTTCAAACCTTCCAAAGATTGTATTTGTGAAGTGAAACGTGGCTTCTGACCGCGTGGTTTTTCCACACATTCTAAAGTACAGCTGATTTCAGCTGAACCATATTTATTCGTGGCACGACAAGTGTAGGTACCTGAGTCTTCGATCTTAGTACCCAAAATTTCCAAAGCTACCATGCCGAAAGCATAAATTGTGCGTACGCGATGACTGGCTTCAAGAACTTTACCATTGAAGAACCATTCAATAACCATGCTTTGGTCTCCGGTTGGTATGAGGTTGGCTTCATAATGAGCAATTTCTCCCTCGCCAATATCGGCGATATTTGTAAATTCTGTAGTGAATCGGGGAGCCATACCTTCTTCTGATTTTTCGGGTTTACTGCCATCCTTACGTAGGGATTCTTCCAAATCTTGAATTTGTTCAAGACCTTCAGCTCCTTTAGGATGTTGGGTTTGTTCAATGATGCTATCCTTGCTAGTACAGTAGATAGTAGTTGTGGTAAAGGCTTCACCAGACTTGTTGTAAGCTTTGCAAGTATAAATACCCTGGTCACGTTCATAGACTTCGATAAGATCCATGGTAACGAAACCAAATTCGCTAGTCATCTTGAAGCGAGAACCATGTTGTAGCAATTTGCCATTGAAATACCATTCAATAAAGAGATTAGGATCTTCCTTAGGTTCAACATTAGCTTCCAAATGCAAAGGTTGGGCCTCAGACAAATGGAACTCAGCTTGTAAGGGTCTTGTCCATACTGGTGGTGGATACTGAGTTTCTGGTTTGATCACTTCACGTTGGTAGCGATTAGCCAATTCTTCTTCAGTCTCTCTGACCGCTTCTAGACCAGCTTCACCCTGAGGATGTTGAGTGTCCAAGAACATCAATTTACCACTAGTGCACTTAAGTGTACCAGAGGTAGTAGCTGAACCCTTGCTATTGGTGGCCTTGCAAGTGTAAACACCACTATTTTCAGCATAAAGATTTGACATATCCAAGGCACAATAACCAAAGTCATAAATGGACTTGAATTTGGCAGCAGCTTGCAATGGTTGACCATTATAGAACCATTCGATTTTCATGGTTGGATCACGAGATGGTTCAACATTACATTCGAAGCGGCCACTGTCGCTTTCTTTGCAGTCAATGTTGTTCAAGTGAGTAATGAAGACTGGAGTTTCGTATACAGGTTCGGGTGCCTCAGGGCGTCCAGGTTTAGGTGCTTCAAGTTCTCCAATACGTGGCAATGAATCGGGATGCAAAGACTCGGCCTGCAACCAATGACGATCTTCAATCTTAAGTGAGCATGTTGAGACAGCTTCACCCATTTGATTGGTTGCCTTGCAGGTATAAATGGCAGAGTCGTCGGCACGCAAACCATTGATAGACAGGGTAACTAGCCCAAAGTCGAAGGTGCTGCGTATACGTGAGCCAGTAGTGAGAGAAATGCCGTTCTTGAACCATTCAATGCGCAAGTTGGGATCGGCACGAGGTTCAACTTGGGCCTCCAAGAGTACATGTTGGCCTTCACTTAATTTGTCAAAGCTCTGCAAATGGGTAGTAAAGACAGGAGCTTGTTGAGGTGTACTATCAACAAACATTTCAGGAACACGGTTCATTGAAGCTTCCTTTAGACGAATAGCTTCCCAAGATTCAGGAATCATTGGTTCACCCACAATATTTGCCTTGGTCTTAATTTTCATTGCAGTAGATGAAACTGCTTCGCCAGCAGCGTTGTAGGCACGGCACATGTAGACGCCAGCATCTTCTGGTACCACAGAGCTGATATCTAGAGTAACAAAACCAAAATCGTTGGTAGTTCTCAAACGTGAACCCATTTGGAGTTCAACGCCATTGATGTACCATTCGAATTTCAAAGAAGGATCGCCAACTGGTACAACACGAGCTTCAAAGTGGGCGTGTTGACCTTCCCACAATTCTGAAGGTCCGGTGAGTAATTGAGTAAAGATGGGCTTTTCGAAAGCACGTTCAGGTTCAAGAGGTTTAGGTGCAGCAGGACGTTCCAATTGATGAATGCGGCTGATACTGTCTGGATGTTGAGTATCCATTTGAATACTAGCCTCAGTAACAACACGCATAGAAGCGGTGGTAACAGCTTCACCCAAAGGATTAACAGCGCGGCACATGTAAACACCTTCGTCTTCTTTGCGAATGTGAGAAATGTCCAAAGAAACAAAGCCGAAATCGTGTTGCTTGGTAATACGAGAACTGTCTTCAATAATTTTCTCATTGCGATACCATTCGACCTTGAGGTTGGGATCACCTACGGGAATTAAACGACACTCAAAGTGGGCAGTTTGATGTTCATTAATGCGATCGATATTTTGCAAGGGTTGAGTGAATACAGGACGTTGTCTAGTGCCAGGAGTATCCAATTCAGGACGTTGGAAGGGTGCGGTTGATTCTAACTTGCGAATCTTTTCTAAACCTTCGGGATGTTGAGTCTCAGAAATAATAGTACCACGGGCAATAACGCGCAAATTGGTGGAGGACACACATTGACCCAAATTATTAATGGCACGCACAGAATATTCACCAGCATCCTCAGCTACGGCATGAGTAATATCCAGAGCTACATATCCAAAGTCAAAGGTGATGTGGAAACGAGCAGCTGAGGGCAATGGCTTTCCGTTATGATAAAATTCTATACGCAAATTAGGATCGTGAACAGGCTGTACTTGAGCTTCAAAGTGAGCAGTTTGGCCTTCATAGATTTCGGTACTACCACGCAATTCAGCGGTGAAATGTGGTGGGCTAATAGGCTGATCACTAACCTCTGTGCGTGTCGTAACAACTTTAGATTCCAGTTTTTGAATCTTCTCCAAGGCATCAGGGTGCTGAGTATCCAAAATCATACTGCGACGATTCAAAACACGTACATTGCAGGTATTTACAGCTTCACCAAGCAAATTGGTAGCCTTACACATGTAAGTACCAGTATCCTCGCCATATACGTAGAGTATATCCAAGGCAACATAGCCGAAATCATGGGTAGTTCTGTAACGGTGACCGAGAGGCAATTGCTTGCCATTGCAGAACCATTCAATCTTCAAATTAGGGTCATTAATTGGCTCAACACGACATTCTAAGTGAGCATGTTCGCCTTCTTTCAAGTGTTCTAGATTGCTAAGTGGTGTCAAGAAAATGGGTTTTTGGCCCTTCTCTTCAACTTCTACCTTCTTAGGAGCTGCATAGCTTTCCAATTGGCGAATCTTCTCGAGACGTTCGGCATCGAGAGTGTCGAGATCCAATGTCTTATTTGCTGTAAGAAATTAGCAGATCAGATTACATAATGATAAGCTAAAGAGGTCTTAAGAGTTAATTTACCTGTTACGTTTACAGCACAAGTCGTGACAGCTTCCCCTACAGCGTTCTTGGCCTTGCACATATAGGTACCAGTATCTTCAGCATGGGCATACAAAATGTCTAAGGCCACAAAACCAAAATCATAGGTAGTCTTAAAACGATGACCAGTTTGTATGGGAACGCCATTACAGTACCATTCAACTTTCATTGTGGGATCGTTTACGGGTGTAAGTGTAGCTTCCAAATGTACAGGTTTACCTTCATTAGTATTAGCATTACGCAATGGCCTGCCGAACTGAGGACGTTCAGTCATGAATTGATCTTCCTCGACCTTACGTTGGTAACGAGATTCGTCTTCCAAGTACTGAATCTTTTGCAAAGCTTCCTCGTGTTGGGTCTCTTGAATGATTGACGATCTTGATTGTACATTCAAGCGTATGGAGTTAACAGCTTCTCCTAAATTATTGGTAACGCGACAAGTATATTCACCGCTATCTTCAGAATAAACCGTCAAAATATCCAAAGCGGAGAAACCAAAGTCGTAAGTAGTACGGAAACGATGGCCGGTATTCAAAGGCTTGCCATTGTGTAACCATTCGACCTTAAGGTTGGGATCAGGATATGGTTCAATACGGCATTCGTAGTGAGCACTTTGGCCTTCAACCAAATTAGTGGGTCCAACAAGTTTGGTAACGAATCGAGGAGCTTGTGTTACTACATATTCCTCTTCTTCGCGGCGTTGATAACGAGTATGATCCTCAAGCTGATGAATTTTATGCATAGCTGCCTCGTGTTGAGTTTCCATTTGAATGGAAGTCTTTGACTGAACAATCAAGGAAGCCGAAGTAACAGCCTGGCCAAGTTCATTAATAGCACGACAAGTATAAGTACCAGAATCTTCTGGGTTAACATACTTCATGTTAAGAGCAACATAGCCGAAATCGTGCATAGTTGTAATACGATTAGAGGCTTCAATAGGTTGACCATTGCGCAACCACTCAACTTTCAAGTGGGGATCACCTACAGGAATCAAACGAGCTTCAAAGTGCACTGCCTGACCCTCAGCAACTCGTGAATCACGAACAGGTAAGGTAAAGACAGGAGCCTGAGTAATTACTTCCTCCTGAGCACTCATGCGTTGACGTTTGTTGGATTCTTCCAAATGATGCAAACGTGGCAGGGCACTTTCATGTTGGGATTCCAAGTAGATAGACTTCTTAGTATGGACAACAGCCACAGCAGAAGTAATGGCTTCACCAATTGCATTATAGGCACGGCAGGTATAAGTACCGGCATCCTCAGGCAAGCAAGACATAATGTCCAAAGCTACGAAACCAAAGTTATTAGTTTCGGTGAAACGGGAACCCGATTTAAGTGGCATGTTGTTGTGATACCATTCAACGCGCATGCTGGGATCTGATACTGGAATCAGACGGCATTCAAAGTGAGCTCTTTGGTTTTCCTTAATTTCAATATTCTTCAAAGAAGTGGTGAATACAGGTGCTTGCTTGGTGGACTCGTCAATTTCTTCACGGCGTGTATAACGGGAGCGATCTTCGAGATAGTGTATTTGCTCCAAACCAGCTTCATTTTGAGTCACAGTAACAATTTGTTCAGAACTACGAACTTGCAATTGTACTTGGGTTTCATCAGAACCAATTAAATTGACGGCACGACAGGTGTAAACACCCGAGTCTTCGGCAATTAAGTCCACAATGTCTAAGGCAACATAACCAAAGTCGTGGATGGGGCGGAAGCGATGACCCACAGTGATTGGGCGACCGTTCTTATACCATTCTACCTTGAGATTGGGATCAGTGACAGGTTCAATTTTGCATTCAAAGTGGGCATGACCACCTTCACGCATGTTGTTAAGGCTCTTTGGTTGAGTAAGGAAACGTGGACGTATGTTGATGATCTCCTCATCCACGTACTCACTACGGCGATAACGTGACGAATCTTCCAAATAGGCAATCTTCTGCAAGCCCGATTCATTTTGGGTTTCTAAAATCAAATCGCTCTTGGCAATAATGCGTACAGAACAAGAGGTAACAGCTTCACCCAATTGGTTTCTAGCCTGGCAAGTATAGACACCGGAATCGACGGCATAGCAACCCAAAAGATCTAAAGCTACATAGTCGAACTCGTATGCGGGACGGAAGCGATGGCCTGTTTTAACAGGTTTTCCATTTACAAACCATTCTACACGCATACTAGGATCACCTACTGGTTGCAAGCGGCATTCCAAATGCACATTGGTACCTTCCATAGTCTCAATATTGTGTAAAGCTCTGGTGAATTGAGGAGCTTGCATGACGGTGATTTCTTCCTCCATGTGGTGACGGCGACGAGTAGCATCTTCCAACATTTGAATTTGCTCCAATGACATTTCATTTTGAGTTTCGGTAACAATATCAGAACGATCTATTACTCGTACGCAAGACGAAGTGTGTGCTGAACCCAAATGATTAGTTGCACGGCATGTGTATTCACCAGAATCGGCGGAAGTGGCTTGTACGATATCCAAAGCTACAAAACCGAAGTCATAGTAAGTCCGGAAGCGCGAACCCACCGTAATGGGTCTACCATTTTGGAACCACTCAACGCGCATAGTAGGATCACCCATAGGTTCCAAACGGCATTCCAAGTGAATATTTTTACCCTCATGTATTGGCTTGGGATCAGAAAGTGGTTGCACAAAAATTGGTTTCGATTTAGAAATTTCCTCAATGTCATAGTGAGGCTCAACGAATTGTTTGTTCTCCAAGTGTTGGGTCTTCTCATACAAACCGCGATGCATGCTAGATGTGTCAATACTGGAACGGGCTGTGAGATAGGAAATAAAAATCGTAAGGGGTTATTTAACGTCTTAATTAGAATTGTGTAAAATAAAAGACTTACTTTCGACTATCATCGTTCCCTGTAATTGAGCTTCACCTAACTTATTTCTAGCGACTACAGTATAGACGCCAGCATCTTCAGCTCGTACTTGTGAGATATCTAAGGCAACATAACCGAAGTCGTAGTACATTTGAATACGATTGGCAGCAGTTATGGCGCGACCATTGTGATACCATTCGATTTTCATGCTCAAGTCACTTTGTGGCTCTACACGTGCTTCAAAGTGAGCCTTTTGGCCCTCAATGATCTTGTGAGTGCATTTCATTGGACCCAAGAAACGTGGGATTTGAGTGATTCTGGTCTCCTCTTCTTCGCTACGTCCATAGCGTGCAGAGTCTTCCAAATGTTGAATTTTTTCCAAACCTTCAGGATGTTGAGATTCAGAAACAATTTCCTTTTTGGAGATGACAGTCAAATGGGCGGTTGTAGTGTCTTGACCCATAGCATTATAGGCACGACAAGTGTAAGCGCCAGCATCATAAATGGTAAGTTGTTTAATGGTAAGAGCAACATAGCCAAAGTTAAAGAATGTAGTGCTTCGAGAGCTGGCTTCCAAGGGTTGACCATCCTTAAGCCATTCTACGCGCATAGTAGAATCACCGGTTGGTTCCAAACGGGCTTCGAAATGGGCATGTCCACCCTCGCGCATATCAAGTTGATTTTGAATTTGAGTCTTGAATTGGGGTGGAGCAATTGGCTCGGGTGCTTCTTGAGCATGGCGACGTTGTTGAGATTTTCTATATTCTTCCAACTCCTCAACTTTTTCGATGTAGCGCTGCTGCTCGGCTATACCCAAGTCAGCAGTTACTTGAGATCTAGAGTGGACGACTATAGACGATGAACTGACTGCCTCTCCCTTGCGGTTGACAGCGCGTACAGTATAGGTGCCAGCATCTTCAGCACGCAAATGCATAATATTTAGGGAGACATAGCCAAAGTTGAAAATGGCTGTAATGCGGGAGCTGGCTGTAATAGGACGACCATCCTTATACCATTCTACACGCATAGTGGGGTCGTTAACAGGTGTAACTTGAGCCTCAAAGTGTACGTTCTTGCCCTCCTCGAATTCTCCCAAATCCTTTAAGGGACGTATGAAAATAGGCGGTTGGTTCATGAGCTCCTCAGTACTTTCCTGACGCTGATAACGTGAGTAATCTTCCAATTGATTAATGTATTGCAAACTGGTTGGATGTTGAGATGTTTGCTCAATAGAAGGACGTTGAGTAACGGCGAGTATGGCTCGGGATTCAGCCATGCCAGAAGCGTTGGTAACACGGCACATGTATTCACCCGAATCATGAGTCATAATGCTCAACAAATCGAGGGCAATAAAACCGAATTTGAAAACGGAAGTGGCGCGGGAACCTAAATACACAAACAACAAAGCGTTTATAAAGAAATATTCCTTAGATAAATGGAATGAAAGTTTTGACTTACTAGCTGCCAAAGGTTGACCATTAAGGAACCATTCAACTACCATGGAAGGATCGCCAACAGGTTCAATGCGAGCTTCCATGTGTACCTTGCCACCTTCAACTTGTTGCACATTTTGTAAAGGTATGATGAACTGTGGCGGTGGATAAACTCGATCTTCTTCTCCAGGACGTAAATGAGGCTTAGCGCGTTCAACATGACGCAAATAAATAATTTCAGGACCAGGTTGGGGCCTAAACGTAAAACAATTTTTTTTTTTTAATAATTTTGAAAGTGATTAAAATTTTTGATTGAAATACTTACTCTGGTTCAATAATCTTCGTGGGTCTTGGTAAATTAAGACGTCTCTGTTCGACGGGTGGTTGTTCTCTGGGAACTTCTACATAGAGTCTAGCACGATTCGCTGTGGAACCGGCAATATTTTGTGCAGTACATTGATACCAGCCAGCATCAGAAGCTTTGACACGTGGTATTTCCAAACAGGTGGCACCACCATCAATACCAATGAAACGGTCGTTGGTAGAGGTAATTTGTTGACCATCCTTTTGCCAGGTAATGCGGGGCATAGGAGTGCCAATAGCATTGGCACTCATAGTGATGGGTTCACCTTCGCGCACAGTCATAGTGCTGAAGCGTTGAACAAATTGTGGTGCGACAACTTGTTCCTTCTCGAGCACATTTAACTGAGCTTCGATGGCAACCTCACCGGCCTTATTGCGGGCCAAACACTGAACAGCGCCGGCATCCATGCGGGTTACATTGGTAATCATGAGTGAGTGGCTACCAGATTCATTGACTAAAATCTTGTGAGCAGCATCATCGTTGACCTGGCGTCCGTTGATGAACCAGTATACCTCAGGATAAGGATTGCCAGTAACACGGCAATCGAAACGAGTCATACGGCCTTCGGTGATTTCACGGTCACCGTAGGCTTTAACGAAAGTGGGGGCTAAAGCTTTACCCGCTTCCAACTGTTCTGCCGTAGCATCAACAGGTTTTGGTTCATGAGCCGATTCGGCAGCAGGCTCAACGGCCAAGACAGCAGAAGACACAACACAACCTTGAGTGTTTTCTGCCAGCAGAGTATAATGACCAGCATCGCTAATGTTGGCTTTCTTAACACGCAAAGTAGCAATACCGCTTGAGTAGGAGATATCGTACTTGTTGGATTGGACCAAACGTTGTCCGTTGTGGAACCAAGTCAAACGAGGCCTAGGATTGGAGCCTACCTTGGCACTGAACACAGCATCAGAACCTTCTATTAATTTAGAATTGCGAGGCTTCTGAGCAATTTGTGGAGCATGAGCTGGACCCATTGAGCGATCCAACTCTTGACACAAATAGTAATCCTGTTCATAAGTAGAACGGCGTGTAATGGCCTCTCTATAGGATACTTCACGCAAAAGTCTATACTCAAAGGTGTCCACACGGAACTCTTCTTGTGTTGAAGAAAACGAATAACCATTGGTGTAAATGGATTTGTCCATTTGCTTTTGGATGGGTTGTATGACAGGCATGGGTGCGCCTTCTGGTTGGATGTAGACACTGCATATGGCTTCACCATATTGATTGCGAGCCGTGCAAGTGTATTCACCTTCATCGCCAGGTCCAATTTGATTAATAAGCAGCGAAACTTCACCGGTAGCTTCATTATAGCTCATCCGGAACTTCTGGGACTCGAGAAGTGGTGCGCCTTTACGGGTCCAGGTTACGAATGGCTTTGGATTGCCACGGAGTTTACCCTCGAACAAAGCATTACCGCCCTGAGCGAAACGGGCATTTTTGAAAATTTGTTCAAATACGGGTGGTGAGATGTCGCCCTGTGCATAAATGTGTGTCAAAGCTGGTGGTACATAAGAGCCGCCGCCGCCATGTTGTTCCACTATATATTATTAAAAGAGAGAAATTGGGAGAGAGAGAAAGAAAAATGCTTCAATTAGTTACGTGTGTATAACACAAAAGTAAAGTGAGATAAAAAAGAGTATGAATGAGTATGAGCTCAAGAAACATGCGCACTAAGTTCAGAATGTACTATGTACCTGAACAATTAGCTTTCACTGTGATTATTTTTCGCCTGTACAAAGTCTTTTTATATTTATAAAAAATATCTTTTTGTATAACAGTTTTCATTTTATACAATATTTTTTAATGTTGTTGGGGGTAATTTAAATCTGACAGAATTCCTTGATTAATATAAATGGGGTACTTGGGCAAACATCTTTAGATCTTGCGAATGAAATTCAATAAAATTTTTTGGCACTTTTTTTCTTTCAATAAGACTTCAGTGTGATTTTCTTTGATGTGTGGAATTTTAATCTTTTGTTTTTGTTTTTTCTTAATTTTAATGTGTTATTATTATGTGAACAATTTAATCCGTGTTATAAAACGGTTTGTTGCTCAACTGTTACTTTCTAAATGATTGCGTTTTATGGCGTTCTAAAGTTAAAATCCCATAATTTCAATTCTATTCCATTATATGCCTTATCTGTTTATCTTTTTGGCTTGTTTATTTATTTTCGAGTTAAATTTTTTGCAGTTTAAGGTGCATTTAATACAAAAATTCCTGAAATTTGGGTGGAGACTGGTAAAAGGAGTGTTTGGAAAGTATGTTATTAGGGGGAATTAATAATTTTTTTTCCTCACTTTGGAAATTTATTTTTTTTATCAAGCTTTAGATCGTAACATATTAAATATTTGTTAAAACAATAATTTAAAAAAAAAATTTTGTATAAAAAGAAACTGAAATATAAAATTTGCATAAACTTTTCAATTGATTTAGACGTAAAGCCAGGGTTCGAACCCTAGGTCAGACATCGAAACAAAATACAAAAAGTATTTCTTCGGCGATTTCCTTTCAGCATATTTCTGGCAAAAACTCTGAGAGTAGAAAAAAACTGTCATGGAAAGTTTCTCAAAAAAAAAAGAAAAAATCTGTCGTTCAGAGTCGACTTTAAACTATACGTCCCGCCACTCATGTGTAAAATTAACACATAAGTGGTGTGAGAAACTAGGTCAATAATCCAAACTAAAGGTTTGTAATGCCCAATTATGTATGGATGTATGTCAATTGATTGGATTACTTCTTGCAAGCAGCTTTCTAAATGCTGTAGAGAATCTAAGGGATATTTAATAGACAGAAAAATAAATAGTGGTCAAGGAAATTCTTTCCTCCAAAATAAAAGTAGCGTGGGAAAACATTTTAACACGTTGACTGCCGACTACGAGATAAATCGTAGATTGTGTTCCCTTCTTGAAAGCCAAACTACGAGTTATCTCGTACTCACTAATGTGAAAAAATCAAATTGTCGTTTTTTTATTCAAGTTTTCTGAAAATTTCCGCTTCAGTTAACATGTTAAAAAGTAAAATTGATAAATTAATAGCTCCAATGCTTCGCAGACAAAAAAATATTCCATCGGTGCCATCCTCTCAGCAGATTCCTGGCAAAAGCTTTGACAAAAAATTAAATTGCCATGGAAAAGTTTGCCATAACTTTGTCTTTTCTAAGGGACTTCAAACTGTAGGTTCCGCCCCCACTCATGTATAAAATTAACACAACACGAGTAGTATGGAGAAGTTATGTCGTAATCCTAATTGAAGGGTTGTAAAGACCCTATTACATACGTAATGCTTCGCAGATGAGCTAAGATCCATATGCAAATCAAAAATATTTTAAAATAATTTGCTTTAGTTTTTTTTGCCATCTAAATTTGAAACATTTTAATTCATCTTTAATTTTCTTCGAAATTTTTTGAAATAAATTAATAGGGCCTTAAAGATTTAAAATAGAGATCTTTAAAGATCCCCAGGAGACCTTTAAAGGTTTACAATAGTGATCTTTAAAGATTCTGGGATTTTGTGGAATTTTCACAAATTTTTTTGTGGAATAATATCACCAACGCATAAGATAAACAGGATTTACAATTTGAGTAGAGTTGAGGTATTAACAAACAATTGAAACTCTTCAGAAGATACTTTTAAATATGAAGACTGTATGTACCATAGTAATGTTTTTTTTATAAGAAATTCATTTCTGTTAGTAATTAATTTCTTCTAACTGCACCTAATCTGATTCATAATGCTAATCTAATCATTAACAACATATTCAATCGATATGAATTAATACTTTATTGATTCATTACTAAATAAATAACAACAATTTCTGAACGTTATGTTAACGAATATACTCTTAACAGTACTATCGGCTGGGATTACAATTGGAATCTTAGAGAAAGGACATATCTTTTCCTACAGTTCCAATTGAGTTAAAAATGTAAATTAAATGTTAATGTAACGACAGCAAATGAAACAATTTTAACAGCTTTACTGGTAAGTGCACTTGATTACACAGATTTGTATTTCTAGTTTGCAAAATTCTAAGGCTGAATTTTATCATACTAACTTACTTAATTGGTCATTACAACCTTACAACCTATTTTCTCATACCACTCATGTTGTGTGTGATAATTTTATCCATAAGTGAAGAGGGACCTACAGTATATGGTCTTCTCCGAGCGACAGATTTTTGTAAAATTTTTCATTGCTATTTTATCTGCTCTTAGGCCTTTTGCCAAAAGACTTCTAATAGGAAGTCGTTTAAAGAAATATGATTTAACATGTCGTTCTATAAGCGATATACGAGTTGAGGTATGAACCACAGCATAACAGCAACTTAGAATTTTATCTTTGCCTAAGTCAGTTAATACAGGTTTACAATGCATGCAGTATGGATACTGAAACTAGATAGGAAATCTATTTGGACTTCGGTAGTTAACCGGTCATTCTGGTCTGAGGTCGTGAATGTGTGTTATATATCATAGGCTTTTGGCTTGCAGAAGCAAATATTCAGTATACTTGGTCGGAGTTTCTTTAATGAGTCAGCTTCGGTTAAGACGTCTGAACTAGAGTGTGATGTCGGACAGTTGGTTACAGCTTTTTCATCTCTTTCTTATTTTTCTCTGGTATTTTCTTTATTTTCTTTTTGTTATAAATTTGAGTTTTAAATGAAGATCCGGAACTTTTCTCAAAGGATCTTTAGTGACTTTAAGTAGTGTTGTATTTTCTAATACAATTACTATCTAGCCTAATATCAGAATTGTTACTGTATTTTATTACGTTTTAATGCATTGATGTAATACATACTATGATCAGACAGGCACTTTTATTGCTGCAAAATGCAATAAACGCCATTATTAAGATCAATATTTCATATAAAGTTTCAATTAATTATTGCGCAATAAATTCGCAAATTGTTATAATATTGAGTAAAACTTAAATTACAGCACTATATCATAAGTACGCTCGGTGATATTTGCAATTGATATTTGACAACAACTACAAACAATTATATATTATATTATATTATACGTCTGAACACTTAAAATATTGTACTCATATAAACGAATATTGACTCAATAAAAGTGCTTATGTGAATAAGCGAGAATGAACCTGCACAATATATGTAGTTCTCTGCACCTTCTGCCAATTTTACATCAAAACTATGCAGAATTTTTTTCCGAATACAAGTTAACCGAAACTAATGTAGTAATTGCAGGGCTTTATATTAAAAAAAGAAGAAAACTTTATCAGACAATTCTGCTTCTATGTTTCATTGAACTTGTTTTTAAGATGATTAAAAAAATTTGATATTTTTGGGTTAGGAAATTATCGATGATACTGTACTTAATAATGTTTTTATTTGAGTTGGAGTTGCAATTTACAATCTCGTCATCAATAAATATTTAATGGAATTTCGAGAATATAATAATAATTCATTGCTTGTTGTGTTATTTGAAAAGTTTTTAATATTTTTTTTAGTAACCGCTCCTTAATTATATTTTTTTGCTGGTGATTAACTACCAACTTCTGACTAAAATTCTCTTTAAATCTTATGTCATTAAAACTTAGGGCATTGTTATCGATAATAGCCAGCAAAATATATGATTTTTTTAAGAGTTCTTTCAACAGAATTTAATTAATGCATTTAAACAATTTTTTTTAATTCATACCTTTGCCTAGTTTTATGATATTGAAAGTGAAATATCAGGGTGAGGGCCATTATTACAACTTGCCGTTAAACTTGGGTTTAGTTAAAGGTTCTTGTTGCTAAAAGGGCACTTAAAAGCTACCTTTAACATATTTTCGTTATTACAACTTACAGATAAAATAAAGTTAACTTTTTCAAAAAATATGGAAGTGCCGGAGGAATGTCGATAACGACGGGCTTTGTTATTTTTTGTTGCATATGCTCGTTTTTTTTATATTTTAAGTTGCCACATTGCAAATAATATATAATATGGCAAGTATAATGATAAACTTAAAGGTAAAGGGATCATCCACCCCATCTTATTGTGTACTCATAATAATGAAAAACAATTTATGAGCCGGTTAAAATCCTCGCTATAGTTAACGGCAAGTTGTAAGAATGAGCCTTTAACTATAAAATTTCTGCCAAATACTTTTAATCTACGCCTGACCATTAGTTGGGAATTGGTTTGCATATTTTTTTTTTAATTCTCTTAAATATTAAAAGTAAATAATTTGTTTTATTATTTACATAACCACACATATTATAATTTTATAGTTAAAGATTTCTTTCATAGATTTTTTGTACAATGAATCAATTTCGAGCTCCGGGTACAATACTTGTCTTAACCGACAAGTATACGTTCTCTAACCTTCATAGATTTTATTTGAAATAAATTCCTGAAATTTGGGTAATCAATAAATGATTTTATTATGGCAAATAAACTTAAATTTTTTTTCTATTTTTCTAAAGAAAAGCCATCTTCTTATTACTTTCCTTTGCTTTAGTTTTGTCATTAATCAAGTTTTTCCAGCTATACAACAGCTTGCTCTACCGCAGGAGGTCATAGGACACTATCTGCCGTTTTCTAGAAAACACTACTGCTGTACACCAAACCAAACAAAAAGTATTTGTTTTCTAAAGAAGAAATTTTGAAGAAAATTTCTCAACTTCTATGCAAAACTTGATTTTTAATTATTTAAACTTTTCATAACTAGAATCTTGGGTTCGTTACGTTGCCACATTTAATTATGTTTATTAAATATTTTAAATATTGTTTCAAAACCTTTTAAAAGAGAAAAGAGAAACTTTAAAAATGCCTGCAAAAAGGATAATGTTTTTTGCATCAAGAACCAATACATTATTTTAAAAATTTTAATAATTTAATAACAAAATATTAAAAAAATAAACCAATAAATAGAAAATAATTATTTTCTACGAATTTTTCTCAATTATTTTTTTATCATCAATTTTGAAGAATTAGTCAAAAAACGAATATATTTCAATATATTTATTATGATAAGATTACCGAATCTCGTAATAGATTATAAATTAAATCCTTAATTTTTTACGAAAATATATTTTTTTGTCTATTAAGGAAAATACGGATATTTTTCCTTAATCTATTACATCGAAAATTTTCTTAAATTTTTTTTCTTCTACTAAGAAATTTTTTTTGAATTTTTTTTTTATTAATTTTTTTTTTTTTGAAAATAATTTTTAACAAAATATTTTATTAAAAATTTAAATAAAAAATTCAAAATTTTCTTGTTCTTTTTTATTTTTTTCAATATTTTTTCTTCTTTTTATTTCCAAAAAATTTTTTTCGAAATCAATTTTTAATAAAATATTTGATTAAAAATTAAATTAAAAAATTAAAATAATTTTTAGCAATTATATATAAATATTATTATTATTATTTAATCAAATATTTAATCAAATTATTTTTTTTTTAGCAAATAATTTATAACCTACTTACTTAAAGTCACACAAACTGTCTACATGACGTACATACATAGCAATTTTTTTTTAAGCAAATATTTATTAAATTATTTTCGAAAAAAAAAAAAATTAAAAAAAGAACAAAACAAGGACAAGAGAAAAAATTTTAGGAAAAGCATAAAATTAAATTAAAAAATTAAAATAATTTTTAACAATATATTTGATTAAAAATTATTTTATTAATTAATTTATAATTAAATATTTTTTTTAGCAAATTTATAACCTAGCTACAGTCACAGAAAAAAGCATACATAAGAGGTGTATGCCTCTATTTTTTTTTTTTTTCTTTTTTTCTAATTATCTCTTGGTTATATTTCTTATATTCCATTTTGTATTAAAGCAATCTTAATTTTGACTGCTTTAAACAAAGGAAAAAAATTTCTTTAATTTGAAAAAAATTACCGGGAAAAAAATTTTTATTTTTGTTTTTATATTATTAAAAAATTCAATATATTGAATCAAATTAATGATTTAATAAAAACTATTTAACAAATAAGTAATAAAAATATTTTCTTTTAAAAATATTTATTTTTATTAAAAATATTTACATTAAATAATTTCAGTAATTCGAAAAAAAAATTAATAAGTTAACATTAAAAAAATAATTAGTGCAATTTTAAGGAAATATATTTTTTTCAACAAAACTGTTTAATAAAAATAAAATAATTCAAATAATTAATCCCTACAATAGAATGTTTAGGAAATATTACCAAAATGTTTATAAATTTCAAAATATGTTTCCCATATTTGAAATGTTTTTCAATATTTAAATTATTATATTAGTTATAGAAAGTTTTAAATTAAAAAATTTAAATTTTTTGCTTTGCTTTTTTCTAACAATCTCTCTAGGATATATTTTTTATATTCCATTTTGCCTTCAAACATTCTTAATTGTGACTGCTTTAAATAAAGCTAATATACCTTTTTTAATTTGAAAAAAATTACTGGGAAAATAGTTTTTTATTTTTGTTTTTATATTAGTAATAAATCCAAAATATTGAAGAATATTGAATAATTAAATTAAATAAATCAATGATTTAATAAGAACTATTTATTAAATTATTATTAATAAAAATATTTTTTGCAAAACTGTTTTTATTAATAAAAACAAATAAGTCTTAATTTTGACTGCTTTAAAAAAGTTAACATCTTTTTTAATATAAAAAAAAAATGCCAGGAAAAGTATATACCGCTGTATGTAGTCTTTTGTATTTGAATGTGTATGGAAACATTTTGTTTTTTATATTATTAAAAAATCAAAATGTTTTAATAAAATTTAATTAATAAATAAGCAAGAAAAATATTTTCTAATATTTTCCATTTTTTTTATTAAAAATATTTATCGAATAAAAAATTGAATAAGTTTATGAGAAAAAATTAAACGTTTAAAATAATCTATTTATCTTTTTCGACAAAACGGTTTAATAAAAATAGTTTTAATAAAGGTTATTTACTAAAAATTGCTAAAAATATTTTTAAATTAATTAACAAATTTTTGTTTTTAATTCTATAAATAATAAGATGATTTAAATATTGGAAAATATTTTCAATACAATAATTTTTAAATATTTAAAATATTAATTTTTAAAATGTTTTTCATTTTATAAAATATTATTCCATATTGGAAATATTTTTCAATATTTAAAATATTTTTCAATATTTAAAATATTTTTCTATATTTAAAATATTTTTCAATATTTAAAACATTTTTCAATATTTAAATTATTATATTATTTATAGAAAATTTAAAATTAAAAAAAAAAGCAAAACTATTTTGCTAAAAGAAAAATTTTTTTTGTTTGTTTTTTAACAGATTAAAAGATTTTCCTCATCAGTATTTTAAGGTCACTTAGTCATGATGATTATGATGATGATGAATTTGATGTTGTATTTGATTGTTGTTGTTTTTGTTTTTTGTTTTTTTTTTTGTTTTTTTTTTTTGTTTGACAATGACGTTTTTGGCTATTAACACTGACCTCTTTGTTGGGTGGTCACTTGACTCCTTTGAACATGATGTTCAGTGCGGCTTATTCTTTGCTGTTGATGCATTTCATGATGTTGTTGCATGAATTGTTGTTCTTGATGTTGTTGTTGTTGTTGCTGGTATAATTGCTGTTGTTGTTGATTCGGATTTTGTCGTTGCATTTTGCTTTATTCGTTATATAACACTATATAGCATTTACAAATGAAAAACTAAAATTCGAAATTCAAAACAAACACGCAAATGGGCGTGTGTTTATCTATTTCAAAACTGCACTTTTTTTCGTTTTTCCTTTTTTTTCTCTTCTCTAACTTGTTGGCACTGGTATTCTAAATATTTTTGTGATGATATATGTATATAATATAAAAAGGACCGATTTATATCTTTTTCTTTTTCACACTTAAAATTTTTTTCTTTGTAACACTTTAAAGATATAAAGCTTCGTTTCAAATGCTAAAAATTAATTAAGGAAATAAAAAAAATTAAAAAAAAATTAAAAATTTAAATTTTATCTTTAAGAATTTTCTAGACTTTTCGTTTTTCTTTTCCACACACACATATATGTTTGTATGTATATATGCTTATAAGTTTTATGGTATATAGGGATTTTCACTATTCGAAAACTATACACCACTCGTTCTATGTATGTATGTTTTCAAATCGAATATGTATGTAGAGATTTTAGGAAAATATTTCTTATTTTTGCTTGTTTCTATTTAATATATTTTGTTTCTATTTTTTTTGTTTTTTGCTATTTTTATAGAAATGATTTTATAATGTTTGCCATCCTTGTTTTCTTCACAGTGGTCTTATGCATTTTCTATCTCATGTTTCTATTTCTCTTAGAATTTAATTTTTTTTCAACAAAAAATATGTATTTTGTTCACCGCACTAACAGTGGTGATGTTGATCGTTGCTCGTCGTAGTGGTGGTGATGGTGGTGGCTTCTTAATTTTCAAAATCTATTTTTAATTTATTTCACACAAAACAAAAACCAAAAAAAAAAAAGGAAAATTTTATATCTCCACACAAATGTTAGATATGATCACATCTATGCATATGTATATCTTTAATATCTTTTTTCTTCTCAATGTTCATAATATGTATGCATAGATAGATCCGTGGTCTTATATATGTATGTGTATACATATGTATGTATTTTGTTGTTGTATGAAAAATATTATTTTTTCTAATGATTAATACACTGATTCACACTTTCTTTTTTAGATAAAATTCAAGAATTTTTTTAAAATTTTTTTTTGTTATTCACCATATTATCTTCTAGGACCTATATTATTAGCCTTGTTAAATTATGCCTAATCCTGGTTTTAGCAATCATATAACAAGGATAATAAAAGAGGTCCTGTATGAGAAAAAAATAATATTTTTTATTGTTTGATTTTCATAGATTTTTTTTTCTCTGTTCATTACAATAAGTTACATTGCGTTACGTTAAGTTACGTTATGTTCCGTTTTTTTACTACTTCTTTTTTTTCTTCTTATTTTATATTTTTTGGTTCATTTTTATCATCATGATCGTCGTTTACCACCACCGAGAATAAAAATTCTTTTTTTAGATTTTCAGCAACAAGAAAAAAAAATCATTTTTTTTATTCTATGTTCAGCACTTGTTACGAAACCAAAAAATTTTCTTTTTCATTTGAAAATTTTCTTAACAAATCTTTAAATTTGTATATCCTTTTTTTCACTCACTTTCGTTTAATTTTTTCAAAATTTTTGAATAAAAAAAATATTATGATTTAATAACTCTATGTATACTTTAAAAAAACTTTATTTCTTTCTATATATATATATATATATACGTATATATATATGTATAATTTCTATATTTCTTTTTCTATATATTATTTTTTGAATTGGTTCAAGTCATAATCCCCGAGACTGAAACCAAGACGTCGATCGTTTTTGAGGTGCGAGCGAAGAATGCCACAAAATTTCTAAAGAAATCTGAATGTGGCTGCTCATTTATTTTGCTGCCGCCGCGATCATCTCTACAATATGGTAGAGAGGGGTCGGTGGTTGTATATTTAATGTGTATCGTTTATGTTCGTTTCATATCGCGAGGATATTTTTATGTTTTGCATGTGTTTATTGTTGTCATTGGGATATATTTGAAAGTTTTCTCTAAAAAGTCAAATTGCTGGGCAAGAATTATACGAACTGTGCTGTGATATTTTTTGCAGAGCCCCCCTGCATAAGAATGTAGAAAATTTTAAAAGGATTTTTGAATATAAAACTACTATTTAAGATAATAATTTGACATTTTCTCGAGGGGATTTATCAATTTAAAGGTTATTTTCCATATAATTAAGGAATTTTCTGTCATTGATGGACGTTCGTATTGGCCAAGGTTTGGCTATAAACTTTGCAACAATATGCTGTGATTATACAAAATAAGTTTATTTAAATAAATCTTCTTTTTACAATTTCAATTTTTCTTAAAACAGAACGTGGAATTAAAATTTTTACTTAAACAACTCTGTACTACTGTACTTAAAGCAGAACTTATGAAGGGAGCATTTTCGTAAACAAAAACGATAAAAATAAATGTAATGACGAAATATAACAATGAAATACAGGTAGTCCACGACTAACGATTGTTCGACTTACGACTATTCCCACTTACGACCATTTTTTTCTAATTTTTTTTTTTTCATAGAAAATATTTAAAGAAGGCAAATATGAAGTTGCGGTGAATCTTTAAAATATAGGAGAAAAATTTTTAAAAAATACAAAGATTTAAGAAATTCAATTTTCAAAAATATTTCAGTACAAATAACACATTACATTAGCCAAGTCGAATTTTTTTAAAGTGAATAATTTTATATCATCCCGAAAATTAAATAAAAAATTTTTTTTTATATGAAATTCGACTTACGACCGATGACCTATCTCGGTCGTAAATAGGCCTGCAACATCGTTAAGAAAATCATCGATGTTGGCAACACCGTGAAAAATCATTAGTGAAAAATGTTCGATGTTTTTCGATGTTTAATTTTCATATAAATCAATACTAAAAAAATATATTATTTAAAGGAATAACTAAGTTTTTTTGACAAAAATTATTTAATAATTCATTTCATTTACCATAAAAAGTAGTTTTACAAAACAACCCCATAGGCTATAAAACAAATTGTATTCGTACATATATTTCCATGGTTATTAATTAGTTGAATAAATAATTAATTACACTAATACCCCGGTTTGCGTTGCTTATAGGGCCTGAAGAAAAGCGACGCAAACCGAAGCACAATTATATTTGAAGTATTGATTCATAATTTTAGCTGAAAAAATTGATTTTTCCATAAAAAATATTTTTTTTTAAATAGTTTTTATTATTGTAAAAATTTAATAATTCATTCGAGTAATGCAAAAAAAAAAACATAACAAAGAAATTTTAAAAAGATTTAAACGGGAAAATCCCTTTTTCTGTTTTAGCTTTGTACAAACATTTTCATATTAACGACACAAATCGAAGCACTAACGACGCAACTTCGAATCATGCGAGGTAAACTGAATCAAAAACGACGCAACTTCGAAATCACAGAAATTTTAAAAAGACGCAACTTCGAAGCAGACACAAAACGAGGCGATGCAAACCGAGGTATTAGTGTAATTTATAAATGATGAAATGATGGTTTTAATTAAGATTGAGTAATTTTGAGAGATGGTTAAGTAAAAGTAGCTTTGAAAGTCTAGATCCCAAAAATCTACTTCTTTCTTGTATTTTTGTTGCACCAGCTCCAGAAAACAAGCTTTCGCTTGGCACAGAAGTAGCAACAATTGGGAGATATTGAAGTGCAATTTGCGAAAATTATGGAAACAAAAACTTCAGGTCCTCTCAAATAACAATTGCGTTGTTTTTTATTGGTATTACCGGAGATGAGAGGTGTATTTGTACTTCCATTTCGCTAATAGTGCCCATAGTTGAGAATGATTTTTGTTTCATATTTTTATGGGTTAATAGCATATCAGCATAAGCCTATGTATTGTTATTAAACATAGATGTATCGTTTGCATTCCTAGTCGTAAGTCGGGGTATACCTGTATGTAGTGATAATACAGATTGCCCACCAATAATGATAAAACTCTTTGTACAATCTCCATAATACTTCAACAATGAATGATGCATAAAATTCTCACCTACAGGAAATCTTCAAATGAGGGAGTTTGCAAGAACTAGTCAACTTTTAAGGTATTGAAACAAGTACTTTAATGTAGGCCACAAGATATTTTAATTAATCTGAAATCCTTATTAATTCCACCATCCATCCAAGAATAATATAAAATTCTAACATCTAGAACGTCCTTTTGAGGTCTATTTCGAAGGTTCTAGATCATGTGCACTGGGGGATAATAGAAAACTCACTTGTTATTTAAAGTAAATTGATGTAGTTGCCGTAGTCTAGTAGATAGTGAGTTGGCTTACTAGAGGTTAGGCCGTGGCTCAGACGTCCGAAATACAATGAAACATGAAAAATATTTCTTAGGCGACTTCCTCTTAGCATATCTCTGGCATTAACTCTAAGAGTAAATAAACTTGGCATGAAAAGTTTCTCAAAACTCTTTCGTGTATTAAATTAACAAACACAACATGGCTAGTGTGGAAATCTAGGGCCTAATCTTGACTGAAGTGTAGTGTAATCATCAATTAAGTAAATAAATTGAATTACTAGCGCATCGATAGTAATAAGTCGAATTGTTTCAGATTCTCCATGGGTCATATTATTTTTTTAAGGACCGAAATTCCAGTTGATGTTATACATTATTACGAAACAGTATTCCATAGCCATACTATTTCACTTCTTGAGTAAGGAGTTAGTCATAGTGCTAAAATTCTATTGTCTAACTTATTGACAATATATTATCAAGTAAACGCATTAACGAGATCAAGTCAAATCAATTAATTAAGTTTTACATTTCAAGCTTCGAACGATCTTCAAAACTTTACATCTTAACATTTAATTCGATCCTTAAGTACACGTTTCCATCTATATAATTCAAAACGTTTCCATATATTATTAAAGAAAATTACAAATTTTTAGATTTCCCTTCCCAGTAATTTGCATATTTTTCACTATGGAACGCATAGCACTCTTACTCATTTTGAAAATGTTGAGAATTATTCTCTCGTTGGCACTTTCGTGAAAAGCCCACACGATTTTTTTGATACATCGTATAGGCATCGCTTAGCATCGGTCGTGAGTTGGAAACTAAAAATAAATGTTGATTTATTTTTGACACGTATTTTTCAACATTGCACAGAACGAGAAGACACCAATAAATACAATTTTCTCATTATTTTCTTTTTTCTTTAACAAGAAAAATAAAAGAAAAATTTATTTTGTTTGAAATCGAAAATATATATGCAAACAGTAGAATCTCGTTAGTCATTATAGCTAAAGAATTTGTAAAATTTAATTGAATTTGGTATTTGTTCTAAAATTGACTTTGATTTTAATACAACAAAAAAACAAAGATAACCAGAGGCCAATAAAATCAAGAAATTTGATTTTCTATGTGGTCTTTGAGTGAAAGTGTAAACTTCAACAAGATTTGCCCTTTCGTCTTAAAATTGTGAATTTTATTGTAAAAATTCGTCTTCTATCGAAGAATTATATTCAACATTGATACTATCTTCAGACAGGCATTTTTATTGAGTCAATATTAGTTTACTTGAGTACAATAACAATACAATACAATTCAAGTGTTCAGACACATAATATATGCAATATTTATTTTTTGTGCGTAGATGTTGACATTTAAATTGTCAAATAAAAGTGTTCGGAAAACTGTAATATGCGCAATAATTAATTGAAACTTTATATGAAATATTGATGTCAATAATTGCGTGCCTGTCTGAACACAGTATGAGTCTTGTTTTTTGTTTAATGGTTTTGTTAGTTAACCAACATACATAGATAATTGGTCGTTACAACCGTTTAACCCGAATTACAACCTGGTTTCTCACACCACTTATGTTATGTGTGTTAATTTTTACACATGACTTACGGGACCTACAGTTTAAAGTCGACTCCGAAAGACAGACTTTTGGGATTTCAGAATTTTTGTCAGAAGAAGATGTCGCCGAAGAAATATTTTTTCATATTTCGTTTTCTTGGATATGTCTGACCTGGGGTTTGAAGCCAGGCCTCACGTCTAGTAAACCAACACATTGCCTACTACGAATACGACGACTTCTGTGTTAACAAACAAGATTCCCTTGCAATATGGATTGTTTGGTGCAGTTTGTGTATTATTTAACCGTACATCTCCGAGAATCACGAAAATCCTGACTACTGACTTTTTAATGAACAAAATTGAAGAATTGCAAACGTTCGGTATATGGTTTCAATAAGACAATTTCACTTCAGATATGGCATGCGAAACCATTAACCTATTGAGCGGTGATTTGGTTAAGCAATTAACCTTATAATCCCATTAAAGTATGTTTTCTGAAATCGATCGTGTAAAGGGCTAAGTCAGTCAACAAAATCACAATTTTAGGAGCTAAAATTAAGCTAGCCATTGTTATGGACGAATGGAGCATTAGTGGAGAAGTCGCGGGTTATATAAATCCAATAGCAAGCTGTAATAATGGCCCTTAAACATTTGGTGACGTCGCCGTGGTCTAGTAGTTAGTGTCTTGGCTTATTAGAGATGAGGGCTCGGTTCAAACCCCCAGTCAGACATCACCAACTAAACGAAATATGAAAAAGTTTTCTTCAGCGACATCCTCTCAGCAGATTTCTAAGTGCAAATAAAATTGCAATGAAAAGCTTCTCAAAAATCTGTCGTTCGAGGTAGAATTTAAGCTATAGGTCCCGCCACTCATGTATAAAAATTAACGCATACAAAATTTGTGGTGTGAGAAACTAGGTCGGAAGGGTTTGTAATGACCAATTATGTATGTAGAAAGTTTAAACTATCGAGGTTCCACTGTTTGCTTGTACGAACATTTAGAGCAACATTTTTGTGAAAAATACTTTTTCAATTTTACTTATACGTTCTATAAGAAAACAAAAAAAAAGAAAAGATTTTCTATTATAAATATTGAACACTCAAACATGTTCACTTTCAAATTTTATTATATTGTGGGGGATGTTTAAAATGAGCAGAGAAACATTAAATTTATAATAAAAAGAAAATTTTTTGACGATAAAATCATTTGACAATACTACCCTACAAATTAAACAATTTAATTGAAATTATTTATTGATTGATATTTAAAAATAGATTGCAAAAACCAAAAAAAAAAAAAAAAATGGAAAATAACCAAAAACCGATGTGACAAAGATTTAAAAATAAATCGCACCAAAAAATTGGTCTTCAATGTGAACCTGGAGGTCACTATTTTATAAAACCTAAACAATTTCAGGGGGAGAGTACAGCTTGCGAAATTCGTTGCAAATGTAAAAAATTTTCTAATGATTATTCATTTGGAAAATATATACAGTTTTTGATGCCAAATGCATCTTTATCATCGGAGATTTTTTAGAATCAGGTATATATAGGTATCTGCATAAGTATGTTCAACAATATATGATTGTATGTATGTATGTATGTCTGTATTTATGGTACGAATGTATGTATTTTCTAATAAATATTGCAAAAATGTATCTTATTGTACCATAATTTCCACAAATATCTACAGATTGTTAAAAATCATTTTTGTTCATTCATTTTATGAATAATTGTGTTATTTTGAAACTACAATGATGACAAATCTTAAGATGATATGAATGATATTAGAATTTTTTTTCTTTTTGCAAATATTCATGAGTATTTAAAAGCATTTTAAGAACAATTCTTTTTATAAAAATTGTGAAATTCAGATAAAAACAATCTCATATTAAGAAATTAAGTCTTCAGCTTCAATGTGAAACTTAGAACATGGACTCAAGCTGCTCATGATGAATAATGCTCTCAATAACCATTTACAGTCAAACTCGTTTGTAACGTACAGGGTTATGACGAATTCTTGGTTATTACGTACATATTTGCAAGTCCCAACGTTTAAATAACAATTTTTATACCAAAAAACATCGTTTATTATGGACTCGTTTATAACGAATTCTCGGTTAAAAGGAACTACTTTAAATGGTCCCAGTAATTAAATTTGATCAATTTTGCCTTTTTATAACGAACCCTCAGAAATAACTTTGAAGTGTGGCAATAGTCTTTACTTTTATTTAATATGGCAGCATTAAATTATAATTCAGCATCTTTAATCAGCTGATAGGTAAAAAGAACTAACACATATTTTTGGTTTTTAATAAAAAAAAATATTTTATATTTTCTTCTATGACTTCACCCCGTTTTTTTTACGAACTTTGTCTATATCGAACTATTTTTTCTGGTCCCACGGAGTTCGTGTTAAGCGAGTTTGGCTGTAAATACACTTTGCAATATGGCAACTTCAAACTACTAATGGTGTTTTCTTTTCTATCAAAAAATGTGCATTTTATTAAGGCAAAATGCAATTTTGCATTTGTTTCTTAAAAATGTTTCGCCCTCTGAAAGGGTGGTATGTTTTATTCTAAATAATTCGCCCTTGCCAATGGTGGAGGGTATTGTATTTTATGCCCTGTAGAAATCGAGAGTGCTGATAATGCCCTGTAAAGCAGATGACTTTTGTTTATTCATAAGGCTACCATATGATATTTAAAAAAAGTCGTCTGGTATAGTTATCCAATTTGAAGTTAATTTTTTCATTGTTTTATTTAGTAACCTTAAGGAAACATTATATAATTAAAGCTATTGCTCCACAATATAAAAATTGCATTCAATGTTAGTGTTAAAATGTTGTTTAAAAAAAAAGCTCTCAAAAAATAAAGTTGAGAAATTTGCGATCTGGCAACACCTTTTTCATATTTACATTTGTTATTGAAAACAAATCAAAAAATACAAAATGTTTTTAGATCTAAAACTTTTTTTATGAAAAAAATATAAATATGGATATTACTGCATCTATTTTATTTGCAAAAATTTAAATAAATCAGTTATTAGATTTATTTTCGTCATCTGATGAATAAGAATTACTGAATTTAGATAATCAACAGCCGCCGTGGCAAACACAGGGGATGCCCTTTTTTAAATATTTTTGTTATGTTCCTTTCAAATAAAAAATGGCATTACAACAGGGTTAAGAGGGTGACATTTTCTTTGTAGAAAAGAAAACACCATTAAACAAAATGGGCATATGCCGTCGTTGCCACTGCGTTTAATAAAACTTGTTATCGACATTGGTCTGGCACTGCCATATTTTTGAAGAAGTTAACTTTATTTTATCATAAGGTTTTAATAATGAAAATAAGTTAAAGGCGACTTTAAAGTTCACTTTAGCTAAAGCTACCTTTAACTTTAATGAGATGTGTGGGAATAATGGCCCTTGAATGTAGAAAAATTAATTTATTGTTTAGAAATTTTTCTGTTGTATTAAATTTCTCTTCAATTAATACATATAGTAGGTTTTACTCCATAAATTTTTATTGGATATTTTTTTATTGTTGTTTTGTTGTTTATTTTTCAGTTTTTATTACAAACTATCAAATTGAATGATTAATGATTGTGTGCCTAATATGAACATAATTAATGAACTCGTTCGTTCTATTGATACCGTTTTAAGAAATATTTGTGCACTTACATTTAAGCATTAAGTTCAGGGATAAATTCTAAATTAAATCATTTGAAATTATTTCGAATCAATTCGAAGCAAGTGCATGATTGTTTTGAAAAAAAAAAAAATTTTTTTTTTCAATAATTCAACTCAAATAACACCAGCTTGGCAAGAGATCAGATTTTAAATTTTAAAAAATATTCAGAATGAAAATTATTCCTGCTTTCCTTACTCAAAAATATTTTGAATAGAATACTCGAGGCATTTACTTACTTTCTTGATTGTTAGATAGAGATGCTTGGTTTAGAAAATGAACGTTTAACTGATCGCATTATAGCCTGTATTAAAGAGTAATTAAATCTTATATTTGTTAAAAAAACGTGTTGACAGTTCTGTGATTGTTTGCTTAACTGGACATTCCAACCTTTTAATTAGGATTACAAACTAACTTCTCGTACTACCCACCACGGGACCAACAGTTTCAAGCCGACAGGACAAGAATTTATTTCAGAGGTTTTGGTATTTGGCAATAATGCCAGATAATGACAATTAGTCTCTCATTCCGCATAATACAGATGCAGATGGATATTGGGGTCTTTATTGTCTAAGAAGTAAGAGAAATGGGAAGAGGTGTGAAATTTTTAACGCTTTAGCTGTGGGAACACATGGTAATAGGTGTGTTGATGGGTGTGTGTCACATTAATTTATGCTCAGATTAGACCTCTCTGGCATGATGGACTCATCAAGTGTCTAAATCACTGTCACCTATCCATCTCTCTGCGGTTTTGTATTCAATTCTACATATCGCAACAAACTTACTACACTTTCGCGAAGTTCAAAACCCAGATGCGGTCTGCAAAATATTGTTCGAATTGATGATTCTCAGAGAATCCTCTTATATTTACTCACTTAACAACGATGACTGCCACGGCAATTTTCAGAAAACTGGTCAAAACACGACAATTTAATTTGTCACACTAGTGAGTACGAGATAACACGTAGTTGGTACCTTAGAAGAGAACGCAGTCTACGAGTTATCTCGTAGTTGCCACTTAATTGGTCATTACCACCATTTAGTCAGGTCTACGACTTAGCTTCTCACATCACCTATGTTGCATGTGTTAATTTAATCCAAGAGTGGCGGGACCCATAGTTTAGAGTCGCCTCCGAACGAAAAATTTGCAAAACTTTTCATGGCAATTTTATTTACTCTCTGGATTTTAACGAGAAGTCTGCTGTAAGGTTGCTGCCTAAATAAACATTTTTTCTTAGCTCGTTTTATTCCAGACGTCTGAGCTGGGGTTTAACCGCGTGTTCTTACCTACATACTAGACTGCAATAATTACAGTTTTGCGATTACTTGCTTGAAAGCTGGAAAAATACATTAGCAAAGAGGAAATTCGACGTTTTCTTATAGTTTTTCCTAGAGAATAACAAAATTGCAAACCACATGTCTGAGAATAGACTGAATAATGGTAAAAGGCGTTTGACACCACCGGAAATAAGCAGCATACAAAACAGAAGTTTTGATTCCATTTGAACTGAATGTCTATAGATGAACCAGCTGGAAAAATGACTACAAAGGATGTTAAAGAACATTCAGAATATTGCTTAACTATACTTGGTACGTGTGTGCTCATAAGCCTGAAGTTCCTGTGTTAACATTATAGGCTGGATTTCTCATCATATTTCTGTTTAGGACAAATAATTTTTTAATGCCAATAGCAGTTGAGGAGTACACACAAAAAAATTGTGGAAAAATTGTGTTTTTAATTTTTTTTTGTATTAAAAATTTCATGTCCATGTTCAACCATTTTAACCAATTTTGTAGACAATCGATTAAAGTAAAGAACGATAACTATTCCTTTCGATGACAGTAAAAAAATAAGCTTTAGGGCCATTATTACAACTTGTCGTTATCTAAAGGAAGGTAACTAAAGGAATATTAACGGGCAGATTAAATTGTTTTTTAGAAGTGCGTGTTAAGCTAAGGGGAGTATCATTCTACCGCTAACTTTCAAAGTTATGTTTATGTTTGAACTTGCCATACTTAAATTTTATTTTCAATATGGCAACTTCAGATATAGACAAAATTAGCAAATACAAAAAAAACGGAGTCCGTCGTTGCCACTGCTATAAAAAAACTAATCTAATTGAGCAGTGTTATCGACATTGCTTTGTCACTGCCATAGTTAAAAAAAAAATTAACTTTATTTTATCTGTAAGTTGTAATAATTAAAATAAGTTGAAGGTAACTTTACAGATCCCTTTAGCTAAAGGTACCTTTAACTAAACCCAAGTTTAAGGGCAAATTGTAATAGTGGCCCTTATTTATTGGGATGAGGAAGTAAAAGAACATGACACAGAGGTTGTAACAGGTACTGTGTTGGCTTATTAGATATAAGGGTCTGTGTTCGTATCCCAGGTCAGGTATCAAAACGAAATATGAAAATATATTTCTTCGGCGACTTCCTCTCAGCAGATTTCTGACAAATAAATGAGAGTAAATAAACCTGCCATGAAAAAGTTTCTCAAAAATCTTGTCTTTCGGAGTCGACTTTAAGCTGTAGGTCCCGCCACTCATGTATAAAAATTAACACACATGTGGTGTGAGAAGTTGTAATGGCCAATTACATATATATGTATGAACGCTACACTATGTACAATATTTATTCTGTATGGCAACATTCTATTGCTTAAAATTTCGTGAAGAAAAAAGAAAATACTACACCTTATAATGTATATAATTGTTTCTATATAATTTATATTATTATAAAAATCTGTTAAAATAGTTGTTTTCCAATGTTCAACATGTCTTGTTTGTTGTCAAATTGTCAACAGGTTTTTATTGATTTCATTTCTGATAACAAAGGCAATAAACGTTATTCGATTTAGCGAATAATTTAATTATTTCCCCTTTAATACGATGCGCTTCTATGTACAGTGGTGAGCTTATAATTAGCACATCCTTCTATCAAAAAGTTTGCGGAGCAAATTAAACCAGATTACTTGGTTTCGTATTAATTCCATTACATTTTCGTGTTTTCTTAGAAAGGAAAACCTGTATTTTCTGTAAAACTGAGTAAAAAATCTTTTTTTGCAACAAAATTTTAATTAAAATGCACAAAATTAAAAAGGGAATGTCAATTACTAGTGGCAGGCATCTAAAAATTGACCAATAAGACTGTCGTATCAAAAACATTACAAAACAACTGCATTAAACACAATTGGTACCGCAGATTGCCTAACAATTAACACATTCGCTGTCAAGGACGAGTATACTCGTCTTTGACAGAGTATTCCGCACTGCCAATACGAGTATAAAAAAATTCAAGCAAAAACAAATTTTCTAATTCAAAAGCCTGCCAAGACGAGTATACTCGTCCTACTTTAAATATATTATAACATGCAGGCTTTTGAATTATCCAATTTTTTTTTTCTAGAATTTTTTTGATAGGATTTGTAACAAAGTCTAATTCATAATGGATTTTTATCAGGATAGCTCGGACGTAATAACAGCAGTAACAGGGTTTTGGTAAACAATAACATTCAAAGTGTAAATGCCAGTGGAAATGACTTCATATAATTTAGGCTTGGCAGCGAATGTGTTAATCATGCGATGTAGAATCGATTCATAATGTCGCCATTTGAAACCCTTTCTACCATAAGTGACAGAAAACATCTCTGCAGGAAGGAACTTCCAAATACGAGTAGTCCAACGTCCGAAAAAGACGGGTGTTATGTAGGAATACAAATGGAAGAAGTCCCCTTATTTCGCTCGTGCAAAATTCGTTGTAGTAGCGACAGGAACAACGCAATACAAGCCATATTGCAACGAAGTTCTAATGAATCAATGTTGTAGGATATCCTAACGTCATTAACGAGAACCTTTATCCTCTCCTGTACTCGGTCGAGAAGTTTCAAAATAGATGTTGAGGCACCGGCCCATACATCTGAGTTGTAATCGAAACCATATAAGTGGTGTAAATAGAAAGAATATGAAGTGAAATATTTATTGGATCTTAAGAAGCCAAGGCACTAACAAATTTATCGATTGTTGAGAACATCACACTGAATTTTCATGCTTAGGTGGCAATAAACAACACTGAATTTGATTGTTGAAAACTTAAACAATTTTTACCCAGAAAATGATTTTCATCGAGATTGTCATATTGCGGTACCATATAGTCAATTTCTCCAATATACTTGAATATCAGTGCCTGATCCACGCCATTGTCCAGGCGCTCAATTTTTGGTGAAAAATATCAAGACATCAAAATAAGAGATGACAACTTTTAATTTTTAGCCTTAACTAAATTTATTAAGAAATATTAATATTAATTCTTCAGCTAATTTAGAGAGAATATTAAGCCAAATTAATTTAGATTAAACTAAGTTTCTTAAAACTTAATTTTACTAAAATAAAAATAAGTTTTTTTTAAAAGTCTTCAATTTATTTATTCTGATGATTTTTTTTTCGACGATTTCAAGAACGTCTTTGACTATTTTGACTGATTTTTTCTAATATTTGATGATTTGTTGCTTGATTTACCTGGCAGCTAAATCTATAACACAGAATACCAAAAAGATTTAAGCCCCAATTGATAATTTTGTCCACCTTTAATGGGAGTGTGCTAATTACTTGATCAAAAAATATTGGAAATATTTTGATTGAAAGTTTAATTTATTTTTAAATTCTTTAAATGAAGTTCCCTTTACTCTGTTCACTGCTTAAGTATACCCTATAGGGCGTTTAGTTGACTTTAATTAAATAAATTTTGAAAAAAATATTTTATCTCGTGATGATGATTGTATTTTATCTTAGATGCGTGAGAGTGTGCTAATTATAAGACCACCACTGTATGTTGGCAACAAGGCTTGGCCTACTTTATATTCACCATAACGCATAATATTTACTATTTAAATGGGATCAATTGAATATAATTTTAGTTTTTTTTTTGTTTTCTAATATTCACAGTAAGGCCATACAAATTGGTTTTAAAAGAATTTAAAATTTATTTCAAGAGTTTAAATAAAAATTAAATTAAAAGGAAAAGATAATGTTTTATGACATTTTCTAATTATGTTTTATAATTACTTTTTTGGTTTTTTATTTTTTTTATTTCATAAATTAACAAGTTATCAGTCATAGGCCCGTTAGTTTTGCTTAATAACTTTGAATCACGTTCAATATTAAATCGACCATTACAAAAACGCACAGAAAATAATGTTAGTTTTTCTTTTTAATTAAAATTAAAAAAAATTTATAAAAAAAAAAATAAACTTAATAAATAAATATTAATTAAATAGTTTTTACACATATGTTCTCACTTGAGACACTTTTTCTTGCTATTAAATCACTCGCATAAAACAACTTTAAATTCAATTAATTCATTCTAAACATCGATTTGATCGGTTTTCTTATATTTATTTTTAGTTAAAATTATAACATTTTCAATTATTATTGTTATTATTTATTTTTTCTCTTTATAAAAAATTATTTGTACATTTAAATGGAAAATTAACTCAAGAGTTTTGTTTGAAATGCGCGCTTATTAACGTTTTACGTGCTGGTTTGCGCCAAGTTTACGATTTTACTGTTTAGCCGTTTGTCTAGAGATTTTCATTGAAGATGTGATTTTTTTTTTTAAATTTTTTATTTTCATTTTTTTTTTTTTTGTTGCAATTTGTTTTTTCTTTTATTATTTCTTATCTTTATAATTTTAAACACATAAGTTTTTCAATGTTTTTGTTATTGTTTTATTTGTTTTTGTATCTTACAGGTTGCACTTACAAAGCGTGGTGGATATCGGTAAGTAGACTTTTAATTTTCATTTAAGTCTTTATGTTTAAAAACAAAAAAAAACTTTTTAAAATAGAAACATTTTGTTGAATTCTGTTACTTTTAAAATTGCCTTTAGGGCTGAGTTAAAGGTGTGGTCAAAGATAATATTTTCTTTTTAATGTTTAAAATCCCATATGGATTGTGAAAAAAGTTCACCATACAAATCAATTTTCCATAAATTGTTTAGGAAAATGATTTGATTTAGGTTGAGATTGTAAATTACAGAACAACAATACTAGAGCAGGAATATATATCTGTAGGGAGTCGAACTATTTATCAAATGTAAAATATTTATCGCCGCAGTCTAATAGGAGTGCCACTGTTCATGCCCCCAGTTCAAACATCTCCACCAAAACGAAATATACAAAATATTTCTTCGACAACTTCCTCCCAGTAGATTTCTGTTAAAAACTCTGACAGAAAATAGGTGTGTAGATAGGCTGGTATATGTGACTGTCCCCCCAATTGTATTGGGTGGACGTACTTAGGTCCCATGGGCCCCATTGTTATACCACAGTTTGCACTCACTATTCCCTTATCCTGGAACCACCTAGTGCTTACAATGAAGCGACTCAGACTGCCGACCAATATGTCCTTTTCTCCTTTGACATAGTGCCGGGCATGTTCCCAGCAGATGAAGAACCCTCTCTTCCTTCTCCTCGTCCCTGCAGCTTCTACATAAATCGGTCGCGAGGATTCCCAGACCAATGCGCTTCTCGAGGACACATGCATAATTGGTCATTAGAACCCCCATCAGTCAGGATTATTGACCTAGTTTCTCACACCACTTATGTTGTGTCTGTTAATTTTATACACGAGTAGTGGGATCTACAATTTAAAGTCTACTCCGAACGACAGATTTTGTGAGAAACTTTTCATGACAATTTTAATTACTCTCAGATTTTTTGCCAGAAATCTGCTGAGAGGAAATCGCCGCAGAAATACTTTTTGTATTTTGTTTTGATGTCTGGCCTGGTACTCGAACCTTAGCCACGGCGACCCCGAAGACACGCATAATGTAAAGAACCGTCACGACTCCAATAACCGCACTGAGCACTGCTCTCTGGAATTTTAGCAGCCTTACAGTGCGGCTTCTGTCCAGCCGCGGTCAGATCATGCGCGCCACTCTGCCCTTATCCGAAGTTGCCCACCACCGGTTGATAGAGTCCATAATCTCACCATAAATCATGAGCATGCAAATCCCTAAAGGCATGCAAATACTTAAGAATTCATCGGAGAGGTGGCCGGTATATCATACCGAAACCCAAATGATATGTACATTATACCTCTATACCACCTTGTTAAGGTGGTTCCAATAGCCATAGATCATCTTGAAATTCATCACATTGAAGCCAAGAGCCCTGGCGGCTATCAGAGAGTAAAAAGATGTTTCCATTGGGGTTATTCGAATCCCAAATAATCTTTACAAGAGCTTGTATTGCCAACATCTCCGCCTGGAAAACGCTGCAGTAATTTGGTAGTCTTGTAGATTTGTGTATACCTATTGACTCCGAGAAAATTTCACCACCAACGGTTTCTTCCAGGTTGGATCCATCAGTGAAGATTCGGACGGAGTGCTTTACGATGTGCCCATTACCGTGCCTCCAGACCCCTTTATCCGGGATATTCGTCATGATTTTCATCGAGATGTCATTTTGCGGTACCATATAGTCAATTTCCACGACAGCCTCAAATTGCTCCAGGATACTTGAGTGATCAGTTCCTGGGCATTGTTTCGTTTTTAGATTTTAAAAACTTTAAAAATATGAGTTCGTAGATTGCAAATAAAATAAAAATAAATATGTGTTTAGGTTTTAAATCAATTCTTTATTATCTGCACTACTTTTGTGCCACTGTTCGAACTTATACCACGTATACAACGATAACTTAAAAAAAAAGTGTTTGTTCGTTATAGATCGTTGCTTACAACCTTATAACAACACTTGTTAGTTATTCTTCTTTGTTCACAACCTTTTTGTAAGCACAACACTAACAAATGCTTTCTTCACACGCAACTTGTTTGCACACATGACTGACTGAATTATAGCTCGATCTCGTGCCTTCACCTGATTGAATTTAAACTCTGGAAAAAACGTGACGTCGTTACTCAAGACTAACTTAATTCGAACTCCATCATTGCTCGCTTTGTCTTGTCTTTTATGCTTCAATGCTCTCGAAGAAGGATGACGGCCTTCGGAAACAATCCAAAAATGTAAATACATTTTGTTTTTGTTTGTTTACTCTTTGTTCGCTGCACTTTGTTGTTGGCTGTTTACATCTTTTATCTCTTACATCTTTTTTACGCTGATGTTATTGTTATATTTTTGATTATTCTTTGATCATGTAAAGAAGTTCATTGTTTTTGTAGATAAATTTTTTGCTTATTCGTTAATCAACTGAACAAGTCCGTTGTGTTGGTTTTTGGAGCTTTGTTTATTATTTTAACAACACCATTTCCATTTTCGTAACAATATGTTTTATTCATTTTTAGAAAAACCTCATTACACGAGTGCTAACTGTATTGTTTATGGTTTTACGTACGTACATACGAGTACATATCTTTACTTGAGTTAAATTCAGACGTATTTGATACATCCTCACACTTCTATAGAGATTTTTCTTTCATTTTTCATCTTTTCATTACTATTATCTTTATTTTATTATTTATTTTTGTTACAATATGATCAACCAACCATTTAACATTTTACCCAGTAATACCCACTAACCAACCAACCAACCAACCAACTTTACCAACTTGAATCTAAACATCACCAACATTATCATCATCATCGCCGTTGTAATTATCATCATCATAATCTTTTAGGAAAAAAAAAACGTAATATTTGTGAGTAAATAAAAGTGGTAAAAGCTGATTTACTTTTTTTTAAATATTTTAATTTTATTTTTTTTCATCTTTTTGTTTTTGTTTAAAATATAAAGTAAAAAAAAAAACTAAAAACATTAGAATGTCGGTAGTATTTATGGATCACATCTTGTCGTCTTATTAAATACGAGCATATTTTGACGTACATATTTCGTTTCTAATTGTTTTGTTTAATTCGTTTTAAGCCTGAGTTTAAGTCATTATCTAGAGCATTTCGCGAATTGTGCGATTGCGTTTGAATGTGTACAACATATATTTATGATATGTAATGGTCATAAACATAATTTATTTTAGGCTTCCCGCCAGCTGTGCAGTACAGTTTTTATATTTTTTTTGGTTGAAACAATTGCATATTTTTCACACATGCGTTAATTCTCGTCGTGGTCTAGTAGGTAGGTTCAAAACCCAGGTCAAACATCTCCAATATAACGAAAGAATAGAAAATATTTCCCCGCTGACTTACTCTCTCAGCGGATGATTCTTGGTAAAGTTCTATGTAAAGTTTTTCAAAAATCTGTCGTTCGGAGTCGATTTAAATTTAACACACAACATAATTATTCTGAGAACCTATGTAGGTCATAGTCAGAGGATCAACAATAAATTGTTTTTTCGCTACTTATTAAGTACTCACGAAAATTTTGAGTATGGGTGTGTTGAAATTCAACTACTCTGATTCATTCGTACTCACTACAACATTGATTAATAAATACAACGTTGACATCAAACTTATCACACTCATTCAGATTCATAAGTTTAGAAAAGTACTTATAATACATACTCATAAATGATTCGAGTGATTCGTATCATTCATAAAAATTTACAGTCTTAGTTAAATTTAACACACAACTTAAGTGTTCTGAGAACCTATGTAAGTCATAGTCAGAGATCAACAATAAATTGTTTTTTTCCTGATCATAAATACTCATGAAATTTTGAGTATGATTGTGTTGAAATTCATCTACTCTGATTCATTTATAAAAACAGATGAAAGAAAAATCAAAGACAGCAAGCAAAGCAAACACATAACCATCCAGCGAGTATTGTAAGCGAGTCATACTTATTTTGTAGTTTTTGTTAATATTGAGCTAAGGAGAGTCGCAATCAACAACATTATGCGTATTGTTAAGTATAAGTACGAAGAGTATTTCAAATTGTGAATATGAGTAGTTTGAGTATGATATTAAAATAGGTACGAATGAGTACGATTCGAATCGTTTTGAATACTCGTAATCCTAACTGAAGGGATTTAATGACCAATAATGTTTGCATTCATTTGCGAATTTCTTGTATCAGGTTAGATATTGTTGAGTTTCTGTAAATCATATCAATTACTCGGTAATTAGACCTCCTGATTACGAATAATTGCGTTTGCTGTATGACATTTTTTGTTCAATAATTTATAAAATGTTATCTGCATATACCTAGTAATATATGAATAGAAGTTAGTTTAATGGCTTCCGATTGAACAAGCTAGTAGTGGCCTATATATTATTATTATTACATACAGACTTAGTACTTTCAAGTAATGGACCAATAGCTTTAAATATTGTACGGTGTTCAGATATGCACTTTTATTGAATAAATCGCATTAAATGCCATAATTGAGCTTAATATTTCATATAAAGTTTCAATTAATTATTGCGTAATAAATATGCAAATTGTTATAATATCGAGGAAAACTCAATTTCAAATTTCCGTATACTTTCTGTTGATATTTGACAACGCGATCAAAAAAAAAACACTAATAAACTAACCAATATTGAATATTTGATTTCCATGACTAAATTAAAAACAATTTTGTTGTTGTCCAGCTGTCAAATGAATATTGAGAGTAAGCTGAATTATATTGTACACAATAAACTGAATATTGACTCAATAAAAGTACATATCTGAACATAATATTACAATAATTGTAGGTAATATCGATGTAATTTGGCAATTCAATTTTAACAACGATAAACAAATACTAACGAACAACACTAATTTTTGCGACCAAAATATAAACAATGCTGTTGTTGTCCAGCTGTCAAATGAATATTAAGTACGATGAATTGAGTATATTATTATGTCTGATCACTTAAAATTTTGTACGCAATAAACTAAATATTGACTCAATAAAAGTACATATCTGAACAAATGTTAACAACGATAAACAAACACTAACAAACAACACTAATTTTCGCGACCAAAATAAAAAGAATGTTGTTGTTGTCTAGCTGTAAAATGAATATTAAATAAGCTGAATTGCTTATATTATTATGCCTGAACACTTAAAAATATTGTACTTAATTAATCGAATATTGACTCAATAGAAGTACATATTTGAACATAGTATTACAATAATTGTAGGCAATATCGATGGTAACATATTATTTTTTATTTTCCCCTTTACAGTTTTATTGCAAATTTACTTTTTCTCTTATCCAATATCATTGAAGTGAAAGATTTTAAAATCATTATCTATTTTACAATTTGTTTTAACAAATTGTTGCTAATCTTTTATAAACACTGCAGCAATCACAACTAAATCGTGGCTAAGCTGAATAATTTTTAATTTTTTAATATTAATGACTGCCAAAGCAATGAAATAAATAAAAAAAAATAAAAATCTTTAGAATAAACAAAGAAAACGTAGCGGTAACATAATTAGAAACACTTTCTTAATCTGGCATACCCCATAAATAAAAGCCTGAAATAAGAGTTAAGCCTGGCCATCAAATTAAAAGCAATGTTCAATCAATGTTAACAAGTTATGATGATAGTAAAGAGAAGTTTAATATTACTCTCTCTCCTCGAGTAGATTAGAAGCAAATTTATATGTGTTTACGTGTAGACATACTATCTGTCTCATTATCTATCATTTATTTAGACTACATTGTAGGCATCTTTATCTGCCGTATTTAATTTGTTACACAACCCGGTTCTCAGTGACCTATTTAGTTGGAATTTTTTTTTATTATTTCGCTTGTATTTTGGTTTTCAGTATTGTTTTGATAAAATTCTTTGCAATATTCATGATATTGTGATCATAATTTTTACTGAGAATACCATTTGGTTTCAATCTTGTTCTGTTTCTTATCTTGTTTTTGAATGGTTTAAAGCGTATTTTTCACACTCTTATTTTAAATCAAATTCAGCGAATTATTTCATATAAAATTATGATAATTTTTCCTTTTAGTTTTTTGCTTTTCATTTTTGAATTAAATCTTATTATCTTCAAAGAAAGATGAAATAATGCCGGGAATGAAAGGTGGTGTATCAACAATTTTTTTGGTTTTTTTTGTTTACTTTGAAAGCGTTTTACGTTAGAGCAGCAGTTAAATATTTTTAATTTTGAAAAAAAAAAAATAAAAAAAAATTTGCATTCTGTTCTCTATTTGTTTCGTTTGTTTATTCGCTTCCATTCCATCATTAGAAAGGTATTTTTACTGTTCTAGTGTTTATTTTAAGCGATAAAATTTTGCTTCAGAATTTATTTCCATATTTTCTTGCTATCAAGGCCACACTTGGGTTAGAGTGATTTATGAAGAACATATTCATTGTTTTGGCAAACTATTCACACTGCTACAAATGACTTTCAGATAAATTTTCGCATATTCTTGTAAATATTGCATGTAATCAGTGGTGTTGTGGTAACTTTTTTTACCTGAACGCGTTCCGGATTCCCGCTCACGGTTCAGAAAAATGAGCTCGACAAAAATTCGACAAAAATTAGAAGATAAAAAAAATCAGCAATTCTTTTTAATTTTTATTCAAAACGTCAGCCATTTCTCGTCATCAGAAATCAGTCTTTAGTTCTGGAACGCATTCCTGCAAAAAAAGCAGTACCGGAAAGCGTTGTTTGCTTGTCTTTCTACTTAATGTTTTAAGATGTATAAGAAAAATGAACAAATTTAGCTAAAAAATAAAAACTGAACGCAGTATTAAAGGTAATAGTAGACCAACTAGAGTAATTAAAATAAAAATTCAATGAAAAATTTTTAAATTCTGAATTTTAAAACTAGAAACAGCTGTCAGCAGTTGGAAAATTTGCTATCAAATCAATGAATGAAGTTGCTTATCAATTTAATATCAATAAATCAACGGTTTGTCGTGTTTGATCGAGATATTGTCAAACAAGCGTGGGTAGCGTGCTAGACTATTAGCGTGAGGATCGTGGGTTCGACTCCTACCACAGACTCTGGTCTGTGATATTACACCGAGCATATGGTCATGTTACTCCGCTCGTATGTAATTAGAATATATTTTATAATTTTATTGTAATTAATAAATAAATAAATCGTCTAACAAATAACGTGGAAAGAAAGCCAGAAAGTGATCGACAGATCGTAAATCTACTGCCCGCCAAGATAGTAAAAGTTGATCCTCGGAAAACAGCAGTAGATGTTACTAATTATGCAAACGAGAAATCAGGGGGTTTCTATTCGATTAAGAGAGGCGAAATTATTAGTCAAGGAGAAGCCAGTTACATGGAAGGTTAATAAGAGACGATATCCTCATTGTTCTAAAGAGCAGTCGGCCAAAGTTTTGTGCAGCGACGAATCGAAGTTTAACTTCTTTGGCTCTGGTTCTGATCGGTTAAATTACATTTTTGGGCCCCAAAACAAAGATATGTAAAGAAGACAAGACATGTTGTTGAACATAATACGGCATAGACTTGCATTTTTTTCTCGCTACTGTAAAATGAAAAATTCTTAGCGCCTTTTAGTGCCTTAGTTTGGTCATTAAAATCTTTACTGTTACTCACTAATAGGTATCAGAATTTTGTTAAGAATTTTTTTTTATTTACGAATAATATTTCCAAATTTTAAATTTTCCGTGGTCTAGTGGGTAGTGTGTTGGCTTATTAGACGAAAGGCCCGGGTTCGAATCCCAGGTCAGACATCAAAACGAAAAATACTTCTTCGGCGACTTCCTCTCAGCAGATTTCTGGCAAAGACTCTGAGAGTAAAAAATTGCTATGAAAAGCTTCTCAAAAATCTGTCGTTCGAAGTCAACTTTAAACTGTAGGTCTTGCCACACATGTAGAAAATTAACGCACACATCATAAGTGGTGTGAGAAGGTAGGTCGTAATCCTGACTGAAGGGTTGTAATGGCCAACTATGTATGTATGTATGTAAAGTAACAAAAAACAAATGATGTTTGTCAAATAGAACAAGTTTGGAGGGTTAAAAAAAATATTTTTTGAGTTCTACTCAACTGACTGAACAACTGAGCCACTTCTGTATAAAATTAACACACACAATATAAATAGTGTCGGAAACGGCGGGGTTTTTGGGGACGATTGCTGTAGACTGTCCAATGGTGAAGGTATAAAACTGGCCTAGTCACCTAGCAGCAACTCGTTTTCTTGCCGTTCGCATCTTTCCTCCTTTCCTAAACCTGCACAATGCACAGTATGAGCAGGGGCCACCCCTGTGTGATGGTTTTATAAAAAAAAACCTGGACTATATACTTACTCGGGTGTGTTTTCACTGTCGCACCGTGTTATTGGTCTCCATATAATGCGGTACGAATGAGGTAACTTTTACTAATTCATTGTGTCTTATAGCGCGGTTTACATAAAATACGGTACACGGTTTTTACACAACAAGCTACGAATCAGCCTGGTTTGTTCGATTAAATCCGAGCGGTTTCCATACTACGCGTTATGCACTCACCGTGTTAAAGGGGAGGAATCTCTCTACTTTCTAATAAAAGAATAAATTTGGTAAAAATTAAAAACCATTTTTAAATTTAAACTCTTAAATGGTTTACCCTATAATTATTACAAATAATATTGCATTCCATTTATAATTTCATGACTTTATTCATTTCAGATTGTAGTCCAATTCTGCATCAATTTTATTGTTTTTTTTTTCATTTTGTTCTCATAGACATTGTTGTGAAACGGCTGCAAGCAATGGAATGAAATAATTTCTGTTCAAGCAATTATGTCATGACAAAAATATGTTTTCATTTCGACTTTTATTTATTTACTTTGCTGTTAATTTATATATTGTTTTCCATAATAATTAAAAATAAAGAAGACTAAAACTGTCAAAAATAATGCATAAATTTTAACTGAAAACAGAAACAGAACAACCAGGGAAATAAATTAATTTGTCTGTTGAGTGAATAATGAGTCAAAGAAATTTTAATTAATTTATAAAACATTTTCTTTTCATTTTTTTTTTTTTACTACATTTTGTTAATTTTATTGAAATTAAAAAAATTATTATAAAAGTTTTTGTTAGCAAATGTTAATTTTTTGATTTTTTTGAGGTTAAGTTTAACTTATTTTATAGGTTAGAATTTAAATTTTTTTTTTTTATTATTTAAATAAAATAAAAATATTTTTTAAATATTTTTAAATTCTTTTTTTTTTTTTATCAATTATTATATATAAATAATTGGGATATTTGTTTTCCAGGTCCATTAAGAAAATATTGGAGTAGAGTAGTATTTATTTTGGTAGTACAGGATAGTTACTTGGTTCTATTTTTATTTTTTTTTTTTATTATTTATAAGATTAAAGTATTATTTCCCCAAATTATTTAAACTGCTGCAAATAGAGTTAAAGGGGGGAGAAAAAAATAAAAATAATTTAGTTAAATTGTTTTTTTTTTTTACTTTGCAAAATTATACAACAAAATGTTCGAATACAATGCAATGTGAATATGATTTCGAAAAGAAAGTGTACATATTTGAAAAAGTGTGCTACAGTGTAGAGCGATTAAGGAAACTACTGTATGTGTACTATAGAGTGTTAGGATAGCCAGCCAAATATCATGCAATAAAATCTAAAATAATGAAAATGTATTAGAAAATGTAGATTAATTTATTTTAAATCAATATATTTTAAGAATGATCACTAAATATTACATTATAACGTTTTTCGTTTTTAATTTTCTTTAAATTTACAATCTTTAGTTAGGATTTTTTCAAATAATCACTCTTAACATTTTCAATTCAAAATTTTTATAAGACTATATTTCTTCCTTCCTTATTTAATGACATTCTAGAGATTTTTTGTTCTTTACTCTTAATCCATTAACGCCGGGTGGGTAGAAAAATATCCAAAAAAAAAAAGAAGTTTTCCTAAAAAATTCTATCTTGACCCAAAAAAAAGTTTTTTTTTTTTAAAATTCTATCTTGACCCAACTAAACGAGAACCCAAACTTTTCTTTAAGAACGAACAAAAAGGAGATATAGAACGATTTAAAGAAATTAGTAAGGCTTGATATTCACATATTTTGAATGACAGAAGAAAGGTCAAAGGTCGCGAATTTTTCAAAATCAAAGTTTTGTAGAAAGAACTTCTATGGAATATGTATGAATGATATTATCAGAAAAACCTTTAGATGCCATGCTTTACAGCTGCGATTAAATGACAAGAGTATAAAAATACCCACTTGGTATACCCACTTTTTTTTATAAAACTTTTTTAAAAATGGGTTTCAAATAGAAATTCATTTCATTTATTTTTCTCTATTTTTTTATAATTTTGATAGTTCCGGCATGAAATTGTGTAAAAGAATCCCTTGGATGCACATTCAAACTGTATTTTGCACAACCGTACTCTATTTTCCCACTACATTGCGAACAGTGAACGCGTTTTTCAATTTTATCAATCATGTGGTTGCGCATTAACTATATTATCTAGGCGCCATATAACAAAGAGAAAAAAATTTTATTTTAGGTAGAAAAATACCCATGCCCTACAGAGACTGCCACGATACAAAAAAAAAAAAAAAATAAATAAGAATATTCCTATCAATATAATTACTCCAAATACTGTTTGTGCCAAATTTCACCGAAATCGGATCACGGATTCTGGGGTCAGGCGTTAAAGGGTTAATCAATTTAATTTGTTTTATTAAAGAAAATTTATGTGCTACTACTTTTCTGTTACGTTTTTACTTTACCTTAAAAGCGTTTAAAATATAAGTTCGTTGATTGCAAACAATTTGTCCGCATTACTTTTGTGTCACCGTTTTTAACTTGACGCTTACAACAACAATTGCTTGTTCGCTATTCTCTGTTGCTTACAACGGAGACCTTTTCAACAGCGATCTTTAAACCGCGACTGTTCTCTTCACACGCAACGCGTCTTTACACAAGACTGACTGAATTCTTACTATTCGTCGTCTGCTTTGTCTTGTCTTTTCATAGATCCACGTAAATAGTATGACGAACATTCTTGGGTCTCACCCACTGATGTACAAAATTAACAAAAGTGGTGTGAGAAGCTTGGTCGTAATTCTGAACGTTTGTAGTGATTATGTATGTATGTTTTCGTTGAGTTGGCGAGTAATTTTCTTTTTTGGCAGCCTAGTCCAAGAGACTAGGGATACTGTTTTTTTGACCATGGTATCTCAGTGTTACTAAAGACTATACCACTGTAGACTTCTCTTAGAACCGTAAATTAGCCAAGCTTTAAACGTTAAATAGTGTTGTATTCAGATTACTATAGTTCGAGAGATCAGATCTATTTTCTCAGATCCCCACAATGCAAAATTTATGGTTATCTCATCTTTGAATGTAAATAATTGAATACTTTGAGAAATCTCTTAATTATTGTGTTTGCGTATTTAAATTTTATAAAAGTTTTTATAAATCAAAATGAAAAAACAGAATAAAATACGTGCTTAAATCTAACAGCTCTCGAAAGTATTAAATTCTATGGCAAATCCAAAACAAGGTCATTTCCAAGTATGGAAATGTGTGTTAGAAAAAGAAAAAATTAAACAAAATAACACAAAAGTGTTCAAGCATTTAAAAACATTAACAAACAAATCGTTTATAAAAAAATTCAGACTATATTCCTAATAAAACAAACAAAAATAAAAATAAACGTACATTGACTCTGTTGTGATGTACCCCTCCCAGGGATAACACAATTAATCAAGTAAACAAGACTAGACTATTTTTAACTCAATAAGGTCAAAATAACAGAAGAAAATAAGAAGAAGAAATAAAAGAGAGTTTAAAAACTCAAATAAGTAAACAATTGCAGTTACAATTATAAAATTTCCATTGCATTGTTGCTGATGTCTGGTCGTTTTTAAAGAAGACATTTAAAACATTGCTGGAGATCACTTCTATCTAAACCACAGCCCACAATAGCATTGATGCCACAGCAACACCGCAACCATTAACCACGAGCACAATATTGCTCCAGGAAAAAAATACATAGCTTTTGTCACTGCTAACAAACAGTCCCCCCCCTATGACTAAACCATTTACAAATAAACGAGCCATGGGTTGATGCATCATCTTAAATTTCCACAATTACTTGAACAATCGAAAGTGGTGTCAAATTACTTCGCCACTCATAATAAAAGCACCAAGCAAGCTATCAGAGTGAACGAGATAGTAGCAATCGAACAAGATGAGCAGCATTCTGTCTGTTGTAAGCAAAAGAATGTGTTGAATGTCTTCCAATATGACTAAATGTGGTAAACTTGTGTCTGGCTGATCGTCGAATAAAAGATTTTATTTCTTTTATTTTCAGTGCCCATTTAAGTCATTCGAGTAATTTTTGTTTGTTTGGTTTTTTCTCCTTTTTTCAATTTGTTATTGCAAACTGCAATTGTCTGCCGCCTGTAGATAGTATGACAATAGAAATGTTACCCTACTTATTTCGATATGAAATGGGCACTCAGAGTGATAGTGGATATAATGTTCCAAAAGTTGGCTGCTGTAATTCGTGTAATTTTCAGTAGTTTGTGACTCTCTTCAACTAAAAATCAATGAGAACAAGTACCAGTAGACATGTTATATAATACAGTGTTCAGATATGTAACTTTATTACGTAAATCGCAATAAACTCCAATATTGAGCTCAATATTTCATATAAAGTTTCAATTAATTAATGCGCAATAAATACGCAAATTGTTATAATATTGAGTAAAACTTAAAATGCTGCATTGTCTTAAGTGTGTTTAGTGAGCACATTACAATTAACCGAACAGTTTCTCTAATAATAATAGAACTAACCAAATAATAAACTACTACTACTTTTTTCGATATGAAAAGGACATCCAGAGTGATAGTCGATATAACGTTTCAAAAGTTGGCTTCAGTAATTTATGTATCGCATGGTAATATAGGATTTCAAATGACTCACTTTAACTAAACATGAAAGACGACAAGTGCCAGTTTTTCCCTGAAGTAGAGATGTTAGACTAAAAGGTTAATACGGTGTTTAGATATGTAACTTTATTACGTAAATCCCAAAAATACCCAATTATTGAGCTCAATATTTCATACAAAGTTTCAATTAATTATTGCACAATAAATACGGAAATTGTTATAATATTGAGTAAAACTTAAAATGCTGCACTGTCATAAGTGTGTTTAGTAAGCACATTACAATTAACCGAACAGTTTCTCTAATAATAATAAAACTAACCAACAACACTAATTTTCGCGAGGAATATAAAAACAATGTTGCTGTTTACCAGCCGTCAAATGAATATTGAGTAAGCTGAATTGCGTATATTATCCTGCCTGAACACTAGTATAGGTATGCGATTCCAATGATATCGTTCCTTTATTGCAACATAGTCATATCTCAAATAATTAAAAATTTGTAGTTACTTAAGCAAAACTGTTCTTTTAGACCTTCTGTAGATCTTGGAAAAAAATCAGTTTTAAATCCCAAGCTGGACCGAAGTTATAGCAAACAGTGTTTGCGACAATTAGATCATAGGACTTATGTCTTGAAAACTTAAATCGCATTTTGCCAAGTTTAATTTTTTTTTGAGATATGACTATGTTGCAATAAAGGAGCGATATGGTAACACCAGTGGAATCTCTGAGAAATGTCGGTAACTGTACTGTAGCAGGCAAAGAATTATAAGTATTTTAATTTTCACCGAGTATATCTTTCTGTAAATTTTATTTCAACGACCCAAAGACTTCTGAAAAACAACTGTCTTATTAGACGCAAAGATAGGGTTCAAATCCCCGGTTAGACATCAAAAACGAAATATGAAAGAATATTTCTTCGGCGGCTTACTCTCAGCAGATTAAAATTACCATGAAAGATCAACTCATATGGAACCGCTTAATGGTCAAGTGTCTCAAAACTGTTACACAAATACAAGTCACTCATGAAATTTTAAATATAAGTGAATCAACAATATTGCGGGGACTTAGAGTTTCAAGTCGACTCCCAATGCCAGATTTTTAATAAATATTTCATGGCAATTTTATTACCTTTATTTTTTGTAATTACAAATTTTATTTTAATTGTTTCTAATACTTTGTCCGGATATGAAATTCAATTGAATTAATATTCGGTTTATTGTGTACAATATTTTTTAATAATATACTCAATTCAACTTACTCAATATTCATTTGACAGCTGGTAAACAACAAAGTTGTTTTTATTTTGTTCGGGAATATTAGTGATTCAGGAATGTAGTGTGTAGTCCCAGGCCAGACATCAAAACGAAAAGTATTTTTTCGGCGAGGTCCTCTCAGCAGATTTCTGGCAAAAACTCTAAGAGTAATTAAAATTGCCGTGAAAAGCTTCTCAAAAATCTGTCGTTCGGAGTCGGCTTTAAACTGTAGGTCCCGCCACTCTTGTATAAAATTAACGCACACAACATAAGTGATGTGAGAAGCTAGGTGGTAATTCTGACTGAAGGGTTGTAATGGCCAATTATGTATGTAATATTAGTGTTGTTGGTTAGTTTATTAGTATATGTTTGTCGTTGTTGAAAATGTTCGGTTAATTGTAATATGCTCCGCTAACTACAGTTTGGGTATTTATTGCGCAATAATTAATTGAAATTGCGTTTATTACGATTGCCGCAATAAAGGTGCATATCTGAACACCACATAACTTTGTAATCTTTTCTACATAAGGATTTCGAGTCAATGTTAGCGAATTTTATTTCTTTACAATTTATATTCCTAATGCTAGTGAATATCTTGAAAGAGTTTTAAAAAGTGTTGAAAGTTGGATATTAATTTCTTGCATAGGGATCCTATAGGATCGTGTGTGATGCATTTTTCTTTTAATTTAATTTTATGGCATCTCTCTCTTAAAAGATAATGAATTTTAAGCAGCAATAAAAGAAAAAGTTTAACCCAGAAAATGAGTGTCAGTCAATGTGGAGGAATGAAAGAAAATTTGTCTGAAAAACTGTAAATAAACAAAGAAAAAAAATTCAAAAATATCAACAACAAAAAACATTTCAACCGCAAACAGTGCGTGTGGTTGCAAAAGCATTGGATAAGTAAGAGAAAAAAATACGTTTTTTTTTTTTCTTCTCGATTTATGCTTCTTTTTTTCACAGTTGTTAACTTCATCTGTGCTGTTTTCTGTTTCTTTTTCTGTTTGTTTAATTAAAATCTCTCACATTTATGTAGGTATGTATGTATGTATGCATATACCATACGATATGTGCTAAAGATATGCCCATGATTATGCTATAAAAGCAAGCAGAGTTTAATCATACATTTTAGTACATGTCATGGATGATCCATGGAGCCATACATAACTGCTGCTAGCTGCTACTAGCTGTTGCTCTGTATTTAGTAAACAAAAACAAAAAAATATTTTTATTGTATGCGACTAATCGATTGCAGGAATTTTCCACATGCATTACTCACATGTGCGCCCTTGTTTGGTATCGTCTGCATATTTTTTTAACTAGTTTTTGTATCAGTTGATCGTAAATGTCGTTTCTAGTGTCTTTAATATAAGCAATGTTTGCCAGAGATGGAAATATCTTTGAAGATAATCTATTTGCCAATTAAACATGAATGCTTTCGCTTAATTTAATCCTTCGCTGAATGGCATTACTTATTATTCTCTTTATTATTCTTATTATTCCGTGGTCTAGTAGGTAGTGTGTTGGCTTATTAGACGTAAAAGCCAGGGTTCGAGTCCCAGGCCAGACATCAAAACAAAATATACAAAAAGTATTTTTTCGGCGATTTCCTCTCAGCAGATTTCTGGCAAAAACTCTGAGAGTAAATAAAATTGCCATGAAAAGTTTCTCATAAAATCTGTAGTTCGGAGTCGATTTTAAACTGTAGGTCCCGCCACTTATGTATAAAATTAACACACACAACATAAGTGGTGTGAGAAACTTGGTCAATAATCCTGACTGATGGGTTCTTATGACCAGTTATGTATGTGTGTATTATTCTTATTATCTTAAAAGTTAAGTTTTATAATAAATTTTCATCACTAAGGAATTTAAAGCTTTGTAAGCTCCGGTGATTACATTCTCAACATTGCCGACAAATCGCCGTGGTCTAGTAGGTATTGTATTGGTTTATTAGATGAAAGGCCACGGTTCAAATCCCATGTCAGACATTAAAACGAAAAAAATTAAACTGCCATAAAAATCTTCTTAAAAATCTGCCGTTCGGTGTCGACTTTAAACTGTAACGCACATAACATAAGTGGTATAAGAAGCAAGGTCGTAATCCTGACTGAAGGCTTGTAATGACCAATTAAGGAGTATGCACGAAAAAAATGGGCCTACTTTTAAGCTTATAACTTTTATCATAATTGAAAAAAATGAATACCGTTACATTGGTTTTACAACTCATCTGTTTCAAAATCCACGTGCTAAATTTCATTGCAATAGCAAAATTTGTTTTTTGAAAATGGGCACCCAACAAGAATGTCGTAAAAAAAATAATTTTAATTTTCAATGAAAAACCTGCTGATTTCGCAGGTGTTAATCAAAAAACAGTTTCTAAGGAAAGAATAAAATAATATAAGGAGTCTTTGAGTATTGTGAGAAAGAGTGGAAGTGGAAGAAAAAAAGGATTTGCCGACCAATACAAAGCAAGTAAAATAATACGTATTTTTCTAAAACACCCTAACATGTCTGAAAGAAAAGTGGCTCAAAAAGTTGGATGCTCTGAGATCTTTGTCAGAAAAAAATTTTATACACAAAATAATTGAAATATTATTTACTTTAATTGAAATATAAAACGAAAAAATCCGCCACTTAGTTTTATTTCTATAATGAAAAGTGTAAGTCCAGTTTCTTTTGTGCGCACTCCTTATGTTATGTTTGAAGGCAAACGTTCGTAATGTCATTGACGAGATACGATAAATCATACACTTGAAAAAGTGCACGAGTGAAGTACGGTGAGGCCAGCCACGTCAGCTTTCTTTGTGAATAAAGAAAATTTATAAATTTCCCACCCTGTATTAAAAGGTTTTGATCATTTTGGGGCCATTACTACAACTTGCCGGGCAGATAAATTTTTTTTATTATTATAATTGGACAATGTTTAAGCCAAAGGGAGGACCATCATACCGATAATTTTTAAAGTTAAGTTTATATTTGAACTTGCCATATTATATGTATATAATTTTCAATATGGCATTGCATTTCAAAAAACTTGTTTAATTAAACAACGTACCGACATTGCTATGGCACTGCCATATTTTTGGATAAAGTTAACTTTATTTTATATGTAAATTGCAATAACGAAAAAGACTTTAAAGTTAAAGGTGACTTTAAAGTTAAAGGTGACTTTAAAGTTAAAGGTGACTTTAAAGTTAAAGGTGACTTTAAAGTTAAAGGTGACTTTAAAGTTAAAGGTGACTTTAAAGTTAAAGGTGACTTTAAAGTTAAAGGTGACTTCAAAGTTAAAGGTGACTTTAAAGTTAAAGGTGACTTGAACGGAAAGTTGTAATAATGTTCCATAGGGTTCTAAGATGGACCCAAATGGCATCCAAATGAAGTTAGTGTTGGGTAGCCTAACTAATTTTTTTTTTTTTTATAAACCCAGCTCTCAGGCGATGGCCCCTACTCATGCAGTGCATTGTGCAGGTTTTTGAGAAGGGTGAAAAGAGGGAAGATGCGAACGGCAAGGAAATAAGTTGTTGCTAGGTGACTATAAGATGGCCAATGCCATATCTTCACCATTAAGCGGTCAACAGCAATCGTCCCCAAGAAGCCCGCAGTTTCTCACACTACTTATGTTATGTGTGTTAATTTTATACAGAAGTGACGGGACCTACAGTTTAAAGTCGATTCCGAACGACAGATTTTTATTTGAGAAACTTTTCATGGCAATTTTATTTACTCTTAGAGTTTTTGCCAGAAATCTGCTGAGAAGATATAGCCCTAAAAATACTTTTTGAATTTTTTATTTTGATTCTGGCCTTTAACTAAAGTTCTCTTTAACTAAACCCAACATTGACGGAAAGTTGTAATAAAGTTCCTTAGGGTTTTAAGATGGACCCAAATGGCATCCAAATGAAGTTGGTGTTGGGTAGCCAAACTAATTTCTTTCGTTTTAAAATTCGTTTATTATAGTCGAATTTGCACTGTGTTTAATTGAGCAGTGTTACCTTAATTTATCATTAGGTTTTAATAATGAAAAGAAGTTAAAGGTGGCTTTAAAGCCAGTTGTAATATTGGCCTTTAGGGTTTTTAAGATGGACCTAGTGGCATCTAAATGAAGTTAATGTTGAAGATAACGTCTAACCGTAAACTAATTTCTTTCGTGTATTTTAGTTAAATTTCAATGTGTATGAACACCTGTTTTAATGTTAATTTCTTCACAAATATTATTTTTTCTTTTTCTATCATAAAATTACAAGAAAAAAATACTGAATCAACAGAGAATTTTAAAATTTCATAAATGAAATGTTTTGATTATTATTTCCGGTGGCATTTAATTTTTCTATCAATTAAACGCCAACCAACACCACCTACACCACACCAGTGATGGCATTCAATTCGGTTTAAATTTATTTTCCTCCTTTTAATAATTTTTGTTTTAATTCTAATTAAAAATAAACATTAATTAACAGAAGCGAACAACAAAAAAAAACGAAAAAAATTTCTTTTAATGCTTTAACAAAACAAAGAAAAGATGTCTGCAAACAAATAATGAACAAACAGCTGAATGAGATGAAACAAATGGTAGAGACAACGAAAATAAAAAAAATGTATAAAGAACAGGGAGATGATTATATGATCATGATTAAGCTGAAACATGCTGTTGTAAATGACTCGTTATGACTTCTGGGAAACATTATTCAATAGTATCACTTACCTTTGTCCGCTGTACCATTAGGGCCACCATTGGTGACCTGTAATCTTCCATTAGTATTAATCAATATTTTCTCTGTCTCATCATCTTTAGGTGCTTCAGATATGGCAACAGTTTTTGTGGTCACATAACTAATGGACTCGACTGTGGTTTCCCATTTCTGAAATGCATTGATTTTGTCCGATTTTAACATGCGATATGAGGAACGTATTGGTGAAGCACGTAATGACAGCGATGAAGTGCCAGAATTTAATGAATTTGACGCCAACGAATTCCCCGATGAAGAGGAAAATGAGGCTGATTTTTGCAGTTTGTAATGGGGATCAGCAGTAGGAGATTTTGGCTCTCTTTCAATTGTATGATATTTAACATGACCGTTGGTATTTTCATGACCATTTTCCTGGTTTTCTGTTATCTGTAGAACATCAGTTTGGGTGCATTGATCTGAAAGTTAAATGAAAATATCCTTTATTATCAAGGTGCTGGAGATCTTTATGCTAGAAACTAGAAAAATAAAAGTTTATAATTACGAAAAATAATAAAATTATTATCAATACCAATACCAGCTAATGACATAGTGTAGGTTGTGAGTTTTGTTGAGAACAACTAAAAAATATTTTTTATTATATTTTTCGAACCCTCCAAACTTGTTTTTTTTTCATTCAAAAATATTTATTTAAGAAAAATATTAAACTTCAGTTTTGTTTGCCTCAGCGTCTTACGACATTATTGAGTCTTATTTATTTTATTTATGCCTGAACACTTAAAATATTGTACTCAATTAATCGAATATTGATTCAATAAAACTGCATTTCTTAACATGGCATAAGATTTCTAAACATTGCGAATAGTAACAACTATAGCGCAACTAGTGCATTCTGCTTTCGGTATCAATTTATACATAAGTATATACAGTCAAACCCGTTTATAACGAACTCCGTGGGACCAGAAAAAAATAGTTCGTAATAAACGGGGTGAAGTCATAGAAGAAAATATAAAATACAAAGAATTTTTATCATTTATTAAATACAAAAAGTATTTTTTTTTTTATTAAAAACCAAAAATATATTCTAAAACTTTTTATCTACGAGCTGATTAAAGATCTTGAGTTATAATATAATGTTGCCATATTAAATAAAAGTAAAGACTATTGCCAGACTTCAAAGTTTTTTCTGAGGGTTTGTTATAAAAAAGGTAAAATGTATGAAATTTAATTACTGGGACCATTTAAAGTAGTTCCTTTTAACCGAGAATTCGTTATAAACGAGTTCGTAATAAACGAAGTTTTTTGTATGAAAATTTTTATTAAAACGTTGGGACTTGAAAATATGTACATAATAAACAAGAATTCGTTATAAATGAGTGTGACTGTACATACATAGTTCGTCAGTCAGGATCACGACCTAGCTTCGCATATTACTTATGTTGTGAGTGTTAATTTTTATACATGAATGGTGGTACCTACAGTCGATTTCAAGTGACTGATCTTCAAACGGCAAGGAAACGAATTGCTGCGTGGTGACTATAAAATGGCCAGTGCTATACCTTCACCATTAGACACTCTACAGCAATCGTTCTCAAGAATTCTATCACGAATTCATTGTTGTTTGTTGCGTTTGCCTAGTTGCCTATCAGCATTTCGCATCAGAGACCTGCGCCGATCGGCTGACAGCCGGCTATGCCGAGCCGCCGATAAAATTTAAAAGCCGCCGCCGCCGAAAATTTATTCCGCTTAAATTCAGCCGCCGTTTTTTGTATGTAAGAATATATAAAATATGTTTTTAATATTGTATACAATAAATTTTTAATATTATAAAACATGATATTTATATATTTTGTTTTACTTGACTTAAATGCATTATTGAAATTTTTTTCCTTTTTTTGATACATATGTTAATAGTAAAAATATTTAATTTCTTGATATGGTAATTTTGAACACCTTTTCTTGTTTTTTTGGTGAATGAGGTAACACTTTTAACTTAATGTTAAATTTTTTTCAAAAAACATAAAAAATTAAAATGGAGCACCAAAAAATTACAAATTTCTTTTAAAATTTAAATAATAATTTAAATGAGTTAAATTCTGATTCCGATGACGACATTGCTGTCTTTAATGGTATTGACAACGATATAAACGAATACGAAAAATTACTAGCCACCAAAACAAAAATTAAAAAGCCCAAGTCCTTTTAAACAAAAAATCTTCAGAACGGTCAATAGTTTGGCACCATTTTTGTCAAATGGTTATTGGGAATAATCCTATGCTAAAAAAGTATTACATGTGTAAAGTTTGCTTTGATGAGCCCCCCATGCGTTTGAAGGGGTATGTACGTACATATATTATTTCTATCCAGGAATTAAATATAAAAAAAATTGAGAGGAGACTTTAACAAAACAATAATGAAACTCCTATTTCAATTAGCTTTTTGCCAAATTTTTTGGAAAATTTTATTTTGAATATTCATTTCTGAAAGTTGTTTTTTGTAAGTGTTATAAAATGCGAAATAATTTCAGGTTTGGAGTTTCTACATCGACATCAAACCTCTGATGTAAAATCGAAAAAATTTGAAAATTCGAATGCCAAATCAAAAACCATTTTGCCAGGAAGTTCTGAAAATGCTGATTCCAAAAAATTTGCTAACGCACGTCTGCTTGTGCAAATGTGCTGCAGAGATCTAAGGCCCTTTATCAAAGTGGAGCAACCAAGTTTTATGGTATATATGAAAGCCATTTTACTTATGTCATTTCGGATCACAGTCGAAATAAAGGCGCCGCCGAAACTTTACCATATTTCGGCTGACAGCCGACTTAAAGCCGCCGCCGAAACTTTTCAGCTTTAGCCGCCGCCGCCGACAAATTTGCTCGGCGCAGGTCTCTGTTTCGCATACCGATGTTGTTGGTTTACTTGTAACAAGTTCGTTGTATTTGTTTGTGTAACTTTTGTTTATCGTTTTAATGTTAAACGATAGTTACACTGTTTCCATTTTCGTAAAAATATATTAAGTTAATGGGATGCTGGATCAGTTTTCCCCTTTCTCTTTTATGACATATTCAGGTTCTTATCTTTTAATGTGTTGGATATGCCACAGGGCTATTATGTATGTATGTATGTATATAAATCTGGAATATAATAAATTTTCCAAATGCTATTTTGGTTTGTTTTTAGATCATTTGTGTCACTTGTTTTTTATGATGTTTTCAAAATTTCATTTTATGGCCTCATAAAATTTTTCGGTAAATTAAAAGCGTTTATTTTGATATGCAAGCCAATATATAGCCAATTTTAAATATGTATGTATGTGTGTATATATAATTTATATAATATTGTAGTATTATTTATTAATTTATAAAGAACATGCTATTTTTCACTTGACGTCTACTTTAGCCTTAGTAGCTTTTACCAGTCAAATTAATTGGATTTGTGCTGAAATTGTATTGCAAAATACCAAAATACCAAAAATATTTATTTCTTAAACTTTGTTAGCACTTGTCGATACATACGTACATACATATTTACACAAAATATTTTAATTATTTGTAAAAAAAAAAAGAAAAACTTAAGAAAAACTCAATTAAAATATTTAAATTGGCTGTGATGATTTTATGCCAATATTTGCTTGTCAACACTTACATACATATACTGTAAGGAGCACTAAAAAATGTTTACGTATACATACATACATACATTCCTATAAAATAAAAATAATTTTGTAAACATTATAAATACGATTATTTAATTAATTTAATTTTTAAAAATTCTAATCCAACATTATACTCTTTTTGTCTGCCTGGTATAATAATAATTTCAAATAAGGTTCTTGTCTTCACTATTTCATTAATAGATTTCCCATAGTAGTTGCCTGTATCTACAATCTATAAGACTTCTAACATCTTAATTAAAAATATTTAATTTTTCTTATTTAATTTCTTATTCTTATCTATGTATGTAAGTACTTGCAATACAAGTGTTTATAATTGTTATTAAATCGTTTAACTTGTTGCTGCAGTTCTTTTGTTTGAAATGTTCATATTATTTAATTTCTTGTATTAAATTCTTGTAAACAAAAACTAAAATTATTTAATTTCTTATTCATTATGTTGTTGCTAATTTTTCACTCACATCATTTCTTTTAAACAGACCACGCAAAAATATCTGGGTCATGTTAATGAATGGTATTTCACAATCGAAATTTTCCTCTTTTCTTTTCTTTTCTTTGCTAACCATAAGCTAGTGAAACAAATTATTTCATTATTTTTTTTTTTTGCTAAGCAGATTTAAAAATGTTTTTAAAAAATTTTTGGTTTTATTTATTTTCTTTAAACATATGGATTGTAATATATGCATCAAGAAAAGTACGCAAGATTTCAAGGATAAACAGATAGATAAATAGAAAACCCTCAAAAAACAAACACTCTAAGTTCAAGTGGGCCTGTTGTGATAAAACCATCAATCTGTTCTTCTAATGATAACACGATGCGACAGTGAAAATACACCCGAGTAACTATATAGTTCATGTTGTTCAGTTAGTTGAGTGGAAGTCAAAAATATTTTTTTTCTATTTTTTTCGAACCCTCCAAACTTGTTTTATTTGACAAAAACAAAGTCATGAAAAAACTTTATGCAGAAATTTCTGAATTACTCAAACATTTCTGATCCGATCTTCAAAATTTAACGGACAAAATTTAGGATGAAATAGGAATTGGTCGAAAGAGTCCTGGAACGGATATTGATGTTGACGTGAATATGCTTAATGACCAGTTCGTAAATTCTAAGATTCCAAATTCTATCTATTCTTTATTGTATTCTACCACAATATTCCTGTAGTTTTCGTTACATAAATCTGTTTGAGGTCTTGGAATGTATTTCAGCTGTGAAATCGAATGCGGTTGGTGCTGATGATTTGAATCCTTCATTCTTGAAAACTGAGACTCCTAAATTTTTGCTATGCTATATTCACTTGTTCAATACAGTTCTGACTAAATCCACTTTTCCTGAACATTGGAAACTGGCAAAAAACATTCCCATTCCCAAAACGAAGAGGAACAAGGAGTTCAGGCCAATTGCTATCCTTACTTTTTTGTCCAAGGTAATGGAAAATATAATGACGAATTACTAATTATCTGGAGAATCACAATAGAAGTTGTACTACTCCCCTTACAAATGTTGTTGAAGATCTTGGGTCGAAACTGGATGTAAATAGTGTAGCGTTTTTGGTTCTGCTTGATCGCACTACAGCTTTTGACACAATTGATCACGAAGTTCTATTGAAAAAGCTCCGGAAACTGTTTTATTTCTCAAATTCTGCCTGTAATCTTATCATATATATTATTTCTAAAGCAATTTTTTTTTGTTGGTTACTAATATCTCTCATAGCACCCCATCAAATTTAATGAATGATATCCCATTTTAAAGCTTATATCTAACAGTAATGGCGAAAAATAATTAGAAATTGAAAAATTAATATTTTCATTGATAAAAATTATATTTTATATAGAACTGCATGATAATACTGTTGTCATTATGATTATATGTTTTTGTTCAAGTGTGATAATACAGAGTCGCTTAATACTAATGCAGTTCTACATAATATAGTATGTATTAAAATCCATTCTGGCAATACCGCTATTTACTATAATGCCGTTTATTATTAAGTTAGATATATAAATTATGTATATTAAGTTGTAAAAAGCTATTTTGGCAATACTTTGCAGTAGTTGTTAGATCAAGTGCGATAAACAGGGTAGCTTAATTCTAATGCTAATGTCATGGCATTGTTTGTTTTATTAAGTGTAATAATACGGGTTAATAAATGGTACCAGGCTAATCGTAACTAACTTGGGAAAGCACATTCATACCGATAAAACTGTACTCATACCCCGAGTCAACCTTACACCTTCTGATCCAACTGTGCGTTTCCGAATGACACGAAAACAATTCCTTGTAAAAGTTGCTTTTGCTATGACGATAAACAAAGCACAAGGTCAATCCCTTCAAAAGGTAGGATTCTATTGACCAGAACCAGGGTTTTCACATGGGCAGTTATACGTGGCTTTTTCTGGAGTGCGTACTTTTAAAGATATTTTTGTTTGTATTATGGATTCGTACGGGCAAAAAGTTAACGATGATCATGTCATTATATTCAAAGAAGTATTATAAAAACATTTAAACATACGTATGTATGTATGTGAATATGTATGATGATATTTATTGAATCCAAATATTTTTATATTTTTAATAAAATTTCTATTAATTATTTTCATTTTATGTTACAAAAATGACAACTAACGGTGCGAAATATTCGCACGGGTCATCTAGTTTATTCTTATTTGCTAAATAGATTTCAATAGAAATTTCATCTTAATGGCAATATCTCAGATCCACTTAATATTAGTTGAGCTGTTCTCCAGGAGTCAATACTTGGGCTTCTGTTGTTTTGTATATAAGTGATCTACCGGATGTCTTGGTTCAATGTAATGTTCATATGTATGCTGATGATGTGCAGCTTTATACTAGTACTTCTAGGAAGAATATTAATTCTTGGCCTCGGCCAATGGACTTTGCATCAATCCCTCTAAATCTAAATGTATTATACTAGGACCGACAGATCATTTGTCATACCTTAATTGTGCATCTGGGGTAGTAAAATTGACTTTGTAAAATCTGCAAGAAATCTGGGTATTGTCTTTAATGGCAATTTATCGTGGTCTGACCATATAGGTGTCGTTGTTGGTAGAATTTATAGTATGCTTAAGATCCTATCGGTTTAGGAACATTATTCAGCAACGATTCAAGACTCTTTTGTCTCAGAGACAATTTTTTATGCACACCACTAGTCTTTGGAATTCCCTACCAAATTACATCCAGAATCTAGGCAATGCAAATGCATTCAAAAAGGAGTTATTTAAATTATTTCCATAAGTAAAATTTTTACGATTTGTGATTTGTTTTATAGGTTTATATCGGATATATTTTTATTTGAAGTTTTTTAGACTGGCTTTTTTAAACAGTAACATTTTTTAATTATTTTTCAACTATCTTATTTACATCTACAGAATTGTAATGTTTTAATTTTCTTTAGATTATATTTTTTCTTTATATTTTAACATTGATATTAATTATATTAATTTTGTATTTTCTGGTTAATATGTTTTGTTTCAATATTAATTTTTTATATATTAATGATTCCAAACATAGCACTTGGTACTTATAAGATTCATATCTTGTTGTGCTATGTAAATTATAATAAAGAAATAAATAAAAATAAAAAGTAAATAAACTTAAAAAAAATTCACATTTTCCAGGTTTACCTCATCAAATTTGTCGGCATATTAAGCCAAATAATAGATATAAGTATACCGTTTTAAAGTTTCATCTCTCCCCTTTCCAATAAGATTTAAATAGTGGAAATCTGATCAGGAATGTTTGAGTAATCCAGAAATTTATAGGTAAAGTCGTAAAAAACAGTATTTCTCAACTAAAAAAAAAGTTTGGAGAGTCCAAGAAATATAAAAAATATTTTTTTGAGGATCTACTCAACAAAACTCAGAAGCTGCACTATGTCATTAGCCGGTTGTATTTTATTTTTGTTATTTTGTCTTTCATAAATTTATTACTAAAATAAATTAATTAATTATTCAATTTATTATATTTCATTTGAATTGCTTTTGTTATCAATTTGATTCCACTGTGCAATATGGGTATACATTGTATTGTAGAGTGGGAAGTAAATGGATTCATATTTTGACATTTTAAATTTCATAAAAACTTATTATAGTTTTGGCTATGAATTAGGAAAATGTAAAATTTAATTTAATTTTAAAGCATATGCTTTAACACATACTATGTACATACATATGTAAGAAAATCATGCCACTTTGGAATCATCATTACAATAATTTGTTTGAAATTTTTCCTTTATGATATCAATGTTGCATTTAATAATAATTTTCTTATTACACAAAAATTGTTTAATCAATTAAATGAAATTATTTAAATCGCTTGATTTTAATGCATAAACTTGTATTATAATTCCGGAAATGTCACTAGAAATTCATGATGCGTTTTAATAGAATTTTGAAATTTCGCCAAAATTTATCGTATTAAACTTAATTGGCTTTTAAAAGTTTCTTTTCTCTCTCTTGATAAAATTGCACAAAATTAAAGAACATAATTATACAAAAAAAAATTAATGTATGTGTGTATGTATATTAAATTATATACTTTCGAGAGCAGCGGGTTTTCATTTCAAAAGATTTCATTTCTGCCAAAAAGGCGGAAACAAACAAAAAATAAAATGCCCCAGAAACAAATGAACAACAACTGTGTGTAATTAAATAAATTAAAGGTTAAAAAATAAATAAATTATTGAATTATAAATTCATACATTTCCAATAGGCAGGTAATTTGTATTTTTTGAATTGGCTTTAAGCAGTAAAAAAATTAAAAAAATTTATGATATTTCAACATTGTGAGTTTAAAATTGTTTTCTAATAAAAATTAAGAATTTGTATTGGATTGATTTTTTATCAAATATTTTATAAGTACACTAATACCCCGGTTTGCGTCGCTAATAGGGCCTGAAGAAACGCGACGCAAACCGAAACGACGTAAAACGAATCACGATTTTCCATACATTTGTATTGATTTTCATTTAATTGTTTCTGAGATTCATAATTTTAGCTGACAAAATAGATTTTTCATTGAAAAATATTTAATTTATTAACGACCTACAACTTGCAACCACCAGGCAACATAAATACTTATGAATTTACATTAGACTTAAACGGGAAATCCCCTTCTTCTGTTCAAGCTTTGTACAAACATTTATATATTAATGACGCAAACTGATACAAAAACAACTGATACAAAAACGACGCAACTTCAAAGTCACAGAAATTTTAAAAAGACGTAACTTCGAAGCAGACGCAGAACGAGGCGAAGCAAACCGGGGTATTGGTGTATAGTAAATAAATTCTTTTAAGAAATTAATTTCTGTTTTTCTCATAAAATAGAAAAAAAAGAAAGAAAAACAATCAATTCGATGGTGTATCCTTTCAGTTCGTTTCCAAAACATATTCCTGTCACAAAGATTTTTCATTATATCCGGTTTTCATTGTCTTATTTCAGTTTTATTAACTAAGATGAAAGCCTTTAGGCACTTTTCATTGCCTATAATGAAGCATAAGCACTCATAAAATTTCGAATATACATAAATGAGTCACTTACATACATAATTGGTCATTACAAACCTTCAGTCAGGATTACGACCTAGCTTCTCACACCTCTCACGTTGTGTGCGTTAATGCATGAGAGGCGGGACCTACATCTAAAAGTCGACTCCGAACGACAGATATTTTGAGAAGCTTTTCATGGTAATTTTTACTCTCAGCATTTTTGCAAAAATCTACTGAGGGTAAGTCGCCGAAGAAATATTTTCAAATTTACGTTTTAATGTCTCACCTGGGATTCGAACCCGGGCCTTTCGTCTGATAAGCCAACACTACCTACTAGATCACGGCGACTTCTACATAAGTGATTCAACAGTACTCACTACAACGTTAATTTATAAGTACAGGTTGCACTGAGTATGAGTACAACGTTGACATCAAACTCATAAAATTCGAAATATGTTTGATTCATACGCCTACTCATTCAGATTCATAAATTAAAAAAAAAAAATACTTATAATCAGACGTCGGCACAATCCAGCCAGCAAAATGATTTTTATAAAAACAATCTTCCAAATGCTAGCTGGGAAAGAGAACATGATAAAAATGTGAGTGTATTTATAAAAGGCATTTAAATAACCCAGAAGAAAATTGTTAATATTTTATTTATGTAGTGGAAAATATAGAAAAAATGTACAGCGCCAAATCGCTAAAGACTGTGTATTTAATTTGTTAAATATTCTTTAAAAAATGGAGATCATTTCTTATTGTTATTAGTGAATTTCATTGGAAAATAGTGAATCCTACTGTATTATTTTTTTGGGTGTATCATTGAAACCTGAAAAAAAGCGACATTAACCTTCTCCTTTAGAAGCTGACAAGCAACTGAATGCAATTTTATACTATTTTTAAAAAACATTGTTGTTGTTCGTGTCCTATGTCTAAAAAATGCCGAAAATGTTCAGCCCCCGGGGGCAATTGGTGTCAGTGCTGAAAAATTCAGTAATTTAGTACATTTTACAGTAATTTTTCATTTCAAAAATACCACAGTACCCCCGCGGCGCTTTTAGTGCTTTTTATTATTTCAAGTAATACTAATTAATACAAAAGAATATTAATATTAAAGAATAAAAAAAAACTTAAAAAAAAAATTTTTTTAAAAAAACTCCAAACCTTTTACCCAGGTGTTTTGATTAAAGTCATTCAAAAGTTTTTTCCCATAATCTTTAACGGGCTCTGGTTTCTATTACTATTTTAACGGTAGTGTTTGTGTTTTCCTTATCAATTAACAGAGATGTGTTTCTGTCTTTCTCTTTCTTTGCAAGCCTCGATCTATAACAACAACAATTACAAGCATTTTTAAATGAAATTGAGTGCATATGCACTCTCCTTTACCTTTAAAAATTACAAACAAACAATGTCTCCCACAAAATAATCATAAAATGTCTCCCACAAAAACAATCATAAAATGTAACCAAATTACCACCCACAAAAAACTTAACATTAATAACAACATAAACAACAACAACATAAACAACAACAACATAAACAAACACAACAGGTTGGTTACCTATTTCCTTTGTTCTCCTTATTTAAAAAAAATGAACATTAGAGGAGAACAGAACATAAAAAACAGTACCGGTCAACATGCAGTATAATTCCTAAATGCATAGTTATTGTCAATCAATGTTATTTTTGCTTGTCGCCAAACAATGTTAACAAGATTTCTTGCATTGTGCATTGCATGAGAACAGCCAACACTTTTAACTCCTCTGTTGCTTAACAGCCGAAAGAAAACGAAAACAAACAACAACAAATACAACAACGTTATTTTTCTGTTTCACTTATTATGTCTTTATCAATAAGAAACAAAAACAATTAGAAGAATAACATATTTCTCCACTCCATTCCCGAATTCTGTAGTTTTACAAGGAAAGCATACGAATATTACTCTTTCATTCATGAGTGAGAAAAACTGTAATGCATTCACTTTCATGCTGCTTCAATTGTAGGCAACAATACTTTCATGCATTCGACTTCATGCACACACAAATACAAATTCCTTCGCTTTGTTATTCATGCATTCACTCATACTACGAAATTGTCTTCCAGCGCGCGTAAAAAGAAAAGCCGAAAACATGAAAGGTTGTTTTTGTTTCTTATTGATAAAGACATAATAAGAGAAACAGAAAAATAACATGATTGTATTTGTTGTTGTTTGCTTTCGTTTTCTTTCGGCTGTTAAGCGTGCTTTTGAAACTGATTAACAGAGAGGGAAGAGTGTTGTTTGTTCTCATGTATGTTTGTTAGAATCAAAAAAATCTTCTTAACATTGTTTGACCTCCAAAGCTAACATTGATTTGTTTATATTCACATTTACAATAACAATGCCTTTAGAAATTATGCGACATACTGACCTGTGCTGTATTTTGGTTAACATTTCGTGAAGTTTTTTATGAAATGTTCTGCTCTCCTCTTATATTTGTCTTTTGAAATAAGGAGAAGAATGATAACAGGCAACCAATCCTGTTGCGTTTGTTCATGTTATTGTTGTTTTCAATTATCAAAGTGTTTGTTGGTGGGGTTATTAATGTTAAGTTTTTTGTGGTAATTTGATTACATTTTATGAATTTTATTGTAGGAGACATTGTTTGTTCGTACTCTTTAAAAGTAAAGGAGAGTATATGCACTTCAATTTCATTTGAAGATGATGTTTGTTCTAATTGTTGTTGTTATTGTCTTGTAATTGCCATGTTATTAATTGATATGTTATTTGACTTAACTTCAAACTATAAAGCCGACATACGGTAGTAGTGATTTTTATGTAAATGAGAACGGGTGCAAGTGAACATATGTGGCGTAAAATAAATTAAAGCAATGTAAAGTGAAGTGAAGAAAAAAGTATTAAAAATTCTTTTAATAAAATAATATAGTGTGTGAAAAACAAACGCGTGTTAATTTTTAATTATCGGAATACGAAGGTTTTAATTAAATTTTTTTAATCGTTTGTAGTGTTAACAAAATTATTCTAATCATTTTAAAATGACGTACATGAATAAGCATGTACGTGAAAAAAAAATTTGCCTAAAAAATTAGCCTAGAACAAATTAGCCAAAAAAAAAAGTCCAGTGTAGTGTTGTTAGTGCAAGGCCAATGTGTAATATATAATAAAAAGCAGAGCAATCGGTTTATACCGTAATAAAATATAAGTATGTTGAGTTGTATGCTCACAGCCAGCCATAATGTAAAATGTGTTTTTTTTTGTGTACGCAGATTCATGCACACGCATGATTTGCATCTTAACGACGAAGAGAGCGGTGGTAGTTGAGTCGATGAGCAGTTTATAAAAGGTGAGTTTCGAAAGCATTTGTAAACCAAACACAATAAAATTAATTTGTTACTATGCTTGCAAAACTAATGGTGTGTACCATCGTGGTTTGCAAGAAAGAGAAAGATAGAGAGTGTTGTGTTTTTTTTATTTAAGAAAAATACTAACACTACTGTTTACAGAGTAATGTTATTGTGTTTTCAATGTTATTTGATTACATACAAGCCAGTTAAAGATGAGTTTAATCAAAAGGCCTGCGTAAGGGATTTTGAGTGATTAAATTTATGTTCAAGTCTTTTTCTTCTTAATTTCTTTTTTAAGTTTGCTGCCTCTTTTTTAATCATATTTTAAGTATTTTTTTAAAGTAAAATTATTTCTTCTTTAATTTATTTTAGTTTTTAATTTTTTTGTGTTTTAATTTTTGAACTTTTCCCTTTTACGCTTATGCAAATTTAATATTTATTAACCAGTAACAAAATATAATTTTATATTTATTCAGTGTTTTTGTGCCTCTGGCTGAGGAGAAATATAATACAACTTTTGTCCTCAGTACTATGTTACACTGTAGCAAGAAATAAGAAGACACACATACACTCAGAGATTAGCAATGAGTAGAATCGAATCATACTTACAATTTCACTCAAACTTTTCTTTAAAAGGAATCTCTTTTTTCAAAGTATTAAGTAACATATCACATTCATACTTAACAACATGTATGATGTTGTAGTGGATAAGTATGATTCACTTACGAACACTAAAATACTCACCAAAGTCTAGTGACTAGATGGCTGTGTGTTTGCTCCAGTGTTGCAAAACTGGAATTTTGAAATGGTACAGAATTATGACTGAAAAAGTACTTTTTTGCTTCAAATGGTACCTTTGTAAAAAATGTACGCATACATATATAATTGGTCAATTAGGATTATAGTCAAATTTTCGCGCACCATTAATTTTGTTTGTGTTAATTTTATACATTTTATACTTTTTAAAGTTGACTACGAACGACAGATTTTTGAGGAACTTTATCGTGGCAATTTTATTTACTATCAGAGTTTCTGAGAAACTTTTTGCCGTAGAAATATTTTTTCATATTTAGTTATGATGCAGATGTCTGCCATGGGTATTGTCTTACGTCTAGTAAGGTAGCAAACTATCTACTAGACTATTTATTTATATTAAATACAAATACAGGACAAAAACTGAATTATAACGTAACAAAACATAAAAGTCCGGTTAGTCAAACATTGATGGAACGTAGTGTGACATACAGTGATGTGAAAAATAATAAGGACAGTGGCCACCCAAACTTACATTTACAACCGAATAAAAAATCGAAAATTCTTTCTTATTTAAACGATTTATTTTTTTTTTTAACGGTAGAGAAAAGATTAAAAACAAAATTTTTAGTATTTCTACAATAGATTTTAATTTTTTTGTGATTTTTTATGAAGTTATATAGTTTAACGTGTGAAAAAAAATAAGGACACTTCATGAAATCTTAAAGCTTTAACTAAATTAGATAAAACTAAATAAACATTTATACTGAATATTGTTGCATAAAGCCTTAGTGACATAACAGTACTTTGTTGCGGATCTTTTGTTATCCAGAAAAGCAGGACATCTTCTAGGCATTGAGTTAACCAAATTTTGACAAGCATGTACGGGTATTGCGTTCCACGCATCCTCTATAATTTTCCAAAGCCCGTCCAAATTTACTGGACACTTTCCCCTGACTGCCCTTTAAACTTCGTTCCACAAATTTTCTATTGATTCATATCAGGGAACTGTGCTGGCCATTCTAAGACATTGTTTGTTTTTTGTCCTGGAACCACTTCTTTGTGTACTTTGCCGTATGCTTTGGGTTATCATCCTGCTGGAAAACCCATTTGAGTGGCATATTTTCTTCGGCATTCGGCAACATTGCATGTTGCAAAATTTCTGTTCAATTAGTCGATTTCATTATGTTTTGGATACGATATAGAGAACTCATACCATAACGAGAGAATGTCTCTTATACCGTGGTGATACCACCACCATGTTTGACCGTCTTCAAAGTATATTTTGGATTGAATTATTTGAATTATCCATTAAGAAATGGATAGGTCTTCTTAAATGGTGGAGAAGAAGAATTCGATCCAAAATATACTTTAAAGACGGTCAAACATGGTGGTGGTGTCATCATGGTATGAGAGACATTCTCTCGTTATGGTATGAGTTCATATATATATTACTTATATATATATATATACCATATTACTATATTTCTGAAATATTCCTATTAGCCTACAAATCGCCTAGTTTTTATACAAATTTTTAAAACAGAGTAACTATCTTTCTATGCGACTTTCTAGAGACTTTCGTTCTAATGTTATTTATAAAATTAAACATTTCTAGTAAATATAGATGATGATCTGTTTATACTTTTGATGAACCAATTGACAAATTGTATTTATAGTTTATTAGCTTTTCTTTTCGCTCTCAAAATTTTATATCTTAAGCAAAAGTGAAAACAACGATATTTACAAGGTCATGTAGGACATAAAGAATTTACACAAAATTTTAGCGACACAATAAAATCGGATGATGGAATAAAAATTCTAATTTTTTGCAAATAAATGTCGCAAAATTTTCAAAATTTTCAAATGTTTTCATTTAGCCACTAAAAGTTTTGCTTCAGTTAAATTTTATCTAAAAAAGAAAAACGCCCCCACACCAGTCATATAGAAAACAAAAGGAAATTATCTAAAATATTTATACACCAAAAAATTAAAAAAAAAAATATAAAAATATATAAAAATTAATATTAATTTTCTTGAAGAATCATTAAAAAAAAAAAAAAGAAGAAAAAGCATATAATAATAAATAATAATTATATAAGAAAAATGAGATCATTTGATATTTATAAGAAGACAAGAAAGAGAGGAAAAAAACTACTTTTAATCATATTGTTGTGGCATTACACATAAATTTTGTGAATATTAATTAATTAATTGGCAAATAAAAAATATCGATATGTGTTCCTCGTAAAAAAGTTTATTTTGCAATATTTTTTTCATATCAATTTATATTGGGTTGTTCGGAAAGTCATTTTTTTTGTGGAAATGAAAGACAGTTTTCATATAATATCAATCAAGTAGTCATAAGCTAGGGAAGCCAATCGCGAAATCCCAAAAGAAAATTTTTAAAGACTTGTCCCGTGAATTTTCAGGATTGTGAATTCATATGTATTTAGACCCTACAAAAGGTCCTGAAAAAAATCCTATATCACTTGACTTCGATAATAGCTTCTCAGATGAGCAAACCCATACTTCCATTGATAAAAAGTTATTTGATGCCATCGAAGAATGCAAAAGCCCTATAAAATGAATTAAAAGGGTAACTGATTTAGATACTCAACTGCCCAAAGAAATAGATTTATTTACATCAGGATGTGGTAGAGGAGAATATTTATAAGCTGCATACAGCTATCTTGGAACTATTTTACCAACAAATATTGATTACGAGAAGTGGTTTTCAACGGCAGGTTATGTTGACAACAAAATTCGTTCAAGCCTATCAGATCACATGTTAGATGCTTTAATCTTTTTGTTGGAATCCAAATAATTTTCTTACAACTACTGCATTTATTGCTTTTTTGTTTCTTTTTGTATTGCTTTTTTTATATTTTATTTTTAATGGCATATAATTCTGATATAATTGGAATATTAATGATTTTTTTAACTAAATATTTTTTTTATTAAGAGAAAATCGCGATTTTTCCCATGATTTTTGGATCCCGAATTATCCCGAAATATCCCAGGATTTCGGGATCGGGATTTATAAAAAGCGATCCTGTTTGACATCCCTATCGTAAACTATTGAATTTGATAAATTTAACCTCAAACCGATCTCACGTCTTGTTATAATGCCTCTTTGCGTCTTTATCAGCTTCAACCGGCCTTTCCGTGATGCATCTTCGACTTCGACTTTAAAATTGCCAGATCGAAATTTAGCGAACCAGTTCTGGCAGTAGTGTAGTGTCAACACACCTTCTCCATACACATTTGCCAATTTCTTTCTGGTTTGAAGAGCATTTTTACCCTTTCTTTTAGTAAAAAAGTAAGATACGTCGAAAATGCTTCTTATAGCTCTCCATATTTAAAAAAGGCACCAACAAAAACCAATTATATGAAATCTCAAATCATATCACAATTATACGGCTTAGTACAATATTCAAACAGGCACTTTTATTGCGTAAATTGCAGTAAACACCATTATTGAGCTCAATATTTCAAAGTTTCAATTAATTTTTTCAATTAATATTGCGCAATAAATACGTAAAGTTTTATAATATTGAGTAAAACTTAAAATACAGCACTGTCATAAGTACGTTCAGTGATCATATTATAATTTTTCAAACACTTTCAATTGATATTTGGCAACTCAAATACAATTCAACTCAAACTACAAAAAAAAAAAAGAAAACAAAATAAAGACAATGTTGTTGAAACAATCGGCTGTTTTGTTTACCACTGTCAAATAAATACCTTATGTGTCTGAACACTTAAAGTATTTTACTCAAATAAACGAATATTGACTCAATGAAACTGTCTGTCTGAACATCTAAAGTTGGGTCCAAAATAATACAATTAAATCCATTGTAGGGAAAAAATGAAAATACTTTCCGAACAACCCAATAATTTAATATCGCGATGGAATTTAAATCATTAAGCATGTTTTCTCTTCTATATTTTACGCTTTAAGTTTTCACAGGCCTTGACACTTTTTTTCTTTTTGCATACAATATTAATAATTTTCATTTAATTTTTCCACTTGTCATAATTTTATTCGGTTTATTTATGTTGGTTTTGTTTATTGACCGACATTTCTCATAAGATAAATTGTTTGTAAAACATTTGCCAAAAAGAAATTGAAAAATAAAAACGAAAATAAAAGAAAAAGTTCAGTTCGAAACATGTCTGAATTATAGTCAAAAATTCTGTTAAAATTTTAAACGACAAGGCCGCTAAGGGAATTATCTGCTAATATTTTAGATTTCGTTTTGGTTCCGTAAAAATCTGTTTGTATGTATTTTGTAGAATACAACTACAAATATTTATATTTTCTTCGTATGTGTATTTTGACATTTTCTTTTTTGCACAATTTATTATTTTATTTCGACACATGCCTGTTTATCTTAATTTTTATAGGACAGAATAAGAAAATAGTGGGGTTTTCGATGTTTGTATTTCAAAAAGTCATTGTACTGTTACGGTTATCACGTTGACTGGTACGGCAATTTTCAGAAAACTGGCCAAAAATTACCATTTAAGTAGGGAGTCAAGATTAACCCAAGTGAGACGTAGATCGCGGAATTAGAAAAAAATAATTCAAGCCGAAATACTTTGGTGGAATTTGTTGCTTCGTTCCAAAATGTTGTGTTCAAAGGAGGCTGCCATATCCTTCATCAGTAAATTACCGTAAAAAATTTCTCAAAAATCTGTCATCCATAGTAAACATAAAATTGTAGATCCCGAGCAACGAGTATTCGAAACGATGAGTACATTCGAGTCAAACTTATAATTTCTGATAATTATACGCATTCAGACTTATTTTAATATGATACTCATATTACTCATACTCAAAGTTGGAAGTACTCGTTGTACTTATATTTAACAATACGCATGACTTTATTGACTTCGAAGCACAATTTTTTATGATTCGCGTGTTTGTTTTGATTGTTGTCTTTGTCTTTCCATTCTTCTTTGTTTGCACATGCAACAACAACAAAGGCTGTAAATTTTAATGAATGATTCGAGCTACTCGAATCACTAATAAGTATTATAAGTATTTTTCTAAATTTATGAATCAGAATGAGTAGGCGTATGAATCAAACATATTTCGAGTGTTGTGAGTTTGATGTCAACGTTGTACTCATACTCATTGCTATTTATACTTATAAACCAATGTTGTAGCGAGTAGGAATGAATCAGAGTACTTTAAATTCTGTTGATTCACTCATACTCAAAATTGAATGAGTGCTTATGAGTAGCGTAAAAATAATTCATTACTGATCTTTGGTGTGTAGTGTTAATGTAAAAGAAAAAATAATAGTAAATTTTTCAAATTGTTAGCATAGTTTGACTTCAGTCTAAAAATCATTGCATAATTATAGCATCAAATTAGTTTCATTTTTGTTAAATAAGAAGCTATATTCACCAAAGACATTGGTATTTAAAACTTAGTAAATCCCCCCTTATAGATATTAGATTAGATATTCAATGTTTCATACTTTAATGTAGATTAATTAATATTTCTTCATCTATTTTCCCCCTCACTGCGTTTGATTTTAATTTTAAAACTTCAAGACTCTTGTAAACTGTCTGTTATTTGAAAATATAGATAAGAATGGGGAATTAGTTTGTTAAAACGTTTTCAATAATACAGTAAGATCCCGCTTAACGCTGTTTCAGTATTACTCGGTAGTATTGGGATTCCCCTAAATCGCACATTGTATTGATACGTGTTGCACATGTGTGCAAATGAAACCAAAACCATGCACCAACCAAAAACGATGCACTATATAGCAACGCTGTATACTATGTATCTTAAAGGTATGTATCATTACTGTTGTTATGTATGAATATGATGGGTACTTCAAACTTTGAATATGAGTAGTATGAGTATGATGATTATATATTAAAATAAGTATGGATGCGTATAAATATTAGAAATTATGAGTATGACTCGAATCTACTCATTGTTGTGTATGAAATGTTTGAGTTTTAGAAACTCAAAAAATTAGGGTGATGCTATAATTATGGAAAGCACTCTACAAGTATTTGTTTGTCAAATATTATATCACATCTGGCCCAGTTGCATAACATTATTTTCATTTGAGAAAATGTTCCAAATACCTGTGAATCATTTAAAAATATTTTTTTTCAAATATTAATAAATTTATATTAAGAAACGTATGCTAATAAAAATAATATTTTAACACCTGAATATTTCTTTTAAAATGTAGAAGAAAGAATTCTTTTTATTTCATCTGTATTTAAGCATATGATTCAGTAGCGCAAGTATGCGCAAATGCAATGCTTGTTAATCAGTTTGTTCGAAGATTTTTGAAAGGCTTTTCCTATGCAATCTATTTGTAATCCGTTATTTTTTATAGCAAAATGATGCTTTAAATTGAAAAAAAATGGGTTTCTTTTTACTACACCTTTTTTGTTTTTTTTTTTTCTTTTCGAAAGTATAATTAAAGACAAACGGAACAATTATCTCTTGATTTATTTTCAATCAAAGTTCTGACTATACTTTCACTGCCAATACTACCTCACCTTTTAACAATTGCTATTAAAAAAAAAGAAATAAAATGTGATGCTGTGATTAATAATATTTCATTTTGTATTTGAAGATTTTAAAAGAAACATTTTAGAAAATGAAATTTCCTTTGAATTTGGTTCTTAACTGCAATAAATATAGATTGAGAACGACATGGTTATTATACTTGAAAATTATTTTCAGAAGCATTACTAATTGAAAAATCATTTTAAGTAGAATGATTAATGAGATGCTTTTTGAGCCAATTTCATTATCATTAATGTTGGCAGTTCTGCAAAAGACTCTTTTTTTTTTTGTTTTCTAACTGATCAGCAGTTTTGTTAATTCAAAAAGACTTTTTTTTTTTTGAATTTCTTTATTCAAAAATAAGAATTTATTTGGCTTTTTTTTTTTGTTTTATAAAAAAACAAAAGACCAAATGAATTATTTTTAACAAGAAGTGTGTCACAGCAGCACAAGATATTCGGCTATCAGCACAATGAAAAATGCCTGCCTTGATCTGCAGATAATGCGTGTGCCAAGATTTACAAGATTTTATGGTATAATGGGGCTGCTGGCACTTCTTTATAGCAAGCAAGTATTGTTTATGCCAGTTCGTATAAGATACTAAATAGTGCCATAAGATTTAAATTTAAATAAAAATTTTGTTACGTTTTTAGTTTATAAAATAAATTTATTTTTATTATGTTTTCTCTCTAAGGTGCTCGATATTTTCACGTTTCGTGTTGTTTTCTTAAGATTTTTAACAAACAACACAAATGTGAATGACACCATTACGTTTGAGTTTCGAAATGATAAATAAACGTGCAGCAATGTCAAGGATTTCACAAATGTTTGTTATTCGTCAGTATGTCTCCATCCCCCCGGGCCTTTTCATGGCTGCTTCTTTTACCAAAAGAGCCAATGTTGTTCAGATTATGTATAAGCAATCGATGATGATGAAGTATTTGTTTTTGGGTTTTTTGGCTGGCAAAAAACTAGACCAAAGTACCTTGAAATCACCTGTTGAAAAGGTTTGTACATTAACAAAAAAAAAAAAGAACCATCACACTCATCATTTTGTTATTTTTTCTTTTCATTCAAGTGCCAAAAAAAAGAAACTAAAAAAAATTAAATTTTCGTTTTAATTTTATTTGCCACGTACACTGCTGACTACTCCCACCCACAGCAAGAATTTGTTTTGCAATTTCTGTTTTTGCTTCTAACTTTGATGGATATCATACCAAAAAATTTTGTTTTTCTTTTTAAAGCTTCAAGCCCTGTTAAAAGCCATGTCGCGGAAATAATTGCAAAATTAAAAATTTGAATTTTTCTTTTTTATTTCCAATTGATTTGCATGAAATTCCTCAACATTTTGTTTCATTTCAAAGATTTTTTTCATTTTCAAAAAAATTTTTTTTTTTATTTTTGTTTATTTATTTTCTTTTTAACGCAAATGTATTAATTTAAACTAAATAATAAACAATTGCTTTTAAAACAATGTTTTTTTTTTTGTTTTGTATTGTATTCTTTTTTATTCAATAAGAAAATATTTTCTTATGTCAACAATTTTGTCTGTGCTCTCTATTCATGTTCTCGGGCATTTTATTTTCCTTTCTTTAAAAATTTAAATTTTTTATTTGTTTTATTTTTTTAATGGCTTTTAATTATTGGAAAAATGCCAAAATTAATGTTTATTTTTCAAAAAAAGCTTTTAATTTTTCTAAGTGTGTAGAAAAATAAATTTAAATGCCAATGTATCGTTGTCTTTTATAGTAACGATAATGATCATAAAGTGTTCATGTTTTTAAACACAGTAGAGCCCTCTTGTAGAAAATTTTATTTGAAGAAAATTACTGAATTGCATTGCATTTGTTTTACGAGAGATGGCAGCGCATACATTAAAAATATAATTTTAATTTGTTATAATTGTTTAATTTAATTATTTTAAATATTGAAACATATAAACAATTTGAGTTTGAATTTGAAATAAAATTATTGTATCACAAACTATTGGAGTTGCTGTGGACTAGTAGGTTTATTAGGCGATTCAAACCACAGGTCAGACATTTCAACTCAAACGAAATAAAAAAAAATATTTCTTTGGCGACTTCCTCTTAGCAGATTTCTAAGAGTAAATAAAATTGTCATGAAAAGTTTCTCAATACCATGAGTCTTTCGGAGTAGGACCCGGCACTTACGTATAAAGTGAGTGTGAGAAGAAATCGCCGTAGTCTAGTAGTAGTAGTGTATTGACTTGTTAGACTGAAGGGTCGAGTTCAAAACTCAAGTCGGCCATCAAAACGAAAATATAAAATTATTTCTTCGTCGACGTCCTCTCAGCAGATTTCTAGCAAAAACCAAATTACCATGAAAAGCTATTTAAAAACTGTCGTTCGAAGTCGACTTTATACTGTAGGACCTGGCACTTACGTATAAAGTGAGTGTGAGTGTGAGAAGAAATCGCCTTAGTCTAGTAGGTAGTGTATTGGCCTGTTAGACTGAAGGCCCGAGTTCAAACCTCAGGTCGGTCATCAAAACGAAAATATAAAAATATTTCCTCGCAGCAGATTTCGGGTAAAAACTAAATTGCCATGAAAATCTACTTAAAAACTGTCGTTCGAAGTCGACTTTAAACTGTAGGTCGCGCCGCTCATTTATAATTCTGACTAAAGGGTTATAGTGACCAATTGTGTATGTATGTGAGTGTGAGAAGTTAGGTCGTGAGAAGCTAGGTCGTAATCCTGACTAAAGGGTTATACTGATCAATTATCGTTATGTATCAGAAACTTTTTAACCCTGGACGGTTACTCTTCGTCGAATCGTCATTTACACTTTATCATATAACTCTTGCTGTCAACAACCTTATTTGATTATAAAAGCTTGCAGTCAGTAGACGAGAGAAAATTCGTCTATTCGACGAACAGAGTAACCTTAGTGTACAGAAACGGCCATCCAGTATTAACAAAATGGGTGCCTCGAGTACGTTTAGTCACTACAAACTTTCGTAATCAATCAACATTGTTTATAAATTTGGCCATACTTAAAATAATTATATGATAAAGTGTAAATTATCTTCGTCGATTCGATGAACAGTAACCAATTAGGGTGAAAGTGTTCATCGATTCCCCCGAATCCTCTATTTCATTTCATTTTATTACATTCTTAAATGTAAATCTTTATAAAATAGCTTTATTAGTCGATTTCCAGTCGATTCGTTAAATAATAATAATACAACTGCAATTTTTTTCCTTAAAGACGAGTATACTCGACATTATGCAAAATACAGTATCGGTCAAAACTAAATTTTTTTTCAACTGAATAATCCGACCTCTACCGCTATTCTGGGAATCGTTCTTTCGCTAATTTGTTAGAAGATGTTGTAGGTTCATTTTGGATTGTTCTTTTAATTAAGGAGCCTTCCTGTCGAGAAGTTTCACGTGAACTTCCTCGCGAATGAGTAGGAGATGTGCGACCAGTCTGTATAAACTTTTAAATTAGCCTAGAAATAATTGATCTGTTAATCGAATATTTTGCACTCAATTGTTGCCTTGATAAGCCAGCTCTCCAATCCAATCTTTAACTTAAAAAACCAAAGAAAACTTATTTGAAGACGCAAAAATAGCCTAGTAAACAAAATCTCCAGAAATAATTAATAATTTAATATTCCCTATGCCTAAAGGATGTGCGTGTGTCATCCAGAATAAAGTATTCGCAATGAAATATTGATTTCAATAGTTTTTTGTGCACCTTAATTTGGGGGTGCTTTAATTCGCTTATATTTGCGAAAATATTTTTGAATTTTAACTTATTTTTATTAAATTCTGAATTCCTTAAGTTTGTGTAAAAAAAATTAATAGCTTCGTTTTCTTAAAAAAATTATCATTAAAAAAAATTTACTGATTGGGTGTTTTAGTTTTGGCCGATACTGAATATGTATTTTCAACATGAACAGTTAAAATAGGGACTAATTTATGTTATTATTGGGACATGAGCTACAATTTTTTTCTCCCAGACTGAAATATTTTGGGGATAACTTTCCAAGTAGTTTGTTTATACCATTGAAGGATGTGTTCAGTTTTATTTCGACAGAAGTTGCAAAGGATAGGACATAGTAACATATCTGACAGTGATGCGGTCATCCAAATACTCGATTATTATGAGATTTATTTTAAAATAATATAACATTACCTGCTGAATCAGTTAGAAAAGAAAAATAGGATTACCCTGGACCTATGGGAATTCGCTCAAATGCGGATAAAGCTTGCTTAGAAGTGCAGATGAGAGCCTCTGATTGTAGAGATGTTTAGAAGGCAAACTCTGAGAGTTGCTAAGAAAATTGACTGTGACTGCGTACATAAATCTTAACAATTTAGTAATCCAAACACTAAACAAACACTTTGCAAACTGCTACTTAAACTACGCGGTTCACACGAAGTTCATCAACAGTACCGATTTCAACGTGTATCATCAAAAAAAAAACTGTATAAGCTATAAATGTTACCATTCCTATGAAAATAATTAGCTTAAGGAGAATATTAGCTCTTTCAATAATTTTACAATAAATAATACAACACCCAGAAGTCAAAACGACCCATTGTAATTTCGTCTTAGAAGAGATAGAGTGAGATGAGGGGGGATTATGAAGAAGATAGGGATATTGAAAAAGGAGAGGAGATAGGAAAGGGAGTTTATAAGAGACCGAAATGAAAGGATGGACCCCAAACATAAAAGAGTGTGCTGTAACACTTTTCAACCTGCTCAACCTATTTATGAATGGACAATGCAGAGCCCTAATGACGGCTCTCTATAAAAAGTACAAAACTTCAAAGAATCCCCTACCAAGGGTCTTCAACCTGCCAAGGGCTGAACAGTTGCAGAGGAGGTGCTCGATAGTTTTCAACTCCTCATCGATTTTATAGGTACATAACATTTTGATCCATCTTCAACAGCTCTGTTCTTCCCCCTTGACATATCGAGTGATAAGTCCATAGAAGCGGCCGATTTGGCGATCAGGAGCAAGTATCCAATCGCCCTTAGAAATTGAACGTAATCTAGAGAGAGCATCCGCCAACATCTTTATATATTTATAATCTTTTTTAAATTAATATTTTTCTAATATATGTACATAGCAGAGATCAGAAATGAGTATTCAAAACTATGAGTATGTTCGAGTCATACTCATAATTTCTGTTGATTTCGACTCACCATTACTCAACATTTACAAGAATCACAAAATAAGAATGATTCGCATGTGAACACTACAATACTCACAGAAAGGTTGTGTGTTTGCATTTTCTTTCTTCTTTTTTGGTAACTTTTAATGAATGATTCGATTCACTCGAATCATTTATGAGCATGTATTATAAGCATTTTTTAAATTTATGAATCTGAATGAATAGGCGTATAAATCAAACATCTTTCGAATGTTATGAGTTTGGTGTCAACATTGTACTCATACTTATTGCAACTTGGACTTATAAATCTATGTTGTAGTGAGTAGAAATCTATCATAGTAGGTGAACTGTTGACTCACTCATACTCAAAATGACATGAGTACTTAAAAGCAAAGAAAAAACAATTCATTGCTGGTGCCCAGATATAAAATTTTTCTTAATAAAACAATTTTAAAAAGACTTTTTTTAATTAATTTATTTTTTTTTTTTGTATCGTTGAATACGTTTATTGAAAATAATGCACAAAGAATAAAATAACTAATATATTTAATTTTTTTTTTTTTTTGGTTTGTTTGTTTATAATATAATTTAGTTAAAAACACATGTAATACTATAGAATAATATTAAAATTAATGAACATTGTCGTTTTAATATGATTGTTGTTTTTTTTTTTCTCTTTTCCGCTGAATATTATTCCAAATCTTCGTCTGGGACATATAAATTCGTTTTATTTGCTTAACTGCACAATGGGTTAAAGGGATTTTGCTTAAAAGCTTACATTTTTAAAGATAAAACACACATAAATTGTTTAAAAAATAAATTACGAAAATGTTGCAAAATGTTACTTAAATGGTAACGAAACTAAATGTTGCAGTGGAAATGCAATATTGTTTATATACATATTTATTGTGTAAATGTTTTCCTATGCATATGACTGGCAATGCCAGTAAATGTTTAGCTTGATTTCTTCATGCAACATTTAATTTTTTCCAACATATGTTTTATCAATATTTTCTTTTTTTTTCATAAATTTTATAAAATATCTAATTATTTAAGGATTAATATTTATTTTTAAATTTAAAAACGATGAGCTGCATTATATTTGCCAGTTACTTCTAAAGATCCAGTAGTGGTAGCTCTTCCCAAGGGATTTGCAGCCGAACAAGAGTAAGTACCAGCATCATCTAGAAATTTTATATCAAAGTAAACTTATGTTTTTTAAAAACAAATTTTAAATTAAAAAATAAATAAAAAATTACCTGGATATGCTTGTGGTATGGTAAGGCGGCACACACCATTTCTATACTCTAAAATGTGTTTATTGCTACTCTCCAACTGATAGCCATTCTTATCCCACAAAACATTGGGTTGAGGATGACACTGTACAATGCACTCGAAACGTGCCTGCTGGCCAGCCACCACAGCTCTATCCTTTAGAGGCTTTTGTAGTAAAGAAAACAAATTTAATTTATGGATAATTTATTAGGTAAACCTATGAAAATAATCATTTTTACCGTTATAAACATGGGCGGCTTTTGTGGATAGTCATCCCGATTTAAATGTGCATTAACTGGTACATCTTGTGGCAAATCTGGTACTATTTGAAATAAGTTTGAAGAATATTTTTTTTTTTTTAGTTTAATTTGTTAAATATTTTTAATTAACACTTAAAGACACATACACTTACAGCTGATTGAGCTCGTTTGGCAAATATTTTTGATTAATTTTTAACTTTTTTTAATTGCATTGCAAGCAGGCATAGACACTTTAACTCATGAACACTTAAAACATGCAACATTGAAGGTTTTTTTTTAATAAAATTAATTAAAATTTTTTTTAAAATTAATTTCTTTAATACAAAATTAAAACAATAACAACAACAATTTATCATGCACTTAAATAATAATAATTTACTCATACTTATGTCAATGCAAATAATGTAAAAAGCATTTGATAAGCGTGAGAGGATTAATGAGGGTCATTTACAAGATTATTTTGGAGTATTAACTCCTTTATTGAGTTTAATATTTCATATAAACTTTCAGTTAATTACTGCGCAATAAATTTAAGTTTTTCTCAAGTTTCTCAATATTATAACAATTTGCGCATATTTCTAAAGAAATTTATAAAACTAGACGATTTGTAGGTTAACAGCACTATTTTAGAAATATTATAACAAAGATCGGCATCTAAAATGTCACAGTAAAGGGCAATGGTGACAGTACTTAACTTAGCACTTTTTAAAGAATTTTAGCTTCACTAGTTAAAATTTTCATGAACAATGAAAATAGCAAAGTTATACGGTATTCAGATATGCACTTTTAGTGCGTAAATCGCAATAAACGCCCTTATTGAGCTCAATATTTCATACAAAGTTTCAATTAATAATTGTACCATAAATACGCAAATTGTTATAATATTGAGTAAAACTTAAAATGCAGCACTATCATAAGTGTGTTTAGTGATCATATTACAATTAACCGAACACTTTCTGTTGTAATTTGACAATTCAAATGTCAATGACAAAAAATACCAATAATCTATATAAGCTATCAAATGAATATTGGGAAAGCTGAATTGCGTATATTATATATGTCTTAGCACTTAAAATATTGTACTCAATATTGACTCAATAAAAGTGAATATCTGAACATAATATTAGTATTACACGCACATTACAGTAAAACAAATTAAAATTCTTTGACTTAATTCCTATTCTGTATTTCGAGATAATTTGGAAGTGTAAAAATTAAATTAAAATTACGAATTTATGAGAATCGAAAATTCGAAAAAAAAGAAAATCATTTGGGGAATGGTAATTACAATTTGTCAATGTGATTGCTTCTGCTGAATTATTCTTGTCTGCAACTTATACGAGTACGTGATGAATTTAGCGAAAGGATTTTGTGTATAAGACTTTTGCAAGATTCAGTTAGTACAAATAAATGGCTATTTGCAGTTACGCTAATATGTTAACGCATATTTTGGGATTGGAAAATACACATCAATATGTAGAGAAACTTTCTGATCCTAGTCTAGTAATCGTTTTTCAATGTAAATAAATTCGGAAATGGTTTAGTTGTCAACGTATTACAGTTTCGCATCATATTAAGTGTTTTTCACATCTATTGTTGACCAAAAGGCTGATGTGGATCTGTTGTTTCTACAAATGGTATCACTAAGGATTCCACTCAAATACAGAACGAAAAACTCTGTCGCAGAGTTACTTAAAACTTGAAATCTTTGAGATGTCTTTTGGTTTCTCAGCAAAAAAGAATAAAATGGAAGAAGAATATGATGACATACAATTTTGTTCAATACCGGAGGTGTATCTTGCTATTAACAACACTTTAAAAGCTTTCTAAAAGCTAATGAGTCTGAGGCAATTGCGTTGTTGCAACCATGCTTGCATTTTTCTTAAATTTCTCCATACACACATAACTGGTCATTACAACCCTTCAGTCAGGATTACGACCTAGCTTCAAACACCACTTATGTTGTGCGCGTTTATTTTAAACATGAGCGGCAGTGTCTATAGATTAAAGTCGACTCCGAACGACAGATTTCTGAGAAGCTTTTCATGATAATTTTATTTATTTTCAGAGTTTTTGCCAGAAATCTGCTGAGAGGAAGTCGCCGAGAAAATATTTTTTTTTCCTATTTTCGTTTTGATGCCTGCTTTGGGATACGAACCCTTGCTTTTCGTCTAATAAGCCAATAAACTACCTACTAGATTACGGCAACTTCACTAAATTATCCATTTCGTTGACAATTTGTAGGACCTAATCAAATATTTTACTGACTAGCCCCGATTTTTTTTTTGTAAAATCTTTACTGCCATGGTTCCCGAATATATATTAATACTAACAAGACTGTCAAAACTTCGAGTGTAGTAGATAAGATTCTCAAAAGCAAAAGTCTATTCATATCATAGTTGGGTTTATTGCATTGTACCTAGAATGTATTATCACTCATATGAATCATTGTGATAGATTCAGTAAAAATCTATGTTCACGATGCGATGAATTTCCATTACTACAATACACTTAGTTTTCATTGCCACTAATTCAAATAAACCCGAAAGTGTTAAAGTCTTGAAAGACAACAAATAGCTTGTGGTCCAATGTAATGTAGTTTTATTTACCCTCAAAGGTATTACCAGAAATCTACTGGGAGGATGTCGCCGCAGAAATATTTGTTCATAATTTCAATTTGTTGGTGCTATCTGACCAGGGGTTAGAACCGCTAGCTCAACAGACTTAATATCAAACTCCAAAATACAAATCTGATTAAGTTTTGTCCTAATAGCTGCTTTACTGGCTACCTGATTTATTATCACACGCTTAAGAGTATATTTGAATATAAGTTTCTGCTTTAGATCCCCAAAATCAGAAATTTATTCCATACTTTTAAAGACGTCTCCTAATCATAGACAGCTTACATGCTCAAATGCAAGTACGTCGTTCGATAGGCAGAGAAAGTAATTGTGAACTGTTGGATATTATCTGGGATAGGTCGATATAATGAGAATTTAAAGCCGTTTGATTCTGAAATGTAATGATGATTTCTAAGGATGTGATTTAAAGTAGGAGTTTAGCTTCAAAAGCAATGAATATTAAAGTTGGATTAAATCCGGAAAGTAGAAGCAGAAGAAGAAGAATTAATTTAATGGTAATGTGAGTTTCACAATACAGTTTGTTAACAGCATCTGTAATGGAATAATTTTTCTAAACCTATATAAACGATTCAGCCTTAAAAAGTGATTCCGCTAAAATAGGCAGCAGAATGAAAAGCCGAAAGGCCTATCTTGCAGGCGCAAATGATTCTTTATGGTGGAGTTTCTTTTTACAAAAATATGAAATAGACAATTGAAAGCTTAAGTAAAGCCCTATGAGTATTTCAATTTACGGAATTATTTAAAATACAACATCAAATACAACATCCAAATTAAATAAACAGAAACAGAGAGGACGCTTCCCCCCCAACTCTTTTATTTAATTAAAATTTTTAGCGCAGACTTTAACAAACCTGTATAGGGAAGACGATGTAAATTTTGTAACGAATCATTTCTATGCAAACGATCGATATTTATATCGATAACTTGGGTATTGGGTAGACTGTAACGTTTTTTAAGTCTATTCATGGCTGGTGACGGTGACATTGAGGAGGTCGTCTTATAGGCAGGACCCCTAGAATATTTAGCGGTTTCAGTGTCCGAATAATAACCACCCTGACCAGTAGGGTTCGCCGCCATAAAGCGTGTTGGGGTTGGTGTACTGTTAGTTGAACGTTCGTGACGTACGGGTATAATTAGATCGCGGCCACCTGGCAGTGGATAGGGTGACTTACGACCTGTCTGTTTAAACTGTTGTTGTTGTCGTTGTGAGGTAGAAGTCGTGGGCAACGATGATTGCGAACTATTCCATTTATTTGCCACAAATTTATGGCCTTCGCCGGGGAATAGAATACCAAATTCATAACCGAAATCATACTTAAAATAAATTAAACCCGTGTTGGGATCAACACATTTCGTGCCTGTACAGACACTCAAACACACACACGTTCGTAAAATATATGGGAATAGGAGTTTTAAGGAAGACATTTAAAGAAAATATAAAAAAAAATTTTTTAATTTTAATTTCAATCAGAAAATTACAAATTATGTCTAGTGGTTAGCAGTCAAAAATAGTTTTTTTTTTTAATTTTTAATAAAAAAAAAATATTTGTCATCCAATATGGCCAAGGTAAAGGAGCCATTCAATAAAACGGACTTAATAGACAAAGAAAGAAACAAACAAATAAAATCTCAACTTACCATATTGAGAAACTCTGGTCTCGTCACGATAGGCTTGTGGCTTATTGTCGCCCTCGCTGGGTGCTCTTTTGAAACCCGGTCTAAAACCAGGTGGCGAGAAACCATTGACCACAGATGTTTTCGTAATTTTTTGCAAATCTTCTTTGACATCTTCAACGAACTTGTGTGACTTTTGCATGAAGGTCGAACTCATGGTCTTACCCTGCTGTTCGGCATGAGACTGAATGTAACCGTAACGGGGCGGTGAGCCTACCTTCAAATTCATATCGTCGCGTGAGAAATTTTGTTGCTGTTCTTGCTGTTCATACAGAGTGGATTGGTAGTTTTGTTGATTGTTGCGCATTGAAGAGTGGCGATTGAGTGACTGAGTACGGCTGGAGGGGCTGAATGCACTTGTGCCCCGCTGTTGGCGCAAAGCATTAGGATCGATTTGTATTTTGGTGGGCATTTCAGGACCATGATCGAATTCCATGGGTGAGAGAACACGTTCATAGGTGCGTGGTAGGCTGCATGATCTGCTAGGACGTGGTGGTTCTACATGACGAAAGCGTAGGGGACCCTGTTCGCCGACTGGTGTCCAGAGGGGTGCAATTTTAGCATTTTCAATTTCACTGTCATAATCGGACTCCCTAAAATCGCCCGGTATAAATTTAGTGGGCGTCGGCGGTGGTGGTACACGTTGCCTGGCCGGTGTACAGCGTGGTGAAGGTGTAGGGCTGTAGGGGAACGGTTCCAAAGCTGGTTGCTGCTGATGCAAATGCTGTGTTGAAGGCTCTTGTTTCTGTGAATCGAAGTGGATTACACGCTTCGTTTGTTGCATATTTACCACACGTTGACAGGTTTCCGAAGACTCTTTCATTTGCATGACGTTTTTAGTTTCTGTGGCCATTTTGGCCATATGCAATGGTGTACCAGCTATGGCATTATAATACATAGTTGGCTGAGCGCTTGGGGCCTGTTGTTGTTGTTGAGGCTGGGGTTGGGGTTGTGCTTGATATTGAGGTTGTGGCTTAAATTGTGGTTGAGGTGGTGGTTGATGTTGTTGTTGCTGCTGTTGGGCGGCAGCCAAAAATTTGGCAGCTACTGGTTTGGGCTTGAAAACTTGCTGAGTTGGTTGTTGATGCTGCTGCTGCTGTTGCAACTTTTGCTGCTTATAACTGTACGTTTGCTGTTTAGTTATAGTTTTAGTTTCTTGCTTTTGCTCCTGCCGTATGGGCTCAAATTTGGGTTTTGCTGGTATCGACTCAAATTCCATTGGTGATGGTGTCACCACTACAACCGGCGATTTATGACCATTTACTTTGGGCACCGGTGTTGGTGGAAACACTACACGATAACCCTTTATCTCAGTATCTGATTCACAGTTACGTGATACCGAACGGAAACGTTCATCGATTTCGCTGCTGTAATCACTAAATTCAGCGGGAGTTTTACGTTGCACTGGTATAGGACTTGCTGCTGCTGCCGGAGTTTTAAATGTTGTTGTTGGGAATTTGATGGGTCCACTTGAAGAGCTTGATGACATATTGTAAGCAATATTTTTGGTCATCGATGTTACCTTGTAATCCTGTGGGATAGAGAGAAATAATGGCATAAAAAGTTGTAAAATAAAATGTTGCTTGGTGGCTGACAACAACAAACAAGGCTTACGAAAACAATCAAAATTACAAAATTAGTGGCTAGAGACAAGTCTCTCAATATAGGGGATTAAATTAGCTTAAAATAAAATCAAAATATCTTAAGCATACATGCCCGATAAGAGATTTACTTTAAAATTTACAAATTAACACAAAGCTTAACAGTATGAGCTTAAGAAATTAGAACGGGTTCAAGGGAAATGTTTGTTATTCGTTTTTAAAGGATTGATTTTGCACACAGAAAGTTATAGATTTTATTTTAAATAAAGTTTGTTATTAAGTTTGAAAAGCTTTGGAGTGTAGTGTAATGGAACATGAAGAGTTTTTTCTTTATCTTAGGGCCATTGTTACAACTTGCCTTTATCGAAAGGGAGAATTTTAACGGTCCGATTAATTGTTTTTCATTGTTATAAGTTATAGTTATAGTAGAAATAGTAGTAGTAGTAGTTAAACTAAAGCGACGACCAGCCTGCCTCTAATTTTTAAAGTTAAGTTTATGTTTGAACTTGCCATATTAAATATTATTTTCAATATGGCAACTTCAAATATAAATAAATTGGGCAAAGACAAGTAAAAACAGAAGTCCGTCGTTCCCATTGAATTTACAAAAAACTTGTTTAATTGAGCACTATTATCGACTTTACTCCGGCACTGCCATACGTATATACATACATAATTGGTCATTAGAACCCTTTAATCAGCATTACAACCTAGCTTCTCACAACACTTAAGTTGTGTGCGTTATATTTATACATGAGTGGTGGGTTCTACAGTCTAAAGTCGACTCCGAGCGACAGGTTTTGAGATGTTTTTCATGACAGTTTTATTTGCTCTCAGAGTTTTTGCCAGAAATCTGCCGCAGAAATATTTTCGTTTTGATGTCCGACCTGTGGTTTAACTCCGGCCTTCCGTCTAATAAGCCAACACACTGTTTACTAGACTATGGCGACTTTAAAAAAGTTAACTTTATGTTATTTGTAGATTTTAGTAAAGAAAAGGAGTTAAAGGTGACTTTAAAGTTCACTTTAGTTAATGTTACCCTTTTGCTAAACCGAACTTTGATGGCAAGTGGTAATAATTACCCTTAGTATGGCAACTTCAAATGCTCCGACTTTGCCATATTTTTGAAAAAGTGAACTTTATTTTATCGTCAGATTGTAATAACAAAAAAAATTTAAAGTTCACTTTAGCTAAAGTTTATTTTTGCTAAACCGCACTTTAACGGCAAGTTGTAATAATGATTCTAAACGTTCTAAATCAATTTTAAAAATCAAAAAAGCTTCTAATGTGTTCATTACGCTTTCCGTAGTTCTAATTTCGTTAAGCTTTTCACAGAAAATTAAGAAAAACGTATAAAATTATTAAATTATTAAATTAATTAACAAAAATGCTTTCAGTCTAAATGAGTTGTAAGTGGGCATTTTAAAAAATGGTGGGCGTGTTAGTTATTGCTTAATGAAATTGAAAATGGATAGGGATTAGTGCTAATTTATAAAGGATTTGCATTTACACAAATGATAATTACAACACAGCTTTAACAACAACATCAACATTTAAATTAAAAAAAAAAATAATTTACAAAATAAAACTTTACAGTCAAAACTATTTTATTAAGTACAGTTGGTGTAGTTTCTTTTTCTCTAACAAAAGCTTTTAAAGGTCAAATACTTGATGCCATTGACTCAAAATATGATGATTTCTTAGGAAATTTTCTATTTCTCTTAAAATAATGGGTTTTAGTGCTACTTTACAACAACGAAAAAAAAAGGATTAATTGCAGACATTTAAAGGACATTGAATTTGTATTGTTTAGAGGAAGAGTGTTCTTGTGAACATTCTTGTATATAATCGAACCTTATCCTCATGATGGTATTTCTTCTCTTCGGAAGCATAAGATTCCTGTTTGTCTTGTGGCAATGGGGCAGTGTAGTAGATGGGGGCAGGTGGTTGCTGTTGTTGTAGACCTGGAGCATTGGTAGTAGCAGAGGAGGAAGAACTTTCAAAAAATGACGATTTTTTCTCCATCATTGAAGATTCCATTTTGGAGTAATTGGCAATCTCTTCAGTATCCGCAGCATAACCATTCGTCTTGAAGGCGGTAGTGTGATGGGGTTTTTGCATTTGACCCAAGGGTATATCATCCGATTCACTGCCACTATATTTCCAACGATCACTTTCGTAATCACTTTCATAGTATTCACCATTGCGTGGCGTTTGCAATTTAACCGGTTGCACTGGTGGTGGCGGCTTATATGATGTTGATTTTGAGCTGGCCACAGAAGGTGTTATAGTAGGCACTGAATGCGGCAATACCTTGGAGGGGCCACCTTGTATGAGATTTTGTTCAATGGTTTTCTCCATGGTTTCCACTAACGATTGGCGGCGTTGTTCTGGCTGGCCAGCAAAACAAATTTCTGGCGGTGTACCCGGCCTTAGCTCTATACCATCGATTGGTGTTTTGGCTCTATTCTTGGGTGTAACATTCTGGGCCGCCTGTTTAACCAAAAACGGAGCACTCAGTTCTTGTGTGGGTGTTGCTAATTTTTGGATTTTGATTTCTTTACTTTCTTGCCTATCGCTATGCTGTTCAAATTCACTGTTGGTGCCACTTTCATAGCCGCTCACATGATTGGGTGTCCATAGTTTAGACATGGCTAGTCCCTCTGCCGAGGGCTTAGGTGAAGGCGAACGTGTAAACTGTTGTGCTGGCGTAGGTAACATGGCTGCAGGCCTCATTATGGGTTGACCATATTCTACTTTAACCGATTTTGTAAGCAATGTATCATGGCTATAGGTTTCAGAACTCATAGGCGGTATTTTGGTCGTTGTGGTTGTGGGTGTGGGTGTAGGCGTTTGAGGTGGGAAAATAGATACACCACCTTGGGGCGGTTCTTTAGTTGTCATTTGTATCTCTTCGAGTTTCTTGATTTTTTCATTTACCGTCGGCTTGTGGGGTTTATCAGTTTGTTGGGGTGTATAGCAAATTTCCGGTGGCGATCCCGGTACCAAATTCAAATTCTTTAAATCTTCTTCCAAATTGGGAAGAGGTTTTTTCGTCGTCTCAATTTTTAAGTCATACTTTTTGTAGTTGCTTTGCTCCGCTGGAAGGAGGGGAGCTTGTTCTTTCACCACGTCATCAATTTTTTTGAAGTATTCAAACGAAGAAGATTTCTTTTCCGTGGTAGTTGTTGATGTTGTAGAGCTGGTGGTGTTGTTAAACTGTTGTTCGTTTGGATGGGGTACTGTAGTGGCCGTTACTGGAGGGTAAGGTTTAGGTGGTACTGGTGGTGGGGTTTGCGTATATCCAATTTTAGTTTTCAGATTATCGAAATTGGATGAAAGTTTTGTTAATTGTTCCAATTGATGACTGAAATCGGTTACATCCTGGTTAGTAGTGGTGGAATTGGTGGTGGCTGTGTATTGATTTGTTGTTGCTGCAGTGGTAGGCGTGGCCTCTATGATATCCTTTTGTATGGGAACTGTAGTAGTATTAGTGGTGGTGCTGGCCGTACGCTGTTGCAATTCAGGCAAATCTAAGTGAGCTGATTTGTGTTCTAGACGCATGGTTGCCTCAGTAGTGCAACGATGCTCAGTTATAATCTTTGACTCGGATAAGCCATGCAAATCATTGGAGGTGGTTATTTCTGATTTGTGTGTCTCAAACGATTCAGGTGCTTTGCTAAGCGTCTACATATTAAATGTTACACATTTGTTGTAATGTAATGTTGTTGTAGCAGTAGTAGTAGTAGTAGTAGTAAAGGACATTCACAATTCAATTACAGAGTTTTTGTTGTGGCATTTTGTTAAAAAGAAATTAAATTTTTAGGCAAAATAATTCCAAACAAAATTTTGATTTTTTTTTTTTTTTTGTGTAATCCAAATATTAGTTTTTGTTCAAACAAATTATAATTTTTTAAGCGTTTAATTTGGCATAAAATAATTACATATTTTAGGGTTTAAACACACAGTTCAAAATTTTTCGTTGATGTTTTTTTTTTTTTTATTGAACCAGTCGCGTTGGTTTTATCAAAAAAATTTTTTTATGAAAATAAAGAAAAAATTTTACAAAAAAAATTTTAATTTGTAAAAAAAAAGAAAGAAAGAAATCGTGATTTTATATTGAAAATAATGTGGATACAATATATTTTTTTTTAAATATGTATGTATATAATAAATAAAAATTAATAAATAAATAAGTAAATTAAAATATAAATAAATAAAAAAAAAAATAGAAATAAAAATAAAGAATACAAATGCATTATTTCCTAAAGAGAAAATAAAAAATAAGGGATTCATAGGTGGGATAAAAATTAACGGAAAAAGGTAGAAAATTCTTCTGCAATTTTTCCTCTTCTATTGATTCAAAAATAAAATTCATCTCATTTTGTAATATTCACATGAAAACTTACTTCAGATTTAAATTCACTGGGCGTCTCATAGACAATGGTCTTGACCACTTCTTGCATACGTTCAGGTGTTGGCTCCAAGACAGCGCAATCGGCAATACTTTTGGCTTCGCCACCAGCATTAGTGGCTTTAACCATGTATTTGCCAGAATCGCTGACTTGTCCTAAATTAAAAAAAATTAAATCATTATTCTAATAATTCAAATCATTTTAAATTAATTTTAATCGCCTCACGTCAACTTACCATTTTCTATAATCAATTTATGATTATTGCCTTGAGTTAGAAGTCGATGTACCGATAAACCTGATTCACTTAAAGGTTTATCGTCTTTCATCCACACAACGGTGGGTTCGGGCAAACCAGTTACCTCTACTTCCATTATAATTTTTTCACCTTTTTTAACAACTTGAGCTTGTAAACGTCTACCGAATACAGGCGGGAAGATGGTTTCTGAAATATTTAAAATTTTAATATTAGTTGTTGTTGTCCTTTGAAAGTGAAAAATGTTCCGCTTATTAAAGGTTAATGAGAAGATTTCTTTGTAGCAACATTGTTAGGAAGCTATTACAACACCGATTACGTTTTTAGCTGTTAAACAAAGCAAATTTCTGGTTAGAAATTGTTTACAATTGGGGACCAACCGAATAGAAACTCCAAATTTCAGTTCATTTTTGTGTCTCTGAATATAGTAAATAATGGTGACGTATTAGAGTATTTTTATGCTCAAGCTGGAATTACTGTAGCATAGGCTGGCTCATTTAAAAGTTTAAATAAAATTAAATTTCTCCAAATTATTTTGTTCCGAGTTAACTTTAAACTGTAGTTTCCATCACTCATGTATAAAATTAACCTATACAACAGAGATCAGTAATGAGTATTCAAAACTATGAGTAGATTCGAGTTATACTGAAAATTTTTGATACTTATACGAATTTATACTTATTTTATTATCATACTCACACTACTTATACTCAAAGTTTGAAATACTCATTGTACTCATACTTAACAATACGCAAGATGTTGTTGATGACTCTCCATGACTCAAAGTATACACGAAGCACAAAATAAGTATGATTCGTGTTCGAACACCACAACACCGTAATAGAATGTTGCACAACAACAACTAAGACTTTAAATTTTGTTCATTGATTTGAGTCTCTTGAATCTCGAAGTCTTGGTTTCTTAATACCAATCAGAAATCAGCAACGAGTATTCAAAACGATGAGTAGATTCGAGTCATACTTATAATTTCTGATACTTATACACATTCATCCTTATTTTATTATCATACACTACTCATTTTTAAAGTTTGAAATACTCATTGTACTCATACTTAACAATACGCATGATGCTGTTGATGACTCTCCATGACTCAAAGTACGAACACTGCAATGCCGCAATAGAAGGTTGTGTTTTTGTCTTTTCTTTCTTCATTTTTTTTTTTTTTTTTTTTAAATGCAGCAACAACTAAGACTGTAAATTTTGATGAATGATTTGAGTCTCTCGAATCACTTATGAGTATTATAAGTATTTTTCTAAATTTATGAATCTGAATACGTAGACATAGGCATATGAATCAAACATATTTCGAATGTTGTGAGTTTGATGTCAACGTTCTAGTCATACTCATTGCAACTTTGACTTATAGATCAATATTCTAGTGAGTACGAATGAATCAGAATATGTAGTTAAATTTCAATGTTGGTGACTCACTAATACTAAAAATTTCATGAGTACTTATGAGTAGCGAAAAAACGATTCATTACTGATCTCGGATACACAACCCAAGGGAGGTTGGAAGCATCAAAATACAGCAGTTACCGAATAATCCTAATTTTCTAATATCACGGATACATATATGAGTGTCCTGGTAGTCTAGTGGGTAGTGGTAGTCTAGACCATTAGCGTAAGTGTCATGGGTTAGATTCCCTCCCGAGATACTTTGTTCGGTTACCCTTACAGCTTGTAATGTATACAATATAATTTTTAATTGTATTCTAATTAATAAATAAATAAATTAATTAATTAATATCACGTATACACATTGTCACATTTGCAGCCATTAGAAACAAATAGAATTTGGCTGCAATTGTAAGTAAAAAAAATATTTTTATTGCAGTCAAGCATGAAAAATTTATTACCATCTGTGTAACATCTGTTATCCGAATTATAAATATAGATAGATAGATAGACTATGAACATATGTGTACATATATGCATATTTTGGTACATACAAAACATATGTATTGTATGTAGAAGAAGTAGAGTCTATAAATTATCTTTTTTTTTATTTTTCGAAAAATACTAATAAAATTAATTAACACATAATTTTTCTTAACACTTTCTCTTTCTAACTAGAAACTGATCAAAAAATAAAAAATAATTTCTAAAAATAGTACGCAAACACAAACAAAATGGAAACAATTTTGTGTTAAAAAATGGTGGTGGATTTCCAGTAAATAATTCATTGTAATTGCCAAAAACAAAAATAATTTTTTTTTGTTTGCTTCTGAAGAAGAAAAATTAATTGAATTGGAAATAAAATGAAAGGAAACACCCACCAAATAAATTCAATACGAATGGGTAAACAAAAATAGAAATGATTGAAGACTGCAAAAAAATTTGGAAAAAACCAAAATAAAACATGTTATTTGGCATTATAATAATGCCCTTCACTTCTACTTTAAATATCAATTAATATTTCAATATTCAATTGAAAATCTTTTAGTTTATAAAAAAATAGGAATTCCTATTTTTTTTTATAAAAAAAAGAAAATAATAGAAAAATAAAAACATTGAATTTTCATTTGGTCAGGGACAAATGCCACCACCATCATCATCATCATCATCATCATCGTCGTCGTCGTGTGTGTTTGCTGTCATTTTTCTTTATAGAATATATCGACAGTTGTACGAAATAAAGATTTGTAACCACATAAAAACAATAACAAAAATATTGAATTTTTCAAACATTTTAAATGTTTTAAATTCAATTTTTTTTTGTTTTTCTAATCTTTTTTGTTTATATTTATGAAAGGTTTTGCCAAAAAATTTTTTTTATTTTCTTAAAATTTTTTTCCTCTTCTTTAATGCCTTATAAAACTGTTACAGTATTTTCAAATTTATTTTAAAAGCAAAATAGAAACAGAATCAGAAAAAAAAATAAAATTTGCAGTCGTCTGTAACTATAAATGCTTATTTATTTTTTTGACATTTAATTTTATGCATTCTTATGATAGATGTAACTAAAAAAATTTTTCTTATTCGCCTTTTTGAAAAAAAAAAAAAAATTATAAATCATAACATGGTTTACAGAGTCGGGCAACCTAAAGAGAAACAAGGGAACCTTCTCAATGACAATTTAAGATTTAATTTAAAATCCTTAACTAAAAACTTATCATATTCAAAAATGTCACAGCCCTGCATAGGTTTTACAAATAAGATGGCTCCGAAGGCGATGCAAACGAATCTGAGTTTAGAAACTTTCTCTTCTTTGCGAGAAAGAGGTGGTTGAAACCCTTAAAAAATAACGTTTTAGGCCTTTTTTGAAAAATTTTTAAGTTAAACACTGACGTGCTAGAACCATTGCTATTGTCAGAAATTGACAATTCGACGCCTCCATTCTATAACGCTTTAAGTGCACTTAAAACGTTTTTAAAGTTCTTGCATTTTTAAATTCCACGTTCTCTAACTTAAATACTGTCAAAATTCGGTTAAGATGCGCCCATCCATTCCGAAGTTATAAGGAAAAATCTACATAGAATACACATACAGTATTCGCTCGATTTAAGTCGTAGAATGTTCCGGAAAAAGGCGACGTAAATCGAATTTCAAAGAACTCATACTATCAAATGCACTTTTCATAGGCATTTTATTTACTCTCAGAGTTTTTGCCAGAAATCTGCTGAGAAGAAATCACCGAAGAAATACTTTTTTGTATTTCATTTGATGTCTGGCCTGGGACTCGAACCCTGGCTGCTTTACATTTAATAAGCCAGCACACTACCTAATGTTTTGTTTATAAACAACAGAGCCGACGTAAATCGAATGACTACGCAAATCGAAGTTGAAGGGAACAAAATTTTTGGCGACGTTAATCGAAACAACGTAAATCGAGACGACGTAAAACGAGGGAATACTGTATAGTCTTATGGCGCTCTGAAAGCTTTTTCAACTTAGAATGTTATAGAACGGAGGCGTCGAATTGATTTTTGCTATTTAAAATGAACCCGAAGCCAAACTGATTGCGTACACCCAAGAGAAAATCAACGCATTACGGAGGTCCTTAAAAATTAATCAGATTTACTTGAAAATTGTTTACTACAGCTCTTCATTCGGATTTAAAAAATTCAAAATGGTGGATCCAATATGGACAGTGTCCCCAATATCAAATTAAATTGGAAGTCGCCGTGGTCTAGTAGTAGTTTCTAAAAAATTTGTCGTTCGGAGTCGACTTTAAACTGTACGTCCCACCGATAATGTATAAAAATTAACACACACAACATAAGTAGTGGGAGAAACCAGGTCAATAATCCTGACTGAAGTGTTGTAATGACCAATTATTATATTATTATGATCCAATATGATCCGGTAACAATTTTCAAGTAAATGCGAATAATTTTTATAAACCTCGACCTCCATATTGATTGGATCCGCAATTTTGAATATTTTAAATCTGAATGAAGATTCTCGAAAACTTGAAAAGTGATGGAAATGCCTTCAGAAACACCTTATTTGCAATTGAAATTAAAATTTCATTGAATATTCTTTAATGTTTTGATACAGAATACTCAGAACAGAAATATTCAATTTAAACAATCTTTTTTCTATTTAATTGCTAAGATTTTTAGCTTTATTTCATTAAAATCCCTATCAATATACCAAATTGCATATTAATTTTGTTTTTGTCCTTAATGTTCGGCTTCCACATGCTCATTACATCCTTTTAGTCAGAGTTATGACCTGGCTTGTCATCGTGTCTTACAACAAAGAGATTCTGCCAGAATATTAGTGTTTAGAGTGACATTGTCATTTAGGAAGTTTTTATTTAAATTTTTTTTATTTAGTGAAAGCTGATGTATGATCTGCCAAGCTCTCGTTTAGTAGTGCAACGTATTAGATACTTTCACTACGGTGTCCACACTTAAATTCCACATGGGCACCATATGCATACTAATAAAAACCCGCCGATATACTGTTGCACCTCATATTGTCTGTTACGCTAGAACTTCGAAGGTAAAATACAATATGAGAAAGCTTTAAAGCTAACCAGTCCTCCGCGAAGTAATATCTTACGACAGTACCGCGAGGAGAGCATGGTTGACAGATAGTAGGGTAGGGTTTAGTACGTAGGCAGTCGACGTAATCTAGTGGGTAGTGTATTGGTATATTAGACGTAAGGGCACGGTTCAATTCCCCAGTCAGACATTTTGAGCGAAATGAAATACGAAAAGAATATTTTTTCGGCGATTGCTTCTCAGCAGATTTCTGACAAAAATTCTCGAGAGTAAATATAACTGCCATGAAAAGCTTTTCATAAATCTGTCATACTGGGTAGTTTCATAACGGAAAATTTTCATGTATTTTAGTGACTGCAGTGGTCACAAGAAACCACTAAATCGCATTTACTGCCTTGCAATACTGCTTTTATTTTATTGACTGTCTAAGGGATCTAAGGAATGTGTAATCCTGTAGAACTATAAAATATCTCTTCCTTTAGAATTTTATTTATTTATTTATTTTATTAATTACAATACAATTACTGAGTAACTTCGACCATATGCCCGGTGTAGTGTCACAGACTAGAGACTTTGGTGGGAATCGAATCCACCACCCTCACGCTAATAGTCTAGCATACTACCCACTACACTACCATGGCGCTCTAAAGAATTTTAAATCTTATTTTTAATATTTTCATTGACAGATTTATCAACCCTGTAAGGTGACACTACTTTTCCCGCATATCGATTTTCTTTGCTACTAACACAGCACATTCATGGCATGGTGGCAAACTGGTCATGACAAAGGGGCTAACCTTCCACTTGGTATCATAATTCAGCATATGACCACGGAGAGAACTGGAAACTACCTGCACACCTAACCTAGTTAAACACTATATTCTAGGTTTCACAGGTTGGCAAGCTAGTAACTCAAAGAAATATAGTCCATAAACGTGTTTACACAAGTTTTTTCTCAAAATGTATTTTTCATTTCGGAGTTGAAGAGTTTTGCCCACTAGTTCAAAATCTGTTCATTGTAATATTCTCTACAAGCTTTAAAATACTTGAAAATACACTAATACCTCGTTCTGCGTCTGCTTCGAAGTTGCGTCTTTTAAAAAATTTCTGTAATTTCGAAGTTGCGTCGTTTTTCTTTCAGTTTGCGTCGCCTGTCTTGAAGTTGCGTCGTTAATGCTTCTAAAACAGAAAAAGGGGATTTCCCGTATAAATCTAGTGCAAATTCCAATCTAGTGCCTTTTTAAAATTTCTTTGCAGTGAATATTTTTACAATAATAAAAACTATAAAAAAAGAATTTAATATTTTTTATTGAAAAATTTATTTTTTCAGCTAAAATTACGAATCTCGGAACAAATTAAATGAGAATCAATACAAATGTATGGAAAATCGTGTTTCGTTTTGCGTAGCGTTTCTTCAGGCCCTATTAGCGACGTAAACCGGTTTGTTAGTGTATTGTATAAAATTATATTTTATGTGTAAAGGCATTAAAATATAAAGTTTCATAGGACAAATATTATTCAGCTGGCTACGAAAAGTTGCATGTCATTTATCATTACATGATCATAAAACATATTGTCACACGTAAAATTATTTGGTAATAAAAAATGACTGCCAACAAGCATCATTGCTTGCATCATTATTTTTTCAGAAATTTTCTCTTTTAAAAATCTTTTGTTATGACAACTACACTCTTAGTGACACATTGTGTTGTAAGAACTGTCAGAATTTGACAGTTACATTGGCAGCCTGCAGAGTTTTAAGATTTTGATAGTTTAAAACATTTTAAATTCATTTCAAAATAAATTTTTTGTAAATATTGTACAGAAATGAATCGAAAGCAGAATATAAACTTCATAATAAAAATTTTCTTTTTGAGCTTCAATTTCATCTTGTAGGCGAATATGTTTTTATTTTTTTTACTGTTGATTACCCCCAATGTTGGCTACATCATACAGTGCACAGTATAATTACAGACATCGTGATATATTGTATTCATTATCGTATATTCTATATTATAAATCGCCAAATTGATAGTTAGCAACAATCGTATTATGATTAGTCCCCCACTATATTATCAAATCACTAGACGGGCGACATTGAATTTTAAACACGCAGACTGTTCTGTTTTTGTATTCTATTTTGTGGATTTAAGCAGTTTAAGTTGTTAATCTTTTGCAATCTACAAACTTATTTGAATATAGAAAATAAAAATTGATTTCACTACTTACTTTTCACTACTAAATCGGCTGTACTGGTCGATTGGCCCATCGTGTTACTGGCCGTAACAGCATAACGGCCTGCATCCGTTACATTGACTTGTTTTAAATCGATTGTAACGCGATTGCATTTGTTGGCAATCTTAAGACGATCCGTATCAAAAAGTTGGTTGCCATTCTTTTCGACCTTTATTTCGGGTGATGGAAAACCATCATAAATGGCTTCCATACTTATATCGGCACCCTGATCGACAATCTTACCCGTCAAAGGTGTAGTGAAACGTGGTGCTATTTCGCGGCGAGTACGTGTAGGTGAACTGGGTACAATGTTATTCGAGTTGTTGGTGGCAGTTGCACCATTCGAGGCTGATTGAACGAGCACAATGATTTCTGTTGTATATGAGGTGCAGACATATCCTTGGATTTGTGTAGTTCTTGATAATGATGTGATTCCATAATTTCGGGCCTTTGTGCACCCAACTGTTTCAATGACTGATCAATGTGAGCCGATGAAGTGTGTATTTCGGTTTGTGGCATATTGCCTTCATATGAACTGACTTGTGAAGTGGAAGTGGTAGTGAATGTTTGTTTTTTAATGGTCACACGCGATGAGTCGGTGTTGTGTTCCTGCGTCATGGTTTGCATATTACTTTCGGCTGGCATAGACTGCAGGCCGGAACCTACCAAACCCAGAAATGCTACACAAGTGGCTTTACCCACCTCATTTTCGGCTACACAACTTACTTTCCCTACTGTATCATGACCTACTTTCTGAATGGTCAAAACTTCCCGTTCACCACTAGTGGAGACAAGGAAGTTATGACCATGCACCGGCTGATCATTAAAATACCAGTGAATCTTTGGTGTGGGTTTACCTTTAACAATGCATTCGAATTTCACTACATCATCCACATCTGCTGTTTTATCGGAAAATAGTTCCTTGAATTCAGGACAAGTTTTCTGCTCCACAATTTCCACTTGTTGTGAACGTTGACTTTCGGGAACATTCACCGACTTTACATTCAGGTGAGAGAAACATTTGGCTTCGCCAGCACTGTTAAAGACCTTAACCGTGTATACGCCTTTGTCATCATTATTTACACTACGTATGGTCAGCTTGAAAACACCACCCGTGGGATTCGATTCGATTAAGAAACGATCCGTATTGGATAATTCTTTATTAGTTAAATACCATTTGGCTGTCATTGGCTTATCGCCACTAGTTACCACCTCCATTTCCACAGTTTCACCCTCATCAACCAATACATCACTGAGGAACTTTTCAAATTTCGGTTCCAACTCTTTGGCCAGTGATTGTCTCTCTGACTGGGCTCTGGTGGCTGGTTCGGCTATATTCAACGGCGTCACTTTCAATTCACAACTGCTCGAGGCTTCACCAGCCGAATTAATGGCCACCACTTTATAGTTGCCACCATCTTCTTGATAAACCTCTTGTATGATCAAAGAACATTTGTCACCCTGAAATAGCAGCTGTACGTCAGCTGATTCTTTAACGGGTCTGTCGTTGTGATACCAAATAACTTCTGGTTCGGGTTGGCCCACTATAACACAATCTAAACGCACTGCTTTGCCCTCAAATATCGAGACATCTTTCAAGGCCAATTGAACGGAAGGTTTTATCGGTTCTACATCCATATCGGATGCCATTTCCGAATCGGATGTTTCGTTGGGTAAACGTCCTTTAACGTTAACGTTACACGAACTGTACGCTTCGCCTGCTAAATTTTTGGCAGTCAATACATAAACTCCGGCGTCGTTCGGATAAGCTTGCGGGATTATAACCGTTACACGACCGTATTCATACTGAAAATAATTTGCGAAAAAAATTTATTAACAACCACAGTGACTAATGGTGAGTTTTGAAAATTAAATTGAATGAAAAAAAAGCATTTTTTGTTATACATGTTTGAGTGAGTGTGAGTGTGTGTGTGTGTGGGTATGAGTGAGTGGTGAGTATTTGCCTATACGAGTATTGATGGTATAGAAAATGTTAAATACCCTGTGTATGCAAACATTTAATATTTCGATCTTCCTTTCATTATTTTTTTCAAAATCATTTTCATTTTTTTCTCTTTGAAAAGTTTAAATTTTTTTTTTTTTTGATTTTGTTTTGAATTTTAAATTATTTGTCTGATTTTCGTTTATCGTTTCTTATGGTTGTTGGTGGTGTTGTGTTCAGTTGCAGAACAACTTGTATTTTGTATTTATTTACACAATAAAAATCTGTTTTTAATAGGGATGTGAATGTATCCGGTGGCGTGAAAATCGAAAAAATAAAAAATCAGAAACGAAAATATTATCGGAATCATGATGGCTAAGGAGGGGAGCAAGTATTTAAAAAATAGTTCGGGGGTAATTAAAATATTTCCATTGCAAACAGGGTGTACAAAATTATATTTGCCTTCTCAATTTTAATGACACATAAAAAGTTGAGTGTTAATCACGTTTTTTGTTCTTTTCTCAATACAAAATTGCATTTTAAAAATTGTAATAATTTGTATACATTTTAATACGTTTTAAAATAATTAATTTCAATATTTATTTGAATATGCAATAAAACAGATACGATTATAACAATAATTAAGAATTGAAAGCTGTGGCAGTTTCAAAAAATAGTATTCTGGAGTCCTCCATAACTTTAGGTTAGGTTAGGTTAATTTAGTTTCGAATAAGGTCGAATTGATCCATTTTATAACGCCCTATCTTCACACACCACTCATGTCGTATGCGTTATGAAAGTCGCCTTAGTCTAGTGGGTAGTGTGTTGGACGTAAAGCCCGGGTTTGTATCCCAGGTCACGCATCAAAACTAAATATAAAAAAAAAATATTTCTTCGGCGATTTCCTCTGTACAGATTACTGGCAAAATCCCTGAGAGTAAATAAATTGCCATGAAAAGTTTCTCAAAAAAAAAAAAAAATCTGTCGCTCGGAGTCGACGTTAAATTGTAGGTCCCGCCAGTCATGTATAAAATTAACTCACACATAACTGGTGTGAGAAGCTAGGTCGAAATCCTGACTGAAGGATTGTAATGACCAATTATGTTCATAAGTTAGGACAGATATTTTACTCTGAGTAAAGCAGTTACAAAGCTGGCAAATATTTAATACGCAATCGTATCGTTCTAACTCAATACAACATGATTCAGCAGCACTTACAGACCTTGGAGGAAAACTAATTAATTTCTTTTCATTACATTGTCTTCGATGTTTATTAAACATTATTGTGTCCGCGACCAATAATATTTGCTTGGCTATAAAACTCTTTCGCTTTGGAGACTGTTAAAGCCAAAAATGATTTAAAAAAAGTGAAAACTAAAGTTAATTTTGAAGGGGAAACGTGTGATATAAGAAGGGGAAAAGGTTATAGTTCCCATGGGTATATAACTGAACAGAATATTTTTTTTTTTTCGTTGAATAAGCATGTTAGCTTTTTAGAGGGCGATGTCCTCTTCATAGTTGCCGTACTCTAGCAGATAATGGTTTGGCTTATTAGATATAAGGCCAAGGTTCAATCCCTAGTTTAGACATCAAAACAAAATATGAGAAAAAAGCAATATTTCTTTCCGCTTAGCAGGTTTCTGATAAAAACTCTGAAAAGTTTCTCAAAAATCTGTCGTTCGGAATCGACTTTAAACTGTATGTCCTGCCAGTCATGTATAAAATTAACACACACAATATAACTGGTTTGAGAAGCTAGATTAACTAAGCTAACTGTGACTGAAGGGTTACGGGTAAAGACTAGTTATATATGTATGTATGTATGTGACATTACCTTAGTGAAACAGAAACTGTCAAGCTATAGAAATGTTTGAAAATACTGATAAATTTTTATTGTTTTCTCTGATAGGAATCTATTCTAAAATCCTGTTCATCTGAATGAGTCACATACTCGATTTGGTTCGATATAAAACACAAAACCATATGAATGCTAATTTTTATAAATGAAAATTATGTTGAATTTTGTTTTCAAGAAAATTACGTTCAAACCTGATGACACGATATACGCTTTGGACCTAATTGAGATCATAAAGGCTAAGCAATATCTAGAACGAAATTCCTTCAGATTGTATGAATGATAGAATGTATGTTGTAATGATATTTGTTGAAGTTAATTTGATAAAAAAATTAATTCCTTTCAATATATGTATAATAACAGTAGGGAAACAGGGAACTGGAATCAGAAATTTTAAACACCCTGTATTTGTATTACTTTTAGGAAACTAAACAAATAGTATATGTATACCATGAATACTACAGACAATACAAACAACTTCAAACAAATAATATCGACCCAAGCAAAATAATTATTTTGAAGATGATTTTCATAGATTTTGTTTATTCTACAAATTTTAAAAAAAAATAATTTTTTTTAAATTTTTTTATATTTGTGGTGTATGAATATAATTTCAAAATAAAAAATAAAAAATATTTGTATATAAACTAGTATAACTAAATGCTAACAAGTGAATTGTATAAAAAAAAATTTGTTTTATTTTTTTACTGCCTCTGTTTATATATAAGAAAAAACAATTCAATTTCAAATCAGAACAAAATGAATGAAATCTTGTATACACAGACGATATATAGTTTATCCAAACACTTGCATTCAAATTCAACAAAAAAAAAACCCCAAAAAAATTTAAATAAAATTAAAAATTAAATACTCGAAACCCCAACATAAAAACTGTGGTGAAAATACAAGAAATTTTTTGTTGGTCACTCATAAAGAATCATTTGTGTAATGCCAAAAACACAATTTAAAAAAAAAAAATTTTTTTTTTTTTTGAAAAATCATACGAATTCTGATAGAACAAGTACACCACCCACGATTTTGTATGAGTTTATCGAGGCGGGACCAGCCGCCAGGCTAAAAACACTAAAACACTGTAAAATAAGAACAAGTGAACAATATTTTTTACACCATTTAAACGAAGACATCGAAAGAGGCACACGAACGTTTTACATGCCAATTCAGTTTTATGGTGAATTCTGTTCTTTTATTATATTTTGCAACAATTATTCAAAAGCACACTCGACTGCAATAGATTATAAGATTTTCTTAATTCGTAGCCGCTACTTTAGGTTTGCATTGAATAATTGAATTGATTGAATGGCAAATGTTATAAAAAGATTATTAAAATGAAAGCAAATTGTTATTGCTAACTTGACAACAATATTGTAACTGTTGTGATAATATTATGTTCAGACATGCACTTTTATTGCGTAAATCGCAAAAAAACGCCATTATTCAGCTCAATATTTCATATAAAGTTTCAATTAATTATTGCGTAATAAACAAGCAAATTGTTATAATATTGAGTGAAACTTAAAGCACTGTTGCATTACGTTCAGTTAGCATATTACAATTTTCCGAACACTTCCTATTGATATTTGATAACTCAAATGTCAAAAAAAAAAGAAAACAAAATATAAACAATGCTATTGATACAACCAGCTGTTTTGTGTACCTGTCAAATGAATATTGAATAAGCTGCTGAACTGCGTACATTATTATGTCCTGAACACTTAAAATATTGTGCTCAATTAAACTGAATATTGGCTCAATAAAAGTGCTTGTCAGAAAATAGTATAACAGGCGACTCCAATCGATATCTAATTCTTTCTTTTCTGACAATTTCGACCTCCGTGTACTGTACTTGTCTTAGCCGACAAGTATACGTCCTCTAACCTAATTCTTTCTTTTTAAGATGTTTTAAGGTAGGCATCACGTAGTTCGTTGTTAGCAACATTTCTTTTTGTATAATAATTTTTCATTTGAAAAACATTCGTTTTGCAATATTTTATTCTATCTACTAAATTATAATATAATGTCTGCAAGCTTTCATACATATACAGTGTACAACAAAAGTCTTAGTACGGCATAAAATATATTTTAACAATTTGATTAATTTTAGGCAAAAGTTTGTATAAAAAATTAAGGTTTTTATATTTATTTTATTAATTTATTTCCGTTTTATTATAAAACAAACAATTTTTAATGTTTTTCATAAAACAAAAGAAAAATAAGGAAAAGTTTCAGATGACTCGTTACGTTCTCCCAAGGGGAACACTGAATACATTTGAAATTGAAAGGCTTACCATATGAAAATATTATTTCATGTATTTAGTAGAATATCCTATAAAGTCAAGCACTCCACTTAATCCATTTGGAAATTGAATGTGCAAGTTTTGTTTAGTGTTTTCTATTGGCATCATATGCAAATTTTTTCGTTTGACTTTTATTTCAGATTTACCGATTACCTAACCGTTCTTCCAAGTTATCCCGTAAATGCTCTCTTGAAGTCATATCGGTATTTTGTGCAAGAGTATTAAGCACATGTAAGTGTGGACTTTTTTTTGACAAAATATATTGCCGTACTAAGACTTTTGTTAACCACTGTATACGTTAAATATATATAAATAAATATTATAAAGAAGTCATTGCAATTAAAAAATAATTTCAAATTAACTTGACACAAATATTACATGACGTCTATTTGCAATTGTTGTCACCGATATGATGACTGCCACCCAATGTAGCTCCCCCATTCGCTAAGAGATTTTTTTTTTTGCAATACCCGATGCAAGTGGCATTAAAATAAAAAAAAAAAAATCAAATAAATTTTTATTATAATTTTTCTTGTTACAATATTTGTGAAATGGAGAGGGAGAGAGGGGGAGGTGAGTGAGTGTACAGTGTGTAGTGTGTTTACATTTAAAAGATTTTTGAACTTTTCATCAATTGACCCAATAATTAATGAAATTCTCCGTAGGAGGTGTAAACAATTGGTACAAGTTTCCTTATGTTGTTACCATTTAAACATTGTTTTGTATTCTTAAATAATGAGGTGTTGTTGTTGTTGAAATTTTATTTTTATCGCTATTATTATTCGATTATATTCGATATGTCATCGTTACTACAAAGTATGTTAAATTTTATTTAAAGAAGGAAACAAATTTCGGTGTGGTAGAACGAGTAGACGTAATTGTGTAAACATTTTGGACTTGAACTCACAACAGTAACATATTGATTGATAAGCTTCGCATGTAGCCTGAAATAGTCATAAGCAGGAAAGTAACACTGTCTGTGCGCCAACAACTTTTATAAAACATAACTTCGCATTCACTGGTTTGTTTAAACTTGGTCATTACAATGCTTTAAGTCAGGATTAAAACCTATAATCGCACACTAACTAGGTTGTTTGTGTTAACTTCACACATGTTTGGTGGGACATACAGGTTAAAGTCGATTCCGAACGACAGATTTTTCAGAAACTTTTCATGGCACTTTTATTAACTGCGCCGGAGAAATATTTGTTCGTATTTAATTTTGTTTGAACCGAAGCTTCACCTCTAATAAGCCAAAACATACTACCTATCAAAGTACGGCGTCATCCCCTTATTACTTTTCTTCTTTACTCTGAATCAGTTTCAGTTATGTTCTTTCGGAACTTAATGTACTGTAGCAGACGCCGTTGCTGGATATCGAAATGATATCGTTTTTGTTTTAGGCACAGTGGAAAGGAACTTAGGTCTTTGAGTCCTAGTCTTTCTCAAGACATTATTTGTTTATTTAATTACCTCTGAGAGTGTCGTATTGCATGTTGGATTGCCTGATTGATGGTTAGACGTGTTACGTGTTAGAATATATGATTCTCGGAAACAAATCCCCATATTTAATACATACATAATTGGCCATTACAACCCTTTCGTCAGGATTACGACCTAGTCAGGCGGGACCTACTTCGAATGACAGATTTTTTGAGAAAATTTTCATGGCAATTTTATTTACTCTAGTTTATGCCAGAAATCTGCTGTGAGGACGTTGCTGAAGAAATATTTTTTTTTTATTTTTTTGTTTTGATATCTCTCCTAGGTTTTGAAGCGTCGCGTCATGTCTAATAAGCCATCACGCTACCTGCAAATAATTTTAAATTGGTGGAAAGTATTCACACAATCACTAGCCGCATTTAAAAAAGGATCTATGACTATGCTTAGAGTAAAACGATTGATCTAAGTGTTCAAATATGTTAGCATTGTTTATGGCGTATGACCTTTTAATACCCTTATCTGTGGGGGATTTCCGCTATGTAATACTAATTTTTAAATAGATTTAGGATATTAAGTCCGAAAATGTTATTACTACTGTTAAGAGCAGTGTTCTGTGCCTATTACAAGCATATGAAACGGAAGATTAAGCACTGCCTTTTGTCTGACAATTTGCTTAGATCAGTTAATGAATTTCTAGGGATGAGATCTTTCCCAGGCAGTTTTATTAAACAATTTTCATTTTCGTATCTGTAGACCTCCTGCCACACACTCTCTTATAGATTGCAGTAGTATAAAGTAGTAGTAGCTTATATCTGCAACGAACTTAAGGTGAAACCTAATTTAAAAATTGAAAAACAAATCAAAATTATTAAAAGAAGAAGAAATATTTCTAACATTTGCGTTTTGGATGTGATCACAAACTAAGATGAATTTTTTTCTCTTTTCAGGCAGACATACTTTATGATTACTTTTTTGCTATCAAAGTGATCAAAGTGAATCAAATCACTTAAAACGTTCATAGTATAATTCGGTAAGTCTTTATTATTATTATTATTTTTATTTAGTCCAACTCCCTATTCATGTAGTGCATTGTATTGGAAAACAGAAAGATAGTTTATAGTGGAAAGGACCATACACCTTAGTCACTTTTGTTTTTGTTTTGCTTTTTAGTAATAATTCTCACTTTATTTTTTCTATTGTGAGTAATCACAAACACCCAGAGCCTCTTGTAGGAATAGATGTACCGTTACGAAGCATGACATTAATTGCTCATCAAATTCAACTTTTAAAAACCTCATCGTATCGCCTGTTGATACCATGGTAAGCTCTTATATCATCTCTGGGTGCTCTGAGCAAAAAATTTAACAATTCTCTTTTTTGAAACTCTCCAATGGGTTTACGGGGGCATTATTTGTTGCATCATTAAGTCTCATTAATAAGTCACCTGTAATATTATGTTCAGATATCCACTATTATTTACTCAATATTCGATTAATTGAGTACAATATTTTAAGTGTTTATGCATACTAATATACGCAATTCAGCTTAATCAATATCCATTTGTTAGCTGGTAAACAACAACATTGTTTTTATTTTGGTAAAAATTTTTGTAAAAATTTTCTCAATATTCATTTGAGATTCAGTGTAACATTGTTTTTATTTATTTTTTTTTTTATTAATGTTTGTAAATGTTGACATTTGAGTTGTCAAATATGAACAGAAAGGTTGACGGTGCTGCATTTTAAGTTTTACTCAATATTATAACAATTTGCGTATTAATTAAAACTATATGAAATATTGAGCTCAATAATGGCATTTATTCCGATTTATGCAATAAAGGTGCATATCTGAACACCGTATAACTCTATGCACTGCGCATATCCAAATAATCTTAAAGCGATTATCAATTATGCCATCAGGTCAGACATCTCCAAAAATATGGCGTCTTTCTTTCAGTAGATTGCCGCAAAACGTTTCTCAAAAATCTGTCATTTAGAGACGACTTTAAACCATAGTCCCACTACTCTTGTACAAAGTTAACACACACTAAATATTTAAGTGGTGTGAGAAGCTAGATCGTAATCGTGACTAAAAGGATTGTAATGACCACTTGTGTATGAATCAATTGTGACATAATTTTTTCAGACATCGAAAGCTTTATTCCGGTGTCTTGGTTTTACAAAACCATGGAAAGAATCTGTATCCATCTGTGTAAATAGAATACATTTATCAAGCTGGTATAACACATTGACGCATTAATAAATGAGAGTATATCTTAGTAGATCGTCTTAATAAAGATAAATTGTTATTCAGTGCCATTTATTGCGCAATTATTAATTGAAATATTGAACTCAATAATGGCGTTTATTGCGATTTACGCAATAAATGTTCATATCTGAACACCATATAAGCAACGTCAAAGTTTTCGTAGAATATTTTATATTTTATTTCATTTTAAATAATTACTGGACCTCATTGGCACACTTACTGCCACACACACGTGTTATCAAGAGTTTTTAAACAGATGCCTATTTCACTTCCAGTGCTCTAAGTCGGAAACTTGTTCATTTTCGTTATCTTTTTTTGTTTCTCTTAAATTTTAGGCATTCCAGTTTATGGACAAGATAACTTATGGTTTGTAGAACATATTTCCAATTTATTCACAGTATTGGCTGGTATAACACATTGACCAAAGCCTATTTTTGGAAGTCAGGTTATCTAAGTGTACTGATTGTTGGGAGCATCAATGCAGCATACATATCCTGTCTACAATTATTTTACAATTGATCAGTAGATCGAAAATTGTTATTTAATGGTACTATGCGTTGGTGCAATAACATAAATGAATTGAAATCTAATATCAATAGGCACTACTCTCACATTTATTTATCGCACAAAGCACTGAAAGAATGTTGCCTAAATGTTGTTCGTATGTAAATGAAGATAAAATACAGGTGTCCCTCGTATAACGCTGTGGATACGTTCCAGGAAAATTATGCGTTACGTAATTCGCGTTATAGTGGACTTAGCTTTCATATAAATTTAAACTTTTTTCAAAATAAAATCGTTACTAAATTAAAGATGGATAGTACGTTTAGAACTCAAACTTTATTTAAAAAAAAAATTTAAAAACTTAATAAAAAAAAAAAAACAATCGGAAAACATAAATATTCACTAGACTGTGTCATTTACTTCGAACATCATATTACGTTGAAATGGTGAGCGTACAACTTAATCAGAAGAAATTTCATCGGAAAAGTTTTCATTTGTGAAATCAGTCTTTGTTTGCTTTTTTTCCTAACTTTTTTTCGATTTCGTAATAGGATGCTAGTAATAAGGTGCGTTAGACAAGTCGAAATTTCGCGTTGTAATGAAACTGTTTTTTCTTTTTAAATCGCGTTATTCGAAAACGAAGTCGTCGTGGTCTAGTAGGTAGTGTGCTAGCTTATTAGACGTAAAGTCAGGGTTCGAGTCCTAGGCTAGACATCAAAACAAAATACAAAAAGTATTTCTTCGGCGATTTCCTCTCAGCTGATTTCTGGCAAAAACTCTGAGAGTAAATAAAATTGCCATGAAAAGTGACTATCAGATGCATCTGGCCTGAGTTCTTTGAAATTCGATTTACGTCGCCTTTTTCTGGAACATTCTACAACGTAAATCGAGGGAATACTGTATGTGTATTCTATGTAGATTTTTCCTCTTTGAGAGTAAATAAAGTTTCTCAAAAAGAAATCTGTCGTTCGGAGTCGACTTTAAACTGTAGGTCCCGCTACTTATGTATAAAATTAACACACACAACATAAGTAGTGTGGGAAACTGGAGGCTTCTTGGAGACGATTTCTGTAGAAGGTATAGTGGTGACGGTATAGCACTAGCCATTTTATAGTCCCCCTTTCCACCTTTCCTTAAAACCTGTACAATGCACGGCATGAGTAGGGGCCATCCCTTGAGTGCTGGTTTTATAAAAAAAAAACAAAAAAAAAAAAATATACTGCGTTATACGAGGGATACCTGTGACCTACTGTGAAAATTTGAAACACTTAAGTGTTCTTATTTCATATTTTTTACATCAAATTTGATTTTTAACAACATCTGATAATTATTTGTGGCTCTATTAAGAGAAATTATTTAAAAACAAATCGTATTTTGATGATTTAAAAATTATTTTTCACTAAAATCTCCCATTAGTTTGTAATTTGTCTTTAATTTTTCATTTTTTTTTATTCGATTGCCTTGAGTTTGTCATAAAATATTATCATAAAATTTAGTTCAAATATTTTTATTTGTACTCCTCCTCTTCTTGTTTATTTTTTTATTCATTTTCTATTTGTGACAATTATTTTGTTTTTGGATTTGACGTCAATTTTTGGATGTTGAGTTAAGAGTATTTTTTTTTTATTTTTTGTTTGGCTGTAAATTTTTAATATTCATTGTGTACAAAATATAATAAAAACATTAAAAAGTTATTAATAATTTTGTTTTTGTTTATTTTTTTCTGCAAATGTATTAAAATCATATTTATACTGAGAAATAATTTGAATTTGAGTAACAGGAAATGGCAAGGGGAGACAAAAGCTTTACAAGTTAAAGCTACAAATTCTGTTTGAATATACAATACCTATGTATCAGGTGGGCTATCTATCGGTTTAAATTTGAACCATCGATTATTTCGAATCTGGCAATACTTATGTCATTCTCTTCTATTACACAATTCTGTATATTGTTTTCACTAAACGTAATGAATCGATTTACGCTTGAACAACCTAGGAATTCATTGGAAATTTATTCCCACAATAAACACAATTGATCGGAAATTGCACGAAAATGTAACACAAAATTTGGTAGCAGAGAAGGACCAAAAGTGCCCGGTATACGAAAGTTTATGGCTAAGTACGTGAAATTGTTTCCATTGATGCGCCAATAGTCGTGGTCATACAGTGCGTGCACCCGAAAATATAGAAGCTGTGGTTGAGAGTGTGCGCGAGAATCCATCAGGATCAAGTCAAGTACAGCTATGGGAATAGTTTACTAACGATGAACGATTCTCTAATTTTTTCCTCATTTTACGCAATAATTTCTTTGAAGTTTACTACGTTTTTAAAATTTTCACAAACTATTAAATGCAATGTGCAGCCCGTGCACAGACCAACTTCGAAATTCGGTCAGTACAGATACTGTATTTACAGATAGTGTTACAATGAGCCGCTCTAAGTGTTCAAGTGTGTGTCCAAGTGTTCAAGTGTCCTAGTCTAACGTAACCATTTGTAATTACATTCACTTGCTTGCATAAAGTAACATCACGGTATTTGAATTTGGGGTCGCCGTGGTCTAGTAGGTAGTGTGCTGGCTTATTAGACGTAAAGCTAGGGTTCGAGTCCCAGGTCAGATATCAAAAAAAAATATATACAAAAAGTATTTTTTCGGCGATTTCTTCTCTTTCTCTTCTTGAAAAGTTTCTCAAAAAAATCTGTCGTTCGGAGTCGACTTTAAAAACTGTAGGTCCCGCCACTTCTGTATAAAATTAACACACACACCATAAGTGGTGTGAGAAATTGCGGGCTTCTTGGGGACGATTGCTGTAGACTGTCAAATGGTGAAAGTATTGCACTGGTCATTTTATAGTCACCAGAAGCAACTCGTTTCCTTACCGATCGTGAGTAGGGGTTATCCCCTGAGTGCTGGTTTAATAAGAAAAAAAAAAGATATCCTATTTCTTTCCGAATTAGACTCTCTCTCATCCTATACTTTTGTTGATTATTCTGATTGACATAATTTTTATTAAGCTGTCAACGAAAATATTAAATTCCGTTGGATATAAAAATCCAGAGCCCTGGCCTACAACTCAAGTTTCAACCAGAAAATTAATTAAATGTGTTGACGTCTCATCACGCACGGTTTCAGTTTCGAAATGATAAAATAAGCGGGCCTAGAAGCGCGATTGTTTTTTTTTTTTTGTTTCTTCTAAGAAACAAATTTTTAAAAGCATTAAAAATGTTTAAATTTATACAATCGATTAATACGAATCTGACAATACTTATGTAATTCTATTCTGGCACAAAATTCAACACATCATCTCCACTGCACATAATGAATCTATTTACGCCTGACTTTTATTGGAAAGTTATTGTCAAAACAATGACAATTAGTCTAAAATTCCTCGAAAAATTTTGGTCACAGAGAAGGACCAACAGTGTCTGTCTGATATAAGCAAGTGTATTGCTAAAGTTTGTAAAACTGGCTTCATTGTTAAGGCAACAAGACGTGAGAAACCATCAAAATCAACTTTTCATCGTTCTCAAAAATTTCTGGGTATGACGCTTTACAAAGTTCAATTGGTGCAAGATTGAAGATGCATGACCATCTGCTTCGTTTTCGCTTCGTAAAATGGGCCAAACTGAAACTGCACTTCCTCTTTTTGGATGAAACCCATTTTCATCTTGGTGGATACATTAATAAACAAAATTGCCAAATTTGGGGCTCAAAAAATCCACGCGTTGTCTTACAGAAACCAATTCACCCATTATTAGTAACTGTGTGGTCTCGCATCTGATGCGAAATAATTCTTTGAAAACGTCGACGATGCAACCATTAGGATTCGCCTAATGCACCATAATAACCGATTTTTTTCTTTTTGTACATAATTGGCCATATACACTGAGCGCCATTAATAAGTCAACAGCCACTATAATTTTAAATTTCCTATTATAAAAAATACATTTGAAGCACAACAATAATTTTGTTTTTTGTTTTAAACATATATATAAACATTAATGCGTACCTCTGCCCTCTTTCTTACACAATTGATCATAACAAGCCTTTAGTCAGGCTCACACCATGTATCCATGAGTGATTGGATCAACTGCGGTAGGATTCAACAGATTTGGGAAACTTTTCATAGCAATTTTTACTGTCAGAGTTTTTTGATAAACTGCTAAGAGGACATCACCGCCTAAAACGCTAAAACTCTACCTAACATATGGCCTTTACCCTCTGCTATACATAAAATGAACGTAAATGGCGTAAATAGTCAGGAGATCAGATGAAGAAGTATGAAATCAAACATCGTTCACATCAATACCATGAAGAACGTAATACGTAATGTAAGTAATACCCAAGAATGATAAACTAAAGATTACGCCATCACGCACAGAAAATCAATACTTTCTGCGCATGTTGAATCAGTGACGTCACGCAAATTGTGTTCCTATTGGCTAATGATAATGTAAGTTATATTGCAGGGCTGCCAACTACTTTCACGTAGTACACACATTTTTCAGAAGAAATGTTAATTTTCACATATGAAAAAGACTTGGAAACCTTTAAAATAGCCCAACTACGTCATCTAACGGGAAATCATGCGCAAAGCGTAATCTTTTGTTTATCATTCTTGGGTGATACCATTTTGTTTGTTTGACAGAAACTCTACCTAACACTAGCACCCACTTGATTAATTTTCTAATCCTTTTTTTCTTGTAATTAAAACTAAGACGACCATCACCGAAGTTATGGTTACATTCAGAAGAATTTGAGGGGGATTCTTAGGAGGAGAATAATTGGGCTTTTATTAATAAATTCGTTCATATCGTGGATTCTTCTAGATTGCCACTTCTTCTACTCCCGAAGCGTCACTTATCGATTTGAATGTTGTGTTCAATATTAGAAGATAAAGTTTTAATGCCATGATGTGTTATAGTCCTGATAATGTGTTAATCAATTAATAATTTAAACTCACCTTAATATCTCTCGGATAGAAGGGTTTGCCATTATGTAGCCAATAAATTTCAGGGCGTGGTATACCGCCAATTAAAGCTTCCAATTTAATTTTTTGTCCCACACGTGCCATAGCATTTGTAAGAGGTATTTTAAAGTGGGGTATTTCGGTCGGTTCCAAAGCTATATAGCAAAGAAATTTTATTACAAAGAACATTAAGACAAATAAAAATTGCATTAACACTTACGTTCCACAATTAAACTAGCCGAACAGTGTTCGATGCCCGCGGGATTTGAAGCACTGCAGGTGTAGACAGCATCATCTTCCAAAAATACCTCCTCAAAACGTAGCTTGGCCTCACCATTATTATAGCTGATGACATAATCGGGTGAATCATCAATACATTTATCGTTTTTATACCACTGAACGGTTGGCAATGGATTGCCGGTGACCACACACAGGAACTCAAATGAAGAACCTTCTTTAGCTTTGCCACTCTCTAAGAAACGTAAAATGCGTGGTGCAATCATTTGCACATCGGCTGCATTTTCGCGTACCGACAACGTTGCCGAAGTTTCAGCATTTCCGACTAGGTTCGAAGCACGACAAGTAAATCTGGCTGAATCTGCTGTAAAGGTCTCTTCAATAACTAAACGGCAGAGACCCTTATTAAAGGTGGTCTTATAATCGGTATTGTTTTGTATGGAAATGCCATCTTTCAACCATTCCACTGTGGGTTCCGGATTGCCGGTTACTTCGCATTCAAAAGTAAATTTATCATTTTCCCGGGCCACTGCATCTTTCAGCGGTTTTATGAATTGTGGCGAAGAATATTTAATTTCCGTAAAGATATGATTGATTTGCACATCTTTGCGTATGTTTTCAGTGACAGTGCGTTGATGGTCTATTTGATCTCTTACAGCTTGTAGGCGAGCTTCTTCTTCACGTTTAATTTGTTCCCTTAAAGCAAGCTGACGGGCTTCTTCCTCGCGTTTATTTTGTTCTTTTAATTGCTGCAAACGCAGTTCTTCTTCGCGTACCGACTGTTCTCTCAAGGCTAACAAGCGAGCTTCCTCTTCACGCATAGCTCTAAGACGGGCCTCTTCTTCTTCACGCAAAGCTCGGAGACGTGCCTCTTCTTCTTCACGGGCCGCCTGAAGGCGTGCTTCCTCCTGCCGTAAAGCCTCTAAACGCGCTTGTTTTGCTTGCAAGGCGGCCTGTTCAAGAGCAGCTTGTTCACGGGCTGCTTGTTCTCTTGCTGCCATTAAACGTTGTTCTTCCTCGCGTATTGCACGTTCACGTGCTGCCAATTCCAGAGCACGTTTTTCGCGTTCGAATTGTTCACGTGCTGCCTGCTCTTTTAATGCCTGCAGACGTGCTTCCTCCTCACGTGCCGCTCTTTCTCGGGCCTCAGCTTCTCGTGCAATTCTTTCGCGCTCAGCCTGCTCACGCGCATCCTTTTCACGTTGTTCTTTGAGACGTTCCTCATGTTTTAGGCGTTCCTGGGCAATTGTTATATCCGATTTGAGTTTCATGAAATTCTGGAATATGGTCATGACGTCATTGTATAACTGGGAAACTTTCGTCATGTCATGCGAACACTTGGCGGCATTATCCAATTTTTCCCTTAAAGGTGCCTCACGTTCGTGAGTATAACGATCGATATCATTAACCAAATTTGAGGCCTCTACAGGGTCACGCAAAAAGGTGATTTTATTGGATACACTATTATAGAAATAGCTGATCTCATGGTATTCAGCATCGATCTATATGCATTGGGAGAGGAGGGAAGAAAGAGAGAATTTTTTAAATTTAAAAAATTATTTGCTTGCATTTCTTTTCTTACCTTCTCTATTATTTCAAAGAATTCCGTAGCCTGATCCAGAGATTTGCGTTTACTTTTAACTTGATCCTTGAACTGCTGCCATTTGTCATTCAATTTGCGAAGCTCATCCCGAACATACGATTCACTTTCGGGATTTGAGATCAATAATTGCTGTGTAGAGGTTTCGGTGAATTTTTCAATACGTTTTTCAAGCAACTGCAAGGAAATTTAAAAAAAATTTTCTTTTTTCATTAATATTCTGTCATTACAGGAAGCGAATATGTTTTCATATGACACATAAAACGTACAAACAACAACAAACATTTACTATTTCAACATTTGTAGGAAATTTGTATCTATTTATCTGTTTATGTATCACTAACTAACTATATACACAGTATCTGTAATCATTTAAGCAAAATTTTCTATTCTTAAGAAGAAATTATTAAAAAACAGAAAATTGTGCCGAAAATAAATTCATTCTCTAATTACAAGCACAAGTCAACAACAACAAACAAGTCAACCAACAGCTGTGCCTGTCAATTACACTGAAAAGGGGAAAACAGAGAGAGCAAGCCAACTAGCGATGTGTATTGATGCAAGACCTCTGCATGTATGTTGTAGTCAAGTGTTGGGCAGACAGAAGACAATCCAAGAAAATGGGTTATTTTACATACTGCACAATGGGCTTGTGCTTACTAAATACAAATTTTATGATTTGTTGTTTCTAAATGATAGGCGATATTAACATGTTTCCATTGTAAATGGAATGTTTAAATGAAAAAAACAAAATTTACTCTGCCAATACTAAGCAAACTGAAAATGTAAGATTTTAAAATCCAGCAATGGGTTGATGCATTTGGAAGTGAATTCTTTTATAACCTCTAACATCCATATTGCATTTTATCGATAACATAACAATAATTGGCCATTAAAATCCTTCAGTCAGGATAACAACCTAGCTTCTCACAGAACGTATGTTGTGTGTGTGATAATTTTATACTTTAGTGGCGGGATCTACAGTTTAAAATCGATTCCCAATGGCTGATTTTTGTGACATTTTTTTGCAAGGCAATTATTTATTTACTCTCAGCGTTTTTGCCAGAAATCTGTTGAGATGTCCATTCTAATAAATGGAAATAAGACATGGAACGCCTCATCAAAGGATGTAAGTCCGAACCTTAACTTTTTTCGTAGCCTTTGCAGGATATTGAGAATCTTTTGGCCTGGCATATTAGCCATAGATTGATTGCTTTGCATCAGGCTCGTTACAAATCCAAAATCTTTACACAAAGTGAAGACCACCATGTTGTAGGCTGCAATATTCAAGTTCAAAGAAGTGTTGGGTAGTAATTAATGCTTCTGATTGAATGTGAGAATTTTCAACATGTGAATATGCTATTTTTTATTAGCCTTTTTCAAAAAAAAATATGCCGAATATGACTGAATATTTTCAAAAATTAATTGAATTAAATTTTTCATTAAAACATACGGGGTGGCTGATATATAATGCAACAAAGTAAAGCGCTATATTTTTTTTAATTTTATTGTTCAAAAGCAAAAAATGTTGGAAATATCATCAAATTTAAGAAGCAGTTTAGATTTGTTCGAATTGGCCACCTTTGGTACGAATTATGGCCTGCAAATGGTCGACAAAGCCATCACAGACTGCACGAAAGTGGCTCTGCGGTATTTTAACCCATTCCACTTTGGTATTTTTTAGTGAGAACCTTACTCTCCAAAATGCCACAGGCGCAAAAGTCCAACAGATTTAGAGCAGGAGATTTTGGTGGCCAATGTGCGGTAGAAATGAAGCGAGGAACCTCCTTTTTAAGCCATTCTTGGTTGACGCGTGCTGAGCGCGGTGGTGCTGAGATCTGTTGGAATGTCTTTTGTCTGCAGCCGAAATGTTTTTCTGCCCAGGGCTTCGACACTGTCTTTAAGACATTTTCCCGATAATATTCGGCACGGTGGCACTTGAGTTCTGGTGGCCAATCGCAGTTGTAAATTTACAGCTGACTTCTTTGGCAAGTAAACCCGATCATTTTGTTTGTTCGCAAACTGCTCAATTTCGAATGGCTTCTCATCTGAGAAAACCAAATTCGGTAACTGGCCACTTTCGTGCAAGCGAAGTAACTCCTTGGCTCTTTCCAGTCTCACTTGTTTTTGTCCATCGGTGGGCTCTTGCGCTTTTTGAAACTTTAATGACTTTTTAGTCCAAGCTCATTTATCAATATGTGTGGCATCCGTTCTTGCGATTTGTTCAGCTCACGAGCGATTTTTCTACCACTGCGGCGTGGTTTTCGATCAAATCTAGCCTTCACTTTTCGGATCATTTCTGGTGTTGTTAACGTTTTTTTTAGTCCACTTTTTGGACGCAATGCAACACTGCCAGTATCACGGTAACGTGCAATGCTGCGAAAAACAAAATATTTATTCACATTTAAATACTGGAGGGCTTTAACGATAGGCTCCAGCCAAATATAAAGCAATCACATTATCACGCTTGAATTCCATCACGAATAACTTTTTTTTCTGAATGCAATAGATCAAAATGCTTTTGCAAGCTTGTAAATAATAGAATGAACTGTGACTGGATTAAATTTTGTCAGCTGTCAGACGATCGGCTTACAAATGATAACAACCTGAAGTTGGTTGCAATATATATCAGTCACCCTGTATACAAAATCTATCTATATTGTTTTGAATTTATGATGAATTAAAAATTTGCAAATTTATGTGATCTTTTTTTAATTTTTGCAAATTAATATCGATGCTTTGGTGAATTTCATTCAGTAAATTTGCTATGCCATGACATAGGCGAGCAATTTTGCCAAACCATTAAAACCATGAAGAAAATAAAAAAGAAAATTGAAAAGCACATAAATAGATGTGATAATATAGGAAAGCATTTAAAACATGTTCCAGTTGACGTCATGCAACGCAAAAAAAATCCTATAATCTATTGGCCAAAAACAATGAGTGAAATTATAAAATGATAGATGACGACATGTGTCTACGGAAATATATTTTTCATCAAAAACAAATGGAAACAAATTTATTGTTTAAATGACTGACAACAGCACTGGACAATACAAAACAAAAAAATTAAATTGAAATGACACTCTATAACGCTATATTGATGGATTTTTAAGTGTTACAACCCAGCAAAAATGTGTTTTTTTTTTTTGTAACTAAAACCCACAAAATGGAGACTAAATGGTTTTAAAACCACTTTGTGTTCAACACAGATCCAAAACTTTTGTTTGGAAATATGATCTATTATCAGAAGCGTCTTTTGGGGGCATTTTCCAATGGTCCCCCAAACTAGAGCTGGTGATAATCAAGGGATTCAATCTCTAGACTAAAGAATGAATGCATAAGTAACAGCTGACCAATTTTGGACAATTTCTTTCTTCTCATAGTCCCTATCTGTATTGCTTCCCTTGAGAATTAACTTATGGCAGATGATCCCCTAAAGAAAAAATTTCCTGATCAGTAGATTCAAGTTTAAGCTTAAAAAGGGAATGCATATGCAAGTCGTCGAATTGTGCCTTGGCTTGGTGACATACCAGAGTTAGTATGAAATGGTAGCTTTTATACCAAAACTCACTTGAGCACGCAGAGCAGGCCGTTGTAAGCCACGTTGTAAGGCCACGGGTAAGCGCTATCTCTGTACTGACCCAATTCCACCGAAATCATCGCAAAAGTTGGTCAACTGCTCATTAAAAGCATCACTCTCTTAAGCTGCAAACCAGTCTATGATAAGTTCGTTAAGTTGATACGGCCTGGAGAGCTAAATAACCTAATTCTGGACCTTGCGAGAGTGTGAAACAGTTTGCTTCACTTCAGTAGGCCCACAAAGTTGGTAGTAGTCATACTACTATATAATTCGTCTTTAATAGAGCAGTGCTACTGTGCTACTGATAACTTCTTTTTTCATACAATCGATTTATTTATTGTCTAGCGAAGCAAGTTATTGTAGACGACCCTCAAACTTCAATTCACAAATTATTATTGGAATCAGACAGATTTCTGTTAGGATTTAATAGGAATTTTTGACGGACGGAGGTGTACCAAGTCAAGCAATTATAAAATTATTTATGAAACTTTTCTTAATGTTGAATTTTGTCGTTCTAACACCTTCGAAAACTAATCTCACTCTAAAACATCAAATAAATCGATCTATTCTTATGGTTGGTGGCCCGTTATCATTTAATAGATATGAAAATTATATTTCGATAAGGAGTGCAATACTCTGTTCAAATATGCACTTTTATTGAGTCAATATTCAGTTAAATGAGTACAATATTTTAAGTGTTCACGCATAATAATATAAGCAATTCAGCTTACTCAATATTCGTTTGCCAGCGGGTAAAAAGCAGCATTGTTTTTATTTTGTCGGTGTTGAGAGTTGGATTTTAAGTTTTACTCAATATTGTAGCAATTGGCATATTTATTACGCGATTATTAATTGAAATTTTATATGAAAGCTCAATAATAGCGTTTATTGCGATTTACGCAATAAAGGTTAATATCTGAACTACGTACTACTCTATGCACTGAGCATATCCAAATAATCTTAAAGCGATTATCAATTATCCAATCTGGTCAGCCATCTCCAAAAATACGGCGACTTTCTTTCAGTAGATTGCCGTAAAACTTTTCTTGGAGATCCGTCGTTTGGAGGCGACTTTAAACCATAGTCCCGCTACTCTTATATGAAATTAACACACAGTAAATATTTAAGTGGTGTGACAACCTAGGTCATAATACGGACTAAAAGGGTAGTAATGACCTCTTGTCTATGAATCAATTGTGCCATAATTTTTTCAGATATCGAAAGCTGTTTTCCAGTGTCTTGGTTTTTTAAAACCATGGAAAAAATCTGCATCCATCTGTGTAAATGAAATACATTCATCAAGCTAGTATAACCCATTGACCCATTGATTGATGAGAGTATATCTTTTTTACAACTATTTTACAATTGGCCAGTAGATAAGCTAGTAGATCGTATTAATAAAGAGAAAATGTCATTTAGTTATTTATTGCGCAATTATTAATTGAAATTTTATATGAAATATTGAGCTCAATAATGGCGTTTCTTGCAATTTACGCAATAAAGGTGTGTATCTGAACACCGTATAAGTAACGAAACATCAAAGTTTTCGTTGAATTTTTTATATTTTATTTCATTTTAAATAATTATTGGACGTCATTGGTACACTTATTGTTATTCGCACATGTTATTTTTATTTCCTATCCACCCTGTCCAAACAATACAATTATCAAGAGCTTTTAAACAAAAGCCTATTTTTCTTCCAGTGCTCTAAGTCGGAAACTTATTCATTCTTCTTCTCTTTTCTTTCTCTTAAATTTTGGGCATTCCAATTTAAAGACAAGTTAACTTATGGATTGCAGAACATATTTCCAATTTCTCCATACAACTTCTAGCTATTAGAAGTAAACCTTCTCTACTTCAATTTAAAAAGAAACAAAAAATGCTTAGTTTGAAACACAAATTTTGCTGGGTTGTTAAATTTCACTGACAATCACTGACAATAATTAAGTAACAAATAGACAGTACCTCCATTGTTTGCAGGTAAATGCCCCATCGTATTTCATGTTTTGTAGGTTTTAGAAATTTTGGCATTAAATTCTATTATTTGTAAATGATGTGATCATTAATTAAATTAAAAAAAAAAAATTGAAAAGAAATTTTCTCATGAACGAAATTTAATCTCTCTAACGAATACTCACCTCTATGGTACGTTCAAAGTATTCAAATGCCAACGATGTTGTTTTGGCTGCCGCCAAACTGTCAACACTTTGATTATTGATCTCTTGCAACTGTTTGCAGACACTGTCAAGACTACGATTAATATCGTAGATATCGTTCTTGAATTGTTCCAATTTTTCCAAACGTTCCAACGAAGACATACGCTCACTATTCGACGATTCAAAATACAGGCGCAAGTTCTCCAATAACTTTAATATGCGATCAGTATCAACCTCTTTAGCACCGGCTGGTTCTAAGGCACGTACACGATCTATAAGTAGTTCGGATTGTGTTATTAGTGATCTGAATTTTTCCATGACCATGTCGCGGAATTTCTCATGTTCCGCAATACAGCGTTCAATTGCATCATTGCTATTCTGTTGGTATTGCTGTTGTTGTTTCAAAAAGTACGAATCAATTTCGAGTCGCATTTTCGTTACATTCTCTAGGAATTGTAAAGTACTTTCGCAGAGTGTCTTGTAATCGTAACGTATGCCATCTAATTTGGCTTTTAAGGTTCTTAAGTTGCTAATGACTTGTTCGATCTTTTGCATGGACTCGGGATCTTTCGTTTGAATAGCAAGCGTGGTATGGACACGTTCCTGTATTTCACTTTGGGCCTGATCGATATCCTTTAGCACCATCTTCAATTTTTCCTGGGTCAGTGTATGCAACTGTTTGGCATCAACAGATGGTGAAGTGAATATGGGATACAGCTGTGTATCCACACGTGTGGTTTTCGTAGCGGTCTGTAAATATTTTAAAAGAAATTATTTCATGATTTTATTTAGAAAATTTTCTATCGATTTAATTCGAATTTTTTAATTATAACAAAATTATTTTAAAAGGGAAATAAAATTATTGTATCAGCGATCAACGATCTTATGAACTCTTAACATAATTGCGCGGGATTAGTATAGAGTGGGCCACCTATCGATTTAAATTTGAACAATCGGTTATTTCGAATCTGGCAATACTGATGTCATTCTATTCTGTCACAAACTTCAGTACGTTGTCTGCACTGAATGTAATGAATCGATTTACGCTTGAGCAACGGTAAGATTCATTGGAAATTTATTCCCAAAAATTAACACAATTGATCAGAAATTCCACAACAATGTAGTACAATATTTGGTCGCAGAGAAGGACCAACAGGAAATTTATTGCTAAAGTTCGTGAAACAAGACTCGTGATCAAACAGAGCGCAGTGGCTGAAAGTGTGCGCAAAAATTCATCAACTTGTCATCGTTCTCAAGAACTGAACAGTTTACGTCGAATTTTGCTAAAAGATCTACGTAGTATGATGTCTTTTCAAAGTTCAAACAGCTGAAGCCGCATGGCCATCCGCATTATTTTCGCTTCGCTAAATGGGTCAAAGAGAAACTACATGTCGCTTTAACAAAAAAAAGTCGTCTTTACGGATGAACCTCCTTTTCATCTTGGTGGGTACGTTAATAGGCAAAATTGCCATATTTGTTGCTCAGAAAACCCACACGTGATCTTGCAGAAGCCAATGCACCCAACACGAGTTCCTGTTGAGTGCGGCTTGTAAAGCAGAGGCATCATTGGGCAATATTTTTTTGAACATGAGGATTGCGCAACCATTGCGGTCAATGCAGACGCCTATCGCAACCAGTACCTGTACCTGCTCTTCATGGCGCTGATGTGAACGATGTTTGGTTTCAATAGGACGGTGCAACTTTCCACATATCTCATGCCACAATCGATTTATTGAGTCAAACGATTGATGCCCTTTTAATTAAATTTAAATCGTGACATCAATTGGCCGCCAAGAAGCTGTGATTTGGCACCGTTGAATTATTTTCTGTGATTCGCCGCCAAAGATAAGTGTTAAGCCGACAAACCAGAGGAGTATTAAGCATTTGAAGGCCAACATTCGTGATACGATTGCCGACATACGATTATGAATGTGTACGATAATTGGTTCGATCGAATGAGATACTCTGAGGTCAATAGTGGCAGCTATTTTCAGACGGAACGCTTGTACTTCACAACAAAAACTTTAGGAAAATTTATTTTATTGCAATTTTAAATTTCAACGGCCCACACTTTATAACCGATCAAAGTGCTCAATGGTTTTTGAGGCGTTTTTTATTTCAATCCAATTAGCTGTGGTAACCATTTCATATTTTTTTAACTTAACACTTGTATTTTTCGGTTTTCCTTAAGGAATTTAGGACTCTTACGCAGCATCTTTCCATATTACCATCCTTCTTTTAGCATTGTTTCTGTTTCTTTGTCCGCATTAGCAATTCCTAGGATGCCATAATTACCATCTGGCGTTGTCTACAAATAATGTCGCCTTTGATAATGTCTTTGGATGTATTGTTAAGTAGTTTTCAGTCATTGCACTCTATGCTTCTTCAAGAAGTAGTTCTGCCTGACTTTTCTGGAATTGATTGATTATTGACTGAAGGCACTTAGGTTTGAGAACATGAACTTTTCATTGGGACAAATTCAATACCCATTGGTCAAAATAACGTATTGTAAGTATTTGAAGATACTTAGGGCCATTATTACAACTTGCTACTAACTAATCGGGGGATTTTAACGGCCAGATAAATTGTTTTTCATTATTATAATTATACAATATGGTAGAAGTGAGCGTTAAACTAAAGGGAGGATCATCCTACCGGTAACTTTTAAAGTTAAGTTAATGTTTGAACTTGCCATATTATATGTATTTTATTTTCAGTATGGCAACTTTAAATATAAACAAAATGAGCATGTACAGCAAAAAAAGAACGGAGCACGTCGTTGCCACTGCGATTAAAAAATTTTATTTTCCCTTTTTTTTCCAAGTTTTTTTTTGAGATGTGAAAAAGTTTTCATTAAATTTGTTTTCTAACAAAACAAGTTTTTTCGACAAAATTAAATTTAAATTTTTTTTCAATTAATTCAATAATAATAACACGAAATATTTACATTTTGAAATCAAATATTGTGTATTTTATTAGTTCCGGGCATAGGGTCCCGGAGTTTCCTTTAAAAATGTTGGGACTTTTGTCGAAAACAAGTTTTTGTTTGTAAAAAAATGTTTTTTTTTCAGAAATAAAGTTTTTTAAAATAAAAAAACGGCAACGCTGAATGTTATTGACATTGCTACGGCACTGCCATATTTTTGATAAAGTTAACTTTATTTTATCATTAGGTTGTAATAACGAAAAGAAAAAAGAAGAGTTTAAAGTTCAGTTTAGCTAAAGGTACCTTTAATTAAACCGAAGTTTAACGGCATGTGGTAATAATGGCCCCAAGACAATTATTAATGTTCGAAAATCAAGATGAACACTTTTGAGTCTCGCTAAATGTTCAGTTTCTTTGCAAAACGTTTCAATGTAAATAAATCACTTTCTTAAGAACTTTTTAATACAGTTTTCTACTGTTTGTATAAAACTAAGTTTTTTAGTAATTGTTCTTCACTGGTAAAGCTATTTTCACATGTCATCTCTATTAAATTCATTCGGGAAATAGAAGAAATTTAATTTTTCGTTTACATTCCGTATCCAACTATGTTTTTATTTCTGAAGCCTTTGTATTCTATAATACAATTCCGATATTCTTTGTTTGTTTGTTTAACTTTGTGCTTTAATTTAAAAATGTTTCATTTAAAATTCATCTGTTAATTTCATACATTTTACAAGATATACAGGACATAGATCACTTCTTTTGAATATTTACCAGAATGTTTTCTTTTTAAATTAAACGTCAAACTATTTTGACGATTTATTTCAATAAAGTTTTCACTGTCACTTTTGTACGACAAATTAAATTAAAAAAAATTACACAAATTTCTATGGAATTTTCACAACATAATAACGTAGTATTGTTTAAAACCAATTAATCAATCGATAAATCGATAACTATTACTATTAAAGTTGATTATTTTTCTTACTTACCTCTTCGTTATCACTCATGATCTTTTCCAATATTGTTTCGACTTCACGTTTTTCCGCAATATGTGTCGTCCAACTTTCCAAACTCGTTGTTACATCGATCTGTTGCCTACTGAAACCATTTAAGATGTCTTCGACAGCATTTGCTGAGGGTTTCGTATCGAGATATGGATCCAAAATCTACAGAAATTCCGTTGAAAAGATTTTTGTTTTTAATTTTTTTTTGTTTTTGTTTTCGTTTCAATATTTTTTTTTTTTTTCCAACAAAACAAAAAATTCGATTTCGATGTTTATGCGATGCGAGAACGCAGACAAATAAAACGGCGACCAGAAATAGACATGGAAAGAAATAGGGAGAAGCAAAAAAAATTTTAGATAGAAAATTGAAAAAAGAGATTAATTTAGTTGTTGTATTATGTTATGTTATTGTATCTATGTATTATATTATGTTTGTTGTTATTTGGTGTTTAGTTTTTCCAACAAGAGCATCAACCATTCAGCATTCAACATGCAAATACTCAGAAAAATTCAGAAATACATCATGAGAATACCCTATAAACGGTATCTGGAGTAATAATTTCTATTTGTCCAGATTATGGTTGCTGGCTAATAATGTGACATACAAAATCGAAAGACCATTAAACGCTTTTCTTTTAAAGTTCAACACTCAGGGGATGGCCCCTACTGTGCAATGTGTTGCAATTAGGAAAATATATCATAGGAAGAAGGAAAGAGGGAGTAGTGTTTGTGGACACGTTTTCAATCCCTTTATACCACATTGTTAGTCGCCGTAGTCTAGTAGGTAGTGTGTTGGTTTATTAGACGTGTGGCCACGTCTCAAACCACAGGTCAGACATCTCAAGCGAAACGAAATATGAAAAATACCTCATCGGCGACTTTCTCTCACCAGATTTCTGGCGAAAAACTCTGAGAGTAAATAAAATTACCATCAAAAGCTTCACAAAAATCTGTCGTTCGGAGTCGACTTTAAACTGTAGGTCCCGCCAGTTATTGAACATAGTATTACGTAGGAATATATAATTCTCGGATATAAATCCCCATATTTCGCTTAAGCAAAATCCGTTGTACTGAAATGTGAAACGCAACGCACATTCCGATGATGCTTCAATGAGTGAATAGAGTTTGGTACCCTATCATCATTAATATGTATCTTAGTCCTCTCCTGTACAGGGTCGAGAAGCCTAAAATAGACTACGAGAGAAAGTTGTGTTCCATTCTCGCTCGGATATTAGTTATGTGGGGCAAACAGTAAGGGACCAGATGAAGTGAAGAATTTCTTGCACCGTCTTGAGAAACCAAGGCACTTCAGATATTTGGAGCATAACGAAATATGAAAAATTGTTGCAATCTTTTGGTAAAAACTCTAAGTAGTGTGAAATGCTATGCAATGAGCAATTGATGGCCATTATTACAACTTGTCGTTAACTAAAGGGAGGATTTAAACGGGCAGATAACTTTTTTTCATAGTTATAAGTGGAGAATATGACAGAAGTGAGCGTGAAGCTAAAGGGAGGATCACTTTACCGGTAATTTTTAAAGTTAAGCTTATGTTTGAACTCCATATATAAAAAAAAATGATCAAACGCAACAAGAAACAGAGCCCGTCGTTGCCACTGCGTTAAAAAAAAAAACTTGTTTAAATGAACAGTGCAATCGACATTGCTCCGGCACAGTCATATTTTTGGAAAAAGTTAACTTTATTTTATCTTTAAGTTGCAATAACAAAAATAATTTCAAAGTGACATTAAAATTCGCTTTAGCTAAAGATGACTTTAAAGTTCTCTTTAGCTAAAGGTGACTTTAAAGTTCACTTTAGCTAAACGTGGCTTTAAAGTTCACTTTAGCTAAAGGGGACTATAAAATTCACTTTTGGCTAAAGTTGACTTTAAAGTTCACTTTTGGCTAAAGGTGACTTTTAAGTTCACTTTTGGCTAAAGGAGACTTTTAAGTTCACTTTTAGCTAAAGGTGACTTTTAAGTTCACTTTTGGCTAAAGGTGACTTTTTTAAGTTCACTTTTGGCTAAAGGTGAATTTAAAGTTCACTTTAGCTAAAGGTGACTTTAAAGTTCACTTGTTCACTTGTGAACTTTAAAGTCACCTTTAGCTAAACGTGGCTTTAAAGTTCACTTTAGCTAAAGGGGACTTTAAACTTCACTTTTGGCTAAAGGTGACTTTAAAGTTCACTTTTGGCTAAACGTGGCTTTAAGGTTCACTTTAGCTAAAGGTGACTTTAAACTTCACTTTATGCTAAAGGTGACTTTAAAGTTCACTTTTGGCTAAAGGTGACTTTTAAGTTCACTTTTGGCTAAAGGTAACTTGAAGATTCACTTTTGGCTAAAGGTGAATTTAAAGTTCACTCTAACTAAACCCAATTTTAACGGCAAGTTGTAATAATAGCCCTAAGTATGTTAGTAAGTATCAGGTAATAAAATCAAATTCAAATAAGTTTTGATGACCGAAGAGCTGTAGTGATTACAATCAATTTAAAATTTTATTAAAATTTTTTCTTATCGTAGAGTACATTTTAATCGCCTCTAACTGATAGTATTTAAACTCTATCCTTGCGCATATGTTCTGTTTATATGGGAGAGTGAATATTACTTTTTAACACATATATTCTGTGGTTCTTTTATTTTATTTTTTTTTTTAAGTTTTTCTTTCTATTTTTTTCCACCAGTGAAGTTTAAAAATATTTTTTGATGGTATGAAGCCAAAAAACATGGCCAATATGGATGGTGGATGTTTTATGTTGTTCAACACAAGAAAATAAAAGCCTTTAAGAAAACAAACAAAAAAAATTAAATTAAAAAATAAAATAAAAAAGAAATAGGAAAGAAAAAGTAAAGTAAAGAGTTGTATTCCAATTTTTATTTTTTCTTCAAGACAATATTTCTCATCTATTTTCAGCATTTGTTAGAATTAATAGGAGAAGGAGCAACACACAGAATAATTTAAACGAAATGGAAAGATTTTGTAGAAAATTTCTTAACTTTTCAACTTTAGAGAGAGAAAAAGAACTGATTTTAGGGATTTTTGTTTGTGTTTTAGTTTGGAACATAAATATTTTGTCTGCAAATCAGTGTTTACTTTTTATTTTTATTTTATTTTTTGTTTGTTTTCTTTTTTATTTTAAATATAAATTTAACATATGCTTCTATTAATCAAGATTATTTGAAAAATAAATGTTTTTGCAACAGTTCCATGGATAATAAATCAAAAATTAATTATAAAAATTAGATATAATCGATAAAATATTGTAGAAAAGATGATTCAAGTTGTGTTCTCTGGACTAAGTTGTGAGTTTTATTAAATAGAATTCAAAAATATTTTTTTTTTTATATTTCTTGAATCCTTCAAACTGGCTTTATTTGACAAAAGGTGTTTTTTCTTTGGCCTTTGCGTACAAATTTATTGGTTTCACAAACATTTCTGAATCTGAGAAATATAAAAGGAAGGAAGGGCCTTTAAAACTATATAAGTATTATTTGACTTAGTATTCAAAGGGGTTTGATGAGCAAAACCTCACAACTGTTAATTTTGTTCATATTTCTTGCAGTTTGTTCGTTCATAGTAGCAAATTTTAATTAAAAAATATGAAATAAATGATGACATTCTGAAAGTGCATTATCTTGTGAAGGTATTGACACTTTGTTTGATCAAATCGGACAAAAATTACCATAGTTATTATTTAAAGAGTCCAACAGTCGAGTTACATTTTTCATATACAGTCAAACTCGTTTATAACGAACTTGGTTATAACGAATTCTTGGTTATTACGTACATATTTTCAAGTCCCAACGTTTTAATAATTTTCATACAAAAAACTTCGTTTATTACGAACTCGTTTATAACGAATTCTCGATTAAAAGGAACTACTTTAAATGGTCCGAGTAATAAAATTTCATACATTTTATCTTTTTTTATAACGACCCCTCAGAAATAACTTTGAAGTGTGGTTAATAGTCTTTACTATTATTTAATATGGCAACATTAAATTATAATTCAACATCTTTAATCAGCTGGTAGATAAAAAGAATTAAAACATATTTTTGGTTTCCAATTAAAAATATACTTTTTGTTTTTAATATACGAAAAAAAATTCTTTGTATTTTATATTTTTTTCTATAACTTCACCCCGTTTATTGCGAACGTCGCTTATAACAAACTATTTTTTCTGGTCCCACGGGGTTCGTTATAACCGAGTTTGACTGTATATATATTTTCAAATGAACTTTTAGTTCAAAAATTTTTAGAATTTTTAATGGATTTTGTCTGTTTATCGGAAAATATGTCAATTTCACGTTTGAGCGACCACCAGAAGTTGGCCAATGTTTGCGCAATGAGAAATAATAATATTTGGAGAAAATACAAGTATTAGCCGACTTCTTCTAGTCGTGCAAACTTGAAACTGACACACTTTGCAATAAACAATCAAGATCTATCAAAAGTTTTGAAAATTTTTGAACTGAAAGTTCATTTGATAAGGTGACATGTATAAAAAATATTCCACGGCTGTTATACGATTTAAATAATAACTATTTTAGTTTTTATCCAATTTGATCAAACGAAGTGTCAATCCCTTCACAATATAATGTACTTTAAGAACGAAATCACTTATTTTATATTTTTTAATTAAATTTTGCAATTAAGAATAGTTGGATTTTAAAAAAAGAGAAAAACATTGTATATTCCAAGTTTACCCGATCAAACTCCTAAGATATAAATTTGAACCATATGTTTACGTATACCAATTTAAAGTCTTATCTGTCCTCTTGCCACAAAACTTTGGATTTTGAAATTAGGTTAAAAAAATATTTGAGTAATCAATAATAAACGATCAAAAATATCATAAATACATTATTGATCATTACAACCCTTCAGTCTGGATTATTGTCCTAGTTTCTCACACCACGTGTGTGTTAATTTTATACATAAGCGGCGGGACCTACAGTTTAAAGACGATTCCGGACAACAGTTTTTTGTTCTGAGAAACTTTTCATGGCAGGTTTTTTTTCGCTTAAAGTTTTTGGCAAAAATCGCCTGAGAGGAAAACGCCGAAGAAATACTTTGTGTACTTTGTTTTGATTTCTGGCCTGGGGCTCGAACCCTGGCTTTACGTCTAATAAGCCAACACACTTCCTACTAGACTACGGCGACTTCAAAATATCGTTTTTGTCAAATAAAATAAATTTGGAGGGTTTGAGAAATATAAAAAAAAATATTTTTCAGTTCTATTCAACAAAATTGACAATCTATTCTACTGTCGCACCGTGTAATTTTTAGGAATTTGGTACAGTAGCAGGTTGACATCGCATATGAATGAATATTTAAAAAAGTGGCAAAAGTATTTCCAATAGAATTCTGTGGTTTTATAACAATCTTGAGCTTAAATTATTGAAAAAATGTATGAAGGCCGATCAAGGAAAAATAATTAAATCAAGATTACTTATTTGAAAAAAAAAAAAAAAATATTTCTCTAGCATTTGTGCTTTCGTTATGATCACAAACTAAGATGAATTCTTTTTTCTCCTTTCAGGCGGACATCACTCTTGATGACTTTTATGCTGTTAAAAGTGATCCAAGTGGTTCGAACTACTTGAAACGTTGACAATATAATTTGGTAAGTCTTATTTTATTCTTTTGATTTTTAAACCAACATCCAGTACATATATTATATGTATATAGTATATTGTATTGAAATACAGAAATATAGTCTATATAGGGGAAAGGAAAGAAGTTGTATGATACAAATTTATTTTCTGACCTTTATACTCGTTAGCTACTATTGCTTTTGTGTAATAATTTTCTTTTTTTCAACGTGAGTTATCATGTAATCACTAACATCCAGAACCTGTGATGGGAATCTTGACCCTTGAAGCTTTAGCTTTATCGGGGCACCCAAAGAAGCTGACTCAAACACAAATGAATGCATTATTGGTCATTATATGCATTAATTTAGAATTATGGCTTAGCTTCTCACTTCAACTATGTTGTGTGGCTTGAAACAAAATTTACTTACATAAACGTTATCATATACGGCTCAAATCCATTTTATCAGAAAGTTTCCAAGATCCGTTTAAAATATGATTTCGTTGATTGCAAACAAAATACAAATAAATTTATGTTTAGTTTCAATTAAATTCTTAATTGTCCGCACTATTTTTCTGTGCCACTGTTTATAACTTAACGTATACAACAAGCTATAAATTAGGCTTATTGACCTAGGTTCTCACACTACTTATGTAGTGTGTGTTAGTTTTATACATAAATGGCGGGTCCTACAGTTTAAAGTCGTCTCCGAATTTTTCATGGCAGGTTTATTTACTCTCAGAGCCCTTTCCAGAAATCTGCTGAGAGGAAATGAAATCGCCAAAAAAATGCTTTTCGTATTTTGCTTTGATGTTTGCCCTATGGCGTGAACCTTGGCTTTACGTCTAATAATATACAAAAATAACTGCTTCGAACCACCACTATTCTCTTCACATGCAACGCGTCTTCACGCAAGACTGTCTAGCCTGTGGCGTGAACCCTGGCTTTACGTCTTGTTTACTATTATTCTTTGCTTACGTTCGTTGTGCAAACAACAACACTTGTTCGTTAAATCTGTATAGCGGAGATCTTCAAACCACCACTATTTCTTCACATGTAACGCGACTTCACGCAAGACTGACTGAATTCTTACTACTAGTTGCCTGCTTTGTTTGCCTTTTTATATGCCCACATAAACAGTCTCATAAATGTTTTTAAAGTAGAATGTTCATGTTTTAGCCTTCTCAACAGTTCTCGAAGTTTCAATGTTGTTTGTGTATTTTATTTACATTCTTCCAGATAGATCCACTTTTATGAACAAATAATTTAAGTTCTGTTATATATGCTAAGCAAACTTGACGACATTCAATAAGCAAATTCGTCAGATAACCCATAACCATTAGCTAAGTAGCCGATGTCGTCTCTTCTGGAAGTGTTGAAAACAAGATTTTTCGCCTTTTATTTGCTGCGTGCATAAGGTGTAGCGTGTCGGAAGTTAATCTATAAAGTCAGAACGTCAAGAAAGGGTATCGCCCTACAATCATAATTATACATCAATTTCATTTGACACCCGGTAGCTTTTTCTTGTTTTAAACAGACGTGCTTCCTGAGTATTGGTCAGAAATATTTTTGTGAGTGTAAAATCCTTTGAGGCAAGTGCAACAAATTTCTAGTTGCTAGCTGACTGCGGAATTGTGGTTCAGTTGCTGTTTTTAATAGAAACATTATTGGCTTACTCGAGTATATCTAATTAAGCGTTAAAAACATTTCATTTTTACAACTTAAAAACCATTTTCTCCTCTTTACAATAAATTTTATGTTCGTTTCTTACAACGCTTTCGACTCTTGTGGAGCCCGTTGTGAAGGTACTTTTGTTCGTTTGTAATTTTTTACAATTTCCGGGTTAAATTTTTTTATGATAGAAAAAAAAAAAGAAAATGAAATTCAATGTCCGCAACCATCTGTTCTCAAGTATATTTTCTTAGAAAATAAAATTCTAAGAAAAAAATTTACTTTCACAAGAAAATAAAAAAGGACGAACGTTCGCATTATTAATGAAATTTTGTTTGTGGCTAAAAGGCCGAGCCAGTAATGCTTATCAAACATTTGTTTCAGCCACAAGTGTGGCATTTATTATCACAAAAGAAAAAATTGTTTTTAATTTTTGATTATCGTTTTTCATTTTCTATCGTAATTTATTAAAAATTTTGTGTTTTATTATTATTTATTGAGAATTTATTTCTAAATAAATTCTTCAAACTTATTGTGTCCGCGTTTTCGAGACATGTTCTAGTGGATGGTTTCGTTGATAAATTTGGACCATATGTTGTATTTTAACTTGATTATTGAATTTTTTTTGTTTGTTATTTTTGTTTCTTGACTTCTAAGGCGTGGGTAAACTGCCAAGAAGTGTAAAAAAAATTTCTCACGCAGTAGGTCCACATATTGTGTTTGTCACTGTGCCAAATTAATAATGAATTGTTTTATTTAAATGAAATTTATTTCTGAATTTCTGAAGTAAGAAAAAGTATTTTAATCACACAAATATTAAAATGTATGTTTTTTTATTTATTTTTTAAAACTATTGAGATGATATTCTCCCTTTCCCAACTCCTCTTCTTTTCCTTCACTATTCTCTCCCTTGCTATTCTAGGGTGTATTTAACAGGGGTCATTCCGACCTCTGGGGATCATTTTGATCTTAAACCTAACCGAAGAAGTTAAAGAGTTGTTTCACTTTTAAATACTTATACTATGTTCAGATATACACTTTTATTAAGTCAGTATTCGTCTAATTGAATACAATATTTTAGACGTTCAGGCATAATAATATACGCAATTCAGCTTACTCAATATTCATTATATTATCATTGAGGATTATTGACTTAGTTTCTCAGACCACTTTGTTGTGTGTGTTAATTTTATACATCAATGGCAGGACCTACAATTTAAAGTCGATTTCGAACGACAGATTGTTTTTGAGAAACTTTTCATAGCAATTTTATTTACTCTCAGAGTTTTTGCCAGAAATGCTGAGAGGAAATCGGTGAAGAAATACTTTTTGTATTTTGTTTTGATGTCTGGCCTGGAACTCAAACTATGGCTTTACGTCTAATAAGCCAACACACTACCTACTGGACTATGGCGACTTCATGTTTATATTCTAGTCGCAAAAATTAGTGTCGTTTGTCAGTTTATTACTGTTTGTTTGCCGTTATTGACATTCAAGTTGTCAAGTATCAACAGAAGTGTTCGCTTAATTGTAATATGCTCACTAAACACACTTAACCAGTGCTGCATTTTAAGTTTTACTCAGTATTATAACAGTTAGCGTATTTATTGCGCAATAATTATTTGACACTTTATATGAAATATTGAGCTCAATAATGGCGTTTATTGCGATGTATGCAATAAACGTGCATATCTAAACACCGTATTAGATAAATTATATTGGAAATGAATTCCTACAAATCCTTGTGTTTACTCCAGGAAATTGCGCTTGAACACCTTTTCGGAATTTGTTGCGCAATCCGGACGCAGATTAGGATATGAATGGGCCAAATTGCTACGAGGACTCTACTTCGAAGTAATACTGCAGTAGTTCCGAAGCCGGATAAGTAGTCCAAAGAAGGAGGAAGAGAAAGTGATGGCTACCCTTATTGTGCGGTTAGGTACATTTACTCCTCTCTAGCGTAAGAAAAACCAGCAAAATAGCGTTAGAAGTGTTTATTGTTATTAGATTTGAATCTATTACTAGGGCCCGTACATAGTTTTGTGCAGAATTACGGTACATTATTTCACGCATCGTTCAAAACAAAGAGTGAAGACATCTCAACCATATCTCTGCAAGTTTGATGTAACAAGTTACTACCTTCGTTCATATTATCATGGCTTAAAATTAAACACTTTTCTATGGAGACTTTTTTGTTTGTGATTTTCTTATCTTTCTACTCTTTATTGTTCGGTAAAAGACTGTCATGTTAAGTGAAGCCCTAACCTAACCTACTGCTACACAACATTAGGAATAGGGTCAGTAGGAATACTAGGAGGTGGGTCAAAACAAAGAATGAAAATTAAAATTCAAAATGAGACTCTTAAAGAAGAGCTGGGTACAGCCATTACAGTCATTGTAAGTGCCAAGTGCATAAATTGGCCAAAGAGCAGAACACTATTTATCTCTAGAATGAAGATAGCAAGTCTTACGTATACACGTCTTTGGAATGGTCTTCTCAATTAATTCAAAATTATTGGCAGTTGCGGATTACGAAAATAGGTAAAGAATAGGTATTAAAGTCCACATATTAAACCCGCTAATAGCTGTATAGTAAATTAATCTTAACGAAGAAAAAATGTTGTTAGACCTACTTTCAGTTGCGAATTTCGTATTTTCATCGAACAAATATCTGTCTGGAGTATTAAAATTAAGCACTAGAGGCTTGCGTTATGCAAAGTTTCTACGTTTATACGTAGATTGCTTAGCTAACAGTGTGAGTAATAAACATACGTAAATGGTCATTAAAATCCTTGAGTCCGGAGTACGATCTAACTTCTCACACAATTTTCACGTAGAATCTCGTAAAACGAACCCTAGTTTTGGTGTTTTCTCGATTTTGACATCTTCTGGGGTATGATTAAATGGCTTGAGCTTTATTGAGCGTCTAGGAAAACTAACCGTCCTGATGATTAGAATTTTCAAGTAGAATCTCGTAAAACGAATCCTAGTTTTGGTGTTTTCTCCGTTTCGACATCTTCTGGGATATGATTCAATGGCTTGAGCTTTATTCAGCGTTTAGGAGAACCAACCGTTCGGATGATAATAATTTTCACGTAGAATCTTGTAGAACAAACCCTTAGTTTTGGTATGTTCAAGGTTTCGACATCTTCTGGGATATGATTCAATGGTTTGAGCTTTATTGAGCGCCCGTTTTGATGATAATAATTTTCAATTAGAATCTCATAAAACGAGACCGTGTTTTGGTGTTAAGCAAATTAACAGGACCACAATTCTTCATGAGCATATCACCTGGCAATATGATGAAGCAGACTGGTTACTTGATGTTCAAAAAGTCCATACATTAGCGTTGACTTGAAACTCTAAGGGCGAGCTTTTTAATGCAAGTTTAAACTCGAGATTAAGTTAATCTCCAGTTAACCTTCGTTTTCAGTTTTTGAATTTACTTAATCTTAAGTTTAACCTTACGGTTAATCAGTTAATCTTAAGTTTAAACCACCAATGTTGCTGGTTTAAACTTAAGATTAACTATGAGAGGTAGTTGACAAATTTTATTAAAAAAAATAGTTTTTAAGTGAGAGAAAACCAAATAAGACACATTTTTAAGTGATTATGAATTATATAAAACACAAATTGGCAATAGACAGTCATAATTAATTTATTATTTTCCAAAAATTATATTTTTCTTCAAGGTCAATAGTATTCAGCTTTTATTTGTTTGTTTTTCTTCTATACAAAAGCAAATTGTTGTGAAACACTATGCAATTTTTGCATATAATTGTGGCAGCCCTACAAAGATCATTCAAAAACTGAAAATGAAGTTAACGAAAGATTAACTTTACCTGGAGATTAACTTAATCTCGAGTTTAAACTTGTATTCAAAAACTCGCCCTAATTGTAAATCCGCTTTTGTTTCACTTTCATTAATTAAGGTTTTCCTACTCTGCAAATGATTCGTTTCTATAGCCGGTCAAATGTTTTCTTAGCCCTGTAACAGAACTTTTGTTCATAAAGAATTGGTTTGATGTACTTACTATGACAGGAAACACCGTATCGATCGGTCTTATTAGAGTTTTCGAAAATAGGCTGCCCTTAGTGATACCTTTGCTCTCACAATCAGCCCTAGCCTAGTAAAAATTTCTGAGAATTCTTTAACACGTTAACTGCCATGGGAATATTCACAAAATTGGCCAAAAAAGTGACAATTTAATTTTTTTCACGTTAGTGAGTACGAGATAACTCGTTGCTGGGCACCCTTGAAGGGAACGCAATCTACGAGTTATCTCGTAGTTGGCAGTCAACGTGTTGAGCAACACTATTAAAATTATTTTGTAATTTTTAAATTTAAATTTAAAATGCATGCAGTTTAACTTTAACTTGCCAATATTTTCAAAAGCCAAGCAAATCATGAGGGCGTATTAGTAAATTGAAAAATTTTGGCCTAATTAACTACAGAGAATTCCAATGGTGTGTGTGTGTGTGTTTGTTCATAAAAATCTTTACATACTTTCCATTGCAAAAAGCGTGTGCCCATATTTTTGAGATCTAAAAAATCGGAGCGTATATTCTTCCAAGTTTCTTGTAAGAATTGCAGTTTTTGTTCGTTGGGTGTTTGCGACAACTGACGTTTCAAATTATCGACTTGACTAGTGAATTCGTTGGCCTTCTCGAAGAACTCAATTAAAACGGAGACACAGTCGACACGTTTCAACACCATATCCTTTAATTCAATCCAATGTTTGTGCAACGATTCGGCTTTTGAGTCAACATCATAACGCTGCTGGGCACTAAGAGATTCCAAATGTGTTTTAATGGATTCCAATAACAGATTAATGAGTTCACCTTTGATCTACAAAAGAATACAAAAAAATAAATATCATACTGGCAGAAATTATTTTAATTTTTACCTCTAAATCCTGCATGAGTTCATGATGTTGCAATAGGAACTGTTTACTTTGCTCTAGATTTCTGCCCATGTGTATATTTTGCTGTAGATATTGTTGCCCCGAAGACATTAACCACTCCAAAAGGTCATTGTATTGGGACAAAAATTCTTTAAGAGCCTGCTGTACTCTACGCTGATCTTCATTGCTATTGGCACATATGCCTTCTATGTATGCCTTACGATTTTCAATCTCGTCCAAAACTCTTTTAATGCCCTGAGTCTCCGGTTGTGTACGGCCCACCTCATCTAGTATACTGTAGCCCAATCGCAAGGGTTCTTCAGTAAAATTGTTAACATCCCGTTGCACTTTCGCGTACATGGCAAAACTTTCTGGCGAGTTGGGTGGCAGTTTGACATTGGACAATTCCACTTCTAGTTTCTCTAATACCTTAAGTGTATTATCGGCTTTCGAGAAGAACTCTCGAGATTGCTGGAGCCAGTGCTCACGCTGATCCACCATATCTAAATGTTCGGTACAGGCACTTAATACATTATAGGCACGGGCACATGCCTCATCGCCCGTAAAAGTGCCCGATGACTGAAGTTTTTCTTTAGCTCTGGTGATCTTTAAAGCTCGATCTCTTAGCAAGAGACCCTGCTGCTTAAACTCACGATAATTTTGCAGTGCCATATTGGCCGTGTGTTCACATTCACCCAAACTAAACATCGAGCTAACCTCATTGCGTTGTTGCACTAAAGCACCCTCCAAATCTACGAGTTCACGACCCAACATTGCCAAGGCCAAACACTGTTCGAGTTGTGTTTTTCTTGTTTGCCAGGCAATCTCTAAAGCATTGCGTCTGTCATGTAAAGCTTCTAACCATTGTTGCACCTGATGTACAGCCCTTGTAGCATCTCGCTTTATGTGATCCGGTCTGGTGTCTAGGCTGTCCATATTCTCTAACTCTTGCAGTTGGGCCAATAGTTCATTGCCATCTTTAAGCGCTGCCATTACTGCTGTCAACATGTCAATGCGCAATTGTTTGAACTTGGAAAGGAACTCTTGTATCGCCGACACTTCAATCGGCATTAAGGTGTCTACGCAGGCTATCTCCAGCTGGTCCATGCGCTGTTGGCACAATAACATTTTCTCATGGAATTCTGCGCACAGATGTAAAATATTTTGACGATCTTGCAGCAGGTGTAATATATCAGCCCATATTATATTTAAGGTATCTGCCATGGCATTGACTAGTCCCGAACTGATACGTTTACTGGCCAATAGTTTATCGGCTTTGTGTACGAATTCCTCCATGGGACCGGGTAAATTCTAAATTTTTAAAAGAAAATATTTTCATATTATTAAAGAGGAGGAACCAAAAAGTAATCGATTTAACCCAACTGTACCTGTATATTCCTAAGAGTCTCATCGTGATCTTTCTGTAGTCTTATGGATTCATCAAGGTTAGCACCTAATGTTGTTATCTTTGGTTCGAGTTCCACAACTTTAATGTATAATTTTTCGGTACTCTATAAAATTGATTTAAAAATTAATAATTATTTACAGAAACGTAATGGTAACGCTTCCTTTTCAAAAGTCTTGATTTACGCCAGGATATTCGTTTTCTTTGATATTAGAGTTCAGTTCATCACTACCTAGAACATAGCTTATCAATCTTATCTTATCAATTACAAATTATATTCTAATTCTATACGAGCTGAGTAACTTCGACCATACGCTCGGTATAGTGTCACAGACCAGAGCCTCTGGTGGGAATCGAAACCACGACCCTCACGATAATAGTCTAGCAGACTACCCACTACACTACCAGGGCGCGCTCAGACATTGTATTAAAATGTTGTTAAGTAGGGGTTTTGAGTCAGCGCCCTTAGTGTTAAGTGTTGATTATACCCGCATAATCTATTCAACTATAGCTGAGTGCTATTTCACACAAATTTTGGATTTTAAAAAGATTTTTCTCAAGTCCCAAAATTATTCTTGCTATCTCACTACTAGGTTTCGAAAGAAGACCCTCCGGTGGACTATCATTTGAATATACATAGTTGGTTAGGTGTACTATTTCCCATATTGACATGGCCACAAATCTTCTAGAGAATTTTCATACGTTTTTTACCAAAAGCGAAGAGTCCGAAATTTGTAATTTCCGACAATACTGGCGGAATGTGATGCAATGCTTTGTATGCTATTCGATCTAACCACATAATATCTGAATACTATAATTAAAATACCTGATATGTCCTCTTTCCGGAGAATGTCATTCAAGAAAGTTTTATGTGGAGATTTTTTATCATCTTAGATTATTCGTTGCATTACTAGATTACTGTAGCACTATTCAGACTGATATAATCCTTCAGTCAAGATTACAACCTAACTTCTCACATCACCTAGTATGTTGTGTGTGTTATTTTTAATCATGAGTGGCGGCACCTACAGTTTAAAGTCGACTCCGACTTTGCTAGAAATCTGCTGAGAAGAAGTCGCCTCAAAAATATTTTCATATTTTCGTTTTGATGTCTGAACTGGGGTTTGAACTTGGGCCTTACGTCTAATAAGCCAACACACTATCAACTAGACTACGGCGACTTCACAATTTCAATACATTATTTGAATACTATAACGTAAATACTTTTAACGTAACACTTTTCAGAGGTCGCCATCTAAAATGTGGAAACTTTCCGGAGGAATTTACCCGATTATGGTCGAAGTATTCAAATTAAAAAATGCTGAGAACTCGAAGGTGTGTATTTACAATACACGCTTACTAACATTAAACTCCTAGAGAATGTACACATTACATGTATGATAGTCCAATAATCCTGGGTGCTGGGGCCCATACGCAACAGCGATTATATCCTCATATAAATTCCTGTAACAACAGAACTATTGTACTTGTGAAACAATTTTCAACAGAAAATTTGAATTACTTTTCAGAGGAAAACAGATGATCGTATCCAAACTTTTCTCATTGATAGAAGAAATTTGGATAAGAAACTCGTTCTTTAAGAGATTATACAAAATCAGACCGACTATGGATATATGCAGAACAAACATTTTTATTAAAGCTTACAGTTTGCCTTGGGGAACTTATAGCAATTATAACAGGTTACAAGACGTAGAATTCGTACCAAAGATCAGCATTGAGTATTCAAAAAGATGAGTAGATTCGAGTCGTACTCATAATGGCTGATACTTATACGAATTCAAAATTCTTTTAATAGCATACCCATATTCAAAGTTTGAAGTACTTACTCATCGTACTCACACTTAACAATACTCATGATTGAGTTGATTTCGAGTCTTATTTACTCAACATTGACAAGGAGCGCAAAATAAGTATGATTCGGGTACGAACACTGCAATACTCTCTATGTGGTGGTGTGTTTGTTTTGCTTGTTGTCTTTGTCGTTTTCTTTCTTCTTTTTTTTTTTTTGTAAATTTTAATGAATGATTGGAATCACTCGAATCATTTATAAGTATTATAAATCAAACATATTTCGAATGTTAGAAGTTTGATGTGAACGTTGAACTCATACTTATTGCAATCTGTACTTATAAACAAATGTTGTAATGAGTACGTAGTGAATCAGAGTAGTTGTATATCAATACTAATAACTCACTCGTACTTAAAATTTCATGAATTCTTATGAGTAGCGAAAAAACGATTCATTGCTGATCTCAGGTTCGTACAAACCACCCATTGTATATTCACTATCCGGTTGTTAAGAATATGAGACGAAGTATTCTTGGGCACACAGCATTTATTGATGGAAGGACTCAAGTCAGATGTGATTTATTTACTTTAAAATTCATAGCTCATAGATTATATCAAGACAGTTAGAAACTTCCAACCAAGTGTTGTAGTTGCATGACGGAATTGGTACTATAACTGCTACATGTCCATGGACATATGTAGCATCCAAGTAAACTATTTTTCAAAACGGCTGTCTTATAATTAACACGTAGGGTGCCAAGTGCGAGTCCTCTCGTACTCATTCGTAAGTAATTTTTCTTTTAAAAAACATAATTTTTGCTTTTTGATGATATCTACGATTTAGAAATATTGTTTTTAGTAATTCAAAAGATGAAATATTCTTACTGAAAGACTTCTTACAAAGTATTTACAAAAGCAATTCGAAATAATCATGATTTAATTATCAGAGAATGTAAGAAGTCATTCAATTCCACGCCTCTGTTTCAGAGTTTACAGAAAAAAACTAAGAGAGAAAGAGAGAGAAAGACGGCTGTTTGAAATATTTTACAACTTCCTCTTCGTCTACGGTTTTCTGGTGTGCAATGATTCAAAAAACTAACGGTTTATCTACAACAAACCCCATATACGTACGTACGTTTTAACTGACCTTCATTGCAGCAACATCGCTTTAACAAGTACACACTTGCTGTTGGTGTTGCATCAAACAACAAGAAAATACTAGTAAGCAAACCAGACCATAAAATCGAATCGTTCATTCAGCAAAAATAACAACAAAACAATGAAATCCCATTGGAAAAAATGTTTGCTCTTGGAAGCTGAAATAAAAAAAAGCGCATAAAAGAAGGCCAAAACAACCTTTAACTGTGATCGTATGGCTACTGCCAATGTGTTGCTCTTTTAAGCCACAATCATTGCTACTGCAGCAGATTCACTATTAATGTTGTTATTGTCTCAGTTGTTGTTATTGTTGTTGTTAACACTAAAAATAATAATGATGATACTAACGATTATAATGATAATGATGTCGTTATTGTTGTTGTTGTTGTTGTGATATTGATTTAGAATAAAGCAATAAGAAAAGCTATCTAGCTACAGAAGAGCCTGTTGTCTAGCACGTCTTTACCAAAACAAACGTGGGTCAAGTTTAAAAACATTTATATTGTCGGCCGCACAGTTTGGCTTTACTTCCACCAGCCTAATCCAGCAACCTTGTATAGATGAGTTGTTTACTATACGAACATAGTTTGTTTATGGGGAAATATTGGTTAACAGAAAATGTCTTTTCGAGATATTTTTTTTTTAAAGAAAAAAATCAAAATATATTTACGGCGGAAATAAAATTTTAAACATTTTATGTAAAATCTTTATAAAGTCGCCGTTGTCCAGTAGGTAGTATGTTGGTTTATTAGACGTGAGGCCTAGGTTCAAATAACAGATCAGACATCTCCAACAAAACGAAAATAGCAGAAAATATGTCTGAGAGTAAATAAAAAATTGGCGGGAAAAATTTCTTAGAAGTTTATCGTTTGGAGTCGACTTTAACCAATAAATCCCGCCACTTATGAAAAAAATTACCACACAACGTAATTGGTGTAGAAACCTAGCTCGCTACGCTGACTGAATGGTGGGAATAACCAATTATGTACAGTGGACAGCAAAAGTCTTACTACTCCAATATTTTTAAAAAAAAATAGGCTCCACAGACTTAATACTCTTGCACAAAGACCCCGATATGACTTCAATATAGAATTTAGGAGATCATTTGAAAGAACGGCTACATATTGTTACATGTTGCCGTTCTAAGACTTTTGCAGTACACTGTAAGTGGTATGATGTGATGACCAATTATGTACATATGTATGTATGTAAAGAATATTTAATGGCATTTGAAACTATTTCAAAATTAAACTTTAAAAATATCTTTCCCATTTTTAGCAACAAATTTCCCAAATAATAATTCATTTTTTGGACCTTTTTTTACTAAGGTACTGTTTGGTATTATTAAGTACTTTAGTCTGTTAACAGATCTTTATGAACGTTGTAAGTACTTTTTGTTTTGGTACATTATGTGAATTTTTTTTTTAAAATTTTTTTTAAAAGCATCCCATGTACTCGGACTGTTGAGGCCCTATGCTCCCCAGAGGAGTACAAGGAACTCGGACTTGGTCATGATAAGATCTCAATCACTGTCATTATGTTATGAGAAGAAATTGGGAGAGAATGCAGCTGCCATTTAATGAGTTCTGCTATGGGTGCAGATCCGCTGAGGAAGAAGAGACTTCTGTCCACTTTTTTGTCAATGTCCATCACTTGCGAGATGCAGATATAAGTTATTTAGGTCCCCAATTCTTGTCAGTTTGACGGAGCTATCATCCATTGGTGTCAACGATATAGTTTTGTTTACCAAATCTTCGGGCTGGTTTTCCAGCGTACGGTAGCCGTTCTTTAGAATTTGCAGCCCTTGATCAATTTCTTCTTTCCCGATTTGGGGAACTTGGTTAGTTCACATGTGGCATCACAACGGGTCGCTACGGGTCCTAGCTCCATGTACCCCAAGATAAAAGTGAAAAAAAGAAGATAAACTTTCTTTTTATTATTGAATATTTCTTTAAATTTGTTTTATAAAAAAAATTGTTTACATTATTAAAGTACTTTTTTTTAAGACGCCGTAGTCTAATAGGTAGTACAGCCTGGGTTCGTATCCTAGGTTAGGAGGCATCAAAATGAAATATTAAAAAAAAAATATTTCTTCGGCGAAAATTTTCTTAAAAATCTGTCGTTCGGAGTCGACGTTAAATTGTAGTTCCCGCCACTCACGTATAAAATTAACGCACACGACATTAATGGTGTGAGAATCTAGGGCGTTGTGTCAATTCGACCTACGTCTACTGTACTTGTTACAGCTGACAAGTACACGTCTTCTAACCTAGCCTAACCTAAAGTACTTTTTGGCATAGCCTTCAGTAAGGACCTATTTTAATGAATACCAGTACTTGGATCAAATATTTACAATTGTTAGAAATCAACATGGGGTACTAGTTAGGGTTGTCACTATAGACCCAAGATTAAATTGTTTAGTCTCGACAGAGAGTAAATTGTGTAAATCCATTAAGGCTGCACCCAACGCAAGTTCAAAACAAATACATTGTCTCATACGTTTTAAATTTCAAGAAATTACCTTTTTCCCTTGCTAATATCCAACTAAACCGAAAAACAAAACAAAAAAAATTACAAACATTCTTATGGTTCCACTTTAAGATGTGGCTGTGGCTGTGGCTGTGACTGCTTTACCCAGTTGATTTGGTAGTTTTAAAATGTTCTTGTTTTGTAAAACGTTTCCTTTTATGTTCAGAATCGACATTGTTTTCCTAAAGCGTCCGTTTGTCTGTCTATCTATCTGCCTGGTTATTTATTGTGTTTTTGTTATTGTTGTTGTTGCTATTACTTTATCACGATGGTTTAGTTATTTAGTTCCTATTCCTACTATCCTCTCTCCTATACAGCTTTAGAACTGTTGTTGCTGCTGCATCTGACTCCTGTTAATATTCATTGATAAATGAGTGTCGAGAATCTGGTACGAAATATTTGGTTTTTCCTTTACTTCAAGTTTTTCAAACACATCTTGCTAAATTGTATAGTGTGAACAGGTTAATTGAGTTACAAAGACGTTCTTTGTATTTTTTTTTTGTGTTGTTTTCGTTTTTTTTTTATTGTACTATTTAAAGGTTTCCTTGAAAGAAGAAATTTTAATTATTCATGAATTATGGCTTTTGCTAACGCGTTAGCAGGAGTCTAGTTGTCTCGTTCTGGTTTCTGAAATTGAACTAAATTTTTTTGCATCTTAAGCAGCAAGCAATTAAGGTTTTTTATTTCAAAATTCTTTGAATTATTTATTATTTCTTCTGATACTGTAATAAGCGTTACTAGGTCCTCTAAAAATCCAATTGAAATCATTATTTTTGAATGAAATCGAAGACAATTTTGAAGAATACCTTTGAAACGTGAAATTACTTTACTAAAGTCGCAACAATTGACGGAAAAAACTCAAGACATTCCATATTCACAATCAGCTATGAAAGTCAATAAGCCAAACTTCTCCGTCTTTTTAAATCGATTTCGAAATACTACATTCTAAATGACTTCCTTACTTGCGTATGTACTTTGTTTCTTCCTCCTTTATATTTTCTATCCAAAAATGGAAACATTGTTGTTGAATCAAAGGTTTCTTCAACAAATTCTACACAGTAATTTTAGATTGCAGCTACTTTTCAAATGTACGCATTCAAATTATGTAATCCTGGTTCTATAATAATAATATCGGGTCCGCTATCTAACGTTTTTTTTTTTCAACTAGTACTTATTTCGTGAACGGTAACACTTAAAACACTTAGTTCATGTCCCATTTGACAGATAATTAGTATTATCCTTCCGCTGAACGAATATTGACCATCCAATGCGTTTTTGGTTCGCTAAGTAGGCCTGTGATCGACTTACAGAAGATGCTAATTTTTGGCAAAAAAAATTCATCTTTGATTTTGGCGGGTTTGTAAATGAGCTAAATTCTCCCATTTGGGACACAGAAAACCCGCACGCATGCATTGACAAGCCGACGCACCCAAAACGAGTCACTATTTAGTAGGGATTTTAGTCCAGAGGCATAATTGGGCCATTTTTCTTCGAAAATGAGCAAAGGAGTGGCCGTTACAGTCAATGGGGATATTGGCAATATTTGGTTTCAACAGGACGGTGCCACACAGCCGAAGCTACACTCGATGTTTTGCGCCCTGCTTATAAATATCACATTATCAGCCGCAGAGCTGATGTCGTTTGGCCACCTCGGAGTTGCGATTTGACGCCGTTAGACTATTATTTGTGGGGTGTAGTCAAAGGTAAGTATTACGCCGACAAGCCAGAGACAATTGACGCTTTAAATGAGAATATTCGTGAAGCCATTGGTGAAATACAGTTGCACACAATCAATAATCTGCTTAATAATTGGAGCGATCATGTAGGCTACTGCATGACCAGCCGAGGCAATGTATGTAATCTACCTTAAATACCGCAAGGGGTCAAGGGGTATTATTTTCGATTTTTGTGTTACCATGGTATCCATAACACCCATAGGTGGGAGATCTTCCTCGATCTTTCTTCTACACCATAATTCAGTATCTTGCTTATTGTGTAGAGTTTAAAAGAAATCAAATGATTTTATTACAGTAACGGAAATGTACTTTTTTTTTACATTAGAAACTAAACATTTTGTCGAAAAAGTCTTTAAAAATTGTTCATTTAAATAATTTTTTTTTGTTTATAAATTTTGAATATTAAATATTATGGTCGGTCGCATACCATCCATCGATCAGCTTATAATTTATTTATTTTGCATATTTAATACGATAATCATTATCATTTGTATGCCAGCCATTGTGTATGGCTGTAGTAAATTTTATTTTTTACACCTTAAATAGCCTTCATTTATTGTCGTCAATTCCTGCGAAGAAATGCCAGTAAAAACAGCAAAAATCCAAGAAAGAATTTTTTTTCCATTTTTAGTTGGTGTTTTAAAGTTAAACCCCCCTTAAGCTATTGTGTTGATGTTGATGTTGAGTTTATATTGTACATGTTGCTGAGTACATGTTGCTGTTGTACTACGTACACATGGCATGTAAATAATTTCAACTATAAATCAGTTTTTTTTTTAAATTGGCGTAAAAATTATAGAGAGCCTGAAGCCTCCTCTACACACGCTTATGCATGTACAGTCTATGTATGGATGGGTGATTGTAGAACAATGTTCTTCTTGAAGTGTGTAATAAAGTTTCGAATTTTATGCGTATGAAACCCATTTTTCTGGATTTTCTTTTTTGTGAAATGCGTATCATAAATCGTCAAAGAATAATAGACAATAATTTACGGGATTCTTTTAAGGAACATTGGTGAAAACCTAACAAATTATTCTCTCAGCAACTATTGTTTTGAAAACTTGAAATGGAGTTTTATCATTCGATTTTTTTTCAGTTTAATAAAGTTCAGTATTTATGCTGAAAGAATTTATACATAAGGAGTGCGCACAAAAAAAATGGGCCTACTTTTAAGCTTATAATTGAAAAAAATGAATACGGTTACATTGTTTTTCTTAGTCATCTGTTTCAAAATCCACGTGCTAAATGTCATTGCAATAGCAAAATTAGTTCTTTAAAAATGGGCACCCAACAAGAAAGTCGTAAAAAATAATTGAAATTTTCAATGAAAACCTGCGCCGCTTACAAAAAATGATTGCTAGGCTTGCAGGTGGTAACCAAAAAACAGAATCTAAGGAGTCTTTGAGTATTGAGAGAAAGCATGGAAGTGGAAAAAAAAGGATTTGCCGACCAAAACAAAGCATGTAAAATAATACGTATTTTTCTAAAACACCCTAACATGTCTGGAAGAAAAGTGGCTCAAAAAGTTGGATGCTCTGAGACCTTGATCAGAAAAAAATTTTATATAAAAAAGAATTCAAATATTATTTACTTTAATTGAAATATAAAACGAAAAAAATCCGCCATTTAGTTTTATTTCTATAACGAAAAGTGTATGTCCAGTTTTTTTTATGCGCACTCCTTAATTAGCCATTATAACCATTCAGTCAGGATTACGGCTTAGCTTCTCACTTCACACTTATGTTGTGGGCGTTAATTTTATGCATCAGTGGTGGGACTTACAGTTTAAAGTCGACTCCGAACGAAAGATTTTTTGAGAAGCTTTTTAATGGCATGTTTATTCACTCTCAAAGTTTTTGCCAGAAATCTGCTGATTTGCAGTCGCTTCGTTTTTAATAATCTAACACTACTACTACTAGACTACGGCTAGTGGGTTAGTTTATTAACACGTTAACGCCGGCGCTTTAATTCATGCTTGCCCTCTACAGTTGGCTATTGTACTTATAAGACGTTATTTATTATAATTTTTATTAAAAATTAATGCTTTTAAGAGAACATGCCCCACGTATTTTTTTCGACAGCCAAAGTGTTAAAGAACTAAATATTTGATATTACGCATCGTCTGGTAACTTGATCAATTGCAGTTTAATGCGTACCACCGGGGTGGTACGCGCCGTTCAATAAGGCAGTCAACTGCGGGCTACTGGTTGTACGCGCCGGTGTATACATGAGCCACGAATTCGAACTCTAGCTTAAAAAAAGTTTGAAACAATTTCAATTTGAATTTCTTCAACTTTTTTGATGAGTTGAATAAATTGTTCAGATTATTTGAGGCAGTAATGCATGCCCTAATGTGCTTTGGTAATCAAAACTACCTTTTCGATCTAACCTTACCTACCCTAGTTCGTACTTGATCTTTTTATGGCATATTCATTGATCAATAAAATTAAAAAAAGCAGTACATGATTGATGTGAGAAGCTAGACAGTAAGACTAAATAGAAGGGTTTAAGTAGGCAATCATTTACATCTAAGTAATTTGTTTTTGTTTTTTTCTTAGCATTACAATAAGGCTGACATTTGCCTTTGTAGATGAGCCACCAATGTCCCTCAGGGGAAGAACACACATAGGCCACAAACATCAACGATGTTCGTTAAAAAGGACGTAAAAATGCATTTAGTTGCTTGTTAGCTTCAAAAGGACAAGATTCATGTTGGCTTTTTTTAGACCTTAATTATACACCCAAAAAAATATGACGGTAGAATTCGTTAATATCAATGATTTCGATTTTTGGAAGAATACTTGCCAAGTTAAATACGGTGTTTTTAGGGATTTACCGCAGTACAATTTTTCTATATTTTCCGCTTACGTATACGTGTTATTGGGTAAATAGGCGGATTGAAAATATTACCAACAATTTTTCTCTGGGTTTAACACATATCGCTCACAAAGGCACTCATATTTTTAACATGGTCTCTTTTTGCCAACGGCTGCTAATGCGTTTGTATTTTCTCTTTGAAGAAGGATGGAAATGATTATGCTTTTTTTGATATTTTTAAGAGCTTCGTGGAACCGAGGTGTAGTACATTATTTCGGCCATGAAATTGTGGACTTTGACGCAAACTTTCAGTACTTTGGGCACTAATTTATTTCTTTTTAATTTATTTTCCTTCTTCTATAATTGCATCTGTACCGTCTGAGTCATTTTTGTGTAGACAGGGTATGTTGTTTTTTTTTACAATTTGTTTTTGTCAATTAAATCGACAAGAAATTTAATTACGCATTTGACAATTTAGCTTCTGGTCGTGGTCAACATTTTTTTTGTTTTTATTTTCTTGTTTGTAGAGCATGACATAAATTACTTTTCAATTAAATATTCTTAATCATTTAAAACGAAAACAAAAGTTGTATTAGGCACACCCTTTTATTGACTTCTGTTTTTCTTTTCAATTTTGAAAGGGTTTGAGCATTCAAATATTTTAACTCTACTCCCACCAGCATGCCATGATGCTGGCGATATTTAATATTTTAATTCATTTCGTTATAAAGGGGGACCAACAAAAATGGTTATTTTAAGTTTTCAATGACCGGTTCATGTGTCAGTTACATACATATATCGCTCAGGCCTTAATGAATGTCCAACAAAATCAATTATGGACCTTAATTGGCCACTAATATGTGACATGGTGTTCATAAATCACTTGGCATTTAATTTTTGTCTTTTTTTAATTTTTTTTGTGTTATTTTTATAGTTTCTTGTATGATTTTTATTTTTATTATGGTGGTGACATATCGTTAAACGGTTTAAAAAATATATGTATATACAGTGGGTGACAAAACAATGCAAACGTTTTTCAAAATTGCACTAAAAATTAAAAATATTCTTAAGAAATTTGCAAAAAATGTGTGTTGTTTATTAATAGAAAACGATTTCAATGCTGAATTTCAATAAAAAAAAGAACCAATATGTGATTAATTAAGACTTAACAAATCAGAACTTTCAAAAATTATTAGAACATTTTTTGAGTCAAAAACTGTAAACAGTCATCATTTTGGAGAAGACTTCAACACTTCAATAATATAGTTTTTTTTATATTTCTATGCTTACTAATGAACTGCAGTTTCCAATTTTGTTTGTTTCCATTGTTTTGTCACCCACTGTATATGTTTGAAAATGTATTTAAGCCTGTGAACTGTAAATGAGAAAAAAGAAAACATTTAATTGTCTAAGTAGGTCTGGAGACCACAAAGTAAAGTAAGTTGAAGAACGGAGTAAATTTCTCTCTTTATTTCTTTGAATTGTATGGATCCCAGTACGAATAAGGCGCGATAACAAATACTTGTCAAATTGAACAAAATAAAAATTCATCGAAATCACTTCAATAAGGCTGTATCTAGGTCCCACCTGAATTAACACAAAGAACCACATTAAAATTATAAAATTAAAAAATTAAAATTAAAATATTAAAATTAATATATTAGTGTGTAAATTATTACAACTTCAAGAGCAAATGATTGAGGTCCCATCATAATCTCTGACTTAGCTTTAATTAATAGTCAAGGAGATAAAGTTTTATTGAGTATTTTTCTGGATGGAATAGGACAGCGCCTCTATGGCCATATTTTATCCATAATAAGTCACAGATCACATATCGAATATGGTTCGCCAATTCGTTCAGTTTTTGCCATTTCAAATACGAGAGCCTGTATATGCCAAAGCCATAATCATTATCAAGTTCAAAACTGTAAAAAGTTATAGAATTAAGGCGTATATGAAGTCGCCGTAGTCTAGATAGGTAGTTCCACGGTTCAAACTTCAGGTTAAACGAAATATTTCTTCGGCCACATCCTGTCAGCAGATTTCTGACAAAAACTCTGAAACAAAGACTATAGGTTCCACTATTGTTGTATAAAACTATTTCACGCAACATAAGGAATGTGAGAAGCTAGCTCGTAATACTGCCTGAAGAGGTGTAATGACCAATTATGTATGTATATATGTACATATATGGTAGATAGGTAAAGTCCAAGCACATAGCGCGCATTATGATACTATAGTTTATATTTTCTCCTGAAATCTCCGTGGTCGAGTAGGTAGTGTGTTGGCTGATTAGACGAAAGACCCGAGTTCGAATCCTAGGTCACACATCAAAACGACTTCGGCGACTTCCTTTCAGGATATTTCTGGCAAAAACTCTTGGAGTAAAAAAAAACAATTTTCGGAGTCGACTTTAAACTGTAAGTCCCGTCAATCGTGTATGAAATTAACGCACACAACACGAGTGGTGTGAGAAGCTAGGACGTTGTACAATGGGTCAATTCGACCTCCTTGTCAACTATGACAAGTACACGTCGTCTAACCTAACCTAACCTTTATATTTTCCTCTAGAGAGGAAACCAAGCTTAGCTTGAGGTGAAGTGACTGAAACGGTCAATGTCAATGCGTAACAGTTCCTCTGGATTTTTTTATACAGTAGGTACTAATATGTCTTATTGGCTTAGGACTTAGTGCAGAGCATGTAGCCAGTTAGTGAAGAACAATTTTCTTCTCTTCCTTATCACTGCAGAAATTATTAACAATGCAATCCTCCGTAATGAACCCACAACCATACTGAGTGTGCTTCTTTGAAATTTAACCAGAGTTGGCGTCCCCATTGCGTTTAATTTTGATCAGATATTCTGCGTCATTCTGTACGAGTTTTATCTTTTATAGATGGAATCAACAATCGCATTGTCAATTACATGGTTTTCAAAGAGGTTTCTAAAATCGAGACTGCCACAACTGATTAGTACGTCCGTTCTACAATTGTCTGGAATGTCACTGTGTCCTGGTACCTATATTTGGATCTGAATGGCATAATGTTTTACCATCTCATTGATTTATTTGCCACAGATGTACAGTGCCTTTATAAGTCTGGATCAATGCGTACATACTTCATATGAATTAATTGAATTCAAACATTTGCTCAATTTTTTCTGATTCAGGTCTGATACGGTAAAAGGTAGACCTATTATTATTATTAAATTTTGATTTGTTAACCTATACATGATCCGCATTGCGGATCAATGAATTCAGCTGCCGTAACATGAATTTTACAACAATTTATTGCATGTACTAGCTAGACGTACAATCCAATTAACGGAACTATCTCAACCTATATTTTAACCACATATTCTCATGAAGTTTTTAAAATTCTTTTCTAGCAAGTACTTTAAGAAGGAATAGGTGTTTAAAAAACGTATAAAATAAACCGTTCGATATTAAAAAAAATCCCATTTTTTTAAATAAATTTTTACCGTTTTACCGTTTCCTCTTTAAAATGTTCAAAAGAAAAGCCATAAAATCAATTTAATTTACAACCACTTTACGGAATTGAACATTTAATGCCTGCCTGACTGCCTGTCTAACTGCCTTGCCTGGCTGCTTGACTGCAAAAAGCATAAATTTATTGCGTGTCTATTAAAAGTATTTAAAAGAGCCCATAGAAGCCTTGAGTGCGCCCACGCTTTTTTTCGCCGTTTGAAGATTAAACTTGAATTGTGCAGCAGTACAACTTCAAAGCCGAACTAACAATATTAAACGTGTTTGAAAGAATTTTCTAAAATTTCTAATCGCTGAATCGTCGTCTCACAAATTCTTGTAAACGGCAAAGCGTCAAAGAAATTCTTGTTTAATGTGCTAGAATACTCTAGTTTTTGGTTTTTATTTAAATTGCTTTTATGGCTTATAGTTACGGCAGAAATGAAAGAATAAGATGTGTTTGATAAAAAATTCTTGATACAAGAGGTAAAACAAAAAAATCATTTTAAAATTTTTAATATCATAAGAGAAAGAATATAAAAATTGACTACATTCTGGCAAATTATTAACTAAGTTAAACAGAAACCAAGTTACTTTGGCGAAAAATAAATAAACAACTTATTCTTACCTTATATGCGTAGAATTTCTTTGCATTTCTTTTTTAGATGCAATTTTAGGTTCTAAACTAATTGCAACCTAGTCTACCTACGCACTTTTATTGAGTCAATATTCGTTTAATTGAGTATAATATCTTAAGTGTTCAGGCATAATAATAATATACGCAATTCAGATTACTCAATATTCATTTGACAGCTGGGAAACAACAAAATTGTTTTTATTTTGGCAATTTATTAGTGTTCGTTTATCGTTGTTGATATTTGAGTCGTCAAATATCTGAGGGGAAGTCTGCTGAGGGGAAGTCGCCGAAGGAAAATGTTTGCATATGTCACTTTGTTCGATAACTGGGTTGGGGCACAAACCAAGGCCCTACGTTTAATAAGCCAACACACTACCTAGAAGACCATGGTGACTTCGAATGAATATATTGAAATAAGCAAAACCCTATGATGTCACTTTTGAATTTTCAAAAATTTTAAAGACGTAGTAAAGGGGTCTCCAAAGTAAACTATTTTTGTGCTATTAAATACCCTCAAATAGTGAAATATATCCTAAACATCGCTTTATTGGAGAATGGAAAAGATTAATCAAAATATGAATAGTATATGGAGTTTTTGAATTTGAAACAATTTGATCAGGAAGAACAAAGATTCAAGGGTAAGTGCACCACAATTTTTATAATGATCTACGTTACTAGTGATGTTATCTCCATAATTTTAAAAATAAAAATTATAATAATTGTTACAATCTGAGTAGCTTAGATAAAATGGTCTATAAAGTGTAGCACAACAGACTTTCTAGCGGGAATCGAACCCAAGACCCTCACGCTGAAAGTCCACCAAACTAACCACTATATTACTGGGGCACACTGTGTATTTTTATTAAAACAAATGAAAGACACAATGCTTACACATTTCCCATGAATAACATAGCATCTGCTAAATCCACTTATTTTTACAGTGAGAGAGAGAGAGGGAATATTAGTGAGCAAATATGCCAAGTCCCCAAAGAGTTTGGCCAGCTAATGATATAGTGTAGGTTGTGAGTTTTGTTGAATAGAATCAAAAAATATTTTTTTTTTTGTATTTCTTGAACCCTCCCAAACTTATTTTATTTGATAAACACTGACAAGCATTACTGAACCAGTAGCCAAAAATGGATAAAAGGTATATAAATCGTATATATAATGTATAAATATAATTTGACTTACAAAGGTTTAAGGTTTGATGAGGTAAACTTAACAAAAGCAAATTTTTTTTTAAATTTTTTTCAAGTTGGTCCATTCATAGTAGCAAACGTTAATTATAAAATATAAAATAAGTGATGACATTGTGCGAAAGTGCATTATCTTGTGTAGATATTGACACTTTGTTTGATCAAATCGGATAAAAATTACCGCAGTTATTATTTAAAAAGCCTAACAGTCGAGTTATGCAGACTAAGCTCTTAATCGATTTGCTTTACGAAGACATAATCCTTAGCACTTTCCATAATTCATTAATCCCGATTTATTTATTTTTTTTAATAACAACAACAACAAAAAATAAGTGTTGTTTTGTAAAACATTTTACAACATTACTTAACTGCTACACTAAGTAATGCAGCGATAAAACAGAAAACCTCAACACCACAAGACAAAACCAGCAAACAGACACAGAAACACATATGCAGGCAGACACGATTGTGTTCAGAAAATCAGAAGAAAATTTATTGGAACTCCTCTTTCATGGTTTTTAGTGACAATCTATCTCTGTTGCCATGGCTTTTAAAGTGTTTTAAGATGCTAAGATAAACTAGTTAAAATTGCAACAATTTTCATGTTTTTTTTTTGTTTCTTGTAAATTTCGTTACACTTCTTAGCAAGTGATTAGAATTAAATGCCACTAAATGATTGCCGTAATGGAAATGTAATTAATGTTGATAGATATTGAATATGTATTCAGAAAAGAAGCAAAAAAATACAAAAACAAAACAGTGTTGAAAATTTCTGAAAACAATGTAAATTTAATAGACAGAAATTTTAGTCTCTTCACAGACATTAAAGTGATGTGGGCAGGCGCCAGTGTCTGATGGGTTGTTTATTTTGACCTTAAAATGTTGCTTTTTGCTATTTGATGCTATTCTTTATGAGGATTAATGATTTTCTTTTTTATTTTTCGTTTCATCATCTTAACTCAGCTGGTGTTCCATTGTAGAAAATTTTATAATTTAAGCCTGTTGTGTGGCATAATGCACTCAAAGATATTTTTTCATTATAGTTTTAACGATATTTTGAACTGAAAGAAAAAGATGTTTAGATATTTACTACTAGACTACAAACGGAAACAGTTCAGGTTCGAAAAAAGCGAAAGAAGAAAGAAAAATCCACCCATAATCCACAATGCCAAAAGATGATGTCTTCATTTGAAGATCAAATTTCCTAAGCAATACATCCAAAACACAAACTTAAAGAATTCAGTGCTTTCAGGCACCTACATCTGCCAAAAAAAAATAAACAATGCAAAGGAAAGAAAAAACCGATAGCAAATGAAAAGAGGAGCTACATTCCTTGTTACAGTCCAACTAAGCAAATTACAAAAAAAAAAAAAAAATATTACATCTCGCTTGAAAGACCTTTTGACGCCATTAAATGCGGCATATAACCTTGTTAAAATGTCAATTTCGGCTACCCTGGGTTGAGACCAACCAAAAATATTAAATTTCTTTCAATCTAACATATATCGCCGTCGGTCTAGTAGGTAGTGTGCTGGCTTATTAGACGTAAAGCCAGGGTTCGAGTACCAGGCCAGATATCAAAATAAAATACAAAAAGTTTTTTCGGAGAATTCTCGCCAGATTTCTGGCAAGAACTCCTAGTGTAAATAAAATTGCCATGAAAATTAGTCGTTCAGAGTTGACTTTAAACTGTAGGTCCCGCCACTTATGTATAAAATGAACACACACAACATAAGTAGTGTGAGAAACTGCGGGCTTCTTGGGGACGATTGCTGTAAACTGTCTAATGGTGAAGGCCATTTTATAGTCACCTAGCAGCAACTCATTTCCTTGCCGTTCGCATCTTCCCTCTTTCCACCTTTCCTAAAAATCTGCACAATGCACTGCATGAGTAGGGGCCATCCCCTGAGATCTGGTTTTATAACAAAAAAAAAAAATAAAAATATCGAGGTTAAGTGGACTCTGCAGATTGCTTTTGTTTATCGCTATTTGCCATACACCTACATCAAATCGTACGATCTCAGTGGGTAAGTCATATCACATCACGTCCACTTGTTGTTATCATGCCATCTCTGTTGAAAATTACAATGAATATTAGGGGCAGTTGGCAACTACATCAGAGCCCCACTAACCATAGTGATTTGATAAAACAGACTGAATTTCAATTCTCAAGGTCCGTGTTGTAAATCCTTAAATTCTATTTTTTTGAATCTGTAAGGTCCTCGATTTTTATTCAAACTAAATATACATTGCTAGGTGTATATATAGGTTATTTGGCTACCCATTCCTTGTTAACTTAACGGAGCCTATCATCTATTGATATCAAGGATATAGCTTTGTTCATCAAATTTTCTGGCTGGTTTTCCAGTACGAGGTAGTCGTGCTTTTGTTGTGCAGCCCTTGCGCTGACCAACTTTCCCTGATTTGGCGGAACTTGGTTAGTACAGGGACTGCGTTCACCTGTGGCATCACAACGCACCGCCATGCGTGTTCAATTGAGCTGTGTGATATCACATTACAGCCATTCAGTCAGGATTACGACCTAGCTTCTCACACCACTTATGTTATGTGCTTTAATTGTATACATGAGTGGTGGGGAACCTACAGTTAATAGTCGACTACAAACGACAGATTTTTGAGAAGCTTTTCATAGGAATTTTATTTACTCTCAGAATTTTGCCAAGAAATCTGCTGAGAGGAACTCGCCCAAGAAATGTTTTCATATTTTAGTTTTGATGTACGAACTGAGCCTTCAGTCTAATAATCGAAACAAAAGAGTCCATAATACAGAGTCCATGATATTTATAAGTAAAAATAAAAATACGTGGTAACGTTCGGAACTTTAATTATATTTTTTAAAGTGGTCGGGGAGTTTTTCTTTTTTTTTCTGGTTGAAGGAGTTCAATAAATTTGAAAAAATACGCTTCTAATCAAACTTTACTACGAAGTACTGCATTTGGGTAATAAATTTCATTAAAACCCTACAATCAATATAATCTTATGTATATTGTACTAACTGGAGAAAAAGACGCTGTTGTTTGAATCCGAGATGTTTGAATCAGAGATCAGCAAAGAGTATTCCAAACGATCAGTAGATTCGGGTCATATTCATAATTTCTGATACTTATAAGCATTCATACTTATTTCACTATAATACTCATACTATTCATATTCAAAGTTTGAAGTACTTATCATGCTCATACTTAACAATAATCATGATGTTGTTTATTTCTACTCTGCTTTACTCAACATTTCCAAGAATCACAAAATAAGTATGATTCGCGTACGAACACCAGAATAATCACTAGAAGGTTGTGTGTTTGCATTGCTTGCTGTCTTTTTCTTTCTTCTTTTTTTTTTGTAAATGCAACAACTAAGACTGTAAATTTTGAAGAATGTTTCGAATCACTCGAGTCATTTATGAGTATTTATTATAAGCATTTTTCTAAATTTATCAAAAGGCGAATGAGAAGGCGAATATACTCATACTCATTGCAACCTTATAAATAAATCAATGTTGTATCGAGTACGAATGAATAAGAAAATTTGGACTTCAATACTCACATTCCAAATTTCATGAGTACTTATGAGAAGCAAAAAAAAAAAAACGATTCATTGCTGATCTCTGGTTTGAATCGTGGCTACACGTCTAATAATCCATTTCACTTGGATTTTTTTTAGTAAGTCAATAATTCCTCTCAGTGTACCACACATATTCATAATTTACTTGTTTTTTTTTTATAGCCCTTCAATTTTGTTCGATCCACAATAAGACAGAATTGGCATAAAGATCAAAATTGATTTTAAATATGCTATACGTACGTACACTGATGTTTAAGATAATTTATATAATAAACCACAAGAGGAGTTTTTTTCTTTTGATTTTCTTTATTATTTGTATTATTTGCTCTTCTGCAACTCTTTAGAAACTTAATGACGAAGATGATGTGTTGGCAAAGACAAGAAAGTGTCTGTCCGTCCGTCTTATTGTCTTACAAAGTAATGAAGTAAAGTATACCGCTTAATGCTGCCTGTGAGGCATGATGCAGATATCTTATGACATGTTTATAATAAAACAGTTGAAGTTGCAACGCAAATGAATGTTGCAATAAGCCGACGATGCATTAAATAATTTTAAATGTAAAGATAATAGCAACAACAACAACAACGACAATGAACAAACAACTTGAATTTAAGATTTTAATGTTAAACAGGTTCAATTATTTTTAATCGAAACCCTTGCATTTCTTATTCGTTTTTCGTTTTTTGTTTTTCTTTAAGTGGCATTTAACGAACTGATAACGATGCTATCATCAAATGTAATTAAAGACAAATTGATAAGAAATTAGAAGTTATAATGGGAGGGGGCTTGTTAAGCTATTAAAATATTGACTACATAGCCAGCTATTCAATACTAAAAGGAATTTCTTATCACGACAATGTTACAGGATATTTAAAATTTAAGGTTTAACTAATAAACGAAAATAATTTATGAAATTAAGGGTATTAAGACAAAAGATAATTGTAAAAAAATGTATTCTTATAAGACAAATTAACTTGAAAAAGATAACAATCTGTAGGTAAAATCTTTTTTAAGTCCTGTAGGTGGTCTTTTTCGTGATTGGTATTTTGCCCTTATAAAGTGCATCAGAGGGTATATCTTTAATAGCTGACTTTGATTTACTTATGTGGGAGAAATTCGTAATTGCCAGTGATGTCTGTTTTGTTATATTTTGATCCTGATGAGTCATGCCAGGACTCTTAACATATTCACAATAAGATCCTCTCCATTCTTTATTTGATATGCCAAAATATTGAAGACTATCTATTCTTTTTTACCATTTACGTTATATGTCCATTCGGGCTTACTTGCAATTGTTGTATCATGGAGAAACCCAATCTAACGAAATAAAAATCAAGTCTTTTTCTTTCAAAAATTTATTGTGATGAGTTAGGCCTCTGTTTGAAATCGTTATAAATATGATATTTGCAATTGTATCCGCCTGAAATTTTAAGGCCAGGTGCATTTGACAGTAAAAACGTTATTTTGAAAAAAATTGAGTTAGGCCTTTTTTATATTAAACCATCGATATAAAGTTTCAATTAATTATTGCGTAATAAATACGCCAGTTATTATAATATTGAGTCAAACTTAAAATGCCGCACTGCCATAAGTGTAGTTAGTGAACATATTACAATTAACCAAACACTTTCTGTTGACGACAAACAATCACTAATAAACTAACTAACAACGCTTATATTCGCTATTAAAAAAAAGAATGTTGTTTACCATCTGTCAAATGAATATTGAGTAATCTGAATTGCGCGTATTATTATGCCTGAACACTAAATATATTGTACACAATTAAACGAATATTGACTCAATATAAGTGCATATCTGAACATAGTATTACATTGCAGAGCTTCATAAAGTGGGGTCAGTTAAAATAGACTTAGATCTTATCATCAACCTAGAATAACCTAGCGTAAAAAAAATTCTTCAACTATTTCTTGCTTCTAATTAAGACTGGTTTTTCTACTCTTGGTCTACAGGTTTTCCAGGTCGTTGTATGTTTTTTTTTTTTGATAGGTGACAGCTACTGCCTCGATATACGGCATGCACAATCATTGTTTAGGCCGTTCAACTGAAATATTACAGCTGTTAGAGACTAATGTGTAGTGGTTTAACAAGAATCCAATCCATTCAGCAGATTGCATATCGAAAAACTATAAAAATTCAAGATCCCTTACCACGCACAAAAGTTAAGATCAATAATACGTATAATACTGGCATACTAGTGTAATGTGCTTATTAGACATGAGGCTTCGGTTCAAACTTTTTTCTATTTCCAGCGGTTAAAATTCTAGAACCATGATCAACGGTTTTTTATCTCCACTGTAATTAGAATCTGGCCTTTTTTTCAACCCCACTAGATTCGAACCCGGACTTCACTAACAAGCTATTTTAACCATTACACCGCACACACCACCTCTACACTGTTATTACCACGAAATGTCTTGAAATGTGTAAGTGTATGGCACAGGTACTGTGGGAAACTGGGCCTAAACATTTCTCTCTGACTGCCGGATTAATGTAGCGTAGTTCAGCCGGAGGTAAAGACCATTAACCGGGCCGCTCGATGGATCCTCGTCACCCGCGTCTCGTTCTTTTCCGATAGTCAGGCTGCCATAAGACCTCTGTGAAGTTTTGTGAATAACTCCATGATCGTTAGAGAATGACACGGCAGTCTTGGCCTTCTTTCTGGTATGTCTCTGGTCTGGGCCCCCAAGCACAGTAACATTACGGGAAACTGTATGGCCGACGAGCTTGCCAGGACACGTACACTCCTACGGGAATCCTCTTCAATTGACTGTCAATTGTATGCCACTTGTTTCGGGCAAGTTGACTATTCCGCGAAAATTCGTTGGGGATGCCAATCTATCCTGGGTCAATGAAGAGTTCTACTCTACCGCTAGACTAACCTGGCCCTTGATGGATAGAAGGCGTACCAACCAATTACTTGGGCTTGGTAGTGATATCATCTCAATGGGTAGACACGCGGAAAGGATGCAACTCCTATATGCCGTGAGTGCATATACCATGAGGAGAGGTATCCACTTTCTTTGTCAGTGCCCATCTCTTGCGAGGTGCGGATATATCCCATTTAGCTGTCCATTTCTTGCCAGCTTGGCGGATCTATCATCTATTGATATTGGCGCTGCAGTGCAGAAAACTTTTATTTAAAAATCTAAGTAAATCGAAAGGAATCTCAAAAATTTATTTAAACAATCTTTTTTTCTCATCCACATAGTAGGGTGTCTCATAAAAGTTTTAAAATTCCTTCAAAGATTTTTATTAAAATTCCTTTTCACTGTCCATGCTGCTCAGACCTGTCTTAAACTTTAGCCATTAAAAGCATAGAGTGTTAACTGATCTTGTCATTTGATCACACATGCATAAATGTTAAGCATTGGAGTAGGAGTTCAATTGTTTTCCCTCCTCTCTCTCTCTCTCTTGTTTGTGGTTTTATAGCATTCAACGTTTAGTTTGATCAAGATCAGAGAGGATTTGATTGTCATCTTATTTTGTTTTGCATTCATGTTTTCTTTTTCTTTTTGTTTTTTATTCGTTGAGGTTTTAAGTTTCATTAAAAAAAAATAGTGACACTAAATGCCAAGATATCTGCCTTCTAACGCAGTCCTCCTTTTTCGTTTTCTTCTTCTTTTTCTTCTTCACATCCTTAATGGGATCTACCTTTTTCGTGTATAACTTTTAAACCGCGTGTCTCTTATGTGTGTGTGTGCTCAAATAATTGTTTAACCTTTTGAACTGTGTTCGTTCGTTCGAAACTCTATTTCTCTAGCTGTTGTTTAATGCAAAACTCCTTACTTCTCCTTTGTATGTGTTTATGGCGTAGCTTTGTTTTTGGCAGTGAGAGAGAGAGAGAGAGAGAGAGAGAAGAAAAAAGGAGATTGTAATCTGGCACACTATGTACAACGAGTACATTGCACATCAACTACATTAACTACAACATGCATAGTATGCAGTATAAGACAACAGTAATATTGTGGTTAGTTTTGTTGTTGTATTGCAGCAGCAGCAGCAACAGCATTAACAACATTTTTGCAATCTGGATATCATTTTACATTTTCATAAAACATTTGCAGACAACTGACTGACTGCCTTACTGACTCTGACTGTGTGTATTATAGTGTGTTTGTGTGTTTGTATGAGCACCCAAATAAGCTAACTGAACGAGAACGAATAGACAGACAGACGTCCGCACGCGATGTTTTATTTGTATTCTAAGCACAATATGTTGATATTTGAGTAGCTTCTGCTCGAGATGGGGTAATTGATTTTTAAGATTTTTTTTCCAGTTTTTTTTTCTGTTTTTTTTTTTGTGGATTCTGATTTCTTCTTGTATTTTCTGTTTGCTGCTGAGTGATCTCTTGACATTACCATTCTTTGTCAAGTTTTATATTTAGATTAGAGCTTTACATACATACATACGATGAAAATTTCAAATCGTATGTTTTAAAATACCATAAATGCTCAATGAAAACTACAACCAAAAATATGCCACAGTTTTTTTTTTTGTTTGCTTTATTGCAAAAGTAAAAATAGGTTATTTAGTTGGTTGGCCAAACGTAGAGCCGTATTTCATCTTGCTGGAGATCTCTGATCTACGGTTTGAATCGTCACCTCACGTCTAATAAGCCAACACACTACCTACTAGGGTCGAACGACTTAGAAAAGGATGTCACGTTATTGTCCAAAACTTCTCCCAATAGAACCTTTATTTGAACAATCCCAACAATACACCACCCTTGCGAGTGTACTCGTTAGGCTGTTAACGACATTATAATGTGATTTTCTTTGAGTATACAATCATGTTTGAAAGGAAGTTTAGTTTGAGTCCCTGGGGGTGTGTGTCCTACCTATCCGCCAAGTAATGTGTTAAAACTGTAATAATTTTCATGCTATTTTCAGCAATAAATATTTTTAAATTCACAATTCGAGGAAATTATTTTTAGCAACTCTTTTTATGGCAAAAAAAATTATTTTAGAGTGGCCTGTCGTGCTCATATAAAATAACGTAACTACAAACAATTCATATTTTAGAAATTCATAAATTTTAATCCTCCTCTGACTTCTGACCAAATCAGAGAGGATCACGTTAAGGCATTTCAGTTCACTTTCACGCACTCCATGTGAATGCTCCGAACTCAGAGAGGATCATGTTAAGGCACTTCAGTTCACTTTCATGCACCCGATCTGAATGCTCCGATTGAGTGTTGAGTGCTTGTTGAGTGATGAAATTTTCTAAAAAAAATTTCCCCTTTTACTGGCTGCAATTAAATTTTTTACAAATGTGACCTTGAAATGCCAAAGTTTTTTCAGGAAAGGTAAATCTTGTTAGAAATTGCACTGCATAATGGATTAAAAGGGAAGGAAATATATTTTACAGGGCATTCCAATTTCCTCAGTTTGAATTAATTTTCTCTGCTAGTCTTTTAAGGAAGCTCAACCTCGTTGGCAGCAGGAAAATAAATGCAATATTGCTCATTGACTTTTTTGGACTGATCTGTTTAAGACGAGGTCTTATTTCCTTGCATTTCCCTGTATGGCATGCATTGGCATTCATTGCTCTATTGTGGTTCTCACATTTACTTACATGGATTCATAGATTGAAATTATTTATTTTTAATCTTTATTTGTCTTTATTAATTATTAAATAAATCTTTTATTTACTTAGTTTAACTGATAATACTATGTTCAGATATAGACTTTTATTGAGTTAATATTCGGTTAATTGAGTACAATAATTATATACGCAATTCAGCTTTCTCAATATTCATTTGACAGCTGGTAAACAACAACATTGTCTTTATTTTAGTTGCGAAAATTAGTGTTTGTTTGCCGTTGTTGACATTTAAGTTGTCAAATATCAATGGAAAGCGTTCGGTAAATTGTAATATGGCCACTAACTAAACACACTTATGACACTACTGCGTTTTACGTTTAACTCAATATTATTACAATTTGCGTATTTATTGCGCAATAATTAATAGAAACTTTATAAGTAATATTGAACTCATAATGGCGTTTATTGCGACATAATAAAGATGGATATCTGAACGCCATATAACACTGGGATATCAATTTTATTCGTGATCCTTTTAAAGAAAATGTCAAATGTTCGTTGCTCAATATCATTCCGCTTAGTATGCATTTTTGAATAGTATTAATCCTCTACAGACTCATGTCTTAACACTGTTCTATTTATACAACTTTTTATTTAGTATATCTGGTAACTTCTAGAGCTTCATTTAAAGTGTTGTTCATTTGTTTGTTTCTTTCAGAATCTCCTAAGTAATGGGCAACGTAATTCTGTTTACCGTATGATGTGTATATTTATGTTGTTGTCTGTTTGTTGTGTTTACTTGTTTTCCATTAGTTGAATTTTAACCCCCGAAACTATTCTGCATTAACTTTGGAAGGTTAAACTGTGTAACTCATAAAAATCTCTTCCATCTGGAGATTGAACCTTCAGTAAACTTTGCGTTTAACGCTAACTTGGTCAAGGAAATTTATTTATTAATTACGGAAAAGAATTTAAAGAAGTTTTATCGTTTTTTTTTTCGTTTATAGACATTTATATGAATTCCTTTGCGAAATGTTATCTTTGAAGACCTCAATTTTATATTCAGAAAATAGATTATTTTTATTATTAAATAATTTTAAAATTTTTTCCTATTAAAATCTCTATGTTTTATGCCTTCGACAATAAATATCTTAGAGTCTGGATCTCAACTGTAGAAAATAATTTAAAAGCTTATGTTCTTAGAATTTTTTACATCCCATAAATCTTTAATATTGACACATTCTTAATTACCTACCATTCACACACCGATGCAATAATCTGCACCATGGGTAGGATGAAACCAAATGTAAATAAGGTTTTATTCATTAATCATTTCAAATCGAATATAAATTATGAATTGTAAGACTTTAATAATAAATTTGTACTTTGTAACCACAATTATTTATTATGACGAATTGCATTGATCTATATTGCCTTAAAAATAGTAATAATCTTTTAAAAATCTTAATTATCGCCATTAAGCAAATATAATGCAGAGCTTTATATTTTGCAATTATAATGGTTTTGCCATAAAAGAATTATTTTTCGAAAGCCATTTCAGAGAAGTTTAAGAATTAGCAACTGAAATCAACATGTTTTAGAGTCATTATTACAACCTGCTGGTTAATTTGGATTTAGTTAAAGGTAGCTTTAGCTAAAGGGAACCGTAAATTTTAATTTCAATTAATTTTTTCAAAAATATGTCAGTGCCGGAACAATGTCGACAACATTGCTTAAATAAACAATTTTTTTAAACGCAGTGGCAACGACGTGCTCGTTTTTTTGCTGTACATATATGCTCATTTTGTTTGTGCGTCTAATAAACCAACATTCTACCTACTAGACTGGAACGACTTCTGATTTCTTAAGTAGTGTTCGTTTTATCCTCTCTAAGGTACTCTTAATCTTTCAGCAGGGATTTCCAATCATTGACTAATCCTAACTGCCATTTTGATATCCATTCAGTAGCCATTTATCCAGTCTGTATTATCAAATTATCATGGACGATCATACGATCATGACAACTTTTCAGTCAGGATTTTTGGACCACGCTTCTCACATCACTTATGTTGTGTGTGTTAATTTCGTACGTGAGTGGCGAGGCACTTACAATATAAAGCCGACTCTGGATGCAGATTTTTGGGAAACTTTTCATGGCAATTTTATTGACTCTCAGAGTTTTTCCCAGAAATCTGTTATGGGGAAGTTGCCGAGGAAATATTTTTGTTGGAGATCTCTGAGCCAGGGGTTGAGCTGTGGTGTCATGACATAGACGACCATAAAAATTTTACATTTCGAATCCACTGCATCCTGAGAAGTCCTGGCAGACTTTTGGATGATGTTTTACTTCTAACAGTCTACTTCTAACTAGTCTTTCAAACGAACAAAAACACACTTTGTTTTATATTTTTCAATTTAAAGATGTTGTCTAGTAGCTAGTGTGTTCTGATCTACTTTCTGCCCGCTCTACTTTTCCTTGTTTTTCCATTGAATTGATGAGTAATAAAATAAAATTTCATGTGACATTTTCTCTTTTTCCTTTCTCACAAATTATTGTTACTCGTATCTTTACATTACTAATTTACTCAACCCCAGGTCAGGTATCTCCACATAAACGAAATATGAGAAAATATTTCATTGGCGACTTCCTCTTAGCAGATTTTCGGCAAAAACTTCTCAAAAGATCTGTTGTACAGTGTTGATTTAAACTGTAGGTCGCACCACTCAGGTATAAAAATTAACCCATGCAACATAAGTGGTATGGAAACTAGGTCGTAATCCTGACTGAAGTTTTGTAATGACCAATTATGTACCAATTATGTATACTACCATTTGAAGCCGACAAGTTTTTGAGAAACCGCTGAAAGGAAGTGTTTTATTAATTTTGTCTGAGATACCTGGACCACAGCCTTACGTCTAACAAGCCTATACACTAAGTTCTAGTTAATGACGCCTTCTTCACTTTACCATAGATTAACACGTTGACTGCCAACTACGAGATAACTCGTACATTGCATTCCCTTCTAGGGTGCCAAACTACGAGATATCTCGGACTTACTATTGTGAAAAAATCCATTTGTCGTGTTTTGAATAATTTTCTGAAAATTGCCATGTCAGTCAAAGTCTTAATAATGATCACTGATAAAGTGTTAGTTCCACAAGAGATGAAATCTTTATCCCATAGTTCTTTGCCATTTTTACCAATACTGTTCCTGCTGCTTAATAAAATCCATGGCAAGAAAGAGAGGAAAACAAATATGAAAATTGAATTGAATGAATGGCGAAAAAAGAAATATAAACTGCAGCTAAAATATGTCGAAACTAATAATATCCCATGTGCTGCTGATCATCTTTAGAAAGTTTAACAAATTAAAATCCTGTTTAAGCCTGGCTTAGCCTTAGCATTGGTCTTTCGTTAAATCCCCGACTATGTGTGTATGTACGTTTAGCCAATAACTAAGTTAACAACTCAGCTTGTGGTAAAAGCTTCTCTATATTCTCTCCTGCAGAAAAAAAAATGAAACATTGTGAACGCGGGCAAAAGCAATTAAATTTTTTTGCTAGAAAATAAAATAAAACACGACTTAATGGTGCTGATTGCAGACAAGAATACGAATTCATAGATTATTTTCAACAAACATTCAAGAGTGTTAATAAACATGGAATACTTACAACAAAGCATTGTAAGCCATAAGGGAAATATACCGTATGGCAAGCAATGGACAAAATCTAACATGAAATTAATATGTGGTACTGCCTTTCCATATTGGGTTGCCTTCTTATTAAATTTCTTGGTTTTTTTTTTTATCAAAAATTAAAGATTTTCATGTTAATTGTCTTAAGAAGTAACAAAAAAAAAAAACAACAACAACAATTAATGAAGGAAACAAATTGTTGCAACATCTAGTCTGGTAGTGTTTACACATCTTTTCTTTCCTTTGTTTATACACACACACACACACACACCTGGAGATGAAGATTTTAAACAACAGATGGATGGACGCACTTTTCCAATTAATTAAAATGGTTCGCTTATAGAAGTTACACGACAAAACCAACAAAAAAAAAAGGAAAAGAAAATTTATTTGTTGTATTTATTTTTATCGCATGAATGCATCAGAAAGGAGGGGAGAGAAGGGGCTCTTGAGTAAAAAAAAAAATTTTTCCTTAAAAACATATAAAGAAAGTAATTTGTGGAAAACGAATATTTAAAGAGAGAAAAGGAGAATGCCAAGTCAAAGGAATAAATTCCGTTGAACTTTCATTATTTCTTGCTGTTGCCTGGACCGGCATTTGGGTGCCGAAAGAAAGAAATTCTTAGATTAATAAGTTTACAGAGGAATTTATTTACGGTATTATGTTTATGGTATTATGAGTATGACTCGAATCTATTCATCGTTTTGAATATTCATTTCTGATCTCTGAGTCATATCAATTGCATCATCTATACCTAGGTGTGTTGTAAATATTAGGGAGTGAGAAGATCTTGACTTTATGGGTATGAAAATTCAGTGTGATGATCGCTAGAACAGACACACTTTTCAGTGCCTTGGTTTCTTAAGACGTTGCAATAAATATTTCAATACATCTGATCAACTTGCCAATTACAACATTTATAAACGACCGAAAATGGTATACCACTCTCATGTATGGATTGGCTCCTAAAGTTTATTTTGAGGCCGTAATAGGTCGTTAATCACGATAGTGTTCCAACTCCATTCAATCCATTGGAATATCGTTGCAATGTGGCTTGTGTCACTGTTCTATCGCTATTAGAATGGATATTGCCCTAGCGAAATAAGGAGAGTTGCTTATGAAAATCATGTATTCCTACGTAACACTCGTCGTGGCCAGCATATCCGTATGTGGTCGATTGGCCAGTGTATCGCATACTACATACAGACAAAGTTCGTTTGTTAAACGGACTATTCGTATATGGAATTGCGTTTATGCAAAGATCTTTCGCCGTGGCCTAGTAGGTAGTGTGTTGGCTTATTAGACGTAAATCCAGGGTTCGAGTCCCAGGCCAGACATTAGAAATAAAAAAATACAAAACACATTTTTCCGGCGATTTCTTCTCTTTTTCTTCTAGTTTCTCAATAACCTGTCGTTCGGAGTCGACTTTAAACTGTAGGTCCCGCCACTTCTGTATAAAATTAACACACACAACATAAGTGCTGTGAGAAACTGCGGGCTTCTTGGGGACGATTGCTGTAGACTGTCTAATGGTGAAGGTATAGTCACCAGCCGCAACTCGTTTCCTTACCGTTCGCATCTTCCCTCTTTCCACCCTTCCTAAACCTGCACAATGCACTGCATGAGTAGGGGTCATCCCCTGAGTACAGGTTTAATAAAAAAGTTCCAAAAACAATGCCAACCTCTGAGTGTTGGGCGTTTGAAAAAAATAATACCACTTGCCTTTGTTCTTCCGATGGTAATATTAAAAACAAGAATTGAATTTTTAACATTGTCCTCAACGGCGTATAATAATTTATTATGAACTACGACGTTATTTACGAGTCGAAATTTTTTGTCTTTTAAGGGATGAGATCATAACGTTATAAAATACAGGAAAATCATCTTAGATAATCGAAAATAACTTGAAAGTAGAATACTTTACACCTTGTTATAAATAATTTTCCTGTTAATGATATACTTTAATGTAGCTAATAATAGCCCATTAATCGTTAAAAACTAGAAATTAAAAATTGTAACCAAAATCGTTTCTCTCCCTTTCGATATTCTATCAATTTATAGTTACAGTGAACTCGCGCAAACGTGAACACTTGAAAGGATGAACGTCTCAGAAACGTAAAGAAATTTATTTTTCCACGTGAACAAAATCTGAAAATTATGAAATCTTTAAAAATTCTCAATAAATTTAAAAAAAAAACAATCATGGTGATGGCATAATCTTTAGTTTATCATTCTTGTATGGGATGACATGCAAAATTTTTTATGACTGGTTTCATCAATGTTTTCTTAAAGAGTTAGACTTCAACTGACAAATTTAAAACTGAAATTTTTTTTTACTGAGTTGTTGACTAAAAAGTGGCTACCGGTAAACGCCATTCTATTAATAGACAATGCACCTTCACATTTGGATGAATCCCACGACACATCATTAATTCAGCCCATGGACCAGAACATTTTTAAAGTAACAACACAGTATTATAGACACAGTCACTTGTCAGTAGTGGCTAGAAATCAAACAGAATTGCTAAATTCTATTAAGAGGTTATAGACACGATATGGACTAGAATTTCACAATAAATTTTAAATAATCATCGGATAAAGACTACACCGATTAAAATATAATTTTTCATATTACATAGGACAATTTTTTGTTTTAAATTGGGGCATTCGATATGTCGAACAACCGTGGTAAAAATTAGTTCACATTATCGCGAGTTTACTGTATATGTTAAGCATTTTTTTCTAATTTGTTTTTTTCTTTTCATTATTATTATAATGCCTTTTCAATCAATTCTGTTAAGGCATATGATCACTTCGACACAAAATTACGCCAAGAACACTGTGTAGTCGAGTGTAAACTGGGTAATAAAGTTTCTATACAAATTCCGGTATGACTAACAATTTTTTTTTTTCTAATTGAGCGTTTTGTAAACGTACCGAATTCAGTAACTTAATATTTAATTACAATTTGTTTTTTACACTAAAGACTGTTTATGTTCTTGAATTTCAAAGTAATATTTTTCGTACAGAGATGGTTAACTAAAAAGCACAGCCTTTAGTAAACAAATGTTGTTATTGACAATAACAATAATGAAGCAAATCGCTGAAATTTTATTGAACCACAAGCCAAAATATTACGGTAACAACGTAAATATGAATTCTTTTTATTATGTATACAGTACCTGCAAAATTTATCATATTGACGATGTGACGATTATTTTAATTTTTACTTTAGTACATTTAAAGCCACTTTAAGCTTTGTATTTACTTTACAGTTATTATTATTGCCAAATTTTTCTATATCTTATGGCCATAAAAGCCAAAAAACTACAATCTCTGCACGAAGGGAGTGGAGTTCCACATAAGAATAGGCCGACTAACGAACGAACTTTGTCTGTAATGTAGTTAGCAATCCGCTGGCCAATTAACTACATACATATATATGTGCCCGCCGAAAAAGGCGAGTGTCGCATAGGAATACATGATTCTCGGGGACAAGTCCCTTGTTTCGCTTGAGCAAAATCCATTAAAACATCGATACAACAGTGAAACTAAATCACATTGCAACAGTGCTCCAATGAATCGATGGAGTTCGACACCCCCCACCGTCGTTAACGGACAACTTCACCCTTTCTTCTAAGCGGTCCAGAAGCCTCAAAATAGTCGTTGAGGCACCGCCCTATACATGAGAGTTGTATTCCATTCGCTTGCGGATATAAGTGGTGTAAAGTAGTAAGAAAATCAAATGAAGTGAAGCATTTCACTGAAAAATGTGTCGGTTCTAGCGTACATCAAATCTAATACTCTACAAGACGCTCATCCTACCCATGCTTCTTTATGGCGCAGAAGCATGGACCCTATTAAGAACTGATGCAGCTGCCTTAAGAGTATTCAAGAGAAAAGTCCTACGTAAGATCTTCGGTTCAGTGCGAGTTGGCGATGATTTTCGCATCCAATTCAAAAGTGACTGTATGAGCTCCTCAACGACATGGACGTTGTACAGCGTATTAATATCTAGCGGCTGGAGAAGGATACTCCGGCGAGAAAAGTATTTGATGCACGGATCTGCGGAAGTCGGCGAAGTGGACGACCTTGTATCCGTTAGAAGGACCAAATAGGGAAGCCCTGTCATCGATTGGTGTGACCAACTGGCGTAGACGAGCAAGAAGCAGAGGCGCCTGGAAGGATGTGTTGCGGCAGGCCGAAATCCGTTAATCGGGTTGTTATGTCCAATTAAGTAAGTAAGTAAGTAAGTCTAGCGTACATCACACTGAATTTTTGTGACGATTAGTTTGACGATTTCCAAGAACGTGTTTGACGATTTTAACTTTTTTTTAATATTTGACGATTTGATAATTTATCTATCTGGCAGCTTTGCATACATCATCAGCGATGTAAAAAATAAAGTCATAATCTGAACTAAAGGGTTGTAATGTAACGTTTGATGTTAAGCTATTTAAGAGAATTGTGCAACACTATTTAAAACAATTAAAAATGCAGAAAACTTTTCTCTTTTTTTAATTAAAAATTATGTGAATGTGGTCAGTATTGCCGGACGACTTATTCTTGCCTTTGAAAACAAAAAAGTGTATTAATTTGTTGTCTATAATAAACATTCGTCATCAGTTTTACTACGTATTGAATTTTTAAATACAATACAATTATAAATTAAATTCTAATTATTTTGCCATCACACTACGTATAATGTTACTAAAACAGAGTCTAATCCTAGTTTCAACAGTCATAGATTATCACAAGTAATAGCTGATATATTGCATGCTGTGCTAATCACCTAGTCATTGCTGTACCTTAAAAAAATTAGAATGAATGACTTAAAATTCACATTAACCACAACAACAACAAAAAAAAAAACAAAAAACTACTATTTTTTATAAACATTTTATTAATAAAAAATTATTATTATTTTCATTTTTTATTTGTTATTTTTTTTTTATAGCACGTTTTAAACATTTTAACAGTAATATGATCTAAAAACAGTTTTGAAAAAAAAATCACACGATAGTTTCAATTTATATTTTTTTCTTCTCTCGTAAACATGACATCACTATTAATAATTAAATTTCATATTTGTATTAGAAATTTTTATTTATAACTACTGCTAGACAAAACAAAATTGTAGTAAAATAAAAAATTAAAAAATAAAAAAAAAATAGAAAACAATTCAATACCATAAATAGACTGCCTTACTGAAGTAACAATAACAATAAATGAATATTCAATATTAATTAGTAAAACTTGTTTACCAAATAGATGGTAAGATATTTAGATAAACTGATAGTAAGAGTAAGATAGAGAGAGAGAGAGAGAGAGATAGGGAAATAGTAAAAGTGCTAGAATATGTTGCTAAAATTTATGGCACCGTAAACCTTTAAAATAATTCTGGGTCAAATATTGAGCGCTTCATTCAATACCTCAAATCATGCTGATAGTTTTCCCTTGATCTACAAAATTTCAACGTAATGCCCATACCTAGACAAAATCACGTTTATAACACTGAATATTGTGCTCCACTAACGTTCTATGTTCAGATAAGCACTTTTATTGAGTAAATATTCGGTTAATTGAGTACAATATTTTAAGTGTTCAGGCATAATACTCAATATTCATTTGACAGCTGGTAAACAATAACATTCTTTTATTTTAATCGTCTTTGTTGTCATTTGAGTTGTCAAAATATCAACAAAAAGTTTTCGGTAAATTGTAATATGCTTACTAACTAAACACTTATGGCAGTGCTGTATTTAAAGTTTTACTCATTATTATAACAATTTGTGTATTTATTGCGCAATGATTGATTGAAACTATATGAAATATTTAGCTCGATACATACACACATACATAATTGGTCATTATTACCTTTCATCGTAGACCAGTAGGTAGAGTGTTACCTTATTAGACGTTGGGCTTCGGTTCAAAACACAGATCCGACGTCTCGATCGAAACGGCATATAAAAAAATATTCATTCGGCGACTTTCTTCCAGCAGATTTCAAAAATCTGTCGTTCGGAAACGACTTTAAGCTGTAGGTCCAGCGGCTCATGTTTAAAATTAACACACGCAATAGAAGTGATGAGAGAAACTAGATTGTAGTCCTGACTGAAGGGTTGTATTGAACCCGATTTATTTCACCGATATGTATGCAGTAAATACACCATGTCGTCACCCATTCTCAAGTAAAGCCAGTGATTGATATCGTTTAAAATTATTATTTCATGATGTAACTTTTATTACGTCAAGCATTTCGATTATTATTCAAATTAATTTTAATTTCCATTAAAAAAAATAATTAAAATTACAAATCAAATCAAACCCAAGTGCATTTCGAAAATTTAGAATTGAATTTTAAATAAATTTTAAATTCACAGACTAAACTAAACTCAATAACATTCTCATCATATTTGGTGGCCTAAGAAGATTTACTAGACAATTGAATATTTTTCATTCTGATTTATTTATAATTTTTTAAAATTTTTTTTTTATTGTTGCAAGATGTGTCTCTCATATGTTAAATCACAATAAAATTATGGCTATGCAAAGAAATCAGTGTGGGCGCCACACTGCAGTAACCATTAATCAAATAAGGAAGGATAACCAAGTAGGGTTAATGGTTGTTTTGATAATTAAAAACAGAATGTTATGAAAAATTATTCAATTAAGAATATAAAAATTTATGCAAATTATAAACCAGTTTTTCTCTTTGTAATTTTGTTTTTTTTTAACGTCAATTTATTTTCTATTTATTGGGAGACTCTTCCAACCAACAGCATACATATGTTATGTCATCTACGTTCGTCTAAATCCTATTCTTAAATGTCATACTAAATTTTAAACAGAAAAAGAAAAGCTGAAATCAGGAAAACAAAAATAAATGCATTGAAAGGCAACAATTTTTACAAAGCTTAGTCTGCGATAGTATACACCATACAGATCTGGTAAAGCAGATTTTAATTAACTATTTATGTTGTTTGTATTAGAACACGAGCTGTTTATCATAAGTCGTAGTATAAAATTATCAAAATTGATTGAATTAATTGTTTATCTGTTTATGGCGAGTATACTCGTCAAAGTAAAACTACCATGTTTCGTTTAATAACGTTTTGAAGAAAACAATCGTATTCGTTCTTCAATGGAACGTTTAAATTACAAAGCTTGTTTAGCTTATTTGAGAAAAGCATAAGTAAGACCAGTGTTTTGCATGTTTAGAGATTTTCTGGCATCTAAAAAATTGATCAAACAATTTGCATCAAATGACGATTCTGAATCTAACCGATGACACGGAGAATTTCTGATTTCAGCTCAAGTATTGTTAACTACTGACTATTGACGCATCCGTTGATATTTGAACTACTTTGTGACAATTTGTTCTGAAAATCGTTGCTACAATAACTTGGTTTATGCACCCCAGATGTACCAGATGGCATAGTCTTACTGAAACCATGTCATACCCATGCCATCCAAATCAAAATGTCACCGTTATCATGTTGGTGTAACGAACATCGTCCACAGACACTATAATTCCAACAAAGTAAGGCGCAATTAGGAAGTGAAGGTGCCGGAGTCTAGTAGGCAGTGTGTCCAAATACCAGGTCAAACATCTCCATCAACACGCAATGATATGAATGAAGAAGATATTTCTTTCGGCGACTTCCTTTTAGCAAATTTCTTAAACTAAATCAAATTTGCCATGAAATGACATTGACAAACAAATGACATTGACATCTCCTTGCTCCATCACATATTGAATGTGGCCTTCTGTAAAAATTCTCTCCCATTTTTTATAGCAGCAACATTTTCAACATTATCTCCTCAACCACAGTGGCAATGCTTGCAGATCATTGCGTTATAGGTAGACACGTGGAAAGGATTGGGGACTCCCATTTATTGACTTCTGCTGCGGGTGCAGATCAGAGATCAGCAATGAATATTCAAAACGATAATTAGATTCGAGTCATACTTATAATTTCTGATACTTATACGCATTCAATTATTTTAAAATCATACTCCTACTAGTCATATTCAAAGTTTGAAATACTTGTTGTTGATTTCGACTCTCCTTGACTCTCTACATACACACGAAGCACAAAATAATTATGATTCGCATACGAACACCATGATACTCACTGGAAGGTTGTGTGTTTGCTTTAGTTGTTGTCTTTGTCTTTTCTTTCTTCTTTGTTCGTAAATGCAACAACAACTAAGACTGTAAATTTTGATGAACGATTCGAATCTCTCGTAGTTTTCTAAATTCATGAATCTGAATGAGTAGGCGTATGAGTACTTGTTGTCTTTTAAGTCTTTTCTTTCTTCTTTGTTTATAAATGCAACAACAACTTAGTCTGTAAATTTTGATGAATGATTCGAATCTCTCGAATTTTTTTAAAATTTATGAATCTAAATGAGTAGGCGTATGAATCAAATATATTTCGAATGTTATGAGTTTGATGTCAACGTTGTAGTCATACTCATTGCAATTTGGACTTATAAATCAATGTTGTAGCGTGTCCGAATGGATCAGAGTAGTTGAATATGAATATAGTTGAGACACTCGTACTCAAAATTACATGCATACTTATGAGTAGAATTAACGATTCATTGCTGATCTCTGGTGCTGATCCGCTAGGGAAGAGGAATCTGTTATCTATTTTTTCTGGCTAGTTTTCCAGTGTAAGGTAGTCGTGCAACTTCTCCCGCTTCCTTGGTTTTTGGTAGAATTTGGTCAGTACAAGGACTGCGTTCACCTGTGGAATCAGAACGGAACTCTATGCGTAAGCTTTGTGATATCAGAGCTATCACTCTGAATTAATCTCAGCTAATATTTCCAAGAGACCGAAGGGTATATTGGACGCATAGAAGTTTTACTGACCATAGTCACTGATAACCACAATATATTTTTCAATATATATTTCAAATATTCACGCCTACCTGCCTGATAGAAAAAATTATGTTACAGACACTATTTTTGTGTACAATTTAATGTTTTGTACCCATTCCCCCTTGAACAGGTGTCCTAGATAGTCTTAATTAGTCTTAAAAAGTAAAAATAATTTAAATGTTTTTACTTTTTAATTAATTAAAGAAATTTTTTAAAAATAAAAATCAAACACAGCAGACACGAGAAACGTAAAAAAAAAATGGAAAACTTTAAAGGTGAACAAACTGAATTATTTACATGCGTCCCCAGAAAAGACAACATTTACGCGCGCATTAGTACGAAAATGCGATTTGAATAAAAATTTGTGAATTAATTTCTGTTTTTTCTTCTCTCTTTTTTGAATAAAAAAATATATGCGTTTACACGTAAAAACGCCTGAATTTTTTTTTTTTTTTCAGTCATACAAAGATTTTATTTGATTAGTTTGTGTTGTTCATTGATTATGCAGAAGACGTTGTTTGTGAATCGTTTTAAATAGAACAGAAAAAAACACAAGTTTGTTGAACATTAAATTCGAATAAAATTTAAATAAATTTCATTTAATTTGGTTTTTTTTTTTTTTTATTTTATTGTCACACTACACAAATATTGAACCCATCAGTTCACCTCCACCAACATCGTCATCATCATCATCGCCATTACCCATTACCACTGATGTCATGTTTTTATGATGAGAAGAACGAATTTTATTTCGTGTGCGATGATAAATTATACGAATTTTCTTTGCAGTTGAAATTGTTTTTGTTTTTTGCAAAAATTTTAAAGACCTTGAAGAATGAAAAATAGATTTGAAAACAAATAAATTTTTTTTTTTTAAATATTTGCCTCATGCATTATTTTCAATATTTTACATATCCGAGAAAATGAAAATGAAAAAAAAAACACTGAAAATGGGCTAATTGTTATGAAAGAAAGAAAACACCAATTATCGCTTGGTTTTTGAAAAAGAAAAATTCTTTGTTTTTTTTTTTTAAATTCGAATTTTTCGAATTCGTCATTCTGTCGGTGGTGATCTCATTGTACTGCTGTGTTTCATTGTTTATTTGACAAATTGAAGTGAAACCATTAAGAAGACAATCAAGAGACTTTTGGTTGAGAACAAAGATTTATAACACATCGCAATACTTGATAAAAAAAACAGAATTTTACAGTTTCTTTCTTTACCTTACCGTGTATATATCAAATTAATATCAGAACTGTACTTAGAAGCTCCTCGGTTAGAGAAAGTTTAAAGATTTTAAAGTCTGAAGTTTAAAAACCATAAAGAAAGTAGAAAATATTGTAATTTACATACATACATACATAATTGGTCATTAGAACCAATCAGGTGACAACTAAACATTTAGACAACGGTGCGAATATAGTCTAATTGATGGTGATTAGAATTTGACAATAATTTTCGGGACTCCAGTGAAAATTCTCAATAATTGTAGAAGATTGAGATGTTTGCGACAAGTACCAGGCTGTATCAGAATCCTGATGTTTAAGATTCTCAAATGCAGTCGATTTGGTGGTTTATCCTCATTTAAAACCCACCCACCGTCCTCCAAAATTTCGTTTTACTTATTTAAAAAATTTCATGAACTAAATGAGAATTACTAATATGGTCTAACTGAAGGCGAGTATTTTCTGGGATATAAAACTGATTTTTTTTCAACATGTACAGAAGGTCTAAAAGAGCAGTTTTGCTTAAGTAACTACAAATTTATAATTTCTCGAAATATGGCCATGTTGCAATAAAGGAGCGATATAAGTTTGAATAAAATGTTTATATGCACCGTTTAAAATTCTAATCTCTTCCCCTTTCCAAAAAAAACTTTAGATTTTTAAAAGAGCTTCATGCCTTTATTCATTCATTTGGATAGTCTAAAATTCTGTGTGCAATGATGGAAAAAACCATTTTGTCACATAAAACAATTTTAGAGGGTTCAAGAAAATAGTATTTTTGAGTTCTATTGAACCTAGTACTAGGTACTCCGGTGTATTTAATTTTTTGTATTTTGTCGCATAGTGTTATTGTAGTTGCTGTATTCTAGCAGCTAGTGTTTTAGCTTACTTTACCTGAAGACTCCGTTCAAAGTCCAGGTCAAACCTCTAACAGCTAAACAAAATTTTGAAAAAATTTTCAGATTTCTAGAAAAACTCAAACAAATATTTCTCAAAAATCTGTCGTTTAAGGTCGACTTTAAACTGTAGGTTCCGTTACAACTGTATAAAATTAACACATACAACTTAAGTAGTGTGAGAAACTAGGTCAATAATCCTGACTAAAGAGTTGTAATGACCAATTATGTATGTATGTAGAGATATCTTTTAAAGTGGGAGGATTGGCTTGCCCATTTTTGGTGAGCATATCGATATCGATTCTATAAACTTACGCTCCAATTGCATTTGTCTACCATCACTATGTGCCTAAATATTCAATTTTAAAAGTTTGAAACATGAGAAGCTTTCGAACAAAAAAAGAATGGTTAAAATTGGTTCAGTAGTTTAAGAGTTATAGGTATCACTTGAAGGGAGAGGGTTGTCACGCCCACTTTTTGGTGCGATTGTCGATACTCTACGAACTTACCCATCTAATTTTATTCGTCTATGAGCATGTCGATATCGATTCTATAAACTTACTTACCAAATTGCATTTGTCTACGATCACTATTTGCCTAAATATTCAATTTTAAAAGTTAGCCACGCCTACTTTTTGCTATATTGAATCTTTTTTTAAACCATCTAAACCTGATAAGCTTTCGAACAGAAAAAGAAAGGCTAAAATCGGTTCAGTAGTTCAAGAGTTATAAGTATCACTTGAAGGGAGAGGGTTGTCACGCCCACTTTTTGGTGCGATTGTCGATACTCTACGAACTTACCCACCTAATTTTATTCATCTATGAACATGGCAATATCGATTCTACATACTTACGCACCAAATTACATTCGTCTACGATCACTGTGTCCCTAAATATTAAATTTTAAAAGTTTGCCACGCCTACTTTTTGCTATATTGAATCTTTTTTTAAACCATCTAAACCTGATAAGCTTTCGAACAAAAAAAGAATGGTTAAAATCGGTTCAGTATTTTAAGAGTTATAGGTATCACTTGAAGGGGGAGGGCTGTTACGCTCATTTTTGGTGGGATTTTTATTCGTCTATGATCAATATGAACCTAAATATTTAATTTTAACAATTTGCCACGCCCTCTTAACATTTAGGGATATGTCGAATAGATGTTGTCCGATTCTCAGGCCTATCCGATATGTACACAAAATTTCATGAAAATCGGTCGATCCATTTCGGTGGAGTTTAACCACTAACACCGTGACAGGAGAATTTTATATATGAAATATTGAGCTCAATAAATAAAAATGCTTATCTGAACACCGTATTAGCCTAGCTCTCATAAAACTTAGTGAAATATTCTCCGGTTTCCTGTCAATAAATTTCATGGAAAATTTTAATGGCTTAACTTATAACTCAAATGCATATTAATTTTTACATGAATGTGGAAACAAAAAAATATCCACGTTAATTATCAATTTCCGTTTGATTTTTAATAAAATTTTTTTAAATTTTTTAAATTCTTTTTATGGAAAAGAAGACACTAAAGATTACAACATTATTACATGAATTTATTTTATTTTTCTTTTTTCTTTCTTAACTAATTAAGTTATTAACAGTTGAGTTTAACTAAACGTACTTGATTGTTTAATATGTTGAATGTGTTGCTGCTAGTCGCAATCATTAAATTATTTTAACTTTGAATTTTGAACAAAAAGCTGAAAATTAACCCTGAAAAACTGACAGAATAATTTGTGCTCATTTCTCGTTGCCGTATGTATGTTTACAAATGAAGAAACTTGTGGAAATAAAAATAAAAACGGGGAAAAAAAGTTTAAACTTTTAATTTTTTATGAGAGAGTTTTTTATGGGTTTTAATGTTGTTGTTGCCGTTGTTTTTGTTTGTTAAACGTAAATTGTTATTGTTATTACGAGTGCTTTTTTCTTCTTCTTCTCTATTATTTTATACCAAACGAAAAAATAAAAAAAAGATGAGTGTGATGTCATGGGGAACACAAAATTATTCTATCAAATGCTGCTGCTGCTGTTTTTTTTTTTGTGAATTTTGTTTATAAATTTATTCTATTTATTCCGGCTTCGTAAGTTTGCTAAAATTTAAAATTTTATTTCGTATTTATTTTTAATCGTATTTTTATTATTTTTTGTTATTGTTGTGTCGAAAATCCTCTTAAATATTGAATTGTATTGAAAATGTTTACTTTACGAAAAATCTTTTACAATAAATACTATTTGTTTGGAAAAAATTACGCAAGAATATTTTTTTTAAAGTATTTTAAAACTCATTTTAATTATTGTAACTTATTTAAATAAGAAATTTTTTTTAATATAAATTAAATACAGTAGGCAGACCTACCCCACTGAATCTTTTTATGACCAATTAATGGTAAAATAGATCAGAATTCCTTATGGTATCTCCTAAAAGCAATCTTTATTACTTAAGATTATGATTACAAGATTCTAAACTTACGTACCAGAAATCAGCAATGAATCGTTTTTCCGCTACTCATAAACACTCATGCAATTTAGAGTATGAATGGATCAACAGAATTGAAATTCAACTACTTTGATTCATTCGTACTCGCTACAACATTGATTTATAAGTATAAGTAGCAATGAGTATGAGTACAACGTTGACATCAAACTGACAACATTCGAAATATGTTTGATACATACGCCTACTCATTCTGATTCATAACTTTTAGAAAAATACGATAGATTCGAATCATTCATCAAAATTTACAGTCTAAATTGTTGTTGCATTTGTAAACAAAGAAGAAAGGAAAGACAAAGACAAGAAGCAAAGCTTACACACAATCTTCTTGTGAGCATAGTAGAGTTCGTACGCGAATCATACTTATTTTGTGCTTCGTAAATGTTAAGTAGGGACGAGCCGAAGTCAATAACATCATGCGTATTGTTAAGTATGAATACGACGAATAGTTCCAACTTTGAGTACGAGTAGTATGAGTATGATATCAAAATAAGTATGAATGCGTATAAGCATCTGAAATTATAAGTATGACTCGAATCTACTCATCGTTTTGAGTACTTATTGTTGATCTCTGATACGTGCATAATTATAAATTGGTCATTACAACCATACATAGCTCCCAGATTTGACGATTTATCGCCATTTTGACGTTTTTGTGCTCCAAAAATATTACGTTGACGATTTGACGATTTATGCCCTTATTTTGACGATTTTTAGAAATTAAAAATTTACGTTATATAAAAAGGCAAGACGAAGCTGGCAGCGAGTAGTAAGTATTCAGTCAGTCGTGTGTGAAGACGCGTTGCGTATGAAGAGAACAATAGTGGTTTGAAGATCTCCGCAAAGAGTGCGAGCAGGAAAGAATAATGAACAAGCAATTATTGTTGTAATTGTTGTTACATACATCAAGTTGAAAACAGTGGCGCTCATAAATAGTGCGAACAATAAAGAATTTAATTGAAACGAAACAAAAATTTATTTTTATTTTGTTGCCAATCAACGAACCCATATTATAAACTTTTTAGACAAGGTAAAAACGTAACAATATTGTAAAAGTAATTTTATTTGGAATTAATATAATGGTACGCAATGAAATCAAAAGGAAATGTTTTCATGGTTTCGAATTAGTTCTAATTAAGATTGTATTTCTTCCATTAACATGGTACATCTGCAAGTTTCAGTAACGATTTCATTATTTTTCCTATCCTTCAGTTCGTTTATGGTAATCTTATTTATTACTTCATTTTGTTTTTTATTTCATTTTGTTGTAATATTTTAACAACAAATCATGTGGTGCACTTTGTTAAATATGTTCCCTTTCTTGTATTTGAACATAGATTGGCACATAAACCAACAAAACGTGGTGTCCTATGACAAGAGATTTTCAGAAAGAGCGCCAGATAGGAACATAACGCATGCATTACTTAAGCACGCATTACATTTTAAGCAACGTTACAACAAACTCCTCTTGTTGGCATTTCTTCACCTAGCCGACGACGACTTTATTGGTAATACGATTTTTGCCAAGTCATTTTGTATCACGATAGGAATCTTATTTGAAAGTTAAAAAGAAAAAGAAATAGAAAAACAATAGAAAACCATTAAGAAAAAAAAAGATCAACAAAATCATTGTAAAATATGAACAACTTTGAGGAGTGTTCACTTAGTTATTGAGTTTCATAAAAGCTATGCACGGAGACATACAATCGCTTCAATTTTTTTCTGTTTTTCTATTACAGCAGAGTTCAGTACTTCTTTTACTGTCACACTGTCTTAACAATGATTGACAATCTCTCCATTGACTTGCAAGTCTTCAAAGTAAAATTATGAAAGCCATTTAGACATTTGGCGCTTGCATGAGCATTTATGCTGGTACCCCTGATTACAATGCCTACACATAGTAATCATTAACAGTGCAGTCTATGGTACTTTCATGCATGCTTTGTAATGTTTATTTATTATGATTTGTAATAAGTAAGTCGGGGAAGGTATGCTATACTTCATAGTAGCATATTTAAACTTTTTAAAGAAGCTTAAAAAATTATGATAAAAACAAATTTTATTTCTTCGTTTTGGGGCACATTCCCTTTCTAGGAAACACTTGTTTGGTTTTCATTTTTTTTTTTTTTTTCATTTATTTATTATCAACTGCTTCATTACCACTCGCTAGCGCAGCATGAAATCTGAACAAATACTACATTTAAGCTGTGAATCGTTATTAAATGCATTTTGATCGTTATCAAAAAACATAAATTGACGCCAATGTTTATGAAAAAAAATCAAATAAATTTCAAAGATTTCATTAACGTAAATAAAAAAAAATTTAATTTTTCTTTGTAAATTTGGAGAAGTGTACCATATAAACGTAATTTCTAACAAATTTAGTTTCACAATATTCTGAAGCATCCGTACGAATAACTCATTTGGAAAAATTTTCAAATCGATCCATTTCAATTACAAGATTTATTGTAATTAGAATTGAAAGAATAACAGCTGAGAACCCCCTCGAAAGTGGATTTAATTTCCGTATGATTTAAGTATACTCCAAAATATCTTTAACCAACCTAGTGAAAATCTATGTAAGACCAGCCAATAAGTCTATACCGTTACACTCCCATTTGAAATAAAACCGATCTGCCTGAAATTATTTAATCACCGTCTTAAAATGCAATTGTAATTGGTAATGCATTAAATATAAGAAATTTATAATGCGAGTGCCCTGGTAGTCTAGTGGGTCGTGGGTTCAAGTCACTCCAGGGACTCTGGTCTGTGACACTACTCTGAGCACATAGTCTAAGTTATTCAGCTCGTACATATATAATTATAATACAATTTGTTATTGTATTGTAATTAATGAATAAATTAATTTCTAACGCAGAGACCAGGACTTCTGTTACTAACAAATTCTTTGTAAATTATCGAGCAAAGCTTAACTAATCGAAACTCTGTCTAACATTGTGCCAAAGCCACAATCATTGTCAACGTCGAGCCTATACCAGAGACATTAAAAAATTCTTTTTTATTCAACTCGCCAAACTTCATTACTAGACTCAAATGTCCTCTTAGTCTAGTAGGTAGTGTGTTGGCTCATTGGACGTGAGGCCATATTTCAAAAAAACATGTCAGACATCTCGAAGAAAATGAAATATCAAGAACAAATTTCTGAGGCGAATTCCTCGCAGTAGGTTTCGTGCAAATACTCCGAGAGTAAAATGAAATAGAGCGCTTAACCTTAAGGGAGTTTCTATTAAATCAAGGGATAACATTTTCATATATTAGGCCTTTGAATTTGAAGTCATCTGAAACTTTTCTTTCATTTTCACTTGATTTATGAAAAATATTTAAAAATTGTTTATTTTATAATAAAGCAGAAATAAATTTATAAAATAAATATAAAAATCTGAATGTTTTAGACAAACTGTTGGTTAAAATTCATGAAATTGTTAAAATATATTGGAGTACTAAGACTTACTGTCCACTGTATGTGATATGAGAAACTAGGTCGTAATCCTGACTAATGACAATTTTGGAAGGTATTTGCAATAGTGTCCTAATATTCTTACAGATAGTTTTTAGACGGCGCGTGCCACCGGTGACCCGAACTAGACTGCCTTATCGGTCGACGTCGACCTCCCATGGCCCGCACTAAAATGCAATTTATTAAACTAATTGACGATACGTAATGCTAAATATTTAAATCTTTAACACATCGGCTGTCGAAAAAAAAAATACCTAAGAATCACGTTCATTTAAAGGCATTTGTTTTTAATAACAATTATGGTAATAAAGTCTTATAAATATAAAAGCCCACCCCCCCGTAGACGACAAGCATGAATTAGAGCGCCGGCGTGAACGTGTTAACTCATATTTTTGTTCGAAATGTTGTCTACTTGGTATGTTTCACTTGCGGCGTCAAAATGAAGATGGCAAAGATGTACCTATTTGGTTATTCAATTTGATTGTCGGTTGCATAAAAACCAACATTTTTATTTCTTTCTTTGTTATTCAAGTTGATCAAATCGTACAACAAATTGTAACGTTCGAGGGTTGTTTGGTCAACGGTTGATTATCGGTTAAATGAAAATCAAAATATTTTGATTATCATCTCGTTGACCGACCAGCTCTCCATCGTTACAATTGGTTGTACAATTTGAGAAATTTATTGCATATTTTTATTACTCAAATTTGCGATTAGTTGTACAATTTGATCAAATTTAATTAATCAAATAGTCTGCGAAAAATAAAAAGTCAACTAAAATTATGGATTATGAGATTTAAAATGAGAATGCAGTCCAATAAAAAAATATTAATGTGATGATTTGGTGTACAATTTGATCAAATTTGATTTCATTAATAACTGCATTCTTTTAAATCTCTGTCAAGTACATAATTTATAATATTAGTTGATTTTTTTTGATTTTTTTCGTACGCTATTTTCTAATTGTCTTCAATTGTTAGCAACATAATGTTTTGTTATCTATGTTAACAGCAACAACGATAGCAATAACATTGTCAATTCGCATTTATGATAGTCACTATCACTATCATTATCATTTTTATCGTTTTATGAATATCTTATTGATTACATTGTTTGTTTGTTTATTTCCATTTATATATGATACGTACGATCACACATATTTAAACAATTTTTACAATATTGTCAGCAACATTAGTTGCAGCCGTAATTGGCCTATAAATCGTTTAATTTTACTGCCGTCTTTCTATGTTAAAGAAAGTTTTGGTTTTTTTTTGTTTTCCTTTCATTTTCATTTGATAACAACAATTTCATGGCAATTATTATAATTTGTCCATTAAATTGTTTAACTAATTTGATGAGATGTTTTCTTGTGTTTGTTTTTTGTTTGTTGTGTTTCCATCGATTGGTATTTATTTCTTAATGCCGCACGTATAGTTTTCTTTGACTTTGGTATGTGGCGTACATCAACAGAAATTTCTTGGCAATTTTGTTGGCAATTTGATTAATTCCATTTAATGATTCAATTAATTTAAGAATTACAAAAAAAATTTAAAATTACATACATTCATCCACATGTACGTACATTAAAAAATGTTTAAATTCTTTTTATTTTTCAGGCATTGAAATGCAATTGCATTCAAGGCAAATGTGAAAGGCTTGAATGTGTAGTGTAGCCTCGGCCATAAGTTTCTGAAAAATGTGGTAAGTCTTTCAATTATATATATATATATTTCATATTATATATTATTCATATTTTATATTATTCATATTGTTACGTTTTTACCTTTTTAAAAATGTTTATAATTTGAGTTCATGTCCAATTAAATTATTTATTGTTTGCACAATTTTGTATGCCACTATTTACAACTTGATTATATCCAACAATAATTAAAATAATATTTGCTTGTGCGTTATTATTCTTTGCTCACTCACACCCTTTGCGTAAACAAAAACAGTTGTCCCTTAGATCTATATAGCGAAGATCGTCAAACCACGATTCTTCTCTTCACAATGCAACTCAACTTCACACAAGGCTGACTGAATTCTTACTGATTGTGAAGTGAATAACAAATTAGCCACTGCCAAAAGGAGTATATAGTATCTAGCTTAAATATCCTTGGATTCGATTATCTCGGTTGCTAAATAAATATACGTAAATAAATAAACGTCGATTTAATGCTTGTAGTTCAATTTTCGGTAGATCTTTACCACGGCAATATTCAAACTACGACTATTTTCTTCACACTTAATACAACTTCACACAAGGCTGACTGAATTCTTACTACTCGTTGTCTGCTTTTTCTTGCCTTTTTATATGCCCACGCAAACAGTCTGATGATGAAGGTTCTTAAAATGAAATGTTCAAGGTTTCGCCTACTGGAAAATTCTATTGCGACTACATTGTTGTTTGTATATTGTATACACAGTACTTGTAGTTTCGTTCGCATTCTAGTCTATCTCTTCTTCTCAGCAGATTTCTGGCAAAAACTAAAAATTTTAATAAAGTTTGCTACGATGAATAGACAAATTTGAAAATATATGAAAAAAAATCGTGTTTGCCAAGTGTATACCATCAAAATCCATAGAATATTAAGTCGAATAATGTAGATATGTATCCCTTTTTAAAGGTCTATCCCTTCACTTTCTAAGAAAGTTTCAATTTGTGACATTGGTTTTCATCAAATAAAAGAATTTTGAAGAATCCGAGAAGTATAAAAAAAAATTAGTTTTGAGTTCTACACAATAGAACACCATTAGTTGGGTGTACTTGGACTGTTGTACCGTATTATCAGATGTTATATTCAGTACTGTACTTTTATTGGATACACTCTACTGTGTTTCAACTCTGGAACTGGGGAAAAAAATAAATGTTAGAAACAGCAAACAAAACTTTGGTAGTCGATTCCTCGTAAATTCAAACCTTAGCTATGATATATCAAATAAAAAAATTACAGTCACAGAAAGAAGTGTACATACACCATTGTATGTAAAAAGAAATAACTTTGAAACGAGGCAATAGTCTTTACTTTTTTTTAATATGGCAGCATTAAATTATAACTCAGCAGCTTTAATCAGCTGATAGGCAAAAAGTGTTAACACATATTTTTTGGTTTTTAATAAAAAAAATACTTTTTGTTTTTAATTAATGATAAAAATTCTTTGTATTTTATATTTTCTTCTATGACTTCACTTCGTTTATTACGAACTTTGCCTATAACGAACTATTTTTTCTGGAGTTCGTTATAGCCGGGTTTGACTGTAGTTGTTTTTGTTTCTTCCCCCCAATAATTTCTAGGTTATATTTTCTATATTAATTTTTGTTTCGAGCGCCCTGGTAGTCTAGTGGGTAGTGTGCTAGACTATTAGTGTGAGGGTCGTGGGTTCGATTCCTACCAGAGGCTCTGGTCTGTGACACTACACCGGGCCTATAGTGGAAGTTACTCAGCTCGTACATGAATATAATATAATTTGTAATTGTATTGTAATTCTTATATAAATAAATAAATAATTTTTATTTACAAACATTCTTAACGGTAACTGCCTTAAAAAACGTTGTAACACCTTTTTCATTTTGATCAAAATGACCAGGGAAAAGCCTACAAACAGCGGTGTATGTAGACTTTTTCTTCGACTGTATATTTTATGAAAATAAAATTTATATTTCGGTGGTCTCCTCTCAAGACTCTTCTTTAACAAAAGCTCTAAGGTTAATGGATGTTAAACTGTATGCTGTGGGAAACTTAGTCCTCTTTTTTTTTATAAAACCAGCACACAGGGGATAACCCCTACTCATACTGTGCATTGTGCAGGTTTTTTAGGATAGGTGGAAAAAGGGAAGATGCGAACGGTAAGGAAGCGAGTAGCTGCAGGTGACTGGTGACTATAAAATGGCCAGTGCTATACCTTTATCATTAGATAGTCTACAGCAATCGTCCCCAAGAAGCCCGCAGTTTCTCACACACTACCTACTAGACCACCGTAGGCTGGTAGGTGGTGAGTTGGCTTTTTAGACGTGAGGTCTTGATTCAGACCCCAGTTCGGAAATCTCCAACGAAACGAAATATAAAAAAATATTTCAACGATGAAGTTTTTTCTCACCAGTTTTTTGGCAAAAACTCTGAAAGTGTATATAATTGCCTTGAAAAGTTGTTCGGAATGGACTTTAAACAGAAGGTTCTGTAATTCATGTATAAAAATTATTAACGCACAGCATAAATGGTATGAAAAGCTAAGTCGTAATCTTAAACGAAGGGTTGTAATGGGCAATTATGTATGTATGTCAACCTTATAGACAAGCTATCGATTCCTGAAGCACTACAATGATGCAGCTTTGATGATGCTTGTGTTTGCTTTAGAGGAACAATGTTTTTGGTTTTCAAATAATTCAGATACTGTTTGCAAAGATTTCAAAAATAGTTTGTTTATTGTTGTATTTAGTTTTTATACCTCTTAAGGGATGTAAGTAGCGGCATGAAGGCGCCGTGGTCTAGTAGGTAGTGTGCTGGCTTATTAGACGTAAAGGCAGGGTTCGAGTCCCAGGTCAGACATCAAAACAAAGTACAAAAAGTATTTCTTCGGCGATTTCTTTTCAGCACATTTCTGGCAAAAATTCTGAGAGTAAAAATGAAATTACCATGAAAAGTTTCTCAAAAATCTGTCGTTCGGAGTCGACTTTAAACCGTAGGTCCCGCCACTTATGCATAAAATTAACACACACAACATAAGTAGTGTGAGAAACTAGGTCAATAATACTGACTGAAGGCTTGTAATGACAAATTACGTACGTAAGGGATGTAAAATGAAATAATCAGCCCCACTCGAATATTTCTCTGTCTTTTTCAATTACCTCAGATCCATTACGAGTGTTTCAAATCTTTATGCAATTTTCATAAATTATTTTTGAAAAATATGAGCACATCAAATATACAAATCAGGTCAATAAACAAAATTATAAACTAGATGGAATGAAATTCATGAAAATATTTCAATTGTATTTCTGTTTACATTGAACTGAACCACAAGATCTCTACCAAGTTAATGTAAAAAATTACTCCATGGAAAATTATAGTCCATGGAAAATAGTGGCCAAGAGAATCAAAAAAAAAAAAATTTAGAAGAAAAATGATTTTCCACACGCAACTTCTTCCACTAGAGTAAAAAAGAGACGGCATTCAGGCAAGGCGGCAGTTTAGTCGGCCAAAGCGGTCATTGTTGAAAAAAGAAAATAAAATTCAATCAAGAAAATTTTTATGCAATTTTGCCTTTACAAAATATGTTTACAAACAAACTAAACCAAGTTAATAAAAATATATTTTGGTTTTCTTTTGAAAGAAATTTTTCAAAAAAGAAAAAAAAAAACTTGGCTAAAACTAAAACAGCAACAAGTAGGCTGTGGCAGCAAGCAACAAGCAATACTTTATGGTCCAATTGTAATAAATAAACATTTTAGCCGCTATTTTCTTCAAACTGTTTTTCTTTTTCTAAATAAAATTTGTAATTGAAGTTGGCCCAAAACCATTTCAAAAAAATAAACAAAAAAAAAATAAAATTTACGTTAAAAACGTTTCATGTTGTACAAGCAGCATGTGTAGTATGTAGTTATGCCGCTAACTACACGTGTAATTTTGTTTGTATTTCTTTATCAGATTCATTTTTTATTTTTACGTTTTTTTAGTCTTTTATTTTCATTTCTTTCTTACCTTCTTTCTATTTATTTATGAGCTTTATTTCACATTTGAAAACATTTTCTTGATGATCACTTCAATAAATTTGTTGGTGAAAACCAAGAGAAATTCGTTAAAGAAAATCAAAGAAGAGTTATGGCTTAAATGCCAACATAAAAATGAAAAGAAATGCAGTCAACCAAACAACCAAACAATCGCTACTCATTTGATTAATTAAAATTTAATTATTGATAATCATTTGATTGATTAATTTCGGTTATTTATGACAATGCGTTAATATTGTCAACTAACAAATGAAGCTTAATTGGTAGCGGAACTCAATGCACACTACAGGCAGCAGGTGTTAAAGAGAAATTTTTTAATGAATTACCCACAAAAAAAGGGGAGAAGAAAGAGGGATTGTGTTATAAAACGTGCTATACATACGTGATGACAATCAAGTTTTTTTTTTTTTTAATTTCAGATGATGTAAAGATTTCAAAAAAACTTTAAATATTTGGTTTTCGGCCAATTGACCATTTCACAGCTAATTAAACGCTGCTATCAAAAGTTTGACCTAATATATCCATTGTGATCAGAGATGAGCAATGAGTATACAAAACGATAAGTCGATTCAGGTCATACTCATAATTTCTGGCACAGGTATCCCTCCTATAACACCTGCCATAGGTTCCTATAAGCCGTGTTAAGTGAAACCAAGGGATTAAGTTTCAAAAAAATATTTTAATACCACAAAAGAAACTTTATTTCTGTTAGAAGTAACCTAATAAATAAAAATCCAACTTAATATACACATACGTACATACATAATTGGTCATTACAACCCTTTAGATAGGATTATTGACCTGGTTTCTCACACTACTTATATTCTCTGTATTAATTTTATACATAATTGGTCTGTATGTAGTTTATTCCGAGCAGATTAAAAATTATGAAAGCGTGCCACACATCTTTCACTGTCATATTGTTCAATGGAATGTTGTACAGTCATCCTCTTATAACGCGGTACTCTCAGAACTCTCTCGCGTGGCTGCAATTGCGAGAGCCCTCCTATAACGCGGTACTCTTATTTTTTTTTTGTTTTTATTATCAAACCTGCACTCAAGGGATGACCCCTACTTATGCAGTGCATTGTACAGGTTTAGGAAAGGTGGAAAGAGGGAAGATGCGAACGGTATGGAAACGAGTTGCTGCTGGTGACTATAAAATGGCCAGTGCTATACCTTTACCATTAGACAGTCTACAGCAATCGTCACCCCAAGAAGCTCGCAGTTTCTCGCACCACTTATGTTTTGTGTGTTAATTTTATACATAGGTGGCGGGACCTACAGTTTAAAGTCGACTCCGAACGTCACCTTTTTGAAAAACTTTTCATGACAATTTTGTTTACTCTCAGAGTTTTTGCCAGAAATCTGCTGAGAACAAATTGCCGAAAAATACTTTTTGTATTTTATTTTGATGTTTGGCCTGGGACTCGAAGCCTGGCTTTACGTCTAATAAGCCAGCACACTTCGTACTAGACCACGGCGACCTCAAAGATAAATATATTCCACGTAAATACATAAAAAACAATTCAATTTACTTTATTATCTTCATCAAAACTAGAATCGATTTCATTCACTTGGGGTTCGGTTGCGATGTCCACTAAATATGCTTCCCCAACTTCTTGTTCCACTAATAAGTCTTGCACATTTTTAACAGCCTTATCCACAAACTCTTCACCTCCGATCGACCTAGCAAGTTCTAATTATGCCACTAATTTGATTTTCTACTGATTCATGCACGTTTTCTATCTCAACTACTGCAGGCCATATCTTCCAACATCGACTTAATGTCGTAATTTTCAGTTCTTTCAGCGATAAGGATATAATATCGATGAAATTTTTAATTGAAAATTGCTTCCAAGCTTCCATTTTCAATAGATTTTGAATCAGTTATGTCTACAATCCATTGTAACGATCTTCTTATGTAATAAGTCTTAAAACAAGAATAGAATTGTAGAAGTACCGTGTTGTAAGAGGTTTTCGAAAAAATTTTAATCGTTTTAGAGTAAAATTGTATTGTGAGATACCGTGATGTAGGAGGGATACCTGTACTTATATGCATTTATATTTTCATATTTAATATCATACTCATTCTACTCATATTCAAAGTTTGAAGTACTCATCATGCTCATACTTAACAATACGCATGACATTGTTGATTTCGATTCCCCTCTACTTAACAGTTACTCGAAGCACAAAATAAGTATGATTCGCTTACGAACACTACAATACTCACAAGAAGGTTGTGTGATTGCTGTGCTTGCTTGCTTTGTCTTTTCTTTTTTTTTTTTTTTGTAAATGCAACACCAACTAAGACTGTAAATTTTGATGAATGATTCGAATCACTTGAAGCATATATGAATAAGTATTATAAGTACTTTTCTAAATTTAAGAATCAGAATGATAAGGCGTATGAATCAAACATATTTCGAATGTTATGAGTTTGATATAAACGTTGTACTCATACTCATTGCAACCTGTATTTATAAATCAATGCTGTAGCGAATACAAATGAATCAGAACAGTCCAATATCAATACTATTGACTCACTTACTCTCACAAATTACGTGAGTACTTATGACTAGCGAAAAAACGATTCATTGCTGATCGCAAAATTTAATACAAATTTAATCATTCAAAACCTTTTATTCAGGCCTATTTATTAAACTCATGCAAATATTTCTTCCTAAAACCTTCAACAGACTCTCGTTTGAATTACTCTTTAGACAGTAGTGCTAGTGTTTCTAAATTATCAATTAACAGTTTGGTTTTCTCTCTTCCTTTTTCTTGCAAGCCTCAATGGTACACAGCATATTTAGCAAGGCAATAACAACAACAATTACGTGCAAAACAAATAGGGGAAAAACAGTTTTTTTTGTTTACAGTGAATAAAAACTCATAAAATGTTAAATCTCATAACATTAATAACCACCAATAAACACTATGATCATCGAAAAATTACAACAAGAACAAACACAACTGCTTTGTTGCCTGTTAGCTCTCCTTATTTTCAAAAATAGAATATAAAACGAAACCAAAGCATTCCATAAGAACTTCACTTAAATTACAGCGAAATTAACCTTGTGGTATAACTTCTAAAGGCATTGTTATTGTCAATCAATGTTATTTCTTTGCTGTTTGCTCTCATGTAATGTAGAATGCAAAAAATCTTCTTAACATTCCAAAGCATTTCATAAGAACTTCACGAAATGTTAACCAAATAACAGCGAAATTAATTATTGTCAATCAATGTTATTTTGTTTTGTTGTTATGCATGCATTTCTTTTTTGTTTTGCTGTTTGCTCTCAGTGCAAAAAATCTTCTTAACATTGTTTGGTGATAAAAATAACATTGATTTGTTAACCCTTCACAGTTACAATAACAATGCGTTTAGAATTTATACGGCACGTAATTTGGTTAACATTTCGTCAAGTTTTTATGAAATGTTCGCCTCTCCTCTTTTATTCGTTTTTTATAAAGTAAGGAGAACAAAGGAAACAAGCAACCAAACTGTTGTGTTTGTTTATGTTGTTGTTGTTATTAATGTGGTGGTTATTAATGTTAATTTTTTTTTGGTAATTTGGTGGATTTTATTGTGGGAGACTTGTTTGTTTGTTTGTACTTTTTAAAAGTCAAGGAGAGCATATGCACTCAATTTCGTTTGAAGATGATGTGTGTTCTAATTGTTGTTGTTATTGTCTTATAATCGCCATGTTATTGATTGTTATGTTATTTGATTTAATTGCTTTGACAAGAACTACAAAGCCGACAGGCGGTAGTAGTAGTTTTCGTGTGAAAGAAGATGTCAGTAAAAATTCGTGAAAAATAACACATTAAAGTTATAAAAAATGAGTTAATAAAGTAATATACGTATACATATATTATGAAGAAAAGAGTGTGTGTAATTGTTTGTGATTAATAAAAAAAGTTTTAATTAAGTTTTCTTTTGATTTGCATTTTCAATTAGAGCAAATGAAAAATTTTTCAAAATAGAGTACATCAATAAGGGTGTACGTTAAAAAAAATAGCCAAAAAATAAAAGTAATGTGAAGTGTAGTATTGTTAGCCCAAAGCCAATATGTAATATGTTATAAAAAGCAGAGCAAAACCGGTTTATACAACCAAAAAATCTAAGTATGTTGAGCTGTATGCGCACGGCCTTAAATGTAAAAAGTGTTTTTTATTTTATGTGTACACAGATTTATGCACCGACATGATTTGTATCTTAACGACGAAGAGAGCGGTGGTGGGAGAGCAGATTTTAAAGGGTGAGTTTCGAAAGCTTATGTGAACCAAATATAATAAAATGAATTTGTTACTATGCTTGCAAAACTAATGGTGTGTACCGTACCATCGTGGTTTACAAGAAAGAGAAAGATAGATAGTGTTGGGTTTTTTTTGTGTTAAAAAAGACTAACTCTACTGTTTACAAAGTAATGTTATTGTGTTTTCAATGTTATTTGTTTGCATACAAGCCAGTTAACCCATTTACGGTCGCTGTGCCAATTTGGGAACACTTAATAATTAAGGCAGTATAAAAAAACTGTTTGCTCTGGGTTATTTATTTTTGCATTATTGTGTAATGGAAAGTACTCTCAATAAATACTAAAGCAAACAATTTGTCTACATTTATTGTTATTGCTGTAATAATCTCTCAAACTTCGTTAACAATACTCATGTGGAGGTAGGTCAATGGTAACCAAAGTTATACTTTGTACGTAAAGCTAATAGTCGTTATTTGTATTATAATATAAAATTCAATAAACAGAGAAACATTGAAAAACATTTTTAGTTTCATACATCAAATGTATAAGATCTTATACCCAATTTGGGTACAATGGCCACAAGTATAATAAAAACAAATTATAAATTAAGTTTGTTCTAATTTTTTTTACACATAGTATTTAGTCTAAAATAATCTGATAATGTAATGTCACCTGTCTGCCAACTCACTTTGTTCCCAGTTAGTTGTTAACAGGTGTAATAAGTTCACTAAGATGAACCATTGTCTGCGAAAAGGGCTCGTTTGAGAACCAAAATCCTACGCCGTGCTATTACTCCAAATAAATCTAAATTGAATGTTCCGTCGTGACGAAAGTCTGCTCCAAATTATTCAAAGACTTACTTTGAAACTGACGACAGAGTCAGAAATGAAACTCGTATGAAAGAGACATTGGAGAACTTGACTCCTGTTCAAATATTTGAAATGTTTTTCGATGAAGAGGTTTTTAAAATGATATCGGAGTTTAGTCAGCTATATGCTTATCAAAACAATCTTCACAACTTTAGTGTCACTGTTGCAGAACTTAAGGTTTTTCTCGGGATACTGATTCTATCTGGCTACCACAAACTTCCAAGGGAAGAGATGTATTGGTCGTTAGGCGAAGATATTGGAGTAGATGTAGTATCAAATGCTATGTCCAGAAACAGGTTTAAAGAAATAAAAAGAAATCTACATCTTGTAGGCAATAACGACGCTGCAAAAACTAATGACAAAATGTTTAAAGTACGTCAACTTGCTGATATTCTTATCAGAAAATTTAACCAGTGGGGTATTTTCCGCGAAAATATTTCTATAGATGAATCCATGGTAAAATATTACGGTCGCCATTCAGCAAAACAATATATACGAGGCAAACCTATTCGGTTGGTTATAAAAACTGGGTTGCAGCAAGTTCCTCTGGATATTGTTACTGTTTTGATATTTATTGCGGTAAATCAACTATACCTGTTTCTGAGCCATTGGGTAATAGGGTTGTGAAAATGTTGGTACAAAAATTGTCCATGAATCCTGCCAACCACAAAATCTTTTTTGATAATTTTTTCACCAGTTTTGAGTTACTCAATGATTTACGTAATTTAGGATACCGTGCCACAGGAACAATCCGAGAAAACCGCACTAAAAATGCCCTTTGCCAAATACAAAAGAAATGATGAAGAAATCAAGAGCCGATTTCGATTACAGATTTGGCAAAAATAATGAATTATTACTGGTCCGCTGGAAGGATAAAAGTATCTGCACAATGGCGACAAATTATGATTCATATGAACCAGTAGGAAAAACTAAAAGATGGTCTTCTGAAAAAAAACAAAAGGTTGGTATGGAAATACCTCACTTGTTTCAAACTTATAATAAAAACATGGGTGGAGTGGATGAAATGGAGGTGGTGTTTATTTACGTACATTGTTGACCTGGCAATATCAAATGCGTAGCGCCTACATGAATGTTGTAAAGAAGATCCAATGGACCAATTACAATTTCGTCGATCTATAGCTAGATATTATCTAAAACAGTCATCCAAAAGACATTCTGCTCGGCCTTCGTCATCAAATATTGAGGGTCTAAATCTAGACGGCGCTGATCATGTTCCAGAAAAACTTCCAAAGCGTGTGCGTTGTGTCATCTGCCACAATAGAAGCCGCTGGAGTTGCAAAAAATGCAAAAAAACACTCTGCGTTGACAAAACGTGTTTTGCAAAATATCACTCATTAGTGGCCATTGTACCAATTTGGGTACACCCCTCTAATGTCCTGAATTCAATTTTTTTTTTATTTTTTTTTTTACGTTTCTGTTTATTTGTATTGTTAAAAATAAATATACCATAAAATTTCAAAAATTTTACTTGTACTTTTTGTTTGGCTGTAAATGGGTTAAGAAGATTTTAAGAAGAAACTTTTACATGAGTTTAATCAAAAGGCCTGCGTAAAGGCTTTTGAGTGAATAAATTTATGTTAAAATCTTTTTTTTGCTGCTTTTATAGGTATTAATAATATTTTAAGTATATTTTTAAAGTTAAATTATTTTTTTTAATTTTGTTTTAATTTATTTTTTTAAAATTATTTAACTTTTTCTTCTTACGCAACAATATAGTATTTTATATTTATTCAGTGTTTGTGTGCCTGTGGTTGAGAAGAAAAATATTTCTTCTTTTTCCTTAATTCTAACACACAAGTACTATGTTACATTGTAGTAATACAAAAAAAATTAGGTCTAGTAGCATAAGAAGGCACACATACACTCAGAGATCGGCAATGTGTTCACTCAAATAGATGAGTAGAATCGAATTATAGTTACAATATTACTCATACCTTTACGCAAACATACTTTTCTTTGAATATCTTGGAACCTGGAACCTCTTATTCAAAGTTTGAAGTAACACATCACCTTCATACCTAACAACATGTATGATGTTGTCGTTGATTTCGACTCTCTTTAATTCAATTTGGAAGAGGCCGGTAACATAAAATAAGTATGATTTTCTTGCGGACACAAAAATCCTTAAAAGATTTTTGTGAATAGATGGTTGTGTTTTTGCTTTGCTCTCTTCTTTTTTGCTTGTGCGTTTTTTCTCTATTTTCTCTTTTTTTTTTTGTAAGTTTTGTTGTGTGGTTCGATTCACTCGAACTTAGGAATCTTAATGAGTATGTTTATGAATCAAACATATTTCGGTTACGAGTAAATGTTGTACGCATAGTAGTTGCAACGTTTAGTATGGGGTTGAAGTATGGTAGAAGTGTTAACAAACACAGTCCATACTCTTGTATTTGAAAAATACCACAGTACACCTGCAACGCTTTCAGTACTCTTTTCATGTTCGACGTAATGCTGACCTAGAAATGTACGTTCGTATTCAGAGGGTGAAAGGCATTGAGAATCCTTTTCATATCCTAAAAACGAACGTACGTTCCGTTCACGTTTGACTAAATAGGGACTTTGCATTCTATTTTTTCTGTGCCGTTATTTTTTCTACTCCGCTTCTTACGTCTTTTAAATATAATAAATATAATTTTTATTTTTTTTGCAAAAGTACCATTTGATGCGAAAAAGTACTTTCTCAGTTATACTTCAGTATCATTACAAAATTTAAATTTTGCAACACTGTTCCTAAATGAAAACTTATCCAATATAAGTCCACCTATTATCTGTAGATCGAAAATTACATTAGATAGCATTAATGGCAATACAAGCATACATAATTGTCTGACCTGGGGTTCTGAATCGTGACCTCACGTCTAATAAAACAGCACACTACCTGCTAGACTACGGCGTCTTCAAGTAGAATACGGGAATGGCTTCACTAAAAGGCAGCTAATAAATCGCTATATGATTACTGACTCGATTCTACCTATCACTAGCTTCGCCATAATGACATCGGAATCTACAGGAACCAAGGCGTACATTGTAACCTCACATTGAAAAGTGCAAAATTAACAGCATGAAACAATGTAGGTCAAAGAAGCTGTATTCAGTGTAGGAAAAATATCAGAAGTAGACATTTGCGTAGACCAATAAAATATTTTAAAAAAATTTTCTTTACAAATCAAAACCTATTAAGCATTTCTGAAAATCTGTTTGGCATAAAATTTTTTTAAACAAATACCAAATAGCCATCCCTGAAAACTATCGAACTTAATTGTATTTTAGCCACATGTGAACAATTCGATGAGTCAATCGATAGTCCTCTTCTATTCAGTTGATTTGTATGAAAGAAAAAAGAGTCTTCATGGCACACACATATTTCAAAATTGAAAATACATTTTATAAACACGAGCCAGCCATTTAAATTTCTTTATTTGAAATGGAAAAATTCTATTAAAATTGCGAAAAATCACTAAAATTGCCAACATTTTGTTGTGATGCAACAAAAACATTTTTAACGATTGTTGTGTTTATGTAATAGAAAATATTTATTTTAAATAACCACCCCCCTGCCCATGACGTCCCACTAGCATAGCATGGGACGAGAAATGTGTTCCAGATTTGAAAATTGTTGAAAAAGGTCCAAGAACAACATAAAAAATTAATTCATTTTCAATTTCAAAAGTGTATTTTCTAAAAATTTTTTGTAAGAAAATGATTTTTTTGAAGAGAAAAAACATAAATGGAAAATTTTTTTACGGAAAATTCATTAAAGAAAAGAAAAATAATTGAAATTGTTCATAAATTTCTTAATTTCACACCACTTTTCCAATGCCATCTGAAAGTAATTAACACAACAGTTTAAGTAAGGTTAGCCATTTTTTTCAAGAAAATTTTCGAATAGTTTGCTGCAAATTAAACTTTAAAAATAAATTTATTTTATCATATTAGCGCCTATTACTGGATGCTTAATTCTCTTGGTGAGATGGACTGCATTCGTATATTGTCGGCAAAATCACGCTACAAAGTAAAAGAAATGAATATCAAGTAGAAGCTACCATATTTTATTAATTAATAAGCTATTTAAACCTTTAACTGTGTAAACTCGTCATAGCACAACAAAAATTTTGCGTATAATATCGGAAATATTTATTCGTTATGAAGCAAAAGCCGCTTTTGTATATCTATGCAATGGGCTGAGATCAAATAACAGGTTTTAAAACTTTATTCCACTCTATTTAAAAACAAATGCCGTTATTCTCTTAAAAAATCGAATTCTTTTTTTCAGTAAATATTAAAACAAAACAACTGTTATACTCGGAAGTGATAATAAAAATTCCATACCGCATTATGCTTAAACCCGTCTTTCGAGGTCTTGGTATAATTAGAATTACAATAATTTTAATATTATTTTTCCTTTTTTTGTTAATAAAAAAAATATTTGTTTAATAAAATTATTTTTTTTTCGTAATTATTTCACATAAAAATCATCTGGGCATTTCCATTAAGAGGTGCACCGAGAATGAAAAATTGTTCAAAGCTATAGTGTGTACCAGAGATCACCAATGAATCGCTTTTTCGTTACTCAAAAGTGCTTATGAAATTTTGAGTATGAGTGAGTTAGCAGAATTGAAATTCAACTATATACTCTGATTCATTCGTAGTCGCTACAACATTGATTTATAAGTAGAGGCTGTAATGAATATGAGTACAACATTGACATAAGACTCAGAATATTCGAAATATATTCAATCCATACGTCTTCTCATTCAGATTCTTAAATTTAAAAAAATACTTATAGTATATATTCCTAAATGACTCGAGTGATTCGAATCATTCATCCAAATTTGCTGTCTTAGTTGATATTGCATTTACAAAAAAATAAGATAGAAACAGACAAAGGCAACAACAAGACAAGCAAAGCAAACACACAACCTTCTTGTGAGTATTGTGGTGTTCGTACGCGAATCATACTTATTTTGTGCTTCTTGTGCAATATGCGTATTGTTAAGTATCAGTATAATGAGTACTTCAAACTTTGAGTATGAGTAGTAAGAGTATAGTATTAAAATAAGTATGAATATGTATAAGTATCAAAAATTACAAGTATGACTCGAATCTACTCATCGTTTTGAATACTTATTGCTGATCTCTGTTGTGTATCGGGCTACAATGATAAAAATTTTAAATTTGATTAAAAACATTAACTCAGATTTAAGTAAAATCAAAACCGCGCCTAAGAGACATGAGCATAAAAATATGTCACATTAAAATATTGCGCCTGGCTATGCAGAAATCGACGTTAGAAAGCGTTAGGGCTGAGATCAAATAACAGGTTTTATAACTTTATTCCACTCTATTTAAAAACAAATGCCGTTATTCTCTTAAAAAATCGAATTCTTTTTTTCAGTAAATATTAAAACAAAACAACTGTTACACTCGGAAGTGATAATAAAAATTCCATACCGCATTATGCGTTATGCGTAAACTCGTCTTTCGAGCTCTCGGTATAATTAGAATTACAATAATTTTATTATTATTTTTCCTTTTTTTTTTTTGTTAATCAAAAAAATATTTGTTTAATAAAATTATTTTTTTTTTCATAATTATTTCACATAAAAACCATATGGGCATTTTCTTTAAGAGTTGCACCGAGAATGAAAGATTTGAAGAATGAAGAAATGTCCAAAGCTATAGTGTGTACCAGAGATCACCAATGAATCGCTTTTTCGCTACTCATAAGTACTTATGAAGTTTTGAGTATGAGAATTGACTATGTACTCTGATTCATTCGTAGTCGCTACAACATTGATTTATAAGTAGATGATGCAATAAATATGAATACAACATTGCCATCAGACTCACAACATTCGAAATATGTTCGATTCATACGCCTTCTCATTCAGATTCATAAATTTAGGAAAATACTTATAATATATACTCATAAATGACTCGAGTGATTCGAATCATTCATCCAAATTTGCTGTCTTAGTTGTTATTACATTTACAAAAAAAGAAGATTGAAAAAGACAACAACAAGACAAGCAAAGCAAACACACAACCTTCTTGTGAGTATTGTGGTTATTCGTACGCGAATCATACTTATTTTGTGCTTCGTGTACAACATGCGTATTGTTAAGTATCAGTATGATGAGTACTTCAAACTTTGAGTAGGAGTATAATATTAATATAAGTATGAATATGTATAAGTATCAAATATTACAAGTATGACTCGAATCTACTCATCGTTTTGAATACTTATTGCTGATCTCTGTTGTGTATCGGGCTGCAATGATAAAAATTTAAAATTTGATTAAAAACATTAACTCAGATTTAAGTAAAATCAAAACAGCGCCTAAGAGACATGAGCATAAAAATATGTCACATTAAAATATTGCGCCTGGCTATGCAGAAATCGATGTTAGAAAGCGAAAAACTTGCCCTAAAATCACTTTATATCCAATTGAAAGTTTTTTTTTACCTCAATTGTATCTGCATGAATGAAACACCCATATGCATTGATAGTTGTTGTCATAATTGATTTTTTTTTATTTTGTTGTTGTTGTATGGTATCAATTAATCATTATTTATAATTTCATTTCAATCATTTGCCATTACATCATACGTAAACTCGTCTTTCGAGCTCTCGGTATAATTAGAATTACAATAATTTTATTATTATTTTTCCTTTTTTTTTTTTGTTAATCAAAAAAATATTTGTTTAATAAAATTATTTTTTTTTCATAATTATTTCACATAAAAACCATATGGGCATTTTCTTTAAGAGTTGCACCGAGAATGAAAGATTTGAAGAATGAAGAAATGTCCAAAGCTATAGTGTGTACCAGAGATCACCAATGAATCCCATGGTTGAGTCTCTTTATTGAAGGAATGAAAAGTTGGCACACTAACATTTTGTTCATTTGACGGTGCAGCTTGCGAAGCACCTAAAACAGCTTCCATCCATTGCTTCTGTTCCTTAAGCATCTTAGTTGTCCAAGCTTGTTGTTGGATCAACATCTCTTTCAATAGCTCATTTTCATTGCCCATTATTTATACAAATGTTCTTTTTTTTAATTTTTTTTCGCTCGTCGCCAATCTGATATGTTTCGAATATTTCAAAAGACTGTTTATTTTTAAAATTAAATAAAAATCATTACAATTCAAATGACAATTAATTTTACGAATCCTATGTTTATGTATACACAAGTATTTAAAAATACAGTGAAGTTTCATTTATAACATTAATGAGTATGTTTATGAATCAAACATATTTCGGTTACGAGTAAATATTGTACGCATAGTAGTTGCAACGTTTAGTAGTGTTAACAAACACAGTCCATACTCTTGTATTTGAAAAATACCACAGTACACCTGCAACGCTTTCAGTACTCTTTTCATGTTCGACGTAATGCTGACCTAGAAATGTACGTTCGTATTCAGAGGGTGAAAGGCATTGAGAATCCTTTTCATATCCTAAAAACGAACGTACGTTCCGTTCACGTTTGACTAAATAGGGACTTTGCATTCTATTTTTTCTGTGCCGTTATTTTTTCTACTCCGCTTCTTACGTCTTTTAAATATAAATAATTTTTATTTTTTTTGCAAAAGTACCATTTGATGCGAAAAAGTACTTTCTCAGTTATACTTCAGTATCGTTACAAAATTTAAATTTTGCAACACTGTTCCTAAATGAAAACTTATCCAATATAAGTCCACCTATTATCTGTAGATCGAAAATTACATTAGATAGCATTAATGGCAATACAAGCATACATAATTGTCTGACCTGGGGTTTTGAATCGTGACCTCACGTCTAATAAAACAGCACACTACCTGCTAGACTACGGCGTCTTCAAGTAGAATACGGGAATGGCTTCACTAAAAGGCAGCTAATAAATCGCTATATGATTACTGACTCGATTCTACCTATCACTAGCTGCGCCATAATGACATCGGAGTCTACAGGAACCAAGGCGTACATTGTAACCTCACATTGAAAAGTGCAAAATTAACAGCATGAAACAATGTAGGTCAAAGAAGCTGTATTCAGTGTAGGAAAAATATCAGAAGTAGACATTTGCGTAGACCAATAAAATATTTTAAAAAAATTTTCTTTACAAATCAAAACCTATTAAGCATTTCTGAAAATCTGTTTGGCATAAAATGTTTTTAAACAAATACCAAATAGCCATCCCTGAAAACTATCGAACTTAATTGTATTTTAGCCACATGTGAACAATTCGATGAGTCAGTCGATAGTCCTTCTCTATTCAGTTGATTTGTATGAAAGAAAAAAGAGTCTTCATGGCACACACATGTTTCAAAATTGAAAATACATTTTATAAACACGAGCCAGCCATTTAAATTTCTTTATTTGAAATGGAAAAATTCTATTAAAATTGCGAAAAATCACTAAAATTGCCAACATTTTGTTGTGATGCAACAAAAACATTTTTAACGATTGTTGTGTTTATGTAATAGAAAATATTTATTTTAAATAACCACCCCCCTGCCCATGACGTCCCACTAGCATAGCATGGGACGAGAAATGTGTTCCAGATTTGAAAATTGTTGAAAAAGGTCCAAGAACAACATAAAAAATTAATTCATTTTCAATTTCAAAAGTGTATTTTCTAAAAATTTTTTGTACGAAAATGATTTTTTTGAAGAGAAAAAACATAAATGGAAAATTTTTTTACGGAAAATTCATTAAAGAAAAGAAAAATAATTGAAATTGTTCATAAATTTCTTAATTTCACACCACTTTTCCAATGCCATCTGAAAGTAATTAACACAACAGTTTAAGTAAGGTTAGCCATTTTTTTCAAGAAAATTTTCGAATAGTTTGCTGCAAATTAAACTTTAAAAATAAATTTATTTTATCATATTAGCGCCTATTACTGGATGCTTAATTCTCTTGGTGAGATGGACTGCATTCGTATATTGTCGGCAAAATCACGCTACAAAGTAAAAGAAATAAATATCAAGTAGAAGCTACCATATTTTATTAATTAATAAGCTATTTAAACCTTTAACTGTGTAAACTCGTCATAGCACAACAAAAATTTTGCGTATAATATCGAAAATATTTATTCGTTATGAAGCAAAAGCCGCTTTTGTATATCTATGCAATGGGCTGAGATCAAATTAACAGGTTTTTAAACTTTATTCCACTCTATTTAAAACAAATGCCGTTATTCTCTTAAAAAATCGAATTCTTTTTTTTCAGTAAATATTCAAACAAAACAAACTGTTATACTCGGAAGTGATAATAAAAATTCCATACCGCATTATGCTTAAACCCGTCTTTCCGAGGTCTTGGTATAATTAGAATTACAATAATTTTAATATTATTTTTCCTTTTTTGTAATAAAAAAATATTTGTTTAATAAAATTATTTTTTTTTCGTAATTATGTCACATAAAATCATCTGGGGCATTTCCATTAAGAGGTGCACCGAGAATGAAAATTGTTCAAAGCTATAGTGTGTACCAGAGATCACCAATGAATCGCTTTTTCGTTACTCAAAAGTGCTTATGAAATTTTGAGTATGAGTGAGTTAGCAGAATTGAAATTCAAACTATATACTCTGATTCATTCGTAGTCGCTACAACATTGATTTATAAGTAGAGGCTGTAATGAATATGAGTACAACATTGACATAAGACTCAGAATATTCGAAATATATTCAATCCATACGTCTTCTCATTCAGATTCTTAAATTTAAAAAAATACTTATAGTATATATTCCTAAATGACTCGAGTGATTCGAATCATTCATCCAAATTTGCTGTCTTAGTTGATATTGCATTTACAAAAAAATAAGATAGAAACAGACAAAGGCAACAACAAGACAAGCAAAGCAAACACACAACCTTCTTGTGAGTATTGTGGTGTTCGTACGCGAATCATACTTATTTTGTGCTTCTTGTGCAATATGCGTATTGTTAAGTATCAGTATAATGAGTACTTCAAACTTTGAGTATGAGTAGTAAGAGTATAGTATTAAAATAAGTATGAATATGTATAAGTATCAAAAATTACAAGTATGACTCGAATCTACTCATCGTTTTGAATACTTATTGCTGATCTCTGTTGTGTATCGGGCTACAATGATAAAAATTTTAAATTTGATTAAAAACATTAACTCAGATTTAAGTAAAATCAAAACCGCGCCTAAGAGACATGAGCATAAAAATATGTCACATTAAAATATTGCGCCTGGCTATGCAGAAATCGACGTTAGAAAGCGTTAGGGCTGAGATCAAATAACAGGTTTTATAACTTTATTCCACTCTATTTAAAAACAAATGTCGTTGTTCTCTTAAAAAATCGAATTCTTTTTTTCAGTAAATATTAAAACAAAACAACTGTTATACTCGGAAGTGATAATAAAAATTCCATACCGCATTATGCGTTATGCGTAAACTCGTCTTTCGGGCTCTCGGTATAATTAGAATTACAATAATTTTATTATTATTTTTTTGTTAATCAAAAAAATATTTGTTTAATAAAATTATTTTTTTTTCGTAATTATTTCACATAAAAACCATATGGGCATTTTCATTAAGAGTTGCACCGAGAATGAAAGATTTGAAGAATGAAGAAATGTCCAAAGCTATAGTGTGTACCAGAGATCACCAATGAATTGCTTTTTCGCTACTCATAAGTACTTATGAAGTTTTGAGTATGAGAATTGACTATGTACTCTGATTCATTCGTAGTCGCTACAACATTGATTTATAAGTAGATGATGCAATAAATATGAATACAACATTGCCATCAGACTCACAACATTCGAAATATGTTCGATTCATACGCCTTCTCATTCAGATTCATAAATTTAGAAAAATACTTATAATATATACTCATAAATAGCTCGAGTGATTCGAATCATTCATCCAAATTTGCTGTCTTAGTTGTTATTGCATTTACAAAAAAAGAAGATAGAAAAAGACAACAACAAGACAAGCAAAGCAAACACACAACCTTCTTGTGAGTATTGTGGTTATTCGTACGCGAATCATACTTATTTTGTGCTTCTTGTACAATATGCGTATTGTTAAGTATCAGTATAATGAGTACTTCAAACTTTGAGTAGGAGTAGTAAGTATAGTATTAATATAAGTATGAATATGTATAAGTATCAAATATTACAAGTATGACTCGAATCTACTCATCGTTTTGAATACTTATTGCTGATCTCTGTTGTGTATCGGGCTGCAATGATAAAAATTTAAAATTTGATTAAAAACATTAACTCAGATTTAAGTAAAATCAAAACAGCGCCTAAGAGACATGAGCATAAAAATATGTCACATTAAAATATTGCGCCTGGCTATGCAGAAATCGATGTTAGAAAGCGAAAACTTGCCCTAAAATCACTTTTATATCCAATTGAAAGTTTTTTTTTACCTCAATTGTATCTGCATGAATGAAACACCCATATGCATTGATAGTTGTTGTCATAATTGATTTTTTTTTATTTTGTTGTTGTTGTATGGTATCAATTAATCATTATTTATAATTTCATTTCAATCATTTGCATTACATCATACATACATGGCACATAAAACTGAAAGAAAAAATTACGCATTGAGTATAATATTTTTCATTTTTTTTTTCTTTTATGTGCATCGTCAACGCTAATAAGAAGATAAATGTATTAAGTCCATAAACATTTAATTTTTTATTGAAATTTTGAATGAATAAAAATTCAAAGCAGTATCTCCATGTGAATCAATAATTTAGTTTTCGTTCGAGCATAATTCTCTGGTCTTAGCACATACAATCTTTCAGTAGAGATTACAACCTAGCTTCTCATATCACTTATGTTGTGTGGATTAATTTTCAACAAAAATGATTGACCTACAATTTATAGGCAACTCCGAAGAATGGATTTTTTGAAAAACATTTTCATGGCAAATTTACTCGTATTTACTCTTATGGTGTTTTCTTTTCTACAAAAAATTGTGCATTTTGCAATTTATACAACAGGGTTGCTCAAAAATTTTTTAATGCACCGTGTAAGAGGGTGACATTTTCTTTGTAGAAAAGAAAACACCATTAGAGTTTTTATAGAAATTTGCTGAAAGGCAGACGCCGAAGAAATATTTTTCAGTATGTATTGCATTATGTTGCAGATGTCTGATCTAGCCTCACGTCTAACAAACCAACACACTGCCTACTAGACTATGGCAACTTTTCTAGACCAAGCACATCTATACTCGTTTGACAATAATAAAAATCTTTATCGAATTTCGTTTAATCCAAACTGGATTATAAAACTACCCTTCTTTTCACTGCTCCCTTATTCATACAAAATTTTTAAGTAATTATGTGAATATGATTCATATTCATAATTTTTATGAAGGGTTTATGAAACAAATTTTATGAATATGACAGTTAAAATAAAAACTTTTTTATAAATATTTCTTTTGAATATGAAAATAATTTTTGCCAAATTCTTTTTATGATTTTTGGCATTCAATGGATTTTTTTTTCTAATCTTTAACATAAATTTAAATTTTTATAAAAAAAAATTCTAATTTTTTTAAACAAATGTATTACAAGGTCGAGTAAAATTTTCACAAAATGAAAATGAAACCAAAAACATAAGAAAATTATGTATAAATTAATGAAATTGTTTATTACTCATACAATAAAATCTACGGTTTGGCATAAAAAATTAAATTTTGTTAACTAAAAAAGTTATTTAACCCTTTAAACGGTTTGTGAGGAGTTTACTCGTCAGAGGGAAAGAAACATCTCCTAATGTCGAGTGTATTCGTCTTGAAGATAAAATCGCCTTCGTATTATTATGTAAGAAAGGTCAAATAATGATTTTTTTTATAATAGATATTTTTTGGAACATTGATTAATATTTATTTTAGTAAACAATAGCTTGTGATAAGCAGAAATAACAAATTCTAGGCAAGTACCGTCTCGGAGTGGGTGATGGTCTACGATCGGAAATGTTAACCATTACACCATCACACTTCCTGAGGGAATATTTGAAAGAATGAAGTCATTTGCATTGTTTGTGAACGTGTTTTTGCGCTAATCACTATTTCTATGCTATGTTTTAATCGATTTATTAACTGTATTTGTTTCTCACTAAACAATTTATACTCGATAGAAATAAGCTAATCCTTTACGGATCCGAAAACAAATAAATTTAAAGCCCTATACAGTCCCTATTATTTCTTATCCCTCTTAGAAAAACAATAAAGGGATAAACACTATAAAACACTATTGGATCCGCCATTTTGGATTTTTTTAGATTTCAGATTTATTTGAAAATTGTAGCAAAGATCAATTGTCAATTTCTGACAATAGCGATGGTTCTAGCTGGTCAGTGTTTAGCTCCACAATTTGATGTGATTAAAAGTTTTTGAACCCAGATTCGTGTTCAGCGCGCAAAATTCTTTGGGAAACATCTGGAGATAACTTCTTTGCACAAAAAAGTCCAAATTTGCAGGGCTGTATTATCATTAGAATCTGAAAGAAACAAATGAGAATCGTGAAGAAACGTTATTTGCAGCCTTCAATATCTTTTTACTGTATTTTGACCCAGCCTAGGTGTGTAATATGTCGAATAGAGATATAAAAACATTTTAATTGAAACGTAAACTTGGCTTTTACAAGCGAAAATTGATGAACAAATGCTTATATTAGCTGCAGGGTTTTTAAAGGCGTAATATCCGATATTTAAAGGAGTATCAACTGGATAGGATATTACGCAAAATATAGTACTGGTTGAAGGACTAGTCGCCGTAGTCTAGTCTGTAGTATGTTGGCTTATTAGACGTAAGGCCTGAATTCAAATGCCAAAACGAAAATATGAAAATATTTCTTCGGTGACTTCCTCTCAGCAGATTTCTAGTAAAAACTCTAGAAGTAAATATAATTGCCATGAAAACCTTCTCAAAAATCTATTGTGCGGAGTCGACTTGAAACTGTAGGTCCCGTCACTCATATAAGAAATTATCACACACAACATGAGTGATGTGAGTAGTTAGATTGTAATCCTGACTGAGGGGTATTTATGTATATAATGACACGTTCATGCTGTGCAAGAAATGCCGGTCATCCCTTTTCAAGACCTGAAAACAACTGATTTCTTATGGTCGAACAGCGATAAAGAATTTGCTCTGTGATAATACTAATGATAATAATACACATACAAACAATATCGATGCCAGTGTGAACACTTCCAAAAACATTGTTTTTTAAATGTTTCAATAAATTTTGTAGGGACTCCTCTTTATAGAAATGTGTACCATTAAGCCTATAATTTTAGCCATACAAGCGTATGTGTTTGAGACATACTTTAAGAAGCTCGTCTCAAAACAGATTCGAACAAAAACCAATTTCAGGTAAAGGAGAACAAAACTCCGTTTAATGGCGAGTTTTTTCTTCTTTTCTTTTCACAAATTATATGTTGGTCAAAACCTAAAATCATGTCTATAGGTATGCCTGTGGTATTGACTTTATATGCGAATATTATTTGAAAGTCGCAAAAAACATGACTTAAGAGGAGATGCCTGTTCACAATAAAAAAAATGTTTGCAATGACCTTGAACTGTTTAAAGTTTCAAAGACGAAAACAAATACAAAATTTTTGCTGCTTAATTTCGAAAAAAAAATCGAATTAGAATTTAGAAAACCAAAGACAGAAAAACTGGATTTTTGCGTATAGAAAGAGAGAGAAACTTCCTTCAAATTAAAAAAAATAATTTAAAACAAGTTTTTTTCTTATTTTTTGTTAAAGTTTCAAAACGATTTAAATTTCTTTTCAATGTATTTGTCATGATTGGAGCAAAACGTTGAAAGCTATGGCGAATAATACAATTGAAATTGAAATCAAAAATTCAAAATAGCAACAGTTTGAAATTAATTTTAATTTTTAATTTTTTTTAATTTTTTTTATTTTTTTGTTTATAAAACATACAAAACTTCGGTACACACCCTCATTTTGCTGATTTGCTGTTCATAACTTGTTGTGCAAATAAAACTTTTTAACAATTCTTTACTTTATCAAACGCTCTTCTGAGTCCAATTAAGTACATAGTAGTTGATTAAATAAATTTTTGTTTTCTGTGCTTTTAATGGTATAATAAATTGTTTATTTATTTAAATATTTACACAATTAAAATGTTTTATTGTTAAAGTCCATATCAGTTATTGGCTTGGCTTCTTTTCTTCTTTTTTATTTTGTTTGTTAGGCTTTTACCGTGTTAAGTTTTTAATACTAATAAGCCAGAAGAATACTTAACACTAAGGCCAAAACGTTTGATTTTTTTTTATTTTTATTTTCTGAAGAAATAAAATCTTTTGAAGATTTCAAATCATTTATTAAACTTACATGTCAAATGGTTTTTGTTTGAAAGAAAAATGTTGAAGAAAGCAAAAAGCAAAAAAACCAAACACTTAGCCGGCTTAGGCAACAATCCGTAGAAGAAAAAATGAAATGCAACAAGAAAAATCTCAAGAAAAATTATTTAAACTTGTAAGCATAGCGTGGGTATTGAACAAAACAAGCCGGTTTAACCAATGTTAGGCACACAAGCAAATGTTTTGTTCGGATTATGTTACACAATAAAATTTTATTTCTTTTTTTTTAAATCTGTTTCTTTGTATTCTTAGTAGATATTACAAAATTTCCACTAAAGAATTAGAAGAAGATGACATTGAAAAATTAGAAATTATTTTAAATAATTGTCTTCTTAAAAAATGTTAAAAATTTTTTTTGTTATAATGGCCGGAAGTACATTCCAAAGAATGAAAGCTTTATTCCACAAAAAAAAAATTGAAAATAAATTCCGTAAAATATTCTACAAAATATAGTTACTCTGAGAGTAAATCAAATCTGCCATGAAAAAGGCAAAAAAATCTGTCGTTCCAAATCGTCTTCAAACTGTACGTCGCACCACTCGTATATGAAATTAACACACACAACATGAGCGGTGTGAGAAGCTAGACCGTAATCCTGACTGAAGGGTTGTAATGGCCAATTATGTGTGCATGTATGATATTACAATTGAAAACTCTGCCACCGATTGGAATTTCAAGTAAATGAACAATTTTAACCAGATGATTAAGAACTTAAAAGTCTTTTACATAAAATACTCGAGATCCGATCAATAAGTCAGATATTATTAGATTGAAGCAAGGACTTGTAATTAAATAAAAATCATATTATATTTCAACAAAATGTCTGCGAAGAAAATAGTCAACTGTGCTCGGAGATTACACTGAATGTACAGCTAGCCCCCGACTTACGACTGCTCGACTTACGACTTTTCGCACTTGCGATCTTTTTTTTTTCCACTTTTTTTCATGGAAAATACATAAAGAGGACAAATATGTAGTTGCGGGAAATCCCTAAAATATATGAGAAAAACGTAAAAAAAATTTTATTTTTTGATAACATCGATGTATCGTTTGCATCCCTAAGTAAAGAAGGTCCTCTTTCGAACCGTGGTAGTGGAATAGCTGAAATACTTTTGTGATTTGGTCAAATTCAATAGATTTTTGGTCAAAAATACACCAAACAAAATTACAAAATCTTGTAGAGAATTTTCATATGTTTCTGATTCCAGCGATTCTGTTGTGGTGTCTTACCAAAATGTTGTGGTGTCAGCACCAAATGTGGCGCTGCTAAAATTTTTGGATTGCGTCTTGGATTTTGAAATTCGAATTTATCTTCATACATATACGAGTACATTAATTTGACTTACTTTTAGAAAAATAAAAAAAATTCAAGAACAGAATGTAAAATATATGCGGCAGGTAGCTTAAAAGATATTTTCAAGAAATATTTTGAATTCTACTTTCCCTTGGAATTGTTCACAATTTTTCTATGCAAATATAAAAATGGTTTATGAAAATTCAGATTTCAGTAACAATATCAAGGAATCCCAGGCCAGACATCAAAATAAAAAATACAAAAAATATTTTTTCGGTGATTTCTTTTCAGCAGATTTCTGGCAAAAACTCTGAGAGTAAATAAAATTGCCATGAAAAGTCGACTTTAAACTGTAGGTCCCGCCACTTCTGTATAAAATTAACACACACATAATATAAGTAGTGAAACTGCGGGTTTCTTGAGGACAATTGCTGCAGACTGCCTAATGGTGAAGGTATAACACTGGCCATTTTATAGTCACCTAGCAGCAACTCAATTCCTTGCCGTTCGCATCTTCCCTCTTTCCATCGTTCCTAAAAACTTGCACAATGCACTGCATGAGTAGGGGTCATCCCCTGAGTGCTGGTTGTATAAAAAAAAAAAAAAAAATCAGGGAATCTCCCTAACTGCTGGATAGATCTATCAAATCGTTGTTGAGTAATAAATTTCTACGACAGGATTGACTAAAAACAAAAATAAAAACATACCGTCCCTCATCTAATAAAGTGAGAGGGTTTACGAAATATTCCAAAAAACGTGCTCACGAATTTTAATTTATATTCTCTCTCAATGTCATAGGCCCTGGACTAAAATTTGAAATTTGTTTGTAATTTGTGTGACCAGATGTGTATTTAGATTACACAAACAGAATCCATACGCACACAGTTCTATAAAAATTTTCCACCAACGGAATGGATCATTTGGAAATGTAAACATAGATTGGGTACGTGTTTTGGAAAGGCAAACAATTTTCATCGAATAAAAGTAAACTTTTGTTTCGATGTAGAAATTACTGTCAGCACTTATGACTGAAGACCTGTTGAGCGATTGCCTATTGTAAGAAAAATTTTTCTTCGTACTTGTTCTTTTTAAAACCTTAAAATTGAGAACCCTCGTCTCGCCCATGCTTATGTTAAATACAAAATTTAAATTGTCATGAACCTTAGGTGCCTCATACCGGATCTGCTTAGTAAACAAACAAATGTCCTCCGTTAACAAATGACATCCAAAACTAACAACGCAATTTATTATAATTTCTGGAAAGGAAAACATCAGCATCATTAAATCAAAGTCACCACATATAACACCAAACTACAGAAAACTCTACAGATTCCTTTAACACAAAATAATAATAAAAAAAATGGAAAAATAAAAAATAAAAAATCAACCCGACTAATCAAGACTTTTGAAAAGTTCCTGTTCAGCTTAACGATAATAAAAGGAGTGAAATGCGCAAAATTTGCAGCAGCTACTCATTTATCAAATCATCGTAAAGGAGACAGAAAAAAAGTGTTCAAAAATAATAAAAAAAAAACAAAACTTACTTGCAACAGGGCGATCACCAACTGTATGGGACCACAACGTACCACCACAGTGCCTATGGTAGTGGCACGTAGGCCACTATGTGATGCATTACTGCCTCCACTGCCCAAAGTGTCGTTGTGTCCATTGGCAGACAATAAATGGCCAGCGCCAGCACCAGCACCACTGGGTGTGGGTGATGGTGCCGCCGATGATGTGGGATAATTGTAGGCCGAGGGTTCCAGTTGACGTGATGGTGTTTGTGAGATATTCGAGCCCGAATACAATGATGACATTGATGAATCCAGTGTCCGATGACGTTCCATATTTCTGATTTCTGACTGTGTTTGTTGTTGTTATTGTTTATTTACAATTTCAATTCTTAATTTTATTTTTCTTTAGAAATTATCTAGGAACGCGTGTGCCTTCGTGTGTCGTCGTGTATAGTGGTGCTGCTTTGTTATTCGTTTCAATTTTACAATTTTTAAAATTGATTTTTTTCGTTAAATTTCTTTTATTTTTTTCGTTTTGTAGCAATTTTTTTTTTTAGTTTTTATAAATAAATTCGTATAATTTTTTATTGTGAATTTTAAACTCTATAAATATTTAAGGTGTGTGTGTGTGTTTGTTAAATATAAAAATATTTACAATTTAAATTGTAAAAAAAAGCAGGCCTTCATACAGGCATGTGATTACTACTCGTATTCAAATGTTCGAATTTAAAGGTCAGTTATTAAAAGTAAACTAAAAATTTTAAAATAGAGTGACCAGGCTAAATGAAAATCGTAGCTCGGCTCCTTTATTAATCAACTTGTGAAAGCATTTTACAATATTTAAAAAAAAAAAAATACTGTAATTAGCGCTTGTCGGTTCTACTATATATTCTGTAGTGGCTTGTTCTTCAGATTTCTGTAGTCCTAGATTATTACGTTTAATTTCTGTTTAAAAGATTTGGCCCCTTTGATCAAATTAAAGCTAAAAGTTGTTACAGAAATGGGGTTCAATAATGGACCAATTTCTTACAGTTTTAGCTAAGAACGTGTTTTCTAGGAATTTATTTGATTACAAACAGTATTTTGCATGCCATTTATTCACTTCTGCTTCTGATTTTTTCTAAATTTGGAATAACAGTAAAACATATTTTAACAAGGCTTCCTAGCTTACATACAAACATACATTACAACCCTTCAGTCAGTATTACGACCTAGCTTCTCACACCGTATATGTTATGCTTTAATTTTTATGCATAAGTGGCTGCACTTACAGTTTAAAGTCGATTACGAACGACCGGTTTTTTTGAGAAGCTTTTCACGCGAATTTTTTGCCCGCAATCTGCTGAGAGGAAATTGCCAAGGAAAATTTTCTTTATATTTTGTTTTGATGGAGATGTCTAAGCTGAGCTTTGAACCGTGAATCACAAAAAAAAAAAAAAAATAAATTAATCATGTGTACCTATTATTATGATCAAAAATGTGGACAGGTGTTATTGGTCCATTTATAAAAAGTACTGCCTGCGTTTTCCAGGGAATTTTCATAGCTGTAGTTGATGTTACTTTAATATTTTATAATATGAAAGGTATTGTGTTATCTTATTTGACATAATCCCACGGTTTAAACCCTAGGTTAGTCAATTCCAACAAAATGAACTAATATTTCTTCGTCGACTTATTCTCATCAAATTTCTGATAAAAACTCCAAGAGTAAATAAAAATTGCCATGAAAATGTTTCTCAAAAATCTGTCGTTCGGAAGCTTTAAAGTCCGGTCACTCACGCATAAAATTAACGGACAAAACAGAAGTTTTATGAGAAGCTAGGTTGTCAACCAGGCTGAAAAATTGTAATGACTGTTTTATTTTAGATATATTTCTAACGACTACGGTCAGCTTGGTGTCAATAAAGTGTGCTTCTTGTTCTCCACATGATATTTAGTTTCCGTAAATACTAACAGACTATTACTCCAAGAGTAAATAAAAATTGCCATGGAAAGTTTCTCAAAAATCTGTCGGCTCTGTAGTCGACTTTGAACTGTAAGTCCTGCCACTCATGTCGAAAATCAGGTCAGGTAGTAATCCAGTCTGAAGGGTCGTAATAACCAATTATCTATGTAAAGTATGCATAATAAATGGTTTCATTCTCGGCCCTTTAAGGGTACAATTGACATACATTTGGTATGTCTGTATAAAATTAACACACACAACATAAGTGGTGTGAGAAACTGCGGGCTTCTTGGGGACGATTGCTGTAGACTGTCTAATGGTGAAGGTATAACACTGGCCATTTTACAGTAACCTAGCAGCAACTCATTTCCTTGCCGTTCGCATCTTCTCTCTTTCCACCTTTCCTAAACCTGCACAATGCACTACATAAGTAGGGGTCATCCCCTGAGTGCTAGGTTAAACAAAAAAAAATTAATTTTTATTCAAGAAGTAGCAAGAGTTTGCTTTCTTCAATAATTAAATAAGTAGCTAATAAGTCCACAGACAATTAAAAATCTAATTCTATAAAATCCATTCAAAGAAACTTTAAAACTTTAACAGAATGTTTGAGCTTTGTTTGAGCCTTGCACCAGCTCTATTTGAAAGTTGTTATGAAATTGCCACAGTAATTCCACTAACAAATATCTTTTCTTAATTTTAATAATTTTTTATAACAACTGGTCACTTTATTTATGAATTGATTTTAATATTATTGAAGATATTAGATTTATATTTTGAATATTAAAAAAAAAAACTTGACTTATTAAGGCACTTCTTATGAAATTTTATTTCATTTGTATTCATTTTGATTTTATTATTCGTGCCTTCTAGCCTGGCCACACTAATTTGCAATTAAATAGTAACAATTTGCATATTCATTGCACATTCGTTTAACATGTTTTATTTTCATTTACACTTTAATTATTATTTTTTTTGTTATTATTATTCTGGGTTTTAGTTTGTTTTTGTTTTTGTTTTAATCATTTTCAATAAAAAATTTTTTTTCTCAAACAGGTGTTTTTTATTACATTTTTAGCATGAATTTATGACCCTCTGTTGATTCATTGCCCATAATTTAAACATCTTAGAGAGTATTTATAAACAATTTTTTTTTTTTTTTTTTAATTAATTTGTTATAATTTATTATTATTTTAATAAATTTTTGTACTTTTTTTCGTTTTTTAATTTTATTTACATTAAAAATATTTCGTAGAAAGCGTCATCATTATAAACGTCGTTAAAAAAAATTTTTTTTTAATTAAATTTGTATTTAAAAAGCAAAAATATGGAAAAATAAAAATATTTGTTTAATTTTTTTTTTTTTTTTTTTGTTTATAAGCAAAGAACAAAAAAAAAGAAAAACAATTTTTATTAAATAATATTTTATTTTTATTTTCTTCAAATGCTCGCACTTTCGTTGCTTTCGTACTTCTAACCGGCCTTTTAAAAAGTTCTATACGACGAGATACGGCAACAGCAATCCGTATGGTGAGAGTGTTCGTGTGATCAACGTTTCGATTTGATCCGCCTGGTTGGCTAGATTCACTCATTCAAATGTAAACGTAATAATACGGGAGCCAACCATATACCATGACTATGACTTCATACATCGAACAGTTGCTCAATTTATAAGTAATTTTTCAATAAAAGTATTCAAAAAAAGCAATTTATAGAGAACATGTTCGTTCGTTCGTTCATATTACAGATCATATTGTTAAAACATAATTAAATAAAAAGATTCATCGAGCTTGACCTCAAGCTCGATGAATCTTTTTATTTAATTATAATCAAAAAGGTCGAATAGAACTATTGGATAAAGTTAAAACATAATTTTATAAAATTGTTTTGTTTATGATACTATAATTAAAAGCATAAAAATGCTCCTTTTTTTGTTTTTGTTTGTTCTCATACATAATTTTGTAATCATTTTATATTAAGTTTTGCACTCGGAAATAGTGTTTTGCGTGCTCCTCTCTTCTTGTCGTTAATTTTTGGTTATAAAATACGTGATTTTTTTCTAGTTTCTTTTTTCTTTTGGCTGCTGTTCTATTTATAACGCACAGCTACATTTGTTTTTACTGCTAATGTCGAATTTCTCTATCTTTCTGGCGCTCCCGAAAAAAAACAACATAAAATTGTTGCAGTTTGTACTGATCATTCAGATACAACATGTTGAGATCACATATTTGCTCAAGATGTTCACGTTTAGAATATCACAATAAAATAAAATTTCGAAAAAAAAGTTTAAAATTGAACATAAACAAATGAGGCAAAAATTTTCTAAAATATAATACAACAAAAACAACAACAGCAAAAAAAAAATAAACTTATTATTATGCAAAATATCGAATGTGTTCAATTCTTTCTTTTTTTTCGAAATTTTAACGATTTCAAGACAAAAGTCATAAAAAATTTGCATTTTCATAAGAAGGAACAGAGGCATAACGAAAGAAATATTCAAAGGGGTTAATTGGTTTATGAATACGGACTATCAAAACTATCAACAAAATAAGTCTTTACATTGCCTTCTAGGCTACTAGACCATTTGTAGCGATGTTAAATTAGAACACGGTTGAAATGGGTTTACTACTTAACCTTCACTGCAGAGGACGATAGTAATTCACATTATTGTAAATGTTCAGGACTAGCAGTTAAACAGTTCCTTTTCTTCCATAGGCGCTATACAGATATACATAATTGGCCTTTACAATCCTTTAGTTAGGATTACGGCCTAGCATCTCACACCATTCATGTTGCGTTAATTTTCGACGTGAGTGGCGGAAACTAAACTTTAAAGTCGACACCGGACGATACAAACTTTTCATAGCTAATTTAGTTAGTCTCAGGGTTTTGCAAGAAATCTGCTGAAAGGAAGTCGCCGAAGAAATATTTTTTCATATTTGGTTTTATTGGAGGTGGTATCCTGGGGGGGCGGTGTGGCTTCACGCCTAATAAGCCTTTACACCGCCTACTAGACTTCTACACCATTTGTAGCAATGTACTAATGGAAATTGAAATTGCTTTACTACGACCATCACTGCAATGCAGCGCTTGGGCTGACCAATTTTCTCCTTTTCCCTGATTTGGCGGAACTTGGTTAGTACAGGGACTGCGTTCACCCGGGTCGCCATGCGTGCTGAAGTGAGCTTTGTGACGTCAGAGTTACTACTTCGACCTAACCTAACCTAACCATAACTGCAGATGGTGTCTTTCTTGCGAATTTTCAAGTCTTAGTAGTTAAATTGAAGCTTTCTTCCCTTGCTTAGCGGTAGGGGCTAGCCTGAATACTTTGATCTTCTGTAATTTATAAATATTTTGGCTGTCTTTTCCTTTGCCTTTTCCTTTCTGTTACTTTAAATTTAATTGTTGTTAATCATGGTAACCTCATTTTAACACTACGATGTCACATTTAAAATGTTGCGCTCCTGTTTTAATAACAAATCGAAGCAATCTCAACAGACAGTTACGATGACACGCATATAAACTATGAAAGTAAAGTAAGAAAATGCCAATAAAATAGTCACAACTTTAAGAGCAGAATGAAATATTGCAGAACATCATTTTACTGCAATTTTTTGTTTCGCTCATTCAAGAGATTGATAGACACATTCTATGGAAATGCTTGTTGCACTAGAGAATGTTGAACGAGTAGCCGCAGACAGACAGAGAATTCGTACTGCTGCAAGGAAAAGTAAAAACAATGACAACAACAACGACAATAGTAAAGTGTGATCCAACTACAAAGAGATGCATGTACGAGTATTCTTTAGCTTTTGAATCAACTTTATAATCAATGATCGGTGACGGCTTCATACCGTACATTTGCATTTATCAACTTCAGAATTGTAACAAAAGAAATTTCGCAAAAAATAAAGTCATAAGCCCAGCAATTACAGCATATAGTCGACCGAGTATTTATAGAACATTTTTTTTATTTACATTTCACAGAAAAATGAAAAAAAAATAACGAAAATAAATAAGAAAAAAAGTTTAATCAACCCTTTAATGTGTTTATTGGCGAATTTTCTGTCTTTTACTTTCGGCATGAAAAGCATGTATTGCTGTTGTTGCCAAAACTTAAGTAATTTTTTAAATTTCATATTAAGATTCTTGTTATAATTTATGGTTGTTTTTTAATTTTTTTTTTTGTTAAAATTTTTACAAAATTAAACATTTATTTGAGGTATTTGCTAATTGTTGGTGATGCATGTTGTCTGCCACAAATTATTATTTTTTTTTTATTTAAAATCTGCCGCCATTTACATTCGAAAACATGTGTAAATAGTTTTTAAAAAATAATTTTCCTCTTTGGATCTGAAATACTTTCTCAATATTTTTTGATTTTCAATAATTTTTTTTTTCGCTTACTGCTGTGATTTTCGATCCTTTTGCCATTTAAAACATTTTTTTGGAATATAAAAAAATTTATTTTTATTTGTTAGTTTTTCCCCACACAATATCATTTTGTTTTATATTTAAAAATGACTACAATGTTTAAATATTTATTGAAAGAGTTTAGGAAACATTTTAACAAATAATTAGATACGGAACACACTTGGCATTTTTATAAAGCATTTCTGTTTATAATTCTATGACTTCATTTGTTGTTATTAAATTAAAAATAATTGTTTTATGTTTAAATATAATTATTATAATCGATTTAAAATAAATGTTGAAAATTAGTTTCAAACATTCTCACTTAGCTGCACGAAATGATTTCCTTTTATAACCTTCTATAAGACTAAACAAAACTAAAAATCTTAGTGGCATTATTACAACTTCCCATTAAAGTTGTGTTTAGTTAAAACTAACTTTAAAGTTCACTTTAGCTAAAAAACGAAACCCGTCGTTGCCACTGCGTTTAAAATAAACTTGTTTAATTGTGCAATGTTATCGGCACTGCCATATTTTTGATAAAGTTAACTTTATTTTATCATTATATTGTAATAACGAAAATAAGTTAAAGATAACTTGAGCTAAAGTGAACTTTAAAGTGCCGCAGTAATGGCAATAACAATTAAACAAGTTTTTTTTTAAACGCAGTGGCAACGACGGACCTCGTGTTGTTCGTTGTATATGCTCATTTTATTAATATTTGAATTTCCCATATTGAAAATATGCCGTATATAATATGGCAAGTTCAAACATAAAGTTAACTTTAAAAGTTACGAGTAGGATGATCCTCCCCTTAGCATCTTGTCTACTTATAATAATGAAAAATAATTTATCTGCCCTTTAAAATCCTCCCTTTAGTTAACGGCAAGTTGTAATAATGACCCTTAGTTGTACGAGTAAAATTAAAAACTTTCTTAAACTGGACTAGTCATCCGTTAGTTACTGAACATAATATGGAGGTTATAATGAACCTTTGAGATTCATAGACTTTAGGTCTGTTGGCCTATAAATTAATTCTAGATATTATACGACATTGAACACACACACAACATAAGTAGAGTGAGAAACTAGGTCGTAATCCAGACTGAGGAGTGTAATGACTAGTTATGTATGAATGTATCTTATAGCGTTGTTTGTTATAGGTATACAATTACAATTAAGAAGAATTAAAAACTAGCAGATTGTACCCTGTTTCTTAAATTTAATTCGGAAACCGGTCTATCAAACAACCCAGTTTTTTGAATACTCTAAGTCCTAAGTGTAAATGCCTGCAATTTGCCCATTTTTCGCGCCTTTCCCCCTTTTTGAACTCCTTTTGGTCCAACTTTATATACGGAACACCTCCAATAGTTCTTTGGAAAACTTAACCAAGCTAAATCGTAAAAAAATACCTTTAAAACAATTAAAATACACCATTTATGCATAAAGTACTAATTTTTGGCCTGTTTTCTCCCTTTGTGCCATTTTTATCCCTTTGGTTCAAAATTTTTAAAAGATTAATAGCCTATAACCTGCACCGGCAAAAGCCGGTCCAGGCGTTCACGCGTGATTGACTAACATACAAACAAACAAAAAAACAGACTTATAGAAAGATTTATAATATATATTAGGATTACTCAACACTGTATGTATACTTTTTCTTTGACTGTATGCTGAATAAATATAAAATAATATCCTTAAAAATTTGTAATAAAAAAGGTGTCACAAATGTACCAAAATTTACTGTGTCAGAGGGAACACATCTTTGACAGTCAGTTGGTTAGAAAGCCGTCTTTAACTAGCACTCGTTCGACTGCCTATAAAGCTTTTTAAATGGTAAAATATTAGCCAAACAACTCGATTAAGTTGTTTGTTAATAAACTACAGAAGTTGACATTGCCAAGCTACCCAAAAAATTTATGACAATAAATATTTCCTTCATCGCCCCTGTGAGTACAAATTATTGATCTTTTAGAAGCATTTCGCAAAGCTTTGCTTCATAGCTAGTGACAAAAACTCAATATAACAGATGTGTACGGGGAAGGATTTGTGTCTAATACGAATTCACTTGTTAATACACCCTTTCATGATTGGTCAGTACAACCCTTCAGTCATGGTTGTGGCCCAGTGTCGGGACCTACAATTTGAAGTAGATCGACAGATTTTTTAGAAACATTTCATGGCAATTTTATTTACTTTCAAAGATTTTATTGCTATTCAGCAGCTGTTCATAGATAAAATTTCGAACCTACTTCCTTCTTGCATTAAAAATTATTCAAGCGATTACAAACGATTTTTTGTATAATATTAGCTTCTAGGCTATTATGTTGATTACTTTATAAACAGTTTCGATAATATAGTTCTCAACAGTATTGAATAGAAATATTTTCAATAGAACATTTCAAATATGATTTGAATATTTTCTATGTAAACATTCGAAACAATGATGGCTTTTAGTATATTTCAAGAACCAACACTTTTTCTAGTGTATGACCTCATTTCTCCAGTATGGCTAATAATTTATGTATTATGCGAGTAATTGGCCACATGAGTTTTATGTTTTAAAATATTTAAAATGAAACATTTTTAAAAGATTCACATACACTTAGAAACTTAATTTGAATTAGTTTGAAACATAAACATTAGTTCCTTTGCTAAAATGCTATGCTTGTAGAATTTTAAATATTTTCTTCAATTTTTTTGATATGAACATACCCTACAGTGAAGCGAAAAACTTTTAATACCAATAGTCTATGGACTTATATGGCTGGCCCTAATACCATGACGACTTCCTTCTCAGTTTTCATAATAGATTTTGTGTTACAGCACGAATTTGAAAACTTATTTCATTCGAGGACCTGCAAGTCCAATTACTTGTAATATCAAGAAAACTATGTTCTCATTCCTATCAGAGTCATACGTTTCTTGTCACGGTTTTCCTACTCTTATCACAGTATTCAAGTTTGATAGGTTTTCCGTAGCATCTTCAAAAGGGATATAAGAGAGCATAATAGAAGTGAGGCCATAGTTTTTAAGCCCCAGGTCAGACATCTCCAACAAAACGAAATATGAAAAAATATTTATTCGGCGACTTCTTCTCAACCGATTTCTGGCAAAAACTCTAGGAGTAAATAAACATGCCATAAAAAATTTTCTCAAAAATCTATCGTTCTGAGGCGACTTTAAACTATAGCTCCCGCCAGTCATGTATGAAAAATAACATAAGTGGTGCGAGAAGCTAGGTCGTAATCTTGATAGAAGGCCATCACTCATCGATTAAATTAACATGCACGATTTGGTGTTGGCTAGGTTGTAATGCTGACTAAAGCTTTGTCAAAGTCAATGAAAACTTTAATGGCTGTATCAAACGTTATGAAAATCGGTTCGTAAATATTCCTAAATAGTTCACCAATATTTTAAAAAATCAGAATAGAGTAGCAATAGGAATTATGCTTAACTATTTACTCATTGTTTGGTCCCAGTTGACTTAACTTGATATGAAATCAAATGGAATTTAAAATAAAATTGGCTTCAGCCCTTTAATATATAAGCTTTTACCTATACTTGATGAAGAATAAATATATTCTTCCAAAATCTTGAGGTTGCAGCTGTACTATAAGGCAGTATAATTTTTAAATTTCGGATCGCATTATTCGTTTTACTGCCCTAGTAGTGTAGTAGATAAAGTGGTAGGCTATTAGGTCAAGGATCGTGGGTTAGATTTTAATCAATCAATAACACAAAATAAAAAAAGAATTAAATACACCTGGTTAATGACATAGTGGTGCAGCTTGTGAGTTTTGTTGAGTAGATCCCAAAAAATATGTTTTTTATATTTCTCGGACCCTTCAAACTTTTTTTATTTGACAAAAACTGTTTTTTTTTTTTATTCTTGACCTTACACACTAATTTCATGATTACTCAAACATTTCTGATCTGTTTTTCAAAATTTAAATATTATTGGAAAGGGAAGGGATGAAGCTATAAAACGGATTACTTTATCTATTACTCGGCTTAAAATTCTATAATATTTGATATGGTAAACTTGGAAAATTCAAATTTTTTTTCATGTTTTTTCAAGTTTGTCTATTCATAGAAGCAAACTTTAATAAAAACTTATAGGATAAGTGATGACTTTCAGAATAGTCTGTTCTCTTGTGAAAAGAAGGAGTCATCATTTGATCAAATCGGACGAAAATTACCGTAATTATTGTTTAAAGAGTCTAACAGTCGAGTGATAGTTTTTATATATGTCATCTCATCAAATGATCTTTTGGTTCAAACATTTTTATAATTTTAAAGGAACTTGATCGTTTGTCACAAAATGTGTCAATTTCACATTTAAGCGACCACCAAAAGTTGGCCAATGTTTGCGCAAGGAGAAATAATACAAATATCAGCCCACTTCTGGAAGTCATGCAAACGTTGAAATTCCATCAAAACTTTTGAAAATTTTTAAACTGAAAGTTAATTTGATGAGATGACTTATATAAAAAATATAACACGACTGTTATATACTATTTATATAATAAGTACAGTAGTTTTGAACCAATTTTATCAAATGATGACTCAATCTCTTGCTATATTTTTTTTGTTAAAAATTTGCACAATTAATGGACAAACTTGAAAAAATATGGCAAAAATTCGAATTTTCCAAGTTTACCGCATCAAATCTCATAGAATATTAAGCCGAATAATAAATATACGTAAACCGTTTGAAAGTTTCATCTGTTCCCTTTCCAATAAGATTTAAATTTTGATTATTAGGTCAGAAATGTTTGAGCAAATCAGAAATTTGTGCGTAAAGTCAGATAAAACAGTTTTTGTCAAATAAAACTAATTTGGAGGGTTCGAGAAAAATAAAAAAAAGAATTTTTGACTTCTACTCCACTAACTGAACAACGTGGACTATATAGTTACTTGGGTGTATTTTCTCTTTAGCGCTGATAAAATTTATTAAAATTGTTTGATTTGATATAAGAAATTTTTAAATTTGAAGAAAACTTCAAATATAATTTTTTATTTTAAATTTTTACGTGGAATTCGCAACTTCACTTAAAAAAAATTTTTTTTTCTTATTTCACTTGATGTAGACTTGATGTATTGTAGTCTAAGAAATTGTAAGAACTTTATAATATTGTATCCATATTTAAATAACCCCCTTTTTATTTACAAAAACATTGACGTCATTTTAAATCTTTTATTTAACCAGGCTTTGTTTATTACGTAAATCTAGAAAAAAAAATTTTTTTTTCGAATTAAAATTTTTTAAACACTTTTCGTTACTGAGCATTTGAAAAAAATATAAAATATTTTAATTTATTTTTTATTTCTTTGGGTTTTTTTTATCATTTATTTATTTAATTTTTTTTTTGCTTTTGTTTTAATTTAAATGCTATTTTTATTTGTATATTTCCCTTCGTTCTGTTTTTATTTATTTATTTAAACACGCACTATAAATAATTGAAACAAAATAAACAAAAAGAAACTGAAAAACCATTTCAAAGGTGTGAATATATTTCTATTTAGTTTGTTTCATTTTTATTTCTAAACTTAAAAAAAAAACAAAAACAAAACAATAGTTTTTGTTTTCATTTTATTATAATTTTTTTTATTCTTTTTTCGAATTTCTATAAACAATTCTATACATTTTTTTTTAATTTAATTTCGTTAACAAAAATTGTAAAATTTTCGCACCTCTTTGATACGTATTATTGATTTTTGTTTTAAATTTGTTTTGCTTTCTTTATTTTCCCAAAAAGAGAGAGAAAAAGATTCGCACGCGTTTACATTTGATTTGATTTCTTCATTCAATAGTTTTATACTACGTACCGCACACACGCGTTACTCGGACGAGACTAAACAAAAGTTTTTAAAAACAATCGATCGCTGTTGCTGTGAGTTGTTGTGTTGTGGCCGTGTTGCTCGCAGTCACTGTTCAGCAACAGTAAACAGCGTTAAATATCGGCAATAGCAACCGACGTCTGTCTACAAACCAATAATGATCACATTCGTCTTGGGGCTGCAAAAATGTGTTGTTGGATTTCGTTGTTTGTTTCGACTCCGTAGTGGTCTCTAATGATCTGGTCTCTTAATGGTCTTCCATATGCCAACAATGAGCGCACAAAAAAGAAAAGAAAAAAAACAGAACCATGTTGCCAAGACTTTTTAGCCAGAAACATTATTTTCCTAGTTACATGACACACTCTCGGTCTGCTTGATTATTTCTTGGCTTTAGAAAATTTAAATGTACGACTACAATACGAATGAATTAAAAACAAAACAAAAACAACCTTAATTGTGCGTTATGTTGTTGCGATAACATTAAAAGAGAGAGTGAGAGAGATTGGTTTACAAGTATTTGCATGCTCTCTCAATATAATAAAATGCACAGTACACTGGTAAAAATATTTGTAAATAATTTAATTTTGATTGCATACAAAGAGTTATTTTGGACTTAAAACGATCGTTTAAAATTGATATTGTAAAGTTTTTACCTTTTTTAAAAACGGTTGAAATATGTTTTGTATTTAGTTTCAATTAAATTCTTTATTGTTGGCACTATTTTGTGTGTCACTGTACACAAATTGATGAATACAATAATAATTGACTTTTCTCGCCAACAACGCAAATCTTTACAACGGAGATTTTCAAACCACGATTGTTCTCTTCACACGCAACGTGACTTTACACAAGGGTGACTGACTTCTTAGTACTCGTTGCCTGCTTTGTCTTGATTTTTTGTATGCTCACGTTAACAGTCTGATGAAAGTTCAAAAAGTTGAATGTTTTTGGCTTCGCCTTCTCCAGAATTCTTATAATTTGCATTTCTTATTCACATTGCTTGTTGTTGCGTTATGGCTGGCGGCACCTGCCTGTACTAGAGGGTTGTATTCCATTCTCTTTCGGATGTGAGTGGATTAAATATAAGAAGATCAGATGAAGTGAAGTATTTATTGCAGTCTTTTAAGAAGCTAAGGCACTGAAAAATATATCGATTCTAGCGAATATCACTGAATTTTCATGCCGATTTTGTGACGATTAATTTAACGATTTCCATGAACGTCTTTGACAATTTTGACGATTTTTTTTTTCTAATATTTGACGATTTGATGTATTTTTCTTTGGCAGCTATGAATATTACCCAGTTTCCATTTTTCTAACAATATGTTGAATTTTGTTATCATTCTCTATTGAAATGTTATGACATATCGCCAATGTGTGACTTTGGATCAAATTTCTAAAATCTTTACTCAAAAACGCTGCTTAACTAACTATTTTTAATTATTAAAATTCAATACTTCACGGATAGTGATTTATTTTTTACATCAAAATTAGTGTAATTGACCGTCTTTATCAAAACAGAAGAGAAAACTTTGAACAACCTTTTCGCCTATGAAAAACTGGTCACAGAACTGAATATAATGCCCCAATTTCGTAAATTCTCTTGGTGCAGGAATGGCCCATGTCTACAATTTCATTTTTATTTATAAAGTTATTTTAAGGAAATGTTTTAAAGATCGCATGTGTTAAAAAAAAGACATGAATCAAGTAAGATTTTCATAGACTTTACTTACTTTCTCAATTAATAGGGTTACAACATAGTTTCTCACACTAACCGAGTCGTATAAGTTTATTTTACCCACTTGTGTGGAAAACTATAAATTAAAGTCGATTCCGATTGACAGATTCTTAAGAAACATTTCATGACAATCTTATTAACTCTCAGAGGTAGGCTTCAGGTCTTTTATATTTTAGCTTTTAGCCTACTTAATGGATCAAAGAAGTTGCAATATATTCATCCAAAATGCAGTAAAATTTTTAAATTTCGGATCGTATTTGTCTAATATTATTATTATTCGTTTTGCTGAAGTGTTAGACTGTTAGGGTGAGGATCGTAGGTTCAATTCTAACCATAAATAAATAGAAGTCGAACTTCTATACATCAACTTATAAAAACTTCAAGTTAAATATGGAAAATCGGATAGAATTGCTATTGCTTAAAAAAATTCAAGTAATAGAAGCTCAAATTATAGAAGTTCGACTGTATTTCTTTCCTTTAGAAATTATTGTGGCAGAGAGCTGTCCTAAAGGCTCTTAATCCGGGTTTTTCTGTTGCCTTCTTTAAGTTCGAAGTTATAAATGTAGTAGTTAGCGGTCAATTGTAGCATCTTCCATAATAATAGGGTTGCCATTTTTCTTTGCCTAGAAAATCTATAAGGCTGGGAAAATTGTATTGTATTAGGTGTAATGGAGCGGAATCTTGCTACACTTTTACAACAAGTTTTATAATCTTATCCTTCAATGGGGTTAAGTATGATGTATTGATGATTTTCTTTCTTTCCAGGAAACCTGTACATGTGCATACTATTTGGAAATGGAATTCAACGTTTTAATTTGTTAAAATTCAAAAAATCTTCATGGAAACCTGTTTATCTTCTTCCAACCAAGAGCTAAGGTAAGTAATAAAATATTTATTTTATATTATTTATTGAGTGCTTTGTTTTAGTTGTGAGGTTATATAAAAAAATTTCATAGCCGCTATTTCTAAACCAACATCCTTTTTTATTACAATTTGAATACAATATAAATAAAAGCTCTGATGCCTGCGACCACTTTTCATTGGGCTTAAACCTTTAACTGTTCATGTCGAGTATACTCGTCAAAGCAAAATGAAAGTTATTAGCATAATGTCGTATATAATGAGTCTTAAGGAAAATATTTTATTATACAACGAATTAACTGGAATGTTTCCCCTAAGAAAGTTCAATTAAAAGATCTTTTATAAAAGGCACATTTTTGAACATTCGTTAGTTTTTCCAATTGATTGTAACGTATTGTACAATTTTGAGGTAGTACGTTTATAAAATCGACATTTTCTCGAAATCCAACATGCAACGTTTGATTTTTAATCATAATTACCTACCTTTATAGTCAGAAACATTTTATTTTGTTATGACGAGTATACTCGTCTTCGCTGGAAAATAATTAACCAGGCAGAAAATATTTTTTGAAACAAAATTAAACAGCTAAAAAGTTAAATTTCTTTGATTTTCTCTTTCATTTAATTTGAAAATTTAAACTCAAATATTGAAAAACATGAGTTTTTGTTGAATTATATCGTAACACAAAATCCCTTTTCCACAAAATTATCACACAGATTAACTTTTAGGCAGTGTTTATGTATCACACACAATACAATTTGACTGTCAGCACTTTAAGCACTTTTTTAAGCGTTTCGCTCCATATAAATAAATATTATTAATTATTATTCAAGGTAATTTTCTTTTTAAGTTAATTCATATTTTAAAAAATAAATTTCATGGTGTTTGAATTTATTTATTGAAATATTTTCTTTTTTTAAATTTTATTTAAATTTTTTTTTTTGGTTTTCATAAGACCCCCCCTTTATTTGAAGATCAAAGTCGGCCATATGGCAGCCTGCTTTTATTTTTTTTTATTAGATTTTCTTTGCATTTGCTTAAGGCTGATTCATATGAAAAGAGAACAATTTATGACGGTGTTGTGTAATTTTCATTTATTTTCATTGAAACTAAAATGCATTGGAAAGTAAATAAATTTATAAAGTTTTTTTTAATCTTATGGGATTTAGGTTTACTTTATTATGCAGCAAATGAATGACAATTCATTTGGATTTATAAAATTCTGACAGATAATGTTAAGGACAGTAAAAGTTTACATGGATTCTCCAAAAGATCCATGATTCCAATTACATTTTATGATGGTACCATGCCATTATAAAAACGTTTCGTAAAATTTCATAAGCTAACACACAGATGGCGCTACTAACCCTCCTACATACAAATGTTATAGTCATCGGACCATAATTTTGTTGGGTTAAGCATTTTGAGGGAAGACCAAAAATAAATTTCCTTTTCACTTTCGTCTTTGAGAAACCAATCAAATCAATCAGTTTCTGAAAGTAATTCCTTTAAAAAATGTATATAACGAGTGATTTTTTAAGAGTTTAGGATTTAGAGATAAATATTTACTTGCGGCGGGAAATGATACCCGCTTCTTATATTTTCATTTATTATTCCATTTTTACATTGCCCGTAGCTAAACATTCTGAAAGTATTGAAATTACGTTAGGATTGTCTCTGCATGCGAGAGGCAAAACGGTACTCTAGTCTGATCGAATCGAATGATCATTGCTTACTAAATTCACCGCTTAACAGATTTATCGTCTTGTTATAACTACATGTCAGAAGACGTCATGGTCTAGTAGGTAATGTGTTGGCTTTTTACACGACAAACCCAAGTTCGAATCCCAGGTCAGACATCAAAACGAAAATATGCAAATATTTCTTCGGCGACATCCTCTCAGCAGATTTCTGCCAAAAACTCTGAGAGTAAATAAAATTGTCATGAAAAGCTTTTCAGAAATCTGTCGTTCGAACTCGACTTTAAACTGTAGGTCCCGCTGCTCATTTATAAATTTAATGCACACAACATAAGTGGTGTGAGAAGCTAGTTAGAAATCTGTTGTTTGGAGTCGACTTTAAACTGCAGGTGCCGCCACTCATATAGAATATTAACGCATACTACACGAGTGGTGTGAGAAGCTAGGACGTCGAACTCCGGGTAGTGTATTTGTCACAGTTGACAAGCACACGTTCTCTAACCTAACCTAAAACTACATGTCAACCAAAACATATTTTCTTGTTCGTAAAACCCTTTGTTCCATTCACACTGGTTTTCAAGAAAGTGTACTCCATTGTACATTTCAGAGCGGGTTGTCATCTTTAGTGTGTACGCTTATTAGACGTCAGGCTGGTATTCAAAGCCTTAGCTTTGAACAAAAGGAATCAACAGCATTCTGGAAAAAACTTTGAGAATAAATAAAATTGCCATTGCCACTAACAACTGTTCGGTAGAACTTTACAACGGCGATTTACAAACAACTACTGTATTCTTCACACGCAACGCATCTTCACACAAGTCAGACTGAATTCTTACTGACTCCCCGTTATCTGCTTTGTCTTACCTTTTTATATGGCCATAGTTTGACGAACATTCTTGAAGCAGAATGTTCAGGTTTTCGCTTCATCGAGATCATCCGTATTTTAATTGTTTTTACGTAATTTGGTTTCATTCTTTGGTGTTGCGTTCTGATTTACTTTGTTTATGCCTTTTACTTCATACTCATATTGTTGCTTTACTTGTAACAAGTGTGTTGTATTTGTTTGTGTAGTTTTTCTTTATCGTTTAAATGTTAAACAATGGTACACCGTTTCCATTTTCGTAACAATATTATTGCTTAAAACTCATGTAATTGCTAAAATATATTAGGATACCTAAAATTTTGCTTTCCATTGTGTATTATAGAATAGAACTTTTCAAAGTCGATTCAACTTTTATGTATTTTTCCTTATTGCCATGTGAAATACGTCACTTGTTGTGTTGTGTTACGCCAATAAAAAAGTATTACATTCACCTACAATCACTTTCAAAGTATTTGTATTGAAATATTAACTTTTACAAATCGGATCTCCCACAGATCGTGATCATTTTATATAGAAAATATATGCAATTCCTACTCTCATACTCTGGTGAATTTAAAGGCATAAAATTGAAACGTAAGGAGACCTACAAAAATAATAATAAACACTGGAAACATATTTTGCAGAAAAGACAACCTAAAGACAAACTAAACCACCCAATTTGTTGTAAAATCACTCTATAACAGCAATTTTTTTTGTTGGATGGTATGTAATGTTCGTATTTATACCCTTCGCCTATGTGTGATGGGGCATAAGACAACGATGGGTACATTTTTGCCCGTATTAAGTGGCGTCTTAGTGCATGATGCTTGTAAAGTGGACAAGCCTACAGGCACAGGCATTGTGCATGAACGCGTCTTACACGGAACGGAAAATTTTTCTAAAGATTGTTGCACAGTTTTCACGCGATGACAAGTGCTGAGCAATACTCCGAAATTAAAATTTCTCTAGGCCAAAATGGTTACGAAACGGACCAAATAAAAACTGAAATATGTTTCAAAACCTCGTGTGGCTTTAAAAGTTCTGTTGGACATATCATCTTGCTTCTATGAGGTTAACTCGAAACTTGTATGGGATTCTCTGAATAAGCTTACCAAGTTAAGTAGGAACTCTCTCTGCTAAGTCCATGATGGGGGAAAATACATGCTCAAAGGATGCCATGCCATTGATGACGTGAAACGTTTTTGTGAAAGCAAAGCCTGGTTTTGAGGGTGCGTTTAGTGCAAGAAATGTTAAGAGTGGCGAAAATCCGTTTTAAATCACAAGAATTTAAGACACTTTAAACTTTCGCTAAGCAACTATAATAGAGTCGCCGTGGTTTAGTAAATAGTGTGTTGGCTTATTAGACGAAAGACTCGAGTTCGAATCCCAGGTCAGACATCAAAACGAAAATATTAAAATAATTTTTCGGCGAGTTCCTTTCAGCAGATTTCTGGCAAAAACTCTGAGAGTAAATAAAATTGCCATGAAGAGCTTCTCAGAAAAAGAATCTGTCGTTCGGAATTGACTTTAAACTCACTCGTGTATAAAATTAATCCACACAACACGGGTGGTGTGAGAAGCTAGGATGTTGTACAATGAGTCAATTCGACCTCCAGGTACTGTACTTGTCACAGTTGGTAAGTACACGTCCTCTAACCTAACCTAACTGTAATAGAAAAGTATTTGAGTCGTGCATAAGGCTACCTGGGAGAAGCCTGAGAATTGCAACACGTATTTTGTCAACGTGTTTGGAGGCAAGGAATAGCCCAAAAGTAGTTTCAAAGCGTCTGAGGAGGAAACAGATTCATCTCAGCATATACTTCATACCTGTACGTGCTTCAGAAGGATGCAACTTGGCAGTTATCATGTATCAACATGTCTGATTTTCCTTAGACATCCTAAAATTTTTCAGGCCCACATAAGTGGAGGCATTATAGGGAAATCTTATTCCACTCAATAGTGTACAATGGCTTAAAGTTTGCAATATTTTACGACTATAGCAGTGTCCATCTGTCACAAAAGTCAAAAGGTGTTTCATCATGATTTTCGCATTAAGTGGCTTCAATTCCCTTACAAATATTCAGGAAGCATCCTGCAGCTATGGCAGTATTCGGTTTGTTATACTTTCTGTTAACGTGTGAACGAATGAATTTTTCTCTATGATGAAAAGGTAAAGGACAGGCAGCATTTCTTCAGTTATTTGAGTGCAATATTTTAAGTGTTCATACACATAATAGACGCAATATTTATTTGCGTTGTTTTAACAACATTGTTTTTATTTTTTATGTTGTCTTGTTTGTAGTTGTTGTCATTGGAGCTGTCAATGTCAATTGAAAGTGTTCGGAAAATTCTAATATGTCACACTGATGACAGTGTTGTATTTATAGTTTTACTCAATATTATAACAATGTGCGTATTTATTGTGCAATAAATAATTGAAATTTTATATGAATTATTGAGCTGAATAATGGCTTTTATTGCACAATAAAAGTGCCTGTCTGAACATAGTATAAACAAGTCTGGCCAATTCCAATATTAATTTGTTGCGCATGTGATCTTAAATCAAATATGAAGTTGAATTGTCTTTGACAGAGTAGGGTATTATATGAATAAAGAATAGCGGCAACAGAAATCCATATTTATGAGCACTAGAAATTACTCTCACACGATCATGATTTTGTGCTCAATTCACAAGCAAAACACATGCCGTCTGTCGATTCATCTCAAAAAGCTCTTGAATGATCGCATTGAAGCAGCATGACTTGACGCTATTTCAATACAAGATGATGACGTCGAAATTAAATCCAGCAGTTTAAAGCTTACAAACGCGTAGTTTTTTTCTTCTAACAACAGCAACAAAAGCCGGCAATAACAACAACAACAAATATTATAATAACAATAATAATAAAATGCTCACTACGTAGCATATCTTCTCGTATCTCAATGTGCCTCCCTCTCTCTATTTTTTTTTTTTTTTGGATTGGAAAGATGATTGTGATTGTACAAGAATAAATTCATAGTCATTGTAACGAAAGATTCAAATCAAAACCATCAATTAAGTCGGCAACAGAATGAATGAAGAAAAGCAAATAGGAGCCAGAATTTCTATGGAAATCAAAAAAATAATGGAAATCTATCAACGCTTTGGGTTACGAAACCACCAAGAAAAAAAAAATCTATAAAGATAGTGAACAAGAATAAGTTAAAGAGGAAATCTGGAAAACGTGGGGATACTCTAATAATAAAGAAAAAAGCAACGGACACTGTTCCTCACTTTGTTGGAAGGGAGGCGAAGGTAGGAGGATGTACATAAAACGTCTGTGCGAAAGTTATGGCATACTTTTGGTGTGGATATACAACAACAACAACAATATTGTCGGCAGCATTAGCATACAAATGCCGACAGCTTTAAGAAATTTCCTTAAAAAAATACAAAAACAAAAAGAAACGCGCTAACAATTCATAATTTTATGAAATTGTTACGATCTGTGTTAGTACTTTTTTCTTTTCTAGGAACATACCCTACTTAAGGGGAAAAAGTTGTTCCAACCTTTTGCGATGTTTGAGCTTAAGTCCATATCGATTACCACTATCTTACCATGCCCACAAAACGATCATCAGTTTAGGTCACCCTAAGCAACCTAACGATAGGGTGTACCATTAGACTTGCTCCTTACATACATAATTGGTCATTAGAACCCATCAGTCAGGTTTATTGACCTAGTTTCTCACACCACTTATGTTGTGTGTGTTCTGTTTATACCAGAGTAGCGGGGCCTACAGTTTAAAGTCGACTCTGAACGACGGATTTTATGAGAAACTTTTCATGGCTATTTTATTTACTCTCAGAGTTTTTGCCAGAAATTTACTGAGAGGAGATCGCCGAAAAAATACTTTTTGTATTTTGTTTTGATGTCTGGCTTGGGACTCGAACCCTGGCATTTACGTTTAATAAGACAACACACTACCTACTAGACCACGGCGACTTCAAAACTTGCTCCTTACCATTCACAATAATAATAATCTCGAAATTCGCCAATAGTAAACTGTTTAACTGCACAGGGTGGAATGCTGGTATCACTGCTCTGGTATAATATTTTAATCAATCTGCTTAAGAAGATGTATAACAGATCTGTTGCAAAGTAGTCGTGGAAGTATATAGCCATTTCGCCATTTAAATCCTCTCGTTTCTTAGAATAACTACTTCTCTCCTCTGCTACTCGGCCGTAATGAGTACCAGAACTGATCCAACCAGTTAAAGGTTCCACCGGATTTGGCGTCACTGCTCTTTTGACAATAAACATTTCCTACACTTCCTCTCATTTCCTACACTCCTCATAGCTTTAAGAATGGTATTCTTACTCTTTTGGTTTCCACTGAATTTGATTCGCACGCTTTCTTATACTTCCTCTCATACATAATCTAACTTAACCTATCCTTCATTTTAAATTTAAATGTTCTCATAGCCTTAATAAAAGTATTCCCAGTTTTTTGATTTCCACCAGATTTGGTCTCCAATAAACATTTCCTACGCTTCCTCTCATACATAACCTAGCCTAACCTAACCTTTGCTTTATTTTAGATTATAATGTTCTCTTAGCTTTAAGAAAGGTATTCCTAGTGTTTTACTTTCACAATATTTGCTTGCCAAGCTCTCCAGTAAACCCAATCCTTAGCAAAGTTGGCTTAGAAGTAGCTTATGGGCAGTTTATGGTAGTTTATGGGCAGCTGCTGCAAACTATCCGGAGAGTAGAGCAATTAAGAACACATCTTGATTAAATTGAATGGAACCGATAAAGCCCCGTCTGATACCTGGACAGTGTACTATAGTCAGAGGTGTATTGCGCTAAGAAGTTTCTGCGTTTAACGACTTTCAAAGATCCTTTCAATGTTTCAGATATCAAATTGGAAAACTTGCTGTGACAAACCCAGGTTTCTTTTACATTAGGAACTCGATTTTATTAGAGTTTCGTGATATCATTATGGACATAATTGGTCCAGGCATGTCTCATTGGATCAATTGCAATTCTAATCCATGGCTATATATAGTAAGAACTTACTCTGGCAAAAATCATAGGCTTGGTATCACATTCGAATCATTCAAAATGAACATAGAATTGTGGAACCAACTGGGCTATAAAACCTAAATAATTTTACTATCTATTGAGGTTACAACAGTAAACGTGTTGTGGAGAATTATTGTTTATCTTTAAGGGGCCCTACTGTTCCTTACAATAGTATTGGGCTGTAGAGTGATCTATAACTTCCGACACTGGTTAAAGATATTTTTCCTTCAGTCAGGATTATCACCTAGCTTCTCACACCACCTATGTTTGTTTGTTAATTATATAGATGAGCGGCGAGTTCTACAGTTTAAAATCGACACCGATTGATATATTTTTTAAGAAACTATTTCATGGCATCGCCAAGTTTTTGCCTGAAATCTGCTGAAAGGCAGTAGTTGAAGAAATATTTCATGGAGATGTCAAAAGTTTCGCTCTATCGATGAATATAATTTTGGATGTTAATTTCCTTCTAAACTCTTTACCACATCAGCCACAAATCAAATTGATTATGATTGCCAATAATGAAATTTAGAAGAAGGGAGGGCACATTATCATTTCTAATAAACCCACTCTCAATTAAATTTTCGTTTGTCCATACCACCCAATCGATTATAAATTTGGAAGAAGCGGAAAAGAAAATATTTTCCATTTTCCCAATGATAATGGTGATGAAATTTTTTTAATTGGAAAATTTCAACGAATTCGTAACAGATTGTTTGAAGAGGGTGTTGTTGCTTGCTATATGCATATGTACATACGTATGTTTAATTGCTTACAGCAGAAACACATCCATTCATTCAATTATTATATAATATTTCTTGTAAGTTTATTAAAGATACTTGAGTTTAACATCTAAGCAAATAAACAGAATGGAAAAAAAATAATCTTTTTTTTACAAAAAAGTTTATAAAAATTATACTGCACAAGTACAAATATATAAAGGGTGGGCCTTTTAACAGCTTAAGTTCAAAAATGCATTAAAACTATAAATTGTAAAGTAGAATTGCTCATATGGCTGCGGCGGATGGTTTCACAGTACCTCATATGATCGAAACAATTTTCGTAAACTTTTGTATGGAGTGTATGAAGGAAGGAAGGAAGGGGTCGTATCTTGGCTATGGCATCATAGGCATTGGCCTTCAAATACTCAATTGTCTCTAGTTTATCGTGATAACAGAAAATAGTCCAAAAGCGCCAAATCGCAACTTTTTGGCGACCAATTGACGTTAAATGGCCTTCAAACATTTGACGCAATGAATCCGTTGTGGCATGGATTCCTCTTGAAACTAAACTCGAGTACAAAAGAACGATCCCTGGTCGTAAATGCTTTACAGACATACGTAGGTTAACGTACAGTTTAAAGTAACCTCTGAACGAAGATTTTTGGAGAAGCTCTTCATGGCAATTTTATTTACTCTCAAAGTTTTTGCCAGAAATCTGCTAAAAGGCAGTCGCCGAAGAAATATTTTTTTTTCATTTTTCGTTTTAATGCCTGACCTAGGACACGAACCTGGGCTTTACGTCTAATAAGCCAACACATTACCTACTAAACTACGGCGACTATATGGCGGCCAATTGTTATCACCATTTCGGCTAATTAAACGGCCATCAAACGTTTGCCGCAATAAATCGATTGTGGCATGACATGTGTGGCAAGTAGCACTGTCCTCTAGAAACCAAACATCGTTCACATCATTGCCAGGTAGGGTGGATAAAAAAGAATGGTCACTCGTAATGAGTGCATTTGCTTCAATAAAACCGCGTGTGGGTTTTCTGAGACCCAAATACGGTTATTTTGCGTACCCACCAAGATGAAAACAAGTTTCATCTGAAGAGACAATTTTGTTTTAGCAAAATCGACATCATCGTGCAGTTTCTCTTTGGCCTATTTAGCGAAGTGAAAAAGAGGCGGAGACGGTCATGAGATTTCAACTCTTGAATTAATTGAACTTTCTAAGGCATTACACTCAGACTATTCAGTTCTTGAGAACGATGACGAGTTGATGTTGATGGGCTCTCACGCCACAGCTTCTTTATTTTCGGGTGTACGCACTGACTGACCACAAGTCTTGGACACGGGGTCGCCGTGGTCTAGTAGGTCCTAGGCCAGACATCAAAATAAAAAATACAAAAAAATATTTTCTCGGCGATTTTTTCTCTTTCTCTTCTTAAAAAGTTTCTAAAAAATCTGTCGTTTGGAGTCGACTTTAAACTGTAGGTCCCGCCACTTGTGTATAAAATTAACACACACAACATAAGTGTTGTGAGAAACTGCGGGCTTCTTGGGACGATTGCTGTAGACTGTTTAATGTTGAAGGTATAGCACTGGCCATTTTATAGTCAACAGTAGCAACTCGTTTCCTTACCGTTCGCATCTTACCTCTTTCCACCTTTCCCAAAAATCTGCACAATGCACTGCATGAGCAGGGGCCATCCCCTGAGTGCTGGTTTAATAAAAAATAAAAAAAAAACCCACGACATTTAGCAATAAATTTGCATATACCGGGCCCTGTTAGTCCTTCTCTGGGACCAAATTTTGAACTACATTTTCGTGCAATTTTCGATCAATTTTTTTTTTTTGGAAATAAATTTCCCTAGACTCCTAATGTTGCTCAATCGTAAATCGTTTTATTACGTTCAGTGGACACAATATTCTAAACTTTGTGACAATAGAATGCCAGATTCGAAATAATCGATTTTTCAAATTTAAATCGATTGATGGTCCACCCGATACATACATATGTAGACTAAACCAGAGTATTGTTTACACAAAAAGTAAAAAATGTAATTTTACACATAAACAACCAGCAGACAGAAAAACAGATGAAAAGATGAAAATAAAAATGAAAAATATGATTAAAAAAAAAAAAATAAGAAATAAAAATAGAATATAAAACTGAAAATATGGAGTACATTCAGTTTCATAATTTTGTGGTGGCTATAAACCAAACCACCACCAGCATAACCATCAAATCATCTTCACCATCCATAATGGTCATAATGATTATAATGATGATCATGTTTAACTTCATTAGCTGTCGTATAATATGCCTAGTAGTGGTTATTGTGGTTTTTCTTTTCTCGAATTGTGGAAAATAGACAACAACAAGAACAACAAAAACTATATCCAACTTTAAAATGTTACAATAATGGACGATAAATTATGAAACAAAGGGAACATTAACACAAACAATTTGTGTTGTGAGTGAAGGGAGTTTTTAAGGAGGGGGGAGAATTGTAAGCATGCCACAGCTTGTTGCATTACACATAGTAGTTGTAACACTAAAATGTACTCGTATTCCACATGTAACACTATATGCTCCATATACATACACACATACACATGCACTATCACTTGGGTAATACAGTGCTTTATACATTCATTTGTACGATTCGCTTATTCATTTATACATCGTTCATCAATTCTTTAATTGAATTTTATTTTAACTTTTTTTTTGTTGTCTTCTCCTCTCACTCCTTGTCTCTTTTGCTTGCTTTAGCAAAAAAAAAAACAAAACAAAACCAACGAAAATCATTTCAAATTCAATTTCTGTTGAGTTTTTCAATTTGTTTACAACGTATTTTGTGTGGCATTGTTTCCTTTTCGAAAATAATAAAAAAAAACATGTTTGTTGTTGTTGTTGTTGTCGATATTGTGCTACAAATAGTTTATGTGTCAATACTTTTGTTGTTTTTCTTATTCTTTTTCATTTTTTTTTTGCAAATTTTTATGCTTCACTGCAAAAGTCACGATTATTTAAATGTGACGCGCCATTTCAAACGCATGGCGCTTAAGGTAAAAATCAAATTGAGTAGACCGTAAAAAGTCACAAACAAAAAAAAAAGATTTCGAAAAGTGGAAACAAATTTTTAGCGAAAATAGTTGCCACTAATGCTACCGCCACCACCACCACTACCAAGACCAACCGTCAAATCTATTAATTCATAGAGTTTTAACATTGAATACTAAATATCCCCCACAGCTCGTAAAGAAATATGAATGACTTACAAGAAAAGCAAAGAAAAAATAAACACATTCCGTCAATACTGGCTATAGAACACCTTAAACTGTTGCGACTTGACTTCATCATATTAAGTTAATGATAATTCGCCTACATCTTTACATTTTACCCACAAAATTTCGGTCGAATCAAATTATTTATTTATTAATTACAACACAATTATGAATTATATTCAATTATATACGAGCTGAGTTACTACGACCATATATTCAGTATAGTGCCTCAGACCAGAACCTCTGGTGGGAATCAAACTCTCGGCCCTCACGTTAATAGTCTAGCACACTACCCACTAGACTACCAGGGCATTCATATAATCAAATTTAATGTTATGGCAATCCGAGAGTCCATTAGAACCGTTGCTCCTATTATAACACAAATCAAGGCATTCTTTATAAAAGGTGGCCCACTTAAAAGCTTAAATTTTAAAATGCATAAAAAACGGTTTGTTATATAGTCAAAGTACCTCATTCGATCGCAACAATTTTCATGCAATTTTTTCGGATGTATGGGGTTGTATCTTGCCAATAGCATCACGAATGTTGGCTTTCAAATTCTGAATTGTTTCTTGTTTGTCCGAATAATGTTTTTCTTTAACGGCTCCTCCCAGAAAATGGTTCAACGTTGTCAAATCGCAGCTTCTTGGCGGCCAATTGACAGCACCATTTCAGCTAATTAAATGGCCATCAAACGTTTTTTACAATAATTCGATTGTCACAAGAGGTGTGTGGCAAGTTAAAAAATCAGTTTTCATAGGGGGATATGTGATTTCATTGACCTTAATTTTTGCGCCGCCCTCATTTTCAAAGAAATATTGGCCAAAGCTGCTTCCGTTCGACAATCCGCAGTCACTCGCATTAACTTCTGTGAGACCACGTGCCCAAATACCGAACAAGATGAAAATAACATACAAACATACATAATTGATCATTACAACCCTTCAGCCAGGATTATTGACTTAGTTTCTCACACTACTTATGTTGTGTGTGACAATTCCTTATATGAGTGGCGGGACCTACAGTTTAAACTCGACTCCGAACGACAGATTTTTGAGAAACTTTTCATTGCAAGTTTTTTTAATCTCAGAAGAAATCGCCGAAAAAATACTTTTTGTATTTTATTTTGATGTCTGGATTGGGACTTGAACCCTGGCTTTAGGCCTAATAAGCCCGCACATATCCTACTAGAACACGGCGACCTCAAGATTAAAATAAATTTTCAAAAAATAAACGTTGCTCAAACGTAAATCGATTCATTATGTTCAGTGGTGATAAAATGTTGTGACAGAATAACAGACAATTCAAATTTAAACCGATAGATGGCCTACCCTATAGCTAACCATTAATAAACTTCCCAAAGAAACTTTCTGTCTAAGCAACTATTCAAGGCTAATTCCCTTGTTTTCTAGAACGAACGATTTTAGGCGATTGTAAATTTATATGAAAATAACTGATATTTCAATAATTGAGTGTTTTTCATACAAATTACCGATTGTCTGAAATCATTTCACAAAAACAGGGAATAAATGTCCATGCCTACTGGTAAATTCGGAGTCATTGAAGACGGGAGTGTGTAGTGCTCGCAAACCTTTGCAAATGAACAGTCATGTGCTTGTCATTAAAAATTTAAATATTCCCAGAAAGTTGTCGTCATCATCTGTGCAGTTAGGCTTCTGTAAAAGGTTCAAAATTAACGTTACCCACAATGGTAACAGACATCAAAATTTTTTTACGATTTACAGAAGTTTTTATAAAGACAGCTAGCCTAAACCAAATGGCCGATCGATCAGACTTCCATAAAATATGGGAAGTATAGTTTAATTAGAAGGGTAGTCGTTAATATACGAATGTACCTCAAATTCAAGAAGTTGCATACGTAATATAGTTAGCCATTCAGGAATACGACACAGCATTTCGCACTTGACTTATTAGACGAAAGGCCCGGGTTCGAATCCCAGGTCAGACATCAAAACGAAAATATGAAAATATTTCTTCGGCGACTTTCTCTCAGCAGATTTCTGCTAAAAACTCTGAGAGTAAAAATTGCCATGAAAAGCTTCTAAAAAATCTGTCGCCCTTATGTATAAAAAATTAACCCACACAACGTAAGTGGTGTGTGAAGCTAGGTCGTAATCCTGACTGAAGGGTTGGAATGAACAATTATGTATGTATGTACGTATTTCGCACAACTTATGTATTTACAGTATTCCCTCGATGTACTTCGTCTCGATTTACGTTGTTTCGATTAACGTCGCCAAAAATTTTGTTCCCTTTAACTTCGATTTGTGTCGTCATTCGATTTACGTCGCCTCTGTTACTTACAAATAAAATCAGGGGGATATCCTCTTTAAAAAAAACTTCAACACATCGAATAAAAATTTAATTATTTTAGTTTTTTTTTTTGTAAAATGTAAGTAAATAAATGCATCTGATAGTGTGAGTTATTTGAAATTAGACGGTTCTATTTACGTCGCCTTTTTCCGGAACATTCTACGACGTAAATCGAGGGAATACTGTACTTACAGTGTTTGTCGCCGAAGAAAAAATTTTTTTTTCATATTTCGTTTTGCTAATAGATTACGACGACTTCGAAGAAGTCTATTGCTTTTCATTTATGGTATCAACGGCCCTTACACATGCTACCCACTTCTACATATGGGATCATTTTTTACGTATATCATGAGACCTTTAAACAGGTAGTAGTATCTACGCAGCTAAACTACTTCGTCCAGGTGACTTTTGTACATCATTACTTGGAAGCGCGAAGGGTAGCTAATGTCCTTCAATCTCACAGATAGGCTGATAACACTCTATACTCTCAAAAGTTTCTTCGATGATACAGTTCTAGCACACATTACGGATCTAGTGACTTTATGAACTTAAACATATCTTCCATCCTAATAGATCGTTATTACTTTAGCAACGAAGGTACCCATTTCTCTTGCGTTTAAGAGAAGTTTTATGGCATATTTGTACTTCACTTAAAAACAGACTTTAAGACTGGCTAGCTGGCACATATTTGCCATTTTACAGATTGTCCTCTTATTTAACGGACTCATTCAGAGTCTTCCTATTCACCACCAAACCAAAATAAGTGTATCATTGATAGGTTTTTAAAAGTCTTCTAAAACTGTACGTTTTTGAAAGTTTACGAATGTCAAATTTGTTGTTGTTGCTTTAGCAGTATAAGCAAAATTTTGCTTTGTTCATACTTTAATCGTGTCATTTACGTCATACATACATACATTAAATTACATTATTGGACATTACAATATTTTAGTCATGATTAGAAGTTAACTTTATGCATGATTGGCGGGACCTTTTAAATTATGAAAGCCGCAAATGTTTTAAACTATGAGTGTAAATCCAATATGTCTTTTGGCTAATATATTAGAATTTGACTTCTCTCGCCACCTACGTTGTAAGTGTTAATTTTTGAGCATGATTGGCGGGACCTTTTAAGTTATTAAAGCCGCTCTATCGCAAATGGTTTAGTGGTGAGTAAACTATGAAAGAACATACAATGTCTCCCTCCCATGTGTATTGTTGCTGAATAAAATCAGGCCACAATTGCTTTTTTAAGTGTAATACAATACTTAATATTTCTATTTTTCAGTCTAAAAGTATGCAATCAAACTTCTTATTTAATATACAAACGATTGCGATAAAACCCAATAAACCGAAATTCTAAAATGAAATGTGTGTTGTAAATGACTACAAACGGTCATAACAGTTGGCTTAATACAGTATTGCTTAGGCGATTTAGGCATAAGCAATGGCTAATGAAAAGTCAGTCAGTTATGATAGATGATAGGTGGTTTGAGTCACCCAGAACTGGGTAATAGAGAAGAACAGCAGACAAAATTTTTGATTTTTTGAGAACTAATTCTTTTATTTACCGATATTAAAATCCTTTATAGTAACAATATAACAGTAAACCATAAGCCACATTACAATGGTGTTCCAATGAATCAATATGGTTTGTCATTAATAACCCTCATTAATAAAATCATTCGGCCTCTTCTGTAACCGCGATGTCATAAAATAGAGACCAACCCCTATGTGAGAGTTGTATACCATTTTTTACAAGTGATGTACTGAGAGAAAATAACGGGAGTTAATGATTTGTGCTCTTCTGTAAGCAAACGAAAAGCCTCAAAGTAAATACCGAAGTGAAAGTTCGTACATAAGAGTTTTATTCCATTTTCTTTCGCGTATAAAGGTGCCTTTAGACTGTGCTAATATTTGTGCAAAATCATAAAAATTTTGTTTGTCCTAGTGTAAACACTAGAATTTGTTAGCCACCAAATATTTTTCGACTGTTTGTTGGCTAAAAAAATGTTTGTTTGTGAATAAATCTTTGCATAGTGTAAACACTTTGTCAGCACGTCGTTACAAATATTTGGCCTGATATTTTGTTTGTTCTCACAATATTTTTGGCGGAACAAATAGCGACAAATAATTGTAGAAACGTGGGTTGCCAACAGTTTTTTTTTTTGACAGTGCTTAACATATAAAAATGAAATGAATTGAAATGGCAATACAGGTCAATTCATTTGACAGATTGGTAAGTCAAAAGCGCTTTTTTTGTAATTCTTTATTATAAAGCATAGTTCCTTCAGAAGTTATTGGCAACATCCTTTAATTTTACGACGCTGGCCCCAAGCTCGATCCCACATTCTCCTGGATTTCCTTTTTTTTCTTTTTGCTGGGTTTCAAAAACTGCTATAGCTCCAGCAATTATTAATAATAAATCTTCGATATCACTGTCACTAAAAATTTTAACTTTTCACGATTTAATTTAAAGTTAAAATTTTAACTTTTCACACAATCTAATACTATATGGCAGATGGATTTCATAGATATAAGAACAACATTATTTGACAGATGTTTGTCATACACACCGGACAAATAAAATTATTAGTGCTGTGTAAAGGGGTATACAAATATTTGTACCAAACATGACTGACATAAAATCTTCTGTTATTTGTGCAAATAAAATTCAAACAAATATTAGTGCAATCTAAACGCGCGCCCAAACTTTGCTCACAAACCATACTATTAGCCCAAACCATTATTTGTTGTGTTTGGACAAATATTAGCATAGTCTAAACGCACCTTAAGTGATGTAAGTGAAGTCTTAGTAGTCTAGTAAGTAGTTTGATGGCTCGTTTCAAATCCCAGGTCAGACGTAAAACGAAATATTTCTTCGTCGCCGGAGCAATGTTGATAACACTGCTCAATTAAACAAGTTTTTTTAAACGCAGTGGCAACAGCGGGCCATTTGCTCATTTTGTTTATATTCGAAGTTGCATATTGAAAATAATATATCAGTATGCTAAGTTCAAACGTAAACTTAACTTTGAAAGCTACCGGTAGGATGATTCTCCCTTTAGCTTAACGGCCTTTTCTACCATATTGCACACTTATAATAATGAAAAAGAATTTATATGCCCGTTAAAATTCTCCCTTTAGATAAAGGCAAAATGTTATAAAGGCCCTAAATCTTATACATTATAAGGGAATTTAAAGTATACTAATACTATGTTCAGACAGACGAATTTATTGTGTAAATCGCAATAAATGTCATTATTAAGATCAATATTTCATATAATACTATGTTCAGACATGCACTTATATTGAGCAAATCGCAATAAACGGCATTATTGATTTCAATATTTCATATAAAATTTCAATTAATTATTGATCAATAAATTCAAAAATTGTTATAATATTGATTATAACTTTAAATACAGCACTGTCGTTCAGTGAGGATATTACATTTTTCGACCGCGTTCAATGATATTTGACAACTCAATTGTAAACAACGACAAGGCCATAAGCAAAAGTTTTCTTTTCTGCTAGCTATCCAATATTATCAAATTTTTATTTCTCATCGTTCTGAGGAAAGCCACTTTGGAGTCACAAGTAGACCCTATTAACCGCAACAGCTCGGCGTTTCGGCTAATCATTAGCAAATACAGTTTGTCAAAAAAATCTTTGCACATAGAGAAAAATTAAGAAAACTTTGAAAAATTCATTGATTTCTAATATAAATAATCAAAATTTGAAATTTCCTCAAACAGGATTTTATAAACATATGTTTTGTTAATATAATAATTAAAAAAAAATTTATAACAATGACAATATTCTAATGTAAAATATTAAAAACCAAAAACAATCCAATTTTACTGCTGTCAAAAAAATGTTTGCACACTTGAAAATAAGTAGTATGTTTGTGTACCTTCGCGACCACTTTTTCCATACAAATTTGGGATCACGCTCATAGTTTTTTGTATGGGGTTTTGGGGCCAATTTTTCTATACAAATTTGGGATCACGCTCATAGTTTTTTTGTATGGGGTTGCTCATAGTTTTTTGCATTGGATATCTCGATCAACATTTTCCATACAAATTTGGGATCACCCAAAGGCTAATGCTTTTTGATATGTGTGTGCGTGTGTGTTAAAATTTGGGGAGCATGCATAGCTTTAAAATAATTAATTCGTTGCAGAATTGTGTATAATCGATCTATTGTATACCTATACGCTTTGCATTTAGGTGTGATTAATGTTGAAATTAAAAAAATGTTTAATTGCTTCTTTTATTTGTTATAAAAAATGCATTTATTAAAAATTAAAAATATATTTACACAGTTTATTCAATGCAAAATGCATATCACGTTACATACTGTCTGGCGCGTGTAAACAAAAAAATATTTCATATATTCTCCATTGCGATATTTGATCTGCCGAATTCCTTTATCCATACAATTTTGGGAGCATGCATAGTCGTAAAAGACTGTATTCTTTATTTTATTTTTTTATACGATTTTTTTATTAGAAAAATATAATTTTGATAAGGGATTTTAAAGTCCGTTTTCTTAATAATTAATTCGTTACAGAATTATGTGTGATCAATCTATAGGTATACCTATACGCTTTGCATATAGGTGTGATTAATGTTTAAATAAAAAAAGTTTAATTTGTTTTATTTTTTATGTTAATGTTTTTATTAGAGAAAAATAAAAAAATATTATTCTAAAATTTATACTAAATACATTTCTTAAGCTTATGCTAAATACATTTCTTATAATTATAATTAAATTTTATTAAAAGTACAGTTTTTACAATTCAATTGATTTTATTATTATCTATATTATTAGATATTTATTTTTTTTCAGTTATTAACAGATACAAATTTAAAAATGCGTTTATAAAGATTAAAAAGCTTAAGTGTTAACAAGTATTGTGTATAGAATGTTTGACACCGACAAATGTTGAAAGATTGTGAATAAATATTTTCACAGCTCGACCTATGAATGATATTATTAACACATATAAATGGATGATTTACATAATTACAAATTCTAAATTCATTTATAAGTTTCGTAAATAAATCTATATGTTCTTTATCAATCTGATTACTATGTTTTATTAACAGTTCTTCTAATTCAGCTGATAACATAATTTTTGAGTTAAAATTTTTATTACAATTTATGCTTTCTGTATAAAGAGTAAGGAACAACTAAAAATAAAATTAACTAATTCAGAGGTTTTATTGCCTAACAATGATTTCTCTGTTTAACAAAATTTCTAAGTAAAATTACATTCTTTTCAGCACATGTATTATTAAAATTATTATGATTTTCACAAATTTTTATATTTGGATTATCTTTATACAAAGTTTTTATATTTGGACAATCCCAATAATCTAAATTAATTATATATATTTGTATTTCTTTTCCAAGTAGTTCTCTTAACCATCTGACTTTTTCATATCCCTTAACATATACAACAGGATATTCTTCTTCTTCTTCCCTTTTTCTTATAGTTAGTATTAGATATTCTATTAAATCTTTTATTGTAGACTCTCCAGTATTCCAATGCAAACCATGTAAGTGATTATAGAGCCATTTATTTGTAACTCTATCTTTTTTAATTAATTCTGAATATTTTATTGTTGATTTAATGAGAAAAGTTTTTCTTTCAAAATCACTGATTGAAACACAAACTTCTTTAGCATAATATTTATTATTGATAAAAAATCCTTGTAAATCAATAACTATAAAATTATCGTGTTGTTCCATTATAATCGCTTATAAAAAACTAACATAAGATTATACAAAACATATTCTATTTATATTTTTTCTTTTACTTAAAAATTACTTTTCAAAATATAATTTATAGTGGACTCCATCCATAACTTTTTTTAAATAATATATTCCAGTTGATAGATCGTTCATAACTTCGTCTGGTAGGTTCGTGTATCTTTCCGGCAAGAATATTATATGAGTTTCCAAATCTATCATTGTTTTCGGACCAAATACTGTAGACTTCTTTACACAGTTTAGAATTCTAAATTTTTGGTTTGCAGGAAGTTGTTTTAGAGGTAGTACATCCTTTATATATTTCTTGGTGTTGATATTATTTAAATAATTTAATGTGTTATCCATATTTTATAGAGTTTTTAGTTCTTTGAACGAGGAAAAGAAAATTTACTTATTTAGTTCACAATTTTTCAAATATCACTGCTGAATCTCTGATTCTACAACGTCTATTTAAATGAAAAATTGGTATGTGAGGAATGTTTCTGTTAAATAACAACTACCATTATTTACGCCAAATTTTTTTAATATACAAGTTAACGACAGTGGGGTTCTGCCGGCGAAGGTAATTCTGCAGTGTAAGCGTTTTTAAGACACCTGCATCGTCTCTAATTACAAACAATTTGATGGGAAAATAATTTTGCTGAATCAGCGTCTGCATGCTCGAGCATGTTGGTGCAACGGTACATGTGCACCTGCATGGGCTCCAATTACTAGCAATTTGATGGGAAAATAATTTTGCTGAATCAGCGTCTGCATGCTCGAGCATGTTGGTGCAACGGTACATGTGCACCTCCATGGGCTCCAATTACTAGCAATTTGATGGGAAAATAATTTTGCTGAATCAGCGTCTGCATGCTCGAGCATGCTGGTGCAACGTTACATGTGCACCTGCATGGGCTCCAATTACTAACAATTTGATGGAAAAATATTTATGTTGGATTAGCGTCTTAATTTAGTGAGAAAATAATTATGCTGAATCAACGTCTTTATATTAGCGCATGTTGGTGCAACGTGATTTGTGACTTGACCAGCTAATGAGGGTTGATTGAACACAATCAGTCTTGACTACACGGTTGACGTGAAAACACGGTTAAATAATATTTTGATTCAAATTAAATAAATAAGAAATGTCCGGCGGTTTTATTTGTGAATTCTGTGGAAAAGTATTCACTCTGAATACAAATTTAAGAAGGCATATTAGATTGTACCATGATGAACCATCCACATCATTTAAATGTCAAAAATGTGATAAATATTTTTCAAATCAAGCGGAATGGCATCGACACTCACATTCTCATACAAAAGATAACAAAAACAGTGAAATTAATGTTTATTGTGAGTATTGTTCAAAATATATTCTAAAAACAAATTGGTGTTATCATAAAAGGACAAATAAACACAAACTTAAATGTATTGAGAAACCAGACAATTGTTTTGTTGTTGATGGTGTTAAATGTATAAAATCATCGTTTAATAATAGAATTATCACATATTTAGTTGAAAACAATAACAAAAATAATTTAATACCTGAAAACTTTTTAACGGAAATCAGAGACAAAATAATTAAATTATTAAGTGATGTGATTAAAAAATATGAAAGCATAAAATATAACATGGAACTCTTTTGTGAATATATGTTAATAAAAGATGATGAAGACAATTGTATGATTGAAGTAAAGTCTCATCAGACTAAAATGAATATCCTTAGTATATATTCAACAAGTGATGACATTCTTAATACTTACAACGAGCAATGTGATGTAATAATTAAAAAGATGAGTGAATTTCAGGAGCGTGACAGCGGTTGGGCATTAATTGAAATATCACGTCTTGAGATAAACATTAATCAATATAAATGTATAAAAGGTTCCCAATACATCCCCCTACCACCGGAAATACAGAGAAAGTTTGCATGCATTAATGTTCAAAATAATGATGAGTATTGTTTTAAATGGGCTATTATATCAGCATTATATCCAATGGAAGTCCATTCAAATAGAATGACATCCTATAATGTTGTTAACATAGAAGATGAAATCATAAGACTGGAAAACAACATTGAATTAAATTTTACGAGCTTGAACTTTCCGCTTCCAGTTAATCAGATAAAAGTATTTGAGACCAACAATCCTGAATTGAGTGTAAATGTGTTTGCTTTAGATAATGAGAATAATATAGTCGGTCCATATTATTTTTCGCAACAGGAAAAATCTAAGCACATAAACTTGCTGCTATTGGAAGATGGTGAAAAACTCCATTATGTATGGATTAAAAATATATCAAGGTAAATATAAACAAAGAAATATATAGACACTTAAAAACTTGGATTAATTAATTTGTTCCTTTATATTTACAGATTAATTAAAAGTCAACTAACAAAACACCGCCGATGTATTTATATATGTAATACATGTTTAATACATTTCCATAATGAGTCATCTTTGGAGAATCATAAAAAAGAATGCAATAAGATGGTAACTAAAATGCCTAGTAAAGAAAACAGTATGCTTAGTTTTAAAAATTTTAAAAAACAATTGGAAGTACCTTTTGTTGTATATGCTGATTTTGAATGTATTCTTGAATCAATTAATATACAAAATTCAACAAATGTTAAATCAGTACAAAAGCATATTCCATTTGCTTATAGTTATTATATTAAATGTTCATATAATTCAGATTTAAATATTTTTAAAATTTACAATGGTAATAATGCACCGCAACATTTTTTTAAAAGCTTAGTTAACGATATTTTAGATATTTACACTGAACATCTAAGTGTTATTAAACCTATGAATTCCTTAACGCCATTTCAACAGATACAACATTTTGAGAGCAAGACTTGTCATATTTGTAAAAAAAAATTATCAACTAAAGATAAGGTAGCTGACCATTGTCATCTAACCGGCGAATATAGAGGTGCTGCTCATAACAAGTGTAATTTAGAATATCAAATTGCGAATTTCATTCCTATATTTTTTCATAATCTTTCAGCATATGATTGTCACTTGTTTGTTAGAGAGCTTTCATCAATTGAAGGTGATATAAATATTATACCTTTAAATAAAGAACTTTATGTATCCATATCAAAAAGAATTACTGTAAATGAAACACAAACTATTGAGTTACGTTTTCTCGATTCATTTAGGTTTATGCCATCTAGTTTAGAGAAATTAGCAACTTATTTAACAGATAATGATTTAACAATAGTAAAATCAAACTATTCAAATGATGAAGAATTCAATTTAATGAAACGTAAAGGTGTCTTTCCGTACGACTACTTAGATTCTGAAAATCGTCTCAATGAAACTCAATTGCCTCCCATTGCAGTTTTCTTTAATAAATTAACTAACGAGTCGTGTAGTGTAGAGGATTATGAACATGCACAAAAAGTATGGAAGACATTTAAATGTATAACATTAAGGGATTATTTACTTTTATATTTAAAGGTAGACGTTCTTTTACTTTGTGACATATTTGAAAATTTCCGACAAGTATGTAAAAAGCATTTATAATTTAGATCCCTGTCAATATTATACTACTCCTGGTTTATCCTGGGATGCAATGTTAAAAACAACTCAAATAGAATTAGAGTTGTTAACTGATATTAATATATATAATTTTGTTCTGCGAGGTATCAGAGGAGGTATTGTTCAATGTTCTAACAGATATTCAATTGCAAATAATAAATATATTAGTGATTATGATTCTAACAAGGAATCAAATTATATAATATATTTAGATGTAAATAATTTATATGGTTATGCAATGTCAAAATACCTTCCATATAAAAATTTTAAATGGGTTGAAAATTTTGAAAATTTTAATGTTAATAGTATAGAAGAGGATTCTCCATTGGGTTATATATTAGAAGTCGATCTAGAATATCCATCTGCATTACACGACTATCATAATGATTTACCATTTTGTGCAGAGAATAAGAAAATTGAAAACATGAAACAGCGAAAATTAATAACAGATCTAAATGATAAGAAAAACTATATTATACATTATAGAAATCTACAGCAATGTTTAAAACATGGTTTGATTTTGAAAAAAATTCATAGAATTCTTGAGTTTAGTCAGTCTGATTGGTTAAAGAAATATATTGATTTGAATAATCATTATAGAACACTAGCTAAAAATTCATTTGAACAAAATTTTTTCAAATTGTTAAATAATGCTGTGTATGGGAAAACTATGGAAAATGTTGATAAGAGGAAAGACATTAAAATAGTATGTGAATGGGAGAGTAGAGGTAAAAGACTAGGTGCGAGAGCTCTTATTGCTAAACCTAATTTCCATAGTTCACTCAAAATTCATGAAAATATGCATGCCATCCAAATGAATAGGACTAAAACTGAATATAATAAACCAATTTATATTGGTTTTTCAGTTCTAGAAATATCCAAATGGAAAATGTATAGTTTTCATTATGATTATATAAAACCTAAATATTGTGAAAACCTTCAACTCAATTACATGGATACTGATTCCTTTATTTACGACATTAAAACAGATGATCTATATAATGATATAAAAAATGATATTAGTACACATTTTGATACATCTGCATATTCTACAGACAATCCATATAATTTTCCACAAATTAATAAAAAAGTATTAGGGATGATGAAGGATGAGTGTAATGGTAAAAATATTAAAGAATTCATTGGTTTAAGAGCAAAAATGTATTCAGTAAAAATTGATAGAGTTGATACCGAAATTAAAAAAATTAAAGGTGTTAAACAATGTGTAACTAAAAAATTAAGTATAAATGACTTTAGGAAATGTCTATTAGAAAAAAAATTATACTATGATACAATGTATATATTTAGATCTAAGGTACATCAAATTTATACACAAAATATTAGTAAACTAACATTAAGTTATTTAGATGATAAGCGATATATTAAAGAAAATGGTATCAATACTTATGCATGGGGACATTATAAAATAAATTCTCCATCAACATCATCATCATCAAATTTAAATTTATATAGAGAATTTATGCAAGACGATGATGATGAAATGTTTCTAAATGTAAATATATATAGAGAGCTTATGCAAGACGATGATGATGAAATATTTTTAAATGTAAATATATAGATTACGTAGTTCATAAGAAATGTAACATACAAAATAATATGAATTAATAAAAAAAAGAATATATTATATGTATATAAATTAAACAATTTTTTATTTCATTTCAATTTATATTTATTGAATAAAAATTTTAAACACAAGTGTCCACAATTATATGTATTAAATTTTTGTTTTCGTTCATAATTATATTCAATGGGAAATTTTAAATAGTTGACAATCTCAACTGGTGGTTGTAAGTCTCCAAAGCTATCAAAATATTCTTTATAGTTGTGGTTTTTATAATATGCTACCCAATGTGTTCCCATACCATTTGAATCATCCAAATTGACAATGCCGCATTCTTGTGTTAAGGGTTTTTTAGGTAAAGAATCACGCATGAAAACACCCCTAAAATGTTTAAGATGTTTTCCATATTTATTCAAATCCAAATTTGTTAATGGGCGCTTAGGTAGATTATCTAGTAGTTTTTTGGAGCTGGACTATAGTAGAGACCATATCCAGTTTTATATGGTTTTAGAAAAAGACCTTTTCCCATAGCAATTGATTCCATATATCTATTGTGACGGTTAGCTTCCGCCAATTGTTCTTTTCCATTTTTGATATCATTTACTGCTTTAACAATAGCAGATCCTCCACTTGCTAAACCGCCAAGCGCTGACAATGCTGTCAGTACGGGAATAAGTGGAAGAAAGCCACCAATTTTCGGCAATGGAATAACTCTTGGTATACTTATATTAGATCTCCTTTTTCCTTTGAAATTAGTATGAACAGCTTTCTTTGCAATTTTAATAGCATCATTTATATTATCGGGATTCTCCTTTTTCAAAAGGTTAAGTGTATTCTTAACGGTGGTTAGAAATGATTTCTTATTACACACCTTTCGTCTGTTTCTTTTTCCATTATTCTTCTTTGATTTTCGTTTTCTAGTTTTTAGTGTTCGTTTCATACCTAATCCAAATTTAACTTTTGCCTTCATTGCATTCGTAACAAACCAAGCATTTGCACGTTCTTTAATATCACTATCTTTAGCTTTTACTCTTTGCCAAGCTTTTTCAGCTAATATTTGATCTGCTTGATGTCTTTGGTTTATGTCGTGTGATTGTGAATATGCAATATCGTGTTCCTTACAAGCAGCGTCTAATAAGTTTACACCCTTATCTCCTCTTGCTAGACGTTCTTTAAGTTTTGTACCAGGTCCGCAAAATTGATATCCAGGTAAATGTAATTCAAAAGGCAATTTGTTAATTAATGTGTTTACCAAACCACTTCCAGTCGTAGACTGATAACTATTTTTGTTTTTATAGTAATTTATGACCATTCTTCCTCCACAAATGTTATTCGATTAAGATATAATTAAAAATGTTTATCTATATATATATATAAGCGACGTTGAATAATTAGACTTTATTAGTAATCAACATGCGTTTAATTAAACAAGCTAAAAAAATTGTTATTCGAAATGTTGATAATGCAGAGGAAAAAATGTCTAAAACTCGGCATAGCACCCTATTGCCAAATTCAATACGAGCATTAATTGTGGGGCCATCAAATTGCGGGAAGACTAATGTCATGATTAGTCTGATAGAGAGTCCTAATGGTCTTTGCTTTAAAAACATATACATATATTCAAAATCTCTATATCAACCGAAATACTGTTATTTAAGGAAATTAATCGACCCAATTAAGGGGATCAGTCTCTATACGTTTTCGGAAAATGAACAAATTCTAAGTCCGGCTGAAGCAAAACAACATTCCATAATGATTTTCGATGATGTGATTTGTGGAAAACAAAATGCGATAAGAGATTACTTTTGCATGGGTAGACATAAATACATAGACTGTTTTTACTTGTGTCAAACATATACGAAAATTCCAAAACATTTGATACGTGACAATGCAAATATGATTGTTGTATTTAAGCAAGATGAAATGAATTTACGTCATATCTATAATGATCATGTTATTGGTGATATGTCGTTCAATCAATTTGTAGATATATGTAATAGATGTTGGAAAGATAAATACGGATTTCTTGTTATTAGTAAAGACGATGAATTGAATAAAGGAAGATATCGTAAAGGATTTGATAATTTTATACAGTTATAAGATAGGTTTTAAATAAAAGGCAAAATTAATCATAAGCAGATCGTGAGCAGATTATAAGCAGATAGTAACCAGATCGTGATCAGATATAAAGCTGATCGTTACCAGATCGTGAGCAGATCATAAGCAGATAGTGACCAGATCCTGTGCAGATTGTAAACAGATATAAAGCAGATCTTAAGCAGATCATAATCAGATCATAAGTAGATTGGAAGCAGATCATTACAAACAAATCAATATGAATAATAATAACTTATTAAAGGATATTGTAAAAACTAGAACTATATTGAAAGAAAAATTGAAAAATATTAAATTAAATAATATAGATAGGGTAAATATATTAGAAGATACATTTCAACCTATAACAAAACCTCTAAATCATATAATTGAAAAACTTGAAAGCAGCAATGAGAATAAATTAAATAAGTATTCACTAATAAATGATGATCATACAGACGAAACATTTCAAAATGATAATATTAGTTTTGAGACTATTAACAATTCAGCTAAAACAATAAAGAATTCTGACAATTATAATAGTGTTGAAGACGATATCAATTATATGTCAACATCTGATATACCTTATTATGAATATGAAAATGCTATAGAAAGAGCTAGTACACCGTTTAATGAAAATAAAAGTGCTGTAAAAAGACCCAGCTCACCCTGTTATCAAAATAATAAAAAATTTAAGAGTGACAATAACTTTAAAAAAATTATAAAGGATAAGGTTAGTGGTCAAATAGGAAAGAAAAAATTTTATAATAAACATACTGCGAACAGTAAATCACATTTATTTAAAAACGACAACAACAACGAAGTTGAGCAGGAATATGTAGAAGCTAATTCACTCAAACGAAAAAATAAGACTATACTGAGCAATGATAGAAAAAGAAATAAAGCAACACATTCAATTGAAAAATATTTAAACCGAAAGAATACATCGACATTAGATGATAATTATGACCACAACGGCGAAATTGACCTGGAATACGTACAAGCTAGTACACTCAAACGAAAAAGTAAAACTATACTGAATAATGATAGAAAAAGAAATAAAACAACACATTTGTTTGAAAAAAATTTAAAGCGAAAGAATACATCGACATTAGATGATAATTATGATCAATATAAAAAACGTACAAAAACAACACACTTATTTGCAAAAAGAAAAAGCAGTTTTGATATAAACAATGATAGAAAACGTATAAAATTCGCAAGCAGTAATTTTGATAAATCATCAATATTACTTAAAAATGTTCAACTTCTTATGGATAATAAAACCTTAGATAAAATTTATGGTTTCAATATAGATGGAAACGGGAGTTGGCGATATGGCAATAACAAACTTGTCTTTAATAATGATAATTCTATTCGAATAGGAAATAAAAAATTGAAAATGACTCCAGGTTTATTTGAATTGATATTTCATACAAAACCCTTACATTATACAAAAACTGATTTAAATAGATATAAAGATTTATTAATAAGCACAAATGTATATAGACGTAAATATCAACCAAATGAACAAATAAAGGGTACAAAAGCTTTTAAATATCAACGTATAATAAAAAAACTATTTAGTACAAAAACAAATAACTTAACGAAAGGTAGTGGTTTAACACTTAAATCTGTAGATTACAAAAAACCAAATTATATATATTGGGATAATCCTAATGAGTTAGTCAATAGACTAAGACTTCTTCTATCCTCTGAAAGTGTTGGACATAACAATCATAAAAACGAAATAATATCTATAGTTGAAGAACTGAAAGAAGCTAATATAATTTATTAGAAAATGAATTCTATAAATAAATTTGGAGAAAGCTTAAAAAGTCATAGCAAGTTTGAATCTAAAGATGCAGTTACAAAAGCATATCTTAATAACAGAACTGATTTCCTTACAAATAAAATTGACGAGGTTGATAAAAAATTTAAAAATTCATTAGAATTATTACAACAAGAAATCAATATTTCGCTTAAAAACATTAATACATCAATATTGAAGAATATTAAAAAAATTGAAAATATACAGACAAATAGTACCATATCGATATCGAAAGAAATACAAAATATAAAAATTGATGTGGCAACTCTTAAAGATAATCAAATAAAGGAAAATGAAAATATTAAAAACGATTTAAATGCAATAAAGAAAATTGCATTTGAAAATGAAAAGAAATTTAAGAACATTGACAAGAAATCTGAAACAAGTCCAACAAATAATATTAAAAAACAGGATTGAAATTGTTAAAAAACTAATAAAATACAAATGTTTACATTAATTACTTGTCAGATAGAATTTTACATTTGAATAGGAATATGAATGTGAATAAAAGAGATATAGTAAATGAACTACATAAACAAGCACGGAAAAATTTTGAGAGAAGACGAGTTATAGTTAAAGGAATTGATGATTTATGGCAAGCGGACTTAGTTGAAATGATTGCATATGAATCGTATAATAGAGGTTATCGATATCTATTAACTGTTATAGATACATTTTCTAAAAAAGCTTGGGCCGCAGCAGTAAAAAATAAAACTGCTTTAAGTGTAACAGAAGCAATGAAAAATATTTTTAATAAAAGCAAACGAATACCGAAAAATTTACAAACAGACAATGGAAAAGAATTTTTTAATACACATTTTAGTCAACTAATGCAATCACATCAAATTAATCATTATTCCACATATAGTGTTTTGAAAGCATCAATTGTTGAACGATTTAATAGAACATTAAAGGGAATGATGTGGAAAGAGTTTAGTTATCAAGGTACATACAAATGGATTAATATTTATCAAGATCTTGTTGATAGATACAACAACACACTTCACAGAACAATAAAAATGACACCAAACGAAGTGAATTCTATAAACGAAAAATATTTACTCGATACTGTCTTTAGCAATTTAAAGATTTTTAGAAAACCTAAATTCAAAGTCGGCGATAATGTACGTATTAGCAAATATAAACATATATTTGAAAAGGGTTATACGCCAAATTGGACTACTGAAATTTTTAAAATTAAACGTGTAAGAAATACAAATCCAAAAACATACATTTTAGAAGACTATCAAGGTCATGATATAAAGGGTGGTTTTTATGAATTCGAATTAACGAAAACTAAATATCCGGAAACGTATCTAGTTGAAAAGGTTTTAAAGAAAAAGGGGAATATGTTATACGTTAAATGGTTAGGATTTTCATCAGATCACAATTCTTGGATTAATTCTAACGATCTACTATAAAAGATGGTTAATTAATTTAAAATCGTATTATTCAACAACTATACGCTAAGATGTCAATAACGTTAACATTAAATGGAAACACTTCTGTACTCGTTGCAAACTATTTTCCACCAATTCAACTTAAGGAACCTTATCTTTGTGGATTAATAAGTTTCGATACATATCACTCTATTCCAAATGTTGATGTTGATAATAATATATTTCATATTGGTGATTATAAATTGAAGTTCCTATTGGATCATATGAAATATCTGACATTTCAGATTTGATTACTAGTAAATATTATAGTCTGAATCCTAAAGGGCAACTGAGAATTGAAGCTAATTACAATACTTTACAGACATTCATAAAAAGTTCATTAGATACGATTTATTTCGATAGAGAACGGTCAATTGGATCATTGCTTGGCTTTAGCAATAAAGTACTTAAAAATGGTGAAGAGCACTATTCGGATAAACCCATAGATATTACAAAAATAAATATAATATCCATTGATTGTAATACTGTAAGTGGATCATATATAAACAGCACATCTGCGCATACTCTACATCAGTTTTCATTGAACGTTAGTCCAGGCTATAAAATAACAGAAGCACCAGCTAATGTTATATATTTACCACTTAATACAACAACAATAAATACATTAGTTTTGAAAATCGTCGATCAGGACGGAAATTTAATAAATTTTCGAGGTGAGAAGATATCAATACGTTTACATTTGAAACCAGCACAGTAATGATTATTTTCGATAAAAGGATCTCGGATGCGGATACAACATTCATTCCGCCATCAACAGTCACTACGCAGCAAACAAGGGATAAATTATCTTCTTCTTTTAAAGAACACATAAAATTGAAAAAAAGACAAGAGGAAACCGAACCTAAAAATCTAAGTAAAAGTAATCAAAAGTTTTTACAAAGTTTAGGATTTCAATTAAAGTTAATCGAAGAAGAAAAAAATGAGTAATATAATAAACGTATTACAAAAACCACAATTTGATATTTCAATTATTAAAAAGGAATATCATAGTTATATATCATATCTACAATCCTATAAAAATAATGATGAAATTCGAATATCAATTCAAAACCAGGATTTATATGTTTTACCAAGTGAAAGCTTTCTCTATATTGAAGGGCAAGCAACAAAGGAAGATTCAACAGCCGCCATCTCGCTAAAACTTTTTAACAACTGTATGGGTTATCTCTTTGATGAAATCCGATATGAACTTAACGGTATAGAAATTGATCGTACACGACATTTGGGAATAACTACAGAAATGAAAAACTATGTATCACTAAATGAACTTGAAAGCAATTCGTTAATGAATGCAGGTTGGGCACCAAATCATGCTGATGAACTTTCACTAGCTTCCGGTTATTTCAATTTTTGTGTTCCATTAAAAATGATTCTTGGATTTGCTGAAGATTTTAATAAAGTAATACTCAATTCTAAACATGAACTAATTCTCCTACGCTCTAAAGATGATTCTCAAGTAGTCAAACCTATTATTCCTAGTGAAAAATTTAAGTTATCTATTCTGAACGTTACATGGAAAGTACCACATATTCAATTGGCTGATGCTTACAAGTTGGAAATATTTAAAACAATTAATAGCAGCCGACCGCTAAATATTGCCTTTAGAAGCTGGGATACATATTATTATCCTTCCCTCCCACAAAGCACAGCTGTTCTATGGAATGTTAAACTAGCGAATGAAAATGAGAGACCACGATTCCTTCTTTTAGCATTGCGCAATAATCAAAATAAATTTGTTCATTGCGATTTAGCTGATGTAAAAGTTCATTTGAATTCTGATGTATACCCATATGATGACTTAAATCTAAAATTCGATCGAAATCGTTTTGCTGTATTGTATGATATGTATTCAAAATTCCAACAAAGCTATTATTTACGCGACTCACAACCATTATTAACAAGGGAAAAATTCAAGACAACAGCGCCAATAATTGTAATAGATGTTAGCCATCAGAATGAAACAATTAAAACTGGACCAATAGATATCCGTATAGAAATAAAAACCTTAACAAATATACCTGCAAGTACATCTGCATATTGTACAATTATACACGATAGAATGTTTGAATATATTCCTCTTACCAATGAGATAAAAAAACTTTTGTAAATATATAAATATAAAAATATAAATATATAAATTTTTTAATGATAAATAAAATTATATAAATAGAAAAATTAATAGTGTTTTAATCATATCATCTTCAATCTTTATTAACTAAATAACAAACAAAGAAATTGATTAGGCGTTATGATGATGAAATAGTATAAATATGAGAACAATTAATATTAAACATTATTTGCAAACATTGCATATGAACGTACAGTAACTAGATATATAAAATGTTCCTCACAGAATTGTTTAATTTTTTAAAAACATTTACACACATTATTTCCGATGAAGATAGGAAAAAACTGATTGATATACAATCACTTGTTGAACATATTGATAATTTAAAAACAAAACAAACCAGACATGGAGAACATTTCGAAGATTGTGTCTGGTCTAATGAAGACGCAACATGCGGTCCAGACACCTGTCATTGCAGTTATTATAAAAATAAAAAGAACCAAGTAGAAGAAGAAGCAAGAAAAATAATAAATTTCTATTATGTATTGAAATGTAAAAACTGTACTTTTAATAAAATTTAATTATAATTATAAGAAATGTATTTAGCATAAGCTTATGAAATGTATTTAGTATAAGTTTTAGAATAATATTTTTTTATTTTTCCCTAATAAAAATATTAATATAAAAAATAAGACAATTTAAACATTTTTTTTATTTCAACATTAATCACACCTGGCGTGAGAATTCGGCAGATCAAATATCGCAATGGAGAATATATGAAATATTTTTTTTGTTTACACGCGCCAGACAGTATGTAACGTGATATGCATTTTGCATTGAATAAACTGTGTAAATATATTTTTAATTTTTAATAAATGCATTTTTTATAACAAATAAAAAAAGCAATTAAACATTTTTTTAATTTCAACATTAATCACACCTAAATGCAAGGCGTATAGGTATACAATAGATCGATTATACACAATTCTGCAACGAATTAATTATTTTAAAGCTATGCATGCTCCCCAAATTTTAACACACACGCACACACATATCAAAAAGCATTAGCCTTTGGGTGATCCCAAATTTGTATGGAAAATGTTGATCGAGATATCCAATGCAAAAAACTATGAGCAACCCCATACAAAAAAAACTATGAGCGTGATCCCAAATTTGTATAGAAAAATTGGCCCCAAAACCCCATACAAAAAACTATGAGCGTGATCCCAAATTTGTATGGAAAAAGTGGTCGCGAAGGTACACAAACATACTACTAAAATATATTAAGACTTATGCAATTTTTTTAAATGTATTGTACTAATATTTTATGGGTTCACCTTGAGCTTCAATTAAAGCTTGCAGACGCCTTCGCATGAATTGAATAATCTTCGGAATGTCATATTCTAATGGTATTTTTTCCCACTCTTCTTTGATGAACTTTACCTAATCGTGTTTTTTTATGGGCCCTACCCTTCTCTTTAGATGAACCCACAAATTTTCGATAGGGTTAATATCAGGACTTTGGGCAAGAGCATCAATAACTTTGGTGCAGTTGTAAAGGAACCTGGAGTTACATAAATACGATTTATTTTAAGGATTATTAGCTTGATAGTACTTGTGATTAAATTTATTCGGATTAACCGGGTCAATAAAACCAAATTTCCTGAAGCTGGCAGTCAGTTCATTTTATAAAATATCAAGATGTACTTTCTTAATCATTATTTCATCCAAACACCAACTCCCTTACTGGATATATAGCCGAATACCATTACAGACAGTTTTCCAAACTTTACTGTTGGAATAAGATCTTTATTTTCTAGTACTTTTTGAGGCTTACGCCAAACTCTTTGCGGTCCGTCATGATAATAAAGCATTATTTTCGTCTTATTTGAGTAAATAACATCGTCCCAGTACTCCGGAGGAAGTGAAATGTATTCGGTGGCAAATCTTAATTTGTACTGACAGCAAGAGTTTTTCCCTAGTCATTCTTGTAGGATATTTGTGTTTTTGAAGAATATTTCCAATGGTTTCTTGGAAAACACGTAACCCAAAGTCTTTTTAAACTTGAAGAGCTAATCATCTCGCACTGGATTGTGGTCTATCATACACGGTTCTAATAATTTTTCTCACAACTCGCTGCGTCATCTTTTTTGGACTGTCTGTAGATCCCTTTAAATCTACTCCTCCTTCTTTTTCAGCACGGGATATAAAATTATATACATTCCTGATGTTTAGGGAGAACATTACGACGATTTCCTAGGCAGATTTGCCTTTGTAGTAGTTGAAATAGCCCAATTGTATAATATTTTTTGAAACTCGTTTCCCTGGCGTTTTTTGTATTCAAAAATAAGGACACTTATTACATTAAAACGATTCCTTCGTTACTAAAACATTATTTACCGCTTTCACATTCCATCTCATTTGTAAAAAACCCAAAATGCGCAACATTTTTGGGAAATAACGGCATATTTTTGTAATTTTTTTACTATCTTCATTCAATATGCAAAGATTTTTTTGATACTTCTTAGATTGAGTAAACTTCTTTTGTTGTTGTTATTATTGTAATGTGTGTTACTATTAGGAAACTATAGGTGCCATATGGTCGTAGACAAGTACAGTTATAGAATGAGTGCAAAAATAAAAAATATATAAAGATTTTGTTGTTGAAATTCTTGAATGAAGATCAAATTTTACATTTTTTTGGTCTCTGCAGAGATTTTTTTGACAAACTGTACCTTTTCCAAAGATAAATTGTTTTCCATTTCTTCTAAAAAGAATTTTTTGGCACTAATTTTCGCGATTAAATTAAAAGCAAAGTTGTTGAAGCAATCAGCTGTTTTGTTTAATGTATCTGTCAGATAAATTTTCGTATATTATATGTCTGAACACTAAAAATATTGTTCTCAATAAACCGAATATTGATTTAATAAAAGTGCGTGTCTGAACATATAAAGTTTCAATTAATTATTGCGCAATAAATATGCAAATTGTTATAATATTAAGTAAAATCTAAAATACAGCACTGTCACAAGTACGTTCAGAGAACATCGTACATTTCCCGAACACTTTCTGTTAATATTTTATAACTCAAATGTCAGCAACCGCAACCAAAAAAAAAACTATGTTGCTGAAACAACCAGTTGCTTGATTTACCACTGTCAAATATATATTGCGTATATTATGTGTCTGAAAAGTGCCTGTCTGAACACAGTATAATATCCCTGAAAAGTATTATTAAATAATTAAAATTTTTATAATTAATTGAACAACATGTACAATTATTTATTGTATTAATTGATTTATACATACATAATGTATGCATTATTAAATTTTATTAAGGCTATTACAATAAAATTAGAATTCAAAAAAAAAATCGCTAAATATTGACTAAAATGTTTTTTTTTTAATTAGAACTAAATTAAAAACAAAATACGATATTAAAAATAAATATTAAAAATATATGTAAATATGTATTTAGGTATACCTAAATAAGGCAAATAATATTTATTTTAAAATATTTTATTTTTTTTTTTTATAATAAATAAATGCTTTTAATTTTATATAAAATATGGTACATTGACACTTACAGCTGCTTAGTGCTAAGCATTTAAGCTACAATATTGCCAATTAGAGGGAGGGAGGAGGGGTAATATTAAAAGACTTATTGTTTTATACACACTATTTGGAATTCTCGTTATTTAATTTTATTTTTGCTATTTTAATTTATTATTTATTAAAACAAATAGAAACGAAAGCAATCGCAATCTTAAGAAATTTAAAAAAAATAAAATTTTAAATACAACAAAACAAAATAAATTAAACGAATAATAAAAAAAATAAATATTTTCGTTTTTTCTTTTTCTTTTGTTGACAACTTGTGTCCATAAATTAAAAAAAAAAAAAAATAAAAATCAAAAAAAAAATTATAAAATATAGGCTTTTAAGATTTTAGCAGATTTGTTATGGAATTCAAAAATTTGAATTTAAAATAAAGCAAAAACAAAATAAAAAAAATTCTTAAAATTAATTTAAAAACAAAAAAAAAAAACGACAAAATTCAAATAAACAAAAGCATTTCTAAGTTAACCTCACAGTTCAGGGTTAATTAAAAGAAAATTTCACAAACAAAAGCTCTGAATTTTATAAAAATCCTTTAATTGTTTGCTTGGTTATGTTCTCATAATATTTACTACGGCGCCATGCAGCATTTGGTTTGTTGTTGTTGTTAGTATTTTCAGTTTCCTGTTCAGTTGAGTCTCTGGCCTCATTTGAGTTCATCTGTACATGCGGATTTGAATTCGTAGAGGCCATTGTATTATTTAAGCTCACCTCTGGTGTCCGGGACATTGGTAAAGCTGAGTGTTCTGTTAAGATTTCCATTGTTGGTGCATCAGCTATGCCTGCCAATTCTAATTCTGTCTCCGATTCAATTGGTATACTATCACCAAGATATTCTTCAATTGTTTCGGCCGGTGTTGGTGTCACACTCTCACTGTGCAAATCTTCTATGTCCGCTATACTACTTTGATCCTCTTCCAAAGGTTGTGCCGTTTGACTACTGCTCTCTGATAATTTGGTGGGTGTTTTCTCTTTGTCTTCGCCATTTATTGTTGGCTGGGCCGATAGGTAACTCTGTTCGGAACCTTCAAAAGACATGTTATGAGGCGAAGTTAGTTCCGGCATTTCAAAGGCAAATGTCGAATCATCTGCTTCACTGGCATCGAAAGAATTTTTATCACAGCTTATAAACGAAGACGTTCTACCGGAAGCCGTTTGAAACGACGCCGATGAGTGAGAGTGTGGTGTAAAGTTACCTTCCGATGCCGTTGCAAACGAGTCGTCTTCGGTGGACCGTGAATGCCAATCCTGTAAATAATAAAAATTTATTAAATATGTAGCTTATAAAGATATTCATACATATACAGTCAAAGGAAAAAGTCGATATACACGAGAGTAATTTAAAGAAATTTTTTTTGTGTTTCAAACACTCTTGATTGTAAATGCCTTAAACAATGCTTTTACAACGTTTTCAAATGTATTGTGATGATACCGGTTTCTACCAGTGTATATAGACTTTTTTCTTTCACTGTACAGAAATTATTTTAAAAAGTAGCCGTTGCGAACGAAGAATCTAAAGTAAGAAGATCCTAGGTTCATCAATTAGAGGACGCGTACCTCTCAACTGTGACAAGTACAATACTCAGAGGTCGAATTGATCCATTGTACAAAACGTCCTAGCTTCTCACACCACTCATGTTATGTGCGTTAATTTTATACATGAGTGGCGGGACCTATAGTTTAAAGTCGACTCTGAACGACAGATTTTTTGAGAAGCTTTTCATGGCAATTTTTACTTTTAGAGGTTTTTTCCAGAAATCTGCTGAGAGGAAGTCGCCGAAGTAAAATTTTGATATTTTCGTTTTGATGTCTGACCTGGGATTCGGGCCTAACGTAAAAAAGATACGGACTCAAACATATGTATTGCTTGTTATTAAATCAAGACTTGCTATGAAATTTTAAACCTCACTGCCTGTTCTGATACTATGTTGATCTCATGCGTAGTGTCTTCCCTATGGAAATTCTTAGAAGGAAACCCCTTTTCCTTAAGTCTCCTGGTTAGCTTTTCGTTTTTCATTTTTTCAAAGACGGTAACTAGCTGGAAGATTGTGGCACTTTTCGAAAATGATTTCATCTGCATGGCTTACTTCGGTGTTATTATTTTAAGGATTAGATGATGTGGATATCAGACAACTAATATCTTAAGAAGATATGATTTGATTAAATCTTAGCAAATTAATGGACTGTACCTCCCTTAGAGAGGATATTAAACTATATCACTATGACAGTACGAGTTCAGAAGAAAGCCGCTTCTGCATTAAGACAATAGCTTCTCTGGGTTCAGTAAAATCCCAAGAGACACTGGAACGGTAGGCAGATGACTGCCATGATATCTCATTGCTACATATGAAAGCTAAGAACGCGAACTTTTATTTTCTTGTATTATTAGCCACGCCCACTCTCTGCCCTTTTGTTTTTTGGTAACAAATGAAAGCTAAGAACGTGGACTTTTATTTTCTTATATTATTACCTACACCCACGTTTCGCCTTTTTGTTGTTTGTTAGTAAATGAAAGCTAAGAACGCGAACTTCTATTTTCTTGTATTATTAGCCACGCTCACTCTCTGCCCTTTTGTTGTTTGGTAACAAATGAAAGCTAGGAACGTGTCCCATTGGCCCTTCAATCAGGATTACAACCTAGCTTCTCATGGCACTTATTGTTGTATGTGTTAATTTTATACATGAGTGGCGGGACATACAGTTAAAATCGACTCCGAACAACAGAGAAACAATTTTCTGGCAGTTTTATTTTATTTACTCTCAGAATTTTTGCCAGAAATCTACTGATAGGAAGTCGCCGAAGAAATAGTGGTTTGGGTTTGAACCGTGGCCTCACATCTATCAAGCCAATACACTACCCGCTATACTAGGGCCACTTCACCTGCTGTGGTAATATCCCATCTGTCATTGCCTTCTTTGTCTGATTCTAGGGAAAGCTCTTTTGCTACCGACTCTACGCTGTTGAAATTTTCCAGATTACCAAATACAATTGCCAGTAATCTTTTGAATCGTGCTAAAAGACTCGGAGAAATCATAGAGCTTAATTCAATGGACAGAAGCTATTACTTTGAGCTTGCCCAACATGGCCATAAGCTGCTTATTTTGTCTTTGCCATTACGTTGGCCCAGCATTGCTACACTATTTTTGAAAATAAGTTGACAATTTTATAATTGCGTTCGAGCCCTTTTGACTGTACGCTGTACTTAACTTTGTTAGAGGCTACGAGTTAACAAATCCTACTCACTTAAAGCAAGTGCGTACCACACAACATACCATATTAAGAAAGTAATTCAAAACTTACCTCACTGCTCGTACTCCTTAGGGTACCCATCTTCTTATCACTTGGACTAGGATTCGATTCCAATTCTACAGACTGAACATTCTCCTGGACCTCACGTATAACAGCATCCAATGATTCAGCCACTTCGGCAATATCGGTTAATTTATTCGTAATTGATGTACAGGCTAAACCGTTATTATCAATGGGATTAACAATAATTTTACTGGGATCAATAATTTCATTGTTCGCGGCCGAGGTATCCAATGTACTGGTATTACTACCACTACTAACCGATATTGTACTATCGACTGTAGGACTGGATGTATTATCTCAGAGGGTATATCTTCCACCACAATGCTAGAATTATTAGTAGGAGAGTTATTAATTTCTGCTGAGGAGGAAGAAGAATTTTCTATTGAAGGTTTATTGCAATTTTCTTTTACTGAAGACTCAGATAAAGATTTTGAACTTTCTGTCAGATCGGGAGAGTTTTCGTGTGATGTGGTTTTGGAGGTTAGTTCATTGTCAGTTTCTTTAGTAATGGAATTATGTTCAGAGAGGTTTAAAGGGCTTTCTTGAGGATTTAAAATTTCGTTAGTAGTGGCTTCGTTTTGAGTTTCAATTGGGGTCTGTTTTAAGATATCAGATCCATGATTTAAAGAAATCTCTTCGTTTGCATTTAAGTCAAGTATATTATCGAATTGTTTTTCGGAGTAAGTTTCCGTTTTGTCGTGGTCGCTGTTATTTTCAAGAGAAATCTGTTCAGATTCATTGTGGTTCTTTGATTCGATTATTTTTTGATGAACCTCGTTATCTGTTGTATTTTGACTTGATGTCTTAACATTTGGCAATTCTGAGGCCATTTGAGAACTTTCTTCTGGCATATTTTCATTGTGATCATTAGGAATATCTTCATTATCTTGCAAAGTAGCCAAATTTTCTTTGGATTCTTCATGTAAATCTGAATTTATTGGCTCTGTTTGCTCTTCCTCCAGATTCTTTTCACCATTTGTATGGTTAAATGAAACCTCTTTAGAATCTTGGTTCTCCTGTGCTAACTCAACTTCAGTGTTGTTCAAATCACGTTCGTGGGCCACTTCTTCACTTAGAGATGTGGAAGCCTGGTTGGCTTTAGTAACAACATTCTGTTCATTTTCTACGATACTCTTAAGAAGATTCAAACCCTCTAGTTTGGAGGGATCGTTATTTGAAATTTCATTGCCGTTAACCGATTCTTTTTCAAACAAATCACGCGACGTTGAGGCGGATTCCGCATTTAGGTCCGCTTCTTCCGATTCGCTTTTAGTTTTCGAAAATAAATTTTTAAACCGCGCAAACATTTTGTAACGTTTTTAATAATAAAAAAAAACTAACCGAACCGAACCTTACCGCACCGAACTTACGACCGCTCTAACCGCACGCAACTTTCAATCGCAACGTATTTGAAATTTTTTGGTTTTTCTTTTCTTTACTTTCCCCAGTAAATTTCGGTAATTGACGTAATGCTCTGCTGGACACTTTATGGGCCTTTTGCCAATACAAATATTTCTTAATTTTTCTTATTTTTTTTTTTTTCTTTTTGTTTAGTAACCTTATGGCATTATTACTTCAAGTAGGAAAATCAAAAATTTTCTTTCAAAATTATATGCGTACCGACTGAGACACGTTTTACTTTTTCCTTATTCTCGTTGTATTTTTAGAAAGAATTGAAACTTAAATTTCCCTATGTAAAGTTTCCCAATAATTGTAATTATTAACGACACTTTCATAAACTTTACACAATAAAATCTTGCTTAATTATTTTCTTTGAATATGTATGTCACATATATCTTTACCGTTACAAAATATTACGCATGTATGTGTGTGTGTATGTATAAATATATTTCAGATGATATTTTTTTAATATGTCACACGCGTCAAATAGTTTTTCGTTTTCAAATTCTAAAGTTTTTCGTTTTTAGAATGGTACCACGCTGGACCGCTCTCAAAAATAGACTAAAAATATTTTAAATTGTGTCCGCTTAATATTCCCGAGTAAATATTCGGTGTCGTTTTGTTTTATTTGTGTTTTTTTCAGTCTTCCTCTGTCATGTTATTCCAATTTTGTTTTGAGTATTTCTATATTTTATTTAATATTATTTATTTAGTTTATTGGTTAAGGGTAAAAGTCATTTCCGGACAGAAAATACAATAAATGTTCTAAATCGATAACTATTAACATTCTCCGCCAAAGAGTTTTTTCATAAAGTGACTGACAGCACTGAATGGCAAGTTAAAGTAGGTACTTCGCGTCAGTCACTGGTGACTGACTTAGCCCCATTGGAGTATTCTAGTGTCAGTCACTGTTGGTTACTGGTGATTGACAAAACGGTAAATGTGTTACTGACTAAATGACTGACATAGCCCCATTGGAGTGTATTCTAGTATAAGTCACTGGTGACTGATAAGGCACTCAATGTGTTGAAACCATAAAATTAAATGAAATGAACTGAACCATATAGGCGTCTGGAAACTAAATGACTGTGCCGCAAAAGCTATTGTGGTCATTTCAAAATCTTAGGTATAGTTAATCTGCATTAATCTGTCGATTTCACGATACCTGAAAACGTTTTCGAGTTTCACCATGAAAATAACTGATCGATTCTTTTAAAATAAAGATTTACACCTCCTCCCATGGAACAGCATCCAAATAGTCACTAATGGGTGTATGTAAATAACACAACCAAGTGGAATGTGAACATAACATAACATAATTGGTCATTACAGCCCTCCAGTCAAGATTACGACCTAGCTTCTCACACCACTTATATGTAGCGGGACCTACAGTTTAAAGTCGCCTGATTTTTGTGAAACTCCTCATGGCAATTTTATTGACTCTCTAGAGTTTTTGCCAAAAATCTGCTATGAATGCAGTCGCCAAAAAATATTTTTTTTCATAATTCCGTTTTGATGTCTAACCTGTAGTTTGAACCGTGACCTTACGTCTAATAAAGCGACGCACTATCTACTAGACTACCGCGACTACTACTGTGCGAATTCTGTATTGGAGTATATCGAAAAAAACAGCAACTATTAGTTTACTAGATTATGTATGCACCAGATCTAAGATTATATCAGATGTCTCGGAAGGAGATATTGACGCCTCCGTTCTATAACATTTTAAGTCGAAAAAGTGTGTTTTGAATTATGAGTTTTCAAAGTTTTCACGCGACATGGGACTATAGGTGTACTCTAAGTAGATTATAACCTATAACTTCGGAGCAGATCGACTCATCTTAACCAAATTTTGACAGTATTTAACTTAATGTAGAATTCAAGAACTTAGAATGTTACAGAATGGAGGCGTCGATATGATACATGATATATACGTTCGCTGTCATCTCTATTTTTTTGAAGTCGCCGCGGTCTAGTGGGTAGTGTGTTGGCTTATTAGACAAAAGGCCCAGGTCAGACATCAAAACGAAAAATATTTCACAGACATGAGGAAGAAAAGCTAATTAGATCTGACTCGATCTGGATGCATGGAGAACATAATTTGTTTTAAATCTTCTTGGAGTCCATCTTAGGAACATCATGGCAGGTTTAGTGGGACAATGCCTCAGGGACAGAATAAATTCTCTTGCAAACCTAGGAAAGTAGTCATTATGACCCTTCAGTCAGGATTACGACCTAGGTTCTTTGGGAGATGCCAACCAGAAATTGTAATTTTTAATGGAATAAATTGCTACAAAACGGGACTTTTTTTGACCCAAGCAACCTAAGTCTATTACGGTAGCTGCTAATTAAAGTTGCTTTTTCAACAGCTTTCAATCTCTCAGAGTGGCAGAACTGTAGGGTATTCAGTGGCATCCTACGGAAGATTATTATGTATTCTGAATCAAAAGAAATTTCAAACGAATCTTCAAAGTTCAAAAATCTTATTTCAAATTATAGAACGTAATAACTCCCCTACTAATCTATGAACTGGATGAATTTACCAAATGTGGCTAAGTTCTAGCACTGGGTAGAGAATGCTCTACATTGAGAATAGCATTCAGAAACGATTAACAATACAGAAATTGATTTTGCTAATGCTACAAGGACAGCTTTCCTCCATATGGCAAAGATAGCCAGCATTAATATTATAGGCTTCCTATAACGCAAATACTCTCACTAATCTGTCGAGGACGAATATTGGTATACCAAGCGGCTTCATCAGAAGCACTGAATAATTTCAGTATTAGGGAGCACAAATTGAATGTTTCATTATAATGGAGCAAAATTTAGTCTTATTTTAACCTTTCTGGTTGATGGTCACATTTATCTACCAGCCATGGAGAAAGGTACTGAGAACACTAGTGAAAAAGATTAGCTAACTGCTCTGTTATTGATAGTACTGAGCAAAGCCAAAAGGGAAGAGAAAAGTCGAATTTTGAGCTTAGTAAGTAGAAAGAAAGATTTCGATACAATTCGTCGAATTTTGTGAAACGATCTCTGTATGATCCTTTACAAAGTGCAATTGATTCAATAGTTGAATTCATGTGACTACCATCCGTTTCGTTTTCGCTAGATGGTCACCATAAGGTCGGTCGTCCATAAATCATTTTTTCGGAAGAAGCTTTTTTTCATCTTGGTGGATAAGCTTATAAGAAAAATTGCAATATTTGGGGCTCAGAAAAACCATGCGTAGTCTTACAGAAGCCAATGCATCCAAAACGAGTAACTGTTTGACTACAGTTTAAAGTCGAATTCGAACTACAGTTTTTTGAGAAGCTTTTCATGGCAATTTCATTTACTCTCTGAGTTTTTGCCAGAAATCTTCTGAGAGGAAGTTGCCTAAGAAATAATTTTTTCCATATTTTCGTTTTGATGTCTGACCTGGTTTTGAACTTAGGCCTTATGTCTAATAAGCCAAGACACTATCTCCTAGACTACGGCGACTTTTTTGTTGTATTGGATTTTTAAATTTGAACTTTAGTTACTCTAAAAAAAATTGACATTGAAAGTAATTAATAGAAAAAAATTTTTTTCTTTAGCAGACATAATTTTTACACCCACCCAATAATATTGAATTTAGTATGTCTTTTATACTTTACTGGTTAAAAAGATTTATTTTCAATTTTCCTAAAAAAAAATGACGTGTGGTCTATTTTTCGTCTTAAATCGCTCAGAATGAAAATGACATTTGAGTGGGTAATTTTTTTGTTCGTCTTTTTTTCTTTCTTTTTGGAATAATAACAGATTTTCTTAATTTCATTTCAATTGTATATGCAATTCAAAAAAAATGAAGAAAAAAGAAAGTCCATTAATATTATCTGGCATTCAGGAAGAGAAACCTCAATTCATTTGTTATTTCATTTTGATGTAAAAGAAGGCAGGCAGGCTATCCTCAAAAAAAAATATTGCATGCCAAGCCGCCAAACCCAAGAATTTTATATTTTTATAATAAAATTTTAGTTATTTTTTTTTTTTCAAAACCAAATGTGTCTGAAGTATGTACGTATGTACGTTTAGAATTCGAGCAAAAATCCCATTAATTGGCAGCAGTAAAATTTACAAAATTCTAGTCTCTACTATTAATATATTGAATCTGAATTTGTATTTTTATTGTCTTTTTAGCCTCATAAAAGAAAATGTGTATGTAGGTTCTTAAATTCATTAAAGGAAATTATGTTTATCGGATAAGGCCTCTTAGCGACTCTACTCTGACACTCAGACGCACTCACGCACATGACAAAATCAACTTTTTCTAATAAATTAGACAAAGTGGGTATTGAAAATCTTTGAGAGTGCCAATCTCTTTTAGAGGCGAATAGATGAATAAAGGGGACAGACTGACAGACAGACAGACGTATAGTAAAAAGGCAGACAGATACAACACGTCTATAGTAAATGTAGACAAATTAATTGCATTTAGATTGCAAAATTTTACCACAAGAAACGGTAGAGAATAGTTTGTTTAGAGCATAGCATAGAACCGTATACGCAGAGCTAAGAATAGAAAGAAAAAAAAGTTCAGAAAAAAAGAATCTGAAATTATGCAAATAAACCACAAAACACGCATTTATGATAAAGAACGAAAGAAGACAAATAAAAAGAGAAACGTGTGCTTAGTTTGTTCAATAGATGTTTAGGAGAGGACAAACCAAGGCCCCTGGCCGCAATGATAATTTCAAACCAAAAAAACTCGATTTGATGCCGATTAAATTTGTGAATTTAAAAGCGAAAAGATCACATTTTCCACATACTCTTTCAAGCAATTCCGATTTATTCATTTATGCGTTTGTGGGCCTATTTTCATTTCTTGCTTTATATTTTGGATGAGACGTTGTGAATATAATATTTGCCAGAGCGGGAGACAACAGTGAACACCAGTAAAAAGAAAATTAACCATATTTTAGATAAATTTTGACAGGAAAAGTTTCGAACATTCAGCGTTTATGGTCTCAATTGCTAAGCTAAACATTCATACACATTAGGGATGCCAATCGGGAAATTCCGAATCCCGAAATCCTGGGATTTTCGGGATTCATAAAATCCCGAATCCCGGGATTTTTAAAAGCTTGTCCCAAGATTTTTCGGAATTTTTGGGATTGTGAATTCATATGTATTTTGACCCTACAAAAGGTCCTGAAAAGAAATTTTATATCATTTGACTTCGATAATAGCATCTCAGATGAGTAAAAACCGTACTTCCATTGACAAAAAATTATTTGATGGCATCGAAGAATGCAAAAGCCCTATAAAACGAATTAGAAGAGTAACTGATTTGGATACTCAACTGTCCAAAACAATCCCGTTTGGCATCCCTAATGCACACGTTAACTAGATAAAGGGTCCGCCAAATAACTTTTTTTTGTAAAGCCTTAATGAATATTTTCTCAAATTTCTTTTTTTATTTGAAAGTACAATCCTTCCAGTTAATAATGGAAAATAATTTCATTCAAATGGCTGCCTCTACTACTCTGCTACAAGATCGATCCAATTTTTAAGCACATTATCGATTGTGTGCGGGTATGTAAACAAGAGAAATTGTCGCATTTGTGGCACAGAAAACTCGCTGGGCCATTTTTCTTCGAAAATTAGCAAGGAGTGGCCGTTACAGTCATTGGCGGTCGTTATCGGGCCATTTTGAAAGGATTTTTGTTCACAAAAATTGAAGAGGAGGATATTGGCAACATTTGGTTTCAACAGGACGGCACTACATGCCACACAGCCGAAGCTACACTCGATATTTTACGCCCTGTTTTTGAAGATTGCATTATCAACCGCAGAGCTGATGTCGTGTGGCCACCTCGGAGATGCGATTTGACACCGTTGGCCTATTATTTGTGGGGCGCCGTCAAAGATAAGTATTACGCCGACAAGCCAGAAACGATTGACGCTTTAAATAACAATATCCTAAACAATTGGTGAAAACAGTTGCACACAATCGACACGGTGCTTAAATATTGGAACGATATAGTATGCTAAAACCGCATGGCCACCAAGCAGCCATTTGAATGAAATTATTTTCCATTATTAACCGAGGATTTGGGCTTTTAAATAAAAAAGAAGTTTGAGAAAATATTCAGTAGTTTTTTTTAAAGCATTTTCAAAAAAAAAAGTTATTTGGCAGACCCTTTAGAAGTATGGCTGTTCAAACACCAAGTCAAACATCTCGATTAAAATTAAATATGAAAAAAAATTTTTAAGCGACTTCCTCTCAGCAGATTTCTAGCAAAAACTGTGGAAGTAAATTGCTATGAAAAAGTTTCTCAAAAATCTGTCGTCCGGAGTCGACTCGAAACTATATGTACCCCTCCATATATAAAATTTACACATGCACACCATAAGAGGTGTGAGAACATAGGTTGTAATCCTGACTAAAGAGTTCAGTTCTATAGTCTGAGGTAAATTGAATTATATTTTATAAGTTGTGCTTAACTTAGATTTGATATTTCAAAATAATATTCCAATAAAAAAAAAAAAAAAAATTCCGAAAAAAGTGTTCCGTGAACTCTTGAAAGTAGCGATGACGAATTTTATTTTGACTCTTTCAGCACTGAATTTTTCCTTCACAGTCTTGCCTACTGTGTTTTGCTGTTTTTTTTTTTTTTTTTTTTTTGTTTTTGATGAAAATTAATTTCGACCAGCACCAACACCCATATATAAAATTAATACGGTCGCAAAGGATTAAAAGTTCCCAACATCTAGGGGTTATCAACTTTTCGCGATTAATACGCCAATTACTCCTGTTTTAAGACGTAGCAGAGTTTCTTTAGAAAAGCTATAAGCTGCAGTACAAAACGATTCAGAAATAAATTGTGAATCTATATTTGAATCCATGTTTGTACAAATAAAATATCTTGAGTTCGCCACAAACTTTTCATGGACAACAGGCTCATATACACTTCATACCAACACGGCTAATACTTATTCACTTTACTGGTCATTACAACGTTTTGGTCCGTATTACAATCCAGCTTCTCTCACTACCCAGCTTGCGTATTTTACTTTTATCTATGACTGGTGGTACCTACAGTTTACCGGCGTTAGATTTGCGGAATTTCAAATCATACTCTCAGAGTTTCTGTCAGAAGAGTACTAGTAAGAAAGTCGTCGGAAGAAATTTTTATTCAAACACCATTTTGTTCGACATGCATGAGTTGAGGTTTGGCCAACACACTATCTATGGCAACTACAACCCAGTATTATAGCCTAGCTTCTGGCATGACCCGCATTGTATGTGCGTGTTAATTTCGATCTATAAGGACTACCTATTTATGCGGTGTAAAGTTCGGAAAGTATCTTATCTTGATAAACAAGTGGTTTCTTTACATTAGCAACTTTTAGAGTGGTAGAGTTGCCATGAATGTTGTCTATAAACAACTGTAATAGCTGTAATGGTGAATATCCTTGCTCGCAAGTAAAAAAATAGTTCATTATCGAGTTTTGAGGCCAAACCGACCGTAGCCTTAAAGGCGCCTGCCCACCAGCCTGAAAACCAATTTAACAGATTTTCCCATTTTCTTCACACCATAATCCACATACATACATACACAATAAAATTTCATACCTGAGTAGCGCGTTCTACGGTTTAAAATCATTTTCGAACGACAGAACTGCCAATAGCGATTTTATTTATTCTCAGAGTAATAATATTTTGTTGTGCTTTCATTTTGCTGGTGACGTCTGACCTGTAGTTTGAACCGTGATCTCATGTGTAATAAGCCAACATACTACTTACTAAACTATGTACTAGACTACACTATATTCCAGGCAATGGTTATCAAAGAATTCTCTCGACATGTATGCAGAGTAGTTGGACAGTGCTCGTTTGCAACTTGCTGCTGAATCCAGGTTCGTACCAGAGATCAGCAATAAGTATACAAAACGATGAGTAGATTCGAGTCATACTTATGATTTCTGATACTTACATGCATTCATACTTATTTTAACATGATACTCATACTCAAAGTTGGAAGTATTCGTCGTATTCATACTTAACAATACGCATCATGTTATTAACTTCGCCTTGTCTCTACTTAACATTTACAAGAGGCACAAAATAAGTATGATTCGCGTACGAAAACTGCAATACTCACAAGAAGATTGTGTGTATGCTTTGCTTGTTGTCTTTGTCTTTCCTTTTTTCTTTATTTGTATATGCAACAACAACAAAGGCTGTAAATTTTGATGAATAATTCGAGCCACTGGAATGACTTATAAGTATTAGAAGTATTTTTCTAAATTTATGAATCAGAATGAGTAGGCGTATGAATCAAACATATTTCGAATGTTGTGAGTTTGATGTCAACATTGTACACATACTCATTGCAACCTATACTTATAAACCAATGCTGTAGCGAGTACGAATGAATCAGAGTAGTTGAATTTCAATTCTGTTGATTCATTCATACTCAAAATTGAATGAGTGCTTATGAGTAGCGATAAAACGATTCATTGCTGCTCTCTAGCTTGTACAGCTCTGTTTCTTCAACCATTCACAAACGAAATATGCGTGCGTATCTACATATTTATGACTACACATACATAATTTTGTATAGGAGGGAAAGTGTCTGTGTCTGTCTGTCTAGCTGGCTGGCTAGATAACTTGTTGTGTGTGTATTTGCCTATGACAAACAACGAGTGCTTATTTATGCATTTAAAAAACTGTTTATAATTAGCATTAATTTACGTTTATTAAGTTCAATACAAACATAGAATGTTAATCGTTGCTGCAACGGCAACAATGCAGCAACATTGTCAACAATTGTTCATTGCAAATACATTAGTGCGGCACTTTTGTATTCAAAAAATAAAAAACGAGAAGAAAAAAAGTTCAATGACTTTAAGGAAAAGTGTTACTTTCTATGTCAGCATAACAAACAAAACAAAAACAAAAGCTGTTTATCTTAGTCAAAATATCGCACGAAAATTCTGTTTAAGCCTCAAACAAACAAAATAAAAGAAAAATGCAATAAAAAAACAAAAAATTTTAAGAAGAGAAATCATCATTATGATGATGATGATGGTTTTATGGTGGCATACCAACCTCTTGCCGGTGGCAGCATCCAAAACGAAAGGTTCTTTTAAACGTGTTTTCAATAACCTTCCCAAACGTACCATACGACCCACTTCCACTAAAAGTTTTTCACGTTCCATTAAATACTTGCGCAACAATTCACGTTGTTCGTTTAATGATTTATCTGCTGCTGGCAATGCTACTCCTCCTTCTGCAGTCACTTCGTCCATAATATTGAGAATTGTATTGGAAAGCATTTCTTGCTGCTGCTTGCACAGTTGTTGTTGTAGCTGTGGTTGGTGTTGGTGTTGCTGGCTTTGATTAGAAGAGATTTTTCTGGCAGGCGATTCACATTCACTACTTATGCCACTACTACTGCTGCGTTGTTGCTGTCTTAGCTGGATTTGCTGTTGTTGCAACATTAGACGCAAGGATCTTCGCAATTCGATTAATTGCTGGCAATAGTCCTCTACACTGCGATGAAATACCGCTGAAACGCGTAAACGTGTCATATGCTCTTGACTAATGGCCTGTAAACTATGCCAAGTCTTTTCCAATTGCTGTTGCATTTTCAAAGCCACCGTTACCTTCCAGTTTGCAGGTGCTTCTCAAGGTCTGTGACGCCTCCAGCAATTGACAGCCATAGTTGAAGATACTCTGGAAATAGTGAAGAAAATCGTTTATTGTTTTAGTTTCTATTTCTCTTTTTCTATCTCTCCCTCTCTTTCTCTCTATTTTTGATTTTTTTTGTCTTTGTTTTCTAGGAATTCTTTTTGTTTTGTTTTGAGTTTTTTAGAGCTTTGAAAGCACGTGCTTTAATTTCTTAATTTTAAATATTAAAAAAAAAATTATTATAAGGCCCTATTACCTTTTACCTGATTTTAATTTTGTTTTTCTTTTTGTTTAAATTGTAATCGTGCTGGTGTAAAATGCCAACAAAACAAAAGAAATCTGATCGTAAAACACTCCTATTTGTAGATAAAATTTCAAAAAACACAATTGCTTTGTAAGTGTCGACGTCGATGTTTCTGCATACCTTTCACTAGGCAACGATTTGTTTCTTTAATACGTACTTTTGTTTCGTACTTCCTCTAGTGCTGGTAATAAGAGTTGTTGTTGTTTTTTTTGTATTTTTAGAAGGGGTTTCTAAACTCAGACACTTGTTTTGAATTGGGTGGAAAGCATGTCGAATGTGTTGTTTAGAAAAGTTGAATGCAATCAGTGAATAAAAACATTTCGGTTTTTTTTCTTATTGTTGTGGTCATACAAGATTTGAATATTTTAAAAAATTTTTTTTTATTATTTTTTAATCAACATGAATGCGTAGTTGGTTTAATTCAAAAATCATTTCGCGAAATATAGGGTAGGCCACCTATCGAATCAGACAATATTTTCTTATCAGAGATCAGCAATGATTATTCAAAACGATCAATTGATTCGAGTCATACTTATAATAAATATACGCATTCATACTTATTTTAATAACATACTCATACTAGTCATAATCTAACTTTGAAACAGCCATCGTACAATACGCGTAATATTGTTGATTTCGTCTCTGCTCTATAACTCAACATTTACACGAAACACAAAATAGGTTTGATTCGCGTACGAACACTACATACTCACAATAAGGTTGTGTGTTTGCTTCACTTGCTGCCTTTGCCGTTTTCATTCTTCTGTTTCTTAAATGCAACAACAACTAAGACTTTAAATTTTGATGAACGATTCGAGTCACTCGAATCACTTATAAGTCTTATAAGTGCATATTTGTCTAAATTTATGAATCTGAATAAGTAGGCATATGAATCGAACACATTTCGTACGTTTGACGTCAACGTTGTACTCATACTCACACACTGCAACCTATATCAATATTGCAGCGAGTACTCATACTCATGAGTACTTATTAGTACTTATGTCATTCTATTGTTTCTTATGTCATTCTATTCTGCCACAGAATTCAGTATATTTTATCACCACTGAACCTAATGAATCAATTTACTCTTGACCAACATTCAGATTTATTGGAAATTTCCAAAACAAAGACAATTGCACGGAAATTTGCACGAAAATGGCCAACAGTCCCCCCCCGTATACGCAAGTTTGTTGGCAAAATTTTTTGAAACTGGTTTCATTGTTGATGTGCCAAGACTTGTGGTCAGACAGTGCGTACACCCACAAAAAAAACCGAGTTGTGGCGTGTGAATCCATCAACATCAACTCGTCATCCTTCTCAAGAACTGAGCAATTTACGTTGGATTTTTCGAAATGATCTAATTATGACGCCTTACAAAATTCAATTGGTTTTACAGTTTAAGCCTCATGACCATCCGCTTCGTTTGCATACATACATACATCCATAATTGGTCATTACAATCCTTCTGTCAGGATTATTGACCTAGTTTCTCACACTACTTATATGACAATTCCTTATATGAGTGGCGGGACCTACAGTTTAAAGTCGGCTCCGAACGACAGATTTTTGAGAAACTTTTCAGCGCAATTTTATTTACTCTCAGAGTTTTTACCAGAAATCTGCTGAGAAGGAAATCGCCGAAAAATTACTTTTTGTATTTTGTGTTGATGTCTGGTCTAGGGACTCTGACTCTCTGGCTTTACGTCTAATAAGCCAGCACACTACCTACTAGACCATGGCGACTCTTTTCGCTTTGCTAAATGGGCCAAAAAGCAACTGCTCGCCGATTTTTGCCAACAAAAATTTCTTTTCGGATGAAGCTCATTTTTATTTTGCTTAAGGCTTAGAAAATCCACTCGTGGTTTTACAGAAGCCAATGCACCCATTACGAGTGCTGTTCGAGGAGCGAGGCATCATTGGCCCATATTTCTTTGAAAATAAAGAAGGCGCAACCATAACACTCAATGAAGACTCCAATCGCACCATGATAACCAATCTTTTTGTAGCCGCTCATCGTGGTATTGATGTGAACAAAGTTTGGTTTCAATTGGTTCGTGCATCTTGACACATATCTCATGGCGCAATCGATTTATTGCGTCAAACGTTTGAGGACAGTTTTGTTACTCGAAATGGTGATGTCAGTTGACCGTCCAGAAGTTCCGAGTTGACAGCATTATACTGTTTCAAAGTCCACATTTGTAATGTCATTGCAGATAGAAGGTCCCATACACTCGAAAAAGTGCACAAAAATTTGTTGCGTTCGAATGAGGTACTGTGAGGCCAGTCGCAGTAGTCATATAAATGAAATAATATTCAATTTCTAACATAGGTTTGGTTAGGGGACGTGCACTTGTCAACTGTGACAAGTACAGTACCCGGAGGTCGAATTGGCCTATTGTACATCATCCGAAAATTTTTTTCTTTTGAGAAAACATAAATTTGGCAAAAATTCAAACCGTTTTTCTTTTATTGTATTTTTAAATTTAATCTTTTAAATGACCCACCCTTTTGCTTGAAGACAATCTAAAAGATCATAGAAAACCAAGGGGGAAATCATCTGAATATCACGGACATTTTGTCAACTGTTGAAAATATTGAAGAAGTGAAGAAACAATCGTCTAATCATTACTACATAGGTTCATTATGAGGCCTGAATCTTGGTTTTGGATTTATTCGAAAGTTTTGGGGGTGGAAGTTGTGTTAGCAAAGTTCCTAATCCAACGAAATATAGTCTCGAAACCATTACTCAAGAGTAAATGGTTTTAATAACACTTTCGATTTACTACAAATCTCAGTAGCCCTAGTGGAAGAACCCAAAATAAGCATCAATTTGTTTAAATGTAAAGAACAAACTAATTATTGTTTCATTACATACATAATTGGTCATTAACTACCCTTTGGTGAGGATTACGGCCTAGCTGCTCAACACCACTTATGTTGTGTGCTTAAATTTTATACATGAGTGGCGGGACCTACAGTTTAAAGTCGACTGCGAACGACAGATTGTTGGGAAATCACCTGGTGATTTCATGGTGGGAAATCTGCTGAGAAAAAATCGGCAAAGAAAGTCGGAAAGAAATTTTCGTTTTGATGTCTGACCTGGGATTTGAAGTCGAGCTTTAAGTCTAATAAGCCAACACACTACCTACTAGACTACGGTAAATAGAATATTGAGAATATCTTAATAGCAAAGATTAATACAAAAAAACCTCTATCTCCTTACAGTACACTTGAAAACAGCAAAGAAAACTTACAACATTTCCTATGTCATTGTTAGACTTGAATTGTAACAGATTCTTAGTATCGCCGACTATATCTTTTTACTACAAAGAAGAAAGCTCTGTATATGATAACTTCACTACTCACTGCTAATCCAACCTTTCGCACTATTTATTCTTCAATCAAGAACAATTTTAGTTTGACAACTTCTAGAACTTCACTGTTGATTTGTTATCGTTATTTCTCTCTATTATCTGTCGTTATATTTCCATGTAGTTTTGTTGTGGGAATTTTGTTTATACCTGTTCTTCTAATTTCTTTGTTGATATTGATTGATCTGCTGTAGTAGAGCAACGGTAACATTCTGCTTAAAATATCACTCTCCTGGAAATATCGATCCTTTTATTAAAGTTCTTCTCGTTGTCATTTAAATGGATTTAAGTAACGAAAGTTATAAATTATATTCTAATTATATACGAGCTGTGAGTAACTTCGATCATATGCGCGGTGTAGTGTCACAGACAAGATCCTTTGAGGGAATCGAAGCCGCCACGACCCTCACGTTAATTGTCTAGCACACTACCCACTAGACTACCAGGGCGCTCAGTTATATTTTAAATTCATACGACTCAAGTAAACACAATCGTTCAAAAATAAATAAATTTCCACATACTTTCCACTAGATTTGAAAAAATTTAAATTTTCCCACTTAGCTGTACACCTGTCTGCGTATGTATCTAATGTATGTACCATAACAACCGCTCAATTATTTCCCACTTTTAGAGTTTTACAACTAAACTCTGCTACGTGCATGACATTAAGCTGTCAATCATTATCTCATCATCATTGCGAATCTCATCTTTCAATCATAATGTTTTTGTTTTTTCCACCGCATTTTGACTTCCTTTTGTTTAGAACAACAACAATCGATTTCCTGTACACCATAACAGCAAATAGTCGCAAAATGACTTCAAATATCAACCCGAAGTATCGGTTATTTTAGCATAAACAAAATAATATTAATCATCATCATCGAACACTAGTAATTGGGTTGCAAACTGAAATCTAAGCCCATGAGAGAGAGAGAGAGAAGTTTAAAGAAAAAATTAAATTAAACTGAACTGAATACAACGGACCGACAAATCCATTAACGGTAACGGACGCGAAACAAGTGTTATCCAGGCTGGTAATACACACAAGAAAAAGAAAGAAAGAAAACAGTTGCAGAAATTTCACATCAAAACCGGCTGACTGAACAGGCGCACTCTGTAATTTTACAGCTGACCAAGCCGAAATATAAAAAATGCCACCAAGAAACCCAATCGAAATAATGGGCAGAAGAAACAGCAGCAGTCAGCAGTAACCGAACGGTGATGGAATAAAACCTCACATAGATACGCTCACCCTAATTTGTTTGTACATTCAAGTGTAACCAGAATAACTGCATTGTTTTGGTTTTTTGTTTTTGTTTTTGTTTTTTTTTTTTCACCGACAAAAGGAATAGAGTTGCCTCAGATTTTAAGGTAGGAGAAACTTGATTTAAACAGTGGAATTTTCAAATTGGAAGGTATTTAGTGAAATATACAGTATTCCCTCGATTTATGTAATAGAATGTTCCGAAAAAAGGCAACGTAAATCGAATTTAAAAAAAAACGAATGATTCAAGTCACTATGCATTGAATTTTTTTTTTAAAAGGGAATTCCCCTGATTTTGTTTATAAACAACAGAAGTGACGTAAATCGAAGTTTATGGTAACAAAATTTCTGACGACGTTAATCGAAACAACGTAAATCGAGTGAATACTGTATACCACAATTGGGTCCAAGTCACATTAACGTTCCTTAAAGGAATACCGATATTCGTATACACAGAACAGCTTAGAAAATTATTTTAAAAAATCTCTCAAATCACACGATACCATTCAATGCTTCCTCTTTTAAAACCCTAAAATAATCAATTGAGATTCTATCCTAAGCGGGTTATTATTATTTAAATTGTTACGTTTTTACCTTTTTAAAAATGTTTAACCGTTTAACTGCTATGCGCGATTACGAGAATCGTATTTGCACTGCGAATTTCAGTATAAAAATTTAATCAAAAAGCTTAAATAAAATCAAAAGACGACAAGATCCTATAAATCTTTATACATATGTAGCAGAGATCAGCAATGAATCGTTTCTCCGCTACTCTCGCATGCACTCATGCAATTTTGAGTATGAGTTAATCAACAGAATTGAAATTCAACTACTCTTGATTCATTCGTACTCGCTACAACATTGATTTATAAGTGGAGGTTACAATGAGTATGAGTACAACGTTGACATTAAACTCACAACTTTCGAAATATGTTTGATTCATACGCTTACGCATTCTGGTTAATAAATTTAGAAAAATACTTATAATACTTATAAGTGATTCGAGTGACTCGAATCATTCATCAAAATTTACAGCCTTTGTTGTTGAAAGAAGAAAGGAAAGACAACAAGCAAAGCATACGCGCAATCTTCTTGTGAGTACTGTAGTGCTCGTATGCGAATCATACTTATTTTGTGCTTCGTGTAAATGTTAAGTGGAGTCGAGTCGAAGTTAATAACATGATGCGTATTGTTAAGTATGAATACGACGACTACTTCCAACTTTGAGTATCATATTAAAATAAGTATGAATGCGTATAAGTATAACTCGAATTTCCTCATCGTTTTGGAATACTCTTTGCTCATCTCTGATATGTAGGTTATTAGAGTTTTGTAGATTTTTAATAATTAACTGTAGTTTACGAGTAGTTTTCGAACGTTCTCACCAGAATTGCTTGCAGTCAAACGGTTAAAATATGGGTTCGTTGATTGCACACAAAATAAAAATTAATTGATATTTTGTTTCAATTAAATTCTTTATTGTTCGCACAATTTTTGTGTGCCACTGTGTCCAACCTGAGATTTATATAACAACAATTTGCTTGTTCGTTATTCTCCTTTGCCTACACCCTTTACGTAAACAACAACACTTGTTCGTTAGATCTGTATGGCGGAGACCTTGAAACCACGACAGTTCTCTTCACACGCAGCGTGATTTCACACAAGACTGTGAATTCTTACTATAACTGGTTGCCTGCTTGGTTTTGCCTTTTTATATGCCCACGTAAACAGTCTGACGAATGTTCTTGAAGTCGAATGATCATGGCTTCACCTTCTGGAGAGCTCTCGTGGTTACATGCTTCTTTGCAAAGTGGGCAGTACTCTTTGTTATTTAGACCGAACTATAACCTTTGCAGAAATCATTAGCAATTAAACGGCGGTCTCTCCGAATGCGTACCCATTACGATCCTTCTAGATCTCCTAGAATATATAAGCACCTAAGGTGACCCTGCGGTCTAATATAAAAAAATTGATTAGTATGGTTTCTATCCAATTTATTTCAAAATAAAGCCACATAAAAACTATACGTAATTGGTCACTACACAACCTTTTAAAATAATCATCCACCATAAAAAAGGCCACATAGGTGCTTCTATGATAAGAGACTGTATTTCAATACCAATTTTAAGAAGATTTCAGAAAAGGCGAAAAGAAACAAGAAGAATACTTGAAGTATACCATCGACAATTCGTGCTTCATACGATTATTTCTAAGTACCTAAGGAGTACAGTATCTTTTCGTCGAACTACTTTTATTTCATATAAATCGATGTAGTCTAGTAGGCAGTGTGTTGGCTTATTCGACGTGAAGCCAGAGGTCAAACCCAAGTTCAATCATCTCCACCGAAACAATATTTCTTCTGCAACTTTCTTTCAGAAAATTTCTGGGCAAAAACTCTGAGTTTAAATAAAAATAGCCATGAAAAGTTTCTCAAAAGAATCTGCAACCTTTCAGTAAGAGTTAAGACCTACCTTCTCATGGTACTTGAGTGTGTTAATTATTTGTGTGATTGGTGGGATCTACACTTTTAAAACCGACTCCGAACGTCAGATTTTTGAGTAACTTTTCATGGCAATGTTTATTTACTCTCAGAATTATTGCCAGAAATTTGCTAAGAGGAAGTTGGCAAAGAAATATTTTCATATTTTCGTTTTGAAGTCCGATTTACGGTTTGAACCGTGGCCTTGCGTCTAATAGGCCAACACTCCTTCCTACTAGACGAGGACGACGTCACTACTGTACTTTATAAAAAGTTTCTTTTTCCTGCTAGGACACTAAACACTGATTTCAGTTCGAGGGAGTGGAAGTTATATTTCTTCTATACGACAGATAGGAGGAACACGGGGAACAGCATACTGATCAAATCTTAGATAATATTGACTGAATTATTGCTCGATCTCGTAGTCTTCACACACAACTGATTGAATTCTCTCTACAGCCAACGTGACGTCGTCACACACGACTAACTTAATTCGAACTCCTTCAATGCGCGCTTTGTCTTGCCTTTTATATCGCTGGATCATTAGTGTGATGAATGCTCTCGAAGGAGAATGACGGCATTAGGGAAGGATCCAAAAATGTGAACAAGTTGTTTTCATTATTGTCTTTTGTGTGTCTTACATGAATTTTGTTCTCGCTTATTTATTTCTTTGTACGCTGCACTTTGTTGTTGGTTGTTTACATCTTTTATTTCTTATATATTTTTTTTTTATGCTGATGTTACTATAGTTTTGTTTATTCTTTGATCTCGTGAACAAGTTTTTTTTTTTTTTTTAGTCTTTTGTTAATTATTTTACCAACACCATTTCCATTTTCTTTCCTTGAGTATTCAACCCATTGTGATCTTGAATGGTACTAAACTGGGGAACCCTCAAAAGAATTAAAAGCTTCTTAATGCTACATCAGTGTAGAATAGCGTTACGCACGCAGAGGTGAATTTCGCAAACATTGTTTATTAATTTTTTTCTTAGGTTATGGGGATATCTCCTAAATTTATGGGGCAATTACTAATTGTACAAAAAGGTGGAAAATTGGGTTAAAAATAGCCAGAGAGACCCTCGAAACCAATACGAAGACAATGTATTTTTCCTATCTTGACTGTAGAAATGATTTCTGCAGTCGTCCTTAAACATTTTCTAATTCCAATGTATACCCGCGTTCACAACCTTCCACAGCATTTTTGTTTTGGGAAAGAATCCTATTTAATCTCTCAAATTTAATAACTTGGCAACTCTATTTTTAAACGCAGCACACATTCTCTTTGTAAGTTACAAAAAAAAAAAATGAAAAGAAAAGAAAAACAAAAACAAAAAAAAAAACTTACCTTTCCAGTTTCTTGAAATGTTTGCAATTCATCCTTTTGCACCTGTATTTCATGTATATTACAGCCCACATGCGAATGGCACTTGATCATGACATTGTATAAATCGTCCAACCATTTGATAGCCATACAGGCATCCTGTTCGTACGTATAAATGTGTGTCACCTGTTCCAAGGTGAGTTTTTGCAATTCCACACTATCGCTGAAGATCTTGCGGCGTGCCAGTGTTGTATCTAAAATTTCACGTACACTGCAAATATCATCGCTATAGTCGATGTGTAGGTCACGGCCAAGTGCGTCTTTAACGGGCATTGACAGCATGTCACTGAGTTTTTCACCCTCCTTTATTAGTTCGCGTTCAATGGAAACTGTTGAAAGAACACAAGCGTCATTATCATGCACATCATTATCAGATCAATTTTTTTTTGTTGTTGTTTTTGCTGTTGTTTTTGTATTGCCTGTTGCTATACTTACCCAAATTTTGTTGACTGCTTTTTAACTTTTGCAATGTGCCGGTTGCTTTTGTCAAGTCTTCCATCATCTTACCGCTACCACCCATGACTAGTGATTCAAATACTTCGGTGGTTTTTTCAAAGTATTCGGTTACCAGACGATAAAATCTCAACTGAAGTTATTAAAATATTGCGTCTTCTCTCCAGGCGTGTGGCAAACGAACGACACACAAATTGCATGAATTCTTTTTGCGACAATAAGTCCCTATAGGCGGGCGTTTCTTTACAGCCTACATACGATTGTATTTTGTAAAGTAATTCCGCATAGAAGCCATAGGTTTCACGACATTCCAATTCGAAAGTTATCATGAGCTGAACGTAAATTTTCACAGGCTTTTACATCACAGCCTATGGCCGTCTGGCGATTTAACATTTGTTCAGGCGGTATTTAAAATCCAATTCGTAACAAATGCCACACCCTCTTCCAAGGTAGCCAATTCACGAGTCTCTCTAACCGTTTGCAAGAGTTCCAACCATGTGGTACGCAAATCGGTCTGTCGTTTTTCAATTTCATTTAAACGCATCTCTATGCGTGCTCGTTCACAGTTCAAGTCTGGCGGCAAAGTGCGTTTTATCATCAAACCATTTGGAACTGCTTGCTGCAACAGGTGTATAGACATCATGGTCATGCGTTGTTGCGGTTGCCATTGATGGTACAGCTGCAGGTTGTGTGTTTGATTTGGTTGTTGCGGTTGGATTGGAGCCAAGTGGTGAGGTTGGTGCATACACTTCATTGAAACGCGTTAATATTCGATTGCCTTTAAATAAATAAGAGAATAAAAAATTGAAAATAAATTAAAATTGATTTGCATTTGTGGCTGTGGCTGTGGTTGTGGCTATTGCCTAAGACTGCAACTAACATAAGATTTATTTCCCAAACATCATAAAATTGTCTTAATTAACCTAATGCTGGTGAAACTAAGAAACTTTCTTTTTTGCTTTTAACATTTGGAGTTTTTAAAAGCGACGTAAATTTTTTTTATGGGAAAATAGGAAATCAGTTGATAACAAGCAAGTACTAACAATTGCAGTTTTACTTATAAATTATGTGAAGAAAGTTTTCTACCAACCAACATTACAATGTGCATATATCTCGATTTATTTAGTTCCTTGTATTAAGAATGATAAACTAAAGATTACGCCTTGAGCATGATTTCCCGTTAGATGACGTAGTTGGGCTATTTTAAAGGTTACCAAGTCTTTTTCATATGTGAAAATTAACATTTCTTCTGAAAAATGTGTGCACATAACTTACATTATCATTAGCCAATAGGAACACAGTTTGCGTGACGTCATTGATTCAACATGCGCAGAAAGTTTTTATTTTGTGTGCGTGATAGCGTAATCTTTAGTTCATCATTCTTTCCTTGTACTAAGTGTGATAACAGTGTTGAAAAATTATTTTTACTTTAGTACTTTTTTCAGTACCATTTTTCCATTTCAAGAATACCACAGTACCCCCACAACGCTCTCAGTACTTTTTTATTTTATGGTTTGTCCTTTTCAAGTATTAATTAATTTAATTTCAAGTAATACATACTAATTATTAACAAAATAATATTAATCTTAAAAAATATTGAAAATATTAAAAAAAAAACATTTTAATTATTAATAAAACAAGCTTACAAATTAAAGAAAAAATAAACACAAATTTAATCACTCTAAACCTTTTACTCAGGCCTTTTGATTAAACTCAATCAAAAATTTCTTCCTAAAACTTTTAACAGGCTCTGGTTTCTCTCTTTAAACAGTAGTGTTTGTGTTTTTCTATTATCAATTAACAGATTGCTGTTCTCTCTTTCTCTTTCTTGCAAGCCTCGATGGTACATAGCATTTGTTACGAGGCAATAACAACAACAATTACGTGCAAAATAAATAGGAGAAAAGCAGTTCTTTTTGTTTACTGTGAATAAGAACTCATAAAATGCTAAACCTCGTAATATTTGTAACCACCAAAAAACACTTTAACATTTGAAAATAACAACAAGAACAAACACAATTGCTTTGTTGCCTGTTAGCTCTTCTTATTTTAAAAAATAGAATATAAGACGAGAGTAATACATTTCATAGAAACTTCGCGAAATATTAACCAAACTACACAGCAAAGTTAACCTTGTCGAATGATTTCTAAAGGCATTGTTATTGTCAATCAATGTTATTTCTTTGCTGTTTACTCTCATGCAATGTAGAATGCAAAAAATCTTCTTAACATTCCAAAGCATTCCATAAGAACTCTACGAAATGTTAACCAAATTACAGCGAAATTAACCTTGTTATTGTCAATCAATGTTATTTCGTTTTGTTATTATGCATGCATTTTTTTTTTTTTTTTTGCTGTTTGCTCTCATGTAATGTCGAATGTAAAAAATCTTCTTAACATTGTTTGGCGACAAACAAAAATAACATTGATTTCTTAACTCTTCACCATTACAATAACAATGCGGCATGTTGATCTGTGCTCTAATTTTGTTAACATTTCGTCAAGTTTTTATGAAATGTTCGGCTCTCGTCTTATATTCGTTGTTTTATAAAATAAGGAGAGCAAAAGAAACAGGCAACCAAATTGCTGTTTGTTTGTTGTTGTTGTTCTTAGTTGTTATTAGTGGTGGTTATTAATGTTAAATTTTTTTGTGGGTGGTAATTTGATACATTTTACGAATCTTATTTTCTGTAAGCAAGAGAATGTGGAAGACATTGTTTGTTTGTACTTTTTAAAAGTAAAGGAGAGCATATGCACTCGTATTTCATATGAAGATGATATTCGTTCTAATAGTTGTTGTTATTGTTTTGTAATCGTCATGTTATTGATTGATATGTTTGCTTTAAAAAGAACTACAAAGCCGACAGCCGGTAGTTGTAGTTTTTATGTTAATTGGACAAGATGAAAGTGACAATTTGTGTTTTTATAAATTGAATGCAAAATAAGTAAAGTAAAGAAAAAAATTAAAAATTATATTATATTGTGTGAAAAAGAAACACGAGTAATTTTTTAATTATTAATTAATGGAATGCGAGGGTTTAAAAAAATTTTTTTTTCGTTTGTAGTGTTCGTTTTTAGTTTCAATAAATAATAAAAAATATTAAAATCTTTTCCGAATGGCGTACATCAATCAGGGTGTATGTTAAAAAAAAATTAGGAAAAAATAAGTAAAGTGAAGTCCATGTGTAATATATGTATGTGTATATATAATATATGTATGTATGTAAAAAGCAGAGTAAATGGTTCATACCGAAAAAAATATATAAGTATGTTGAGTTGTAAGCGCATGGCCCTGTGAAAAAGTGTTTATTTTTATTTGTTTTTGTGTGCGTAGTTTCATGCACACGCATGATTTGCATCGTAACAACAAAGAGAGAGAACGGTGGTGATTAAGTTTGTGAGTAGTTTTTATAAAGGTGAGTTTCGAAACACAAACACAATAAAATTAATTGTTACTATGCTTACAAAACCAATGGTGTGCACTATCGTGGTTTGAAAGAAATAGAAAGACAGAGAGTAGTTGTGTTTTTTTTTTTTTTGTTTCTGTTAAGAAAAAACACTAACACTACTGTTTAGAGAGTAATGTTGCAGTAATGCTAATGATATGGTGTTTTCAATGTTATTTGATTGTATACAAGCCAGTTAAAGATTTTAAGAAGAAAAGTTTGCATGAGTAAAAGGTTTTGTGTGATTAAATTTGTGTTCAAAAGTTTTCTTATAATTTCTTTTTTAATTTTTTTGCCTTTATAGTAATTATAATATTTTAAGTATTTTTTTAAAGTTAAATTATATTTTAGTTTTTATTTTTTATTTTAATGTTTTAATATTTCCCTGTTACGCCTATTGAAATTTAATATTTATTGAACAGCAACAAAATAGAATTTTGTGTGCCTTTGGCTGATGAGAAATATAATACAATTTTTGCTCTCATTACTATGTTACACTGTAGCAATAAAAAAAGTACTTAATTTAAGTTTTGTTATGGGAGAAGATATGTTAGCAATAGAATTTACCCATACATTCGGAGATCAACAAAGAGTTCACTCAAAAAGATGAGTAGAATCGAAACATACTTACAATTTCACTCAAACACTTTTATGCACTCTCACTTTTCTTTAAATATCATGGAACCTAGAATCTCTTATTCAAAGTTTGAAGTAATACACCAAACTTGTACTTAACAACACGTATGATGTTGCCGTTGATTTCCACTCTCCTTAACTCAATATGGGGGAGGGAGGTGACACAAAATAGGTATGATTCGCTTACGAACACTAAAATATTGTCTAGATTCTAGCGGCCAGATGGTTGTGTGTTTGCTTTGCTTGCTGCTCTCTTCTTTGTTGCTTATACGTCTTTTCTCTCTCTTTTTTTTGTAAGTTTTGTTGTGTGGTTCGGTGTGTTTGGTGTGGTGAGTAAACGTCGTACGCATAGTTATTGCAACGTTTAGTATGAAGGGAGGTATAGTAGTAGTGCTGAAAAATTCAGTACTTTAGTACTTTTTCATTTCAAAACTACCACAGTAGAGCTAAGACTTTTTCAGTTGTACTCTTTTCATGTTTAAAGAATTGCTAACCTAGAAACGTAAGCTCATATTACGTTCCGTAACAGCTGTTCTTTGTTTTGTATGTGCCGTTAGTTTTTCTGTTCCGTTTCGTACGTGTATTTAATATCAATAAATATTGTTTTCCAAAAGTACCATTTGTTACGAAAAAGTACTCTTTCAGTTATACTTCAGTACCATTAAGAAATTAAAATTTTATGCCAGCCAGTATAAGTATCCAATTCGTTATTCTAAATTGAAAAAACCAAAACTTACTGTAAACAGTGTCTAATAGAATTAAACCATTAATTTCTAGTGACCCACAAAATTAATGTCATAATTTTGTTTGGTTCTCTTTTAAGTTTTTTTTTTCACTCATGCGATTACATGTGTAGGCTTGTTAAGCAAGTTTTTATAGCTTCTACTTTCTGTAAATATTTTCAATTTACAAAAAACAAAAAATTAAAATCTAGGATTATAGATTGGTAGGAGATAAAAAATTCAATTAAACAAGTTTTTTTTTTACAGAAACGATTTCATTCATAGTTTTTCATGTCATCAAGAGATATTTTTCGTGCAGTAATAAATAAACATAGATGTCTTATAAACGATGATAATACAGTTTTAGAGATTCATTTAATGACAATAGGGAAAAAATAGGCAAAAGAGGGAAAATTATTGTGTACATATGGCTGAAGAATCAATTATAATTTCTAAAATGAAAAAAGGTTTAAAATATGAGTTCATTGATTACAAACAAAATAACAATAAATTTGTATTTCGTTTCTATTAAATTCTTTATTGATCGCACAATTATTATTGTGTGCCACTATTTTCGATTTGATGCTACAACAATACAGTAGTCGTTAACAAATTCGAAACGCTTTGTTTTTGAGGCGATTCTAATTTCTGAATTATTCTAATTTCTGGACGTTTTTTTTTTCGTATAAAAAATTAAGTATTAAATAGATTTCCTTTCAAAAACTAAAATAAAACACATTTAAATTTTTTCGGATCAATTTTATGTGATAAAAACAAGAATAAGAACAAATACATAAATGCAACAAAAAAAAAACATCAAATACGGGTTAATGTACAGTCGAACTTCTCTATAGTGAACTTCTATACAATGAAGCTCTCTCTATTATGAATTGTTTTCATACACACAACTTTTTCCGTTCAAATTTCATTGTTTTTGATCTCCTTATAATGAATTTCCATACAATGAAGCAATTTTGCAGGTGTAATATTTGACTCACATCAGTTTTTGTCCCCACATAATAAATTTTTCACAAAAATTTGTATTACGCATACTAACAATTCTATGTATCGAGAAAGATGCCACATATAATGAGGGGATTCCCAAAAAAGGAAAATAAGAACAAAAAAAAAGAAGAAAGCCACATCAATAACAATTTTGACATCAATTATTAATTATTAATAAAGTTGAAGAAGGGTTAAAAAAAAATTGGAATTCTTCTCAGCACATTATCAAATATTTTAAAAAACAAGGCTGTGATTCTAAAAAATGTAGAAGACGATCAATTGAGCACTAATTGCAAAAGGCTTCGAACCTGCCTTATGTCTAATTATTTTAAATAAAAAGTGGGGGAAAAATTTAATTTCTGTATAATGAAGTGATTTTCTGGTCCCGTCAAGATTCCTAATAGGGAAGTTCGACTGTATATAATTTGGTGAATCCCCTTTTTAGTTTTACAAAATAAATAGATTTTGAGGATTTCTTGTGTTAAAAAAACAAAAACCCTCAGAAATTAGAATTTTAAATTCGAATTTTAAAGCCTACAATGTATTGCAAGCACTGATTCTAATTTTTGGAATTTCTAATTGCTGGAGGTTATAATTTGTGAGCTTCTACTGTATTTTTTTTTTTTTTTTGCTCGGTTATTCTTCTTTACTTACAACATTTTTCGTGTAAACAACAACACATGTGCGTTAGATCTGTATAGCAGCAATATTCAAAACACAACAGCTCTCTTCACACTGCAACACGTTTTCACACAAGACTGACTGAATTCTTACTATTCGTCGTCTGCTTTGTCTTGGCTTTTTATATGCCCTACATAAACAGTGCTGATGAACATTCTTGAAATAAAGTGATCGTGTTTTTTTGCTTTCTCGAGAACTCTATTTCGACTTCATTGTTGTTTGTGAATTTTGTTCACATTACTTATTGTTGCGTTCTCTCTTACTTATCTATCTTCTTTTCTCATGCTGGTAGCTTTTGTTTATCGTTTTAATGTTAAACTATATTACACTGTTTCCATTTCGTAATAATATTTTAAAATAATTAATTTCTTAAAGACATTAAAAGAGTACTAAATGGTCAGCTAAAACCCTATTAAAATTGCATTTAAATTCACACCCAAATTGCTTAAATATTGGCTAAGGTTGGCAAATTATTAAGTATTCTTAAGAATGAAATACGATCAAAACATGGAAGATCGATCAATATTCATTCATCGTATTATTCTCTTTAATCATAACAATAACAACAACATTATGAATAATAATAATAATGGCCACACATGTACGCACATGCATCATACCTCATGCGTAGTTAAAACAATAAAAGCCAAACGTTACCGAAAACAACCGTCACAAAATGACATGTTTGACATGAACATAAATGGGCTTTAATACTTTGGCAACACCTTAAACACGTACAATAACGATTACAACAATACAGCAATAAAAATGCTAAAAGCAAAAACAATTTTATTTTATTTTTTTTTTTCATTACAAACATGTTTTCATTTAAACCTGGTCAACAACGTTGATTTTAAATTAATGAATGCTAAACATAAACGTGTAACGAAGCAGTACGACTCTTTAGAGTTTTTATGTTCTAAAGATGATATAGATTTCTATGAAAAATAGCGATCATATTTAGTTTTAAAGAAAAATTAAGCAATTGTTTTAAGAACAAGAGCAAAAAAAATCGTTAAATCACGTAAAAGAGTTAGGATGAACCCCAAAGCTGATCATAAAATTACCCATAATATGCGATTTTTTTTTGTTTCTCTCTTTATTCACTTTTATCCATTTTTAGGGAACATGGATGGCTGTCACAAGGTATCCCGACCATTGCCTGGTTACTTCTTGTTTCAGTTTAATTAATGAGGGTTTTTCAGTTAAGCTGTTGATTGTATCAACAGATCCCAGGATAAAAGACTGTCATTTGAAATTGTATCAAAACAACGCCATTGTGTAATAGTCTAGAACTTTGCACACTGAGTTCTATAGTTTTCAAGAAACGGTTCTATTTGATCAAATATTTTAAATTTTAAAAATTCAGTAACCAAAAAGCCATATGCTCCCGGTCTTTCAGCGTTGAATTTGAATTCTTTTGGTTTGCAGTCAGACACTTTTATGATGAAACAAAACTGAAATAATTCATTTGCCTAGGATACCGAGAAAAGTTAATGAGAATAATCGAATAAATTTCCAAAAATATAAACGTTTACTTATCTAATACAATTTTCCTGTCACGGATTAGTGGTTAAACTGTTCCGAAATGGATAGACCGATTTTCATTAAATTTTGTGTGCATAATATCGAGCAGTCCTGAGAATCCGACAATATCAATTTTTCATATCTCTAAATGTTAAGAGGGCGTGGCAAATCATTAAAATTGAATATTTGGAGCGATTAATACAACAATATCAGCGCTTAATGAAATATATTGCAATAAATATATAATGTGACCTGTTTTGGGCAATAAAAAATATCAATTTTGAGCGGGACGAAGTTCCCCGAAGTAGCTAGTGACTTATAAAATGTTAAAACAAAAACAAAATTATTGTTGTTTTACAAGTAAATTTTTTATAATAGAAAATTTAAAATTATAGTGAGTGTTGACTGTGCATTGATTGTGCAGCCCTTGCGCTGATCAACTTCTTCCTTTCCCTGATTTGGCGGAACTTGGTTAGTACAGGGACTGCGTTTCACCCGTGGCATCACAGCGGGCCGCCATGGGCGCTCAAGCGAGCTTTGGTGATATCAGAGCTACCAGTACGACCTAACCTAACTAACCTGACTCACTTATGGCGCTCAGTGTACATTTTCAACAATTTGTTGGCTTTAGTAAATTTTCAAATAACAATAATTCCATTCCTCATACTCATTTCTGATTTTTTTTTCCTAAAGGTCTAAAAAATCTATCGCTGTAAATTTTAAATACTCAGCAGCTCTTGACGTTCAAAGCATCCAAATTCAATGTGATTTTTGCTGGCACCGACGAATTTTTCTGTGTCTCAGCTTCTTAAAACGATGCAATAAATCTTTACTTTATTTGATCTTCTTACTTCTTATACAAGAGTCTATACGCTGGCGCCTCAACGTCTATTTTAAGACTTCTGGACAGCGTAGAGGAGAGGAAGAAGTTTCTCGTTAATAAAAGTGGAGTATCCAACTCTATTGATTCATTGGAGCATCGTTGTAATGTGACTTGTGTTTCACTGTTCTATCGCTACTACAACCAATTTTGCTCCAGCGAAATAAGCGGACTTGTTGATGAAAATCATGTATTCCTAGATAACATTCGTCCTTCTTAGCGAGCACACCCGTATGTGGTCGATTGGCCAGTGAATCACATACTGCATTACGGAAAAATTTTCGTTTATAAAACAATTTCTTAAATTTTATTTTACTTTCAAAAATTATTCAAATAAAGCTAAGCTTCTCAAAAAGCCTTGCTACTACGTAGAATATTTAATATTTTATTGATTGAAAAATCTACATATTTTAATAGAGATTTATTTACACCACCACAATCAATGATAGATTTCAAATATATTTTTTTTTCAAGGTTCAGAATTCCAAACTCTATTAATGAAAAACTCATATGAAATTCTCAACAAAACTCGTGTGTTCTAGTTGAAGTGAAGGTTAAAAGTATTCATATTTCATTTCATTCCATTCCATTTCAATTCAGTTCATTACATTATTTAATGCTGTAATCTGAAACCCACCTCCTTCCTTCCTACCTCAACTCAACCACGTACATACATATATCACTCTACTCAACATTATTACTGCTAATGGCGCATAACTGTTCAATAAATAATTAGCAGAATAGTGAAAAACAAAAACAAAAACAATAACAACAACAGTCATGACAACACGCAAAACAACTGTCATTAAATCTAGCATTAATGCCACCATAAGGCATAGGCATGTAGTTATGGTGGTGGATGTTCGAAACAAAATCACTGTGAGCTAATGCAATCAAAAGCAGCAAAACAAAACCATGCTCACGATATACAGTCAAGGCAAATTAAAATTATGTTTTGGTGTTCGTTTCATTGTTGATTTTCTATTTTTGCAAACATTTTTTATTTCTTTTTACAATACAAACGACCAAAAAAAAAATAGGCTCGTAAGCAGGTTATTAACGATTTTAATTGTCATGACCAAGATTTGGCACGCAGTTTTTTTTTTAATGTTGTTATTATTACCAATAAAAAAAAATTTATTACTGATTTAATAAAGCAATCAAAAAAAAGAAAAAAAATTTAAAACAGTTTCGTTTTCTTTTTGTTGCAAACTTAACATTGATACAAAACAAAAGACTTAAGACACAAACCTGTGTAACGAAACTAGCCATCAGCTAATGAGTCCATGAATTTCAATATTTTTTTTAATTTATTTATCTTCGATCATATCTTTATTTAGTAAATTATAGTTATAATGACTAAAGGAAATTTTATTGTAACATGTTTGGAAGCCTGTTTAGCAACTAGTAAACCATTGACAAAGTTCATAGACTTACCGCTGCCGGCATTGCCAATTCAATGTATTGGAGCAAGAGTACAGAGTTGTACAAAGTAATGAAATAATTTTGGATTTGACAGGCGACAAAATACAAAAAGTTAAATACACTCAAGTAGTCTAAGTTGTTCAGTTAGTTGGGTAGAATCCAAAACTCTCAAACCCTCCTAACTAGTTTTATTTGATAAAAACGGTTTTTTTTTTTTTTTGTTGTTGGAATTTACTCACAAATTTATTGATTACACAAACATTTCTAAACCAAAGTCCAAAATTTAAATCTTATTAGAAAGTAGAGGGATGGACATATGAGGGCATTATTTTGTGAAGAGATTTACAAATCAAATCGGACAAAAATTACCATACGCACACGCTATCACGCTCACTAAATTAAAACTTTCTGCACATGTTGAATCAATGACGTTACGCAAATTGTGTTCCTATTGGCTAATAACAATGTAAGTTATATTGCAGGGCTGCCAACTACTTTGACGTAGTGCACACATTTTTCAGAAGAAACGTTAATTTTCACATATGAAAAAGACTTGGGAACCTTAAAAATAGCCCAACTAGGTCATCTAACGGGGAATCATGCGCAAGGCGTAATCTTTAGTTTATCACTCTTGTGCTATCGTATCAAAGGAATTTTTAGTTCAAAAATTTGCAGAATTTTTGATGGATTTTGTTTGTTTATCACAAAATGTGTCAATTTTATGTTTGAATGACCAGCAGAAGTAGGCCTATGTTGCCACAAAGAGAAATAATAAAAAACAGAAATATTAGCCGACTTCTGGTAGTTGTGCAAACTAGAAAGTGATACATTTTGCAATAAACAATTAAGATCGATTAAAACTTTAGAAAATTTTTGAACTGACACATTAAATTTAAATACAATTGAATTTCTATAATTTGAACTTCTATCTATCTATCTATCTTCGATCTAATTGCCGCAAACACTTTTTGCTATAACTTCGGTTTAGCTTGGGATATAAAACTGATTTTTTTTTCAACATGTACAGAAGGTCTAAAGTAGCAGTTTTGCTTAAGTAACTACAAATTTTTAATTTTTTGAGATATGACTATGTTGCAATAAAGGAGCGATATAAACCATATGTTTCTGTATACCATTCTAAAGGCTCATCTGTTTCCTTTTCAAAAACTTTGGATTTTGAAAAATTGGGTAATTGTGTGTGGAAAGATCTTTTTGTCAAATAAAACAAGTTTGAAGGGTTAGAAAAATAAGAAAAAAAATATTTTTGAAGTCTATTCAACAAAACTCAGAACCTACGGTATGTCATTAGCTGGGTGTAGTTATTTTGATAGTCTCACCGTATCATTAAACAATACCCGAACTCAATTCCAAGAATCAGAAAATAATTCATGCAAGGAGTAATGACCTGTCATCAGAGTTATGGTAGCTATTTGATGGATATTTTATTTTATAATTAATCGACATATCAAAATAAATCACAAAAGTGAAACGAAAGACTTAAGAAACAAACTCGATGAGTTAAGAAAATAAATTTTAATTGTTTCTTATTTTAGTTGCTAGTTTCTCTGTGTGGCATAATGATATTAAATTACTTTTCATAATACATAATCGTTTCTAAGCATTATTATTTAATAGTTCATAAGGAAAAATTAAAAATCATGTTTGGTTTCTTTCTTTTCTCTACTCCACTACTGCTGAATCAATTAGTCGGTTTAACAAAAAAAAAAAAGCAAGCAAAAACTACCTGACGTTACGTTGTTTTGTTAAATTATTTAACGAGAATTTCATGCCAGAAATACATAAAGATTTATTTTTAATTTTTTTATTTTTTTTAAAACAATTTCTTGTATCTAAAGCAGAAGCATTCTAGCCGCACTATAGAAGGAAAGAACGAAACGAATGAACGCTTACATGTTACGCTGTGTATAGAAAGTTATGTAAATTTCTTTATTATTTGTTTTTGTAAAGAAGTTATAAAAACCAAAAAAAAGAAACAAAAAATTTTTTATTTTTGTTTTCTCATATACTACTCACCCATTTCTATGACAGTCTCAATGCTACACTGCACTGTCGCATGCATTTGAGAGTTTTTCTTTAGCTGTGCATCCGCTTCCGCAGCCCGTATTGATTTATTATGACTCTGCAAAAGTTTTTGTAAACCATCCATGGCTGTTAAGCAATTGTCATAAAATTTAACAAATTCATCTATGGACTGGGGGGGAAAAAGTGTAAAAAAAGGAAATTAAAAATAAAATTTATGCCAGCCACCATAATTTATTCGATTGTATTGTAAACACGTACTTTCCGTTGTTGCAGCCATAAATCATAGTTGTACTGTAGGCTACCGCCCAACTCTTCGGGCAGACTATTTAAATCGAAATATTTCGTTAAACGAGATCTAGATAAAACGATAGGCTAAAAATATAATTCCAAATTGTTTATTAATTGTTTACACTTTCTTTGTTAGTTTAGGGTTTTATGATGGGGATGTTACCTCTCCTTTTGTTTGAGATTTTGTACAGGTTTCAACATGTTTCTCCCAAAATCCTTCTGATTTGACTAGATAAAGATTGACTGTTAAGCCTTCGAATAATTTGAAAATAAATCGCGCATGATGACGATTTATACGTGCTGTTGTCTTTTGGGCATCTACCAGCACCGTAACGCCCTTTTGTAGAATTGTATCACTAGAAGGAGAAATAAAATATTAGTTCGAAATAAATTTTCTTTCGTTTTAAAATTGTTTTTTTTTTTTTATAAATAAAAAGCCTAAAGAATTTAAAAAATTAATTAATTTCGCGGTGCGACAGTTAAAATATACCCAAAAATACTTCTTCAAGCCTCCAAATTTGCTTTATTTGACAAAAACTTTGTGCAAAAATTTATTGATTGCACAAATATTTCTAAACCAATGTCTAAAATTATTATTAGAAATGACAGGGATGGGTATTTAAAACAATACATATACAGCTGTGTTCAAAATATTAGGAGTACTACCATGTAATATTTTCAAAGTTAAAAATTTTACGAAGTGGCAAATTTTAAAAAATTGTGAATGAAATTAAAACTTTTTCTACAGTGATTGACATAAATTTTTGTAAGAGTGCGACGAGGAAAGCACTTTTCTAAAGAAAAAAGAAAGAAAAATCTTCAAAAAAAGGCAAAACTTATATAAGAAATTAAGGAAATCTTAAGTTACTTCGACCAAATGATCGGAAATGCATTCAAATATAAAAAAATCTCGAAACGCGTTGGCGCCAGAGCAAAACATCAACTGGCAATGACCGCCGAATTGTGTGATAAAGAAATATAAATCCTTCGACGACTTCAAAAAAAAATTCAAAAGGATTTGAACCTTGCCGTAAGTGGCCCTACTATTCCTAGACGACTAATAGACAGCAACTTATTCGCAACAAGTCCATGAAAAGTGCAATTTCTGACAAAGAAACAGACTCACCAGCACACTTAAGGTTTGCCCAAGATCATATCAAAATCCGAAAGAAAAATGGTTCTATTTGATGGTACTGAGTCTCCACAATATGTTACACTTCCGTCCAATACCGAATATAATGTTCACAAAATATACACAAAATACAGTAAAACATGGTGGTGCAAAACTAATGATATGGGGAAGATTTTCATATAATGGCATAGGCCGAATTCATCCCATTAGAGGCATAATGGATAGATAAGTCTATGTTAGCATTTTGAAAGAAGTGATGCTACCATATGCAAAGTGGAATATGCCTCTAAAATGGATATTCCACACCAGTAAATTGGAAAATGAGTGGTTTCGGGCTAATGGGGTTAAGGTGATGTCAGAGTCTTGACCTTAATCCCATAGAACATCTATGGGGAGATGTTAAAAAGCATACACATCTATGAGACATTGAGTCAATAAGACCTTGACATCTCTTTGAAGGAATTTGATGCCCCGCATCGAGCACTATATTATATGCACTATATATTTTTGTAGCTTTTGTGCCTTCTTTTTTAACACTCCTATTATTTTGAACCATTTATTTTGAAAAAAAGTTGTATTTACATGAAATATTTTTTGTTTTTATGGTTTTAATTAAATAATTGATCGGGTAATGATCTCTTTTCTTTAATATTATTAACAATTCACAGTAATCCATTTAAGTACAGGGGTGGTTTGTACATTTAAACTAAACTAATATTTAAGAGGATGGTTAGAATATGAATAAAAAATATATTTATGTCAAAACCATTTGATATTTTCCTTTTACTTTTACTATGAGCACAACTGTACATTGTATGAAAGAAGTCTCTGTATAGATTACTTCATTTTCTATATTGATAAGTTAGCATCGATTAAAACAAGATATGTTTGATTTTTTAAATTGTATTTTATAAGGAATTTTGTAATTTAGGAAATAAAATAGAATAAATAGATCAGAATTCGTTAAAAACATAAAAAATGTAATTTCATCAACTTCTTATATAAAATATCATCAAAAAAGTTTCCGTACAGTTCATTTCTTTATATAAAGAATCTTTCCTTAAACCTATCATAAACTCTAATATATTGTGGGTCCTCCTTTATTAATAATTGCAGTATTTGGACAAGTTTAGTTGGGGTATAGGGTCTAATTTTTCCCTATTTCTCCATGATAACAGCTTTAAGTTGGTCTTTAATTGTCATATTGTCTTGACGGATCTTCTTTTCCAAGTGGTCCCATAAATGTTCAATTGAATTGAGATTGATGACTGACTTAATTGCTTTGGGATTGATTTAATTGCTTAAAGATGAGCCATTCTTTTACTACTCCCAAGGTGTATTTGTCGTTGTCTTGCTGGAAGCAATACAAATGTCCTAAATCCAATTTTTCTTTACTGTGTTTTACATTTTCTTTTAAAATATTTTAATATGGAAATTTATCCATCGTATTTTCAACAAAAACGAAACAACACCAGAAGAAGACATACATCCCCATACTATTACGTTACCTCTACCATGCTTTACTGTTGGGGTCAAATTCATTAGGTCCATTTTAGTGTTTGGGTTTCTATATACCATTCTACTTCAATCTGACCCCAAAAAAAATTAAATCAACGCTCCCATCGAAAATAACTCGGTCCCAAAATAAAAAATCTTTATCAATATGTTCAGTAACAAACTATCTGTACAGAGACTTAACTGATTCAGTGTATATTATTATGCTATGAAATTTGACGAGGTAAGCTTGGAAAATGTGAATTTTTTTTCGTATTTTCTCAAGTTTATCCGTTTATAGTAGCAAATTTTACGTAAAAAATATGAAATAAGTGATAACATTCTAAAAATGCATTATCTTGTGAAGACATAGATACTTCGTTTAATAAAATCAGATAAAAATTACTGCAGTGATTGTTTAAAGAGTCGAGTTATATATTTCATATCTGCATATATTTTTTCAAATGAACTTTTAGTTCAAAAGTTTTCAGAATTTTTGATGGATCTTGATTATTTATTGGGGAATGTGTCAATTTCACGTTTGAGTGAGTCAACAAGAAGTTAGACTGTGATATCGCAAAGAGAAATAATAATATTTGGAAAAAAATATAAATATTAGCCGATCTCTCGTAGTCGTTCAAGCGTGAAATTGATACATTTTGTGATAAACAATCAAGATCCATCAAAACTTTTGAAAGTTTTTGAACTCATAGTTCATTTGATAAGATGACATACAGTAGCGAATGGTGACCAGTTCAAAATATTTCTTTGGGTTATTAATCCCTATAGTTATAGATACCTATTATCAATAACATTATGTAAATATTTTTAATTAATTATTAATTATTTTGTCATTTATTAAAAAGAGTGCGAATATCATGGGAGCTATACAAATGCAACAGCATAAATTTTAATGTGTTTATTTAAATTAAATAGTAATTCTTACAAAAAAATCTTAAAATTAATATTTAGTGGCGTAGCCCTTATTTTTTATGACTTCTTGCAACCTAGAAGGCATAGAGTCGACTAGAGCTATTAATGTGTTAATGGATATTTTCTCCCATTCACTTTTCAAAATTTCTTCTAATTGCCTCTTATTTGACGGAAGTTTCCTCTTAACTTCCCGATCTAATGGCTCCCATAGATTTTCTATGGGGTTTAGATCGGGAGACTGTGATGGCCAATCCAAAACATTGACATCATTGTCGCTTAAAAAGTTTCGAGCTAAGCGCTTTAGTGCTTTGGATCGTTATCCTGTTGGAATATGCTACCAGGAGGCATTTTTTCCCGCAGATGAGGAAGCATGTGTTCTCCAAGGATTTCACAGTACTTCTTGGCGTCCATTATTCCTTCGATTTGAGTTAAGGGACCTACCCCATCACGGGAAAACGTACCTGTAAATACGTGACGTAAAATCAATAATTTTTTTTAAACATATCGTTCCTTACCCCACACCATTATTGATCCACCGCCATGTTTTGCGGTTGGAAGTTGATATCTTGGAGAATATCTCTGTCCAGGCGGTCTTCGAACAAAATTTATCCCATCGGAGCCAAACAAATTAAATTTGCTTTCATCACTCCACAAGACTTTAGCCCATTGTTCATTTCACTTGTAACGTTTTGCAAATTCCAGGCGCTTCTTTTTATTGATTGCACTGATGAGAGGTTTCTTTGCGGGTCGTCTCGCATGCAAATTAGACTCTTTCAACCTACGGCGAACAGTGTGAACGCCTATAGAGACTCCCATTTGCTCATTTGCGAAATTAGCAACGTCCACTGCGGTCTTTCGTGGATCTTTTATAACCAGCGCAATCATTTGGCGGTCTTGGCGAGAGGTAGTTTTTCGAGGATTACTACTACCTGGTTTCCTTTCCACACTATTTCTCAAGGAAAATCGAGATTTAATCCGACATACGGTTGATTGATTCACACCAAAGAGGTGTCCAACTTCACGCATGGATTTTCCTTCTTCTAAGGCTTTAATGATTGCAGTTTTGCTGTCAGCTGAGAGCTGCTTCTATTACAAAACACATGTTGTATAACTTATTTAAGAAATTTTCAGTTACAATTAAATAAATAACTTACTTTAACTATTTTTTTATTATGTTGCATTTTTTTTGCTCGCTAAAAATTTGCACTTTTTTCACTAATTCAAAAATATGTAACTTTTTAAAGCAGAATTTGGAATAAACTGTGGTTACTTTGAAAACTTATAATTGAAAAAATTAACAGCAAAAGAAAATAGATAAATTAGTTACCGTTATTTTGAAACAGATCTTATTAAAGATCATATGGCTCAGTGTTGCATTTTTTCTGCTCGCTACTGTACATACATAATTGGTCATTACAACCCTTCAGTCAGGATTATTGACCTAGTTCCTTACACTACTTATGTTGTGTGTGTTAATTTTTATACATAAGTGATTGGACCTATAGTTTAAAGTCGACTCCGAACGACAGATTGTTAAGAAACTTTTTCATGGCAATTTTATTTACGCTCAGAGTTTTTGCCAGAAATCTGCTGAAAAGAAATCGCCGAAAAATTACTTTTTGTATTTTATTTTGATGTCTGGCCTGGGACTGGAACCCTGACTTTACGTCTAATCAGCCAGCACACTACCTACTAGACCACAGCGATATCATTGATAAGATGACTTATACAAAAAATATAACACGGACGTTATGATATTTAAATTATAACTCCGGTAATTTTTGTCCGATTTGATCAAAAGAAGTGTCAATCTCTTCACAAGAGAATGACCTTTCAGAATACCATCAGATATTTTATATTTTTTAATTAAATTTTACAATTCAGAATAGATAAACTTGAAAAAAAAGAGAAAAATAAAACATATTTTCCAAGTTTACTCAATCAAATCTCTTAAATAGCCCACTCCAAAGGTTCATCTTTGAAAATAGGTTAAAAAAATATTTGGATAATTTTGTGTAAATAAATTTAAAAACAGTTTTCGTCAAATAAAACAAGTTTGATGGGTTCGCGAAATAAAAAATAAAATATTTTCGAATTCTAATCAACAAAACTCACAACCTAAAGTACAGTATGTATGCTGAGTGTATTTCGACTGTCGCACCGTGTCATTTATTTTATTGTTAAATATTATTTATTAATATTTTATTAACATTTTTTGTAATTCAAATATTTATAATTTAATAGGCTGTCTGGTTTTATAATTAATGTATGACCAAAATATTTTTTTAGTCAACTGAGGCAAATGTATTGATTAAGACCTTCAAGTAATTTACATTTGAATGCACGCCTGATGAATTACCAGTTAAAATGGTTTGACTTTAATTAGGCAAATTATAAGTTATTAAATATAAAAAAAATTTATTCAAATATTAAAAACTTGAAAAATTTGTTGGTGGCCGTCTGCATAAACCTAAAGTTTAACACACATATTGTTGTCGAAATTAATTAGTCTGGCCTTTAATGAGTTAATCTTTTGTTCCTTTTTAATATGTATGTAGAAAGAAGATATGAAAAAATATATTTTTATAAAATTTACTTTTTACAAAAGGTACCTATCGAGAGAAGTACTTTCTAAAAAATATTTTTTTTTTTTTTTAATTTTATTTTTATTATTAAAAAAATATATAGTTTTTTTGCTTTTAAAAAAGAAACTCTTTAAAAAGACAGTTTTTACAAAAGTACTTTTTTGAAAAGGTAGCTTCTAAAAAATCTATTTTGTAAAAAAATATACTTTTTAAAAAAGACAGTTTCTACAATAGTACTTTTTTGAAAAGGTAGCTTCTAAAAAATTTGCTTTTTCAAAAAAATAATTTTTCAAAATCGTATTTTCTAATAAAATTCTTTATCCAGTATATTAAAATGTTTGATTGTCAAAAAGTGCAATAGGGTGCTTTTTTTAAATCAAGTACTTTTCCGAAAAGTTCTTTGTCATAATAGTACCTTATTAATTCCCCAAAAAAAGTACTTAATGTTATTTTTTAAACCAATTCTTATTTCTTCTAACTTAAAATATAAATTTTTTTTCTTTCCAGCAACATTAGTCTGCTCAACAATTTAAACTCGAAAAATGTAAGTTTCTGTTTTTCTTTCTAATTATTATTAATTAATTAATTCCATTCAATTTTCTTTATCATTTAATTTTTAATTTATTTGAACACAATGAAGAATAAAACTGAAAAAAAAGCAGGGAAATTCATCTCTGTATCTCACTTACTTGTAGCCACCCTAGTCTAGTAGATATTGTATTGGGTTATTAAAGACCACAGTTCAAATTCCAAGTCAGAGAGACAGCTTCAACAAAACGGAACATCAAAAATCTTTCTTCGGCGAATGCCTCTCTCTTAGCAGATTTCTGGCAAAAACTCTGAGAGTAAATAAAACCATGAAACGTTTCCCAAAAAATCTGTCGTTAGGAGTCGACTTTAAATTGTTGGTCCCGTCACTCATGTATAAAAATTAACACACGCAACATAGGTGGTGTAAGAATATAGGCCACATTCCTGACTGCAGAATATAACCTCAAACGGCCTTCAACATTCTTACAGCTTGTTGCTGATTGAGTTCTTATGGTGGTTATTAGAGAAGGAATTGAAGTGCAAAAATTTAATAATAAGAATAAATATTTTGTTGCCTTTTCTGAACTTTGAGGCTAGATTTATCGGATTTGCAGTCGAGCACTTCAAACGTCTGTTCTAAGCCTCGCCAAGACTGTAAGTGTGTAGGTGAAGGTTACAGATCAACCACGCTTATCGTTATAGACCACCCCTCAACAATAAGGGTTTCCAATCGTATTTAACATAGAAATCCCGTATCTTGTTCAAACTTGTTATCGTTACATCAAAGGCGTATGAAGTGGAAAGAGAGAAAAACTAAGTGAAAGTTTTTCGTACCATGTTTCGTAGAATATATCGCACGATACCTTGTATCGAAATTCGTTCTTACTTATTTCCCTAGCTCCAACACAATAGGGTTCCTTCCCTGATTTTGTATGTGTGTAAATGTAAATTTAACTAGCAAAGACAAAAACCAAAAATTTTAACAGAGCCAAGGAAATATTCAAGGATGAAATCACCCAAATATACGATATCAGAGAAACGAACACCTATTCCATTCCACTTACGTTGTGAGCGTTAATTTTATGCAATAATGGTGGAACCTACAGTTTAAAGTCGACTCCGAACGTCAAATTTTTGGAAGCTTTTTATGCCAACAATCTGCTGAGAGAAAGTCAACGAAGAAATGTTTTGATATTTTCGTTTTGATGTCTGACCTGGAATTTAAACTCGGGACTTACGTCGTATAAGCCAACACAATACCTACTAGACTACGGCGACCTTCTTTTTTTATATTGTGGGAAATGACATCATCATCACATACAAACTAACATCAGCAGTTACAAACAGTTAACTAAAGGGAGGATTTTAACGGGCAGATAAATTGTTTTTCATTTTTACGAGTACCCAATAAGATAGAAGTGATGGTTAAGCTAAAAGGAAGATCATCCTACATTTAACATTTAAAGGTCACTTTATATTTGAACTTGCCATATCATATACTATATTCGATATGTTAACTTCAAATTTAAGCAAAATTAGCTTGTACAACAAAAAAACGAAATACTCTGTTACCATTGCGTTAAGAAAACTTGTTTGAGCTGTTTTATCGACTTATTTTAATTTTATTTTACCTGTAAGTTGTAATAACGAAAATCATTTAAAGTTAGCTTTAAAGTTCCTTTTAGCTTAAGGTAGCTTTAACTAAACCCTAGTTTAGTAATAATGACCCTCAGAGTCTCTGTTCGGCCTCGGCACTTGAAGTTCAGCACACTACCAATTAGACCATCGGGGCACCCGATAAAAAAAAACCTTTGATACGAATGTCAAATAAGTAATCGCAGCATAAATACTTTACAACGTTCGAATAACGAATCTAACAAGATTTCGTCTTTTTATGTTAATGTTAATGTCTTAAAGACTTTTAACAAATAAATTTTTTAGAATGTTTAATTGAGTTGTTGTTGTTGTTGTTCATAAATTAATTCCATTATGTTTGTGTGTGTGTGATTTTTATTCCATACAATACAAGATTTTAATGAAAAGAATATTAAAAAGATACGATATTTAAATCGAATTATAACAGTTGAACAAACGAAAACTCTTTTATAACTTGCCTTAGGACTGTAACACACATACCTACATATGTGTAGCCAATAAAGCCGTTAAATAATTAAATTCTTTAGAAAAAAATTTAAAAATATGGACTAGAGAAGAACGAATGAAAGAGAAACTTACCTTAATGAACGTTTTAAATAAGTTATCGATAATTCTAAACATTTACGCTGCCAACTCTGCAGATCGTTGATTATATTGACAATAAATATTATTTTACCATCACGATCAAAACTACCAGGCAAATAGGCCGTACGAGTTTGTAAAGCATTTAAGACATCTTCTTCCATTCTATGGCTACTGTCGCCTGCTGTCTGCTGCTTGCTGCACGCGGCACAATGTTAAATTAATTATTATTTGCAATTTTCTCTCTTTTTTTTTTTTTTGATTCTTAATTTTCTTTTAATTTTCACAAATCTCTACTCGATTCAAGAGACATTTTTTTTTCTTTTTCTTCTTCTTTATTTCTAATTTAAGCTTTGGCTAAAAAACAAGATTTTGAAAGTAAAATAAACACATTTAGTGGCCATTGGGTAAATGTGTTTTTATTTTATTTCATTATTATTAGAAAAAAAAAAAGAAAACATTTTGTTGCATTTGCAATTGCAATTGCAATTTTCAAAGGTTTTTCGTTTTTTTTTTTTGTTAATGAAACACGTTTGGCAACTTGATTTTAACCGACATAATTCGACACCATACGGCTTATGTTTGTTGCCAACAGTTATTGCAAGTTTAGCATACGTTTGTTGTTTGTTTAAAATATTCCACTAATCATCATAATTTCCATTTTCACTTTGTTGCTGTTTTTCTATTTTCATTTTTGTGAAAATTTTTCATTTTTTTTTTCTTTTCTTAATTTTTTGATTTTTTTTTATGAGGATTTTCTTCATCAATTTGCAGATATGAATTGTTTATGTTTGCCATTGCATTTGACAATTTGACACAAATTACAATTGCTTTGCATGCATAAGAGATACACAAACCATAAAATACTCTACAATAAGCTTTCTAGTTTATGTATTAAATATACTGGCAAACATAAGAAATAAATTATATTTTGAATCAAATAAACACATGCCAATCGATCCTTGAAAGTAATTTTCTTGAATTGTTTGCGGTCTTTTAATATAGTAACTGCATTCAAATGGGGTTGCCTAACTACAAATTTGTTAAACTGTAGCATCAATGTTGCCCCAAACCTATAGCAGACTAATGTTTTGTTACCGAAGCTTCAAGCTAGTCAACCATAAACAGTAATTTGCGGCTGGTGTCATCTTTAAAGTCCCTTGAAGTCACTGTTATTTTGTAGGTAGCGTGTTGGCGTGAGGGTTCGGTTCAAACCGCATGTCATACATCTCCAACAAAACGAAATAAGAAAAAATATTACTTTGGTGAATTCCTCTTCCCAGATTTCTGGCAAAAATCCTGAGACCAAAACAAAAACTGCTATGAAAAGCTCCTCAAAAATCTGTCGTTCGGAGTCGCCTTTAAACTTTAGGTCCCGCCACTCATGTATAAAATTAACGCACACAACATGAGCGGTGGGAGAAGCCAGACCGTAATCAATATTTAAAAGTAAAACTTGATGTGGTACTGTTAATCCCCAGGTACCTGTATATTCCCATTTTAGACTCGTAGACTTTGTGGTATATTCAAAACGGTATTCTTTGTTTCTACTGTTGCAATATCTCTGTAATCTATAAAGCAAGTATTAGTTGACCCTGGGTTTTAAATTCGAAATCAATATAGACACTGTCCTATAATTGACGATCCCATATAATCATTAAAGTTTTGCAGACACTCTCTGTGAAATTAGGCAAATTGGGCACAGGTTGGTCGTAATAATAAACCCATCAGACAGTCAGCTGAAATGCATATCGTTGTAGGACTAGGTAGGTTTTTATAAAGAATACGTTTAATGAGGATATCAATAAATTGGCAACAGAATAGATAAAACTAAATAAGAATGGCTAAAGAGCCAACTCGACACACTTAAAACTCAGATTCGTTATAATATTACGAATCGCAAATAAAAATGGAATCTGCTACATAAGATTAACCTGAGCCTTTCATAAACTAGTTTTTAGATTCAAATATGATCAAATAGATGCTCGAAGGAAGTATATTCCGTTTTCCTAACACATAACACTGAAGTTGCTGTCTAGTCAAGTACTGTGTTGGTTCAACCACTTACTTAAACATCACGAAAAGAAAAAAATACGAAAAAATATTTTTTCGGCTGCTTTCTCTCAACCGTCTTCTGGGAATAAAATAAAATTACCATGAAAAGTTTCTCAAATATGTTATTCAGAGTACTTCCCGCCGCTCATAAAAAAATTTACCACACACTCCCAACGTGAATGGTGTGAGAAGCTAAGTTGTAAGTGTAACTAAAGGGTTGTAATGACCAATTAACTAATAACATGGGAGCGCTTCTGCGCTAATTCGTAATATCCTACGCCCAATCATTGTTCCTATACACGTCTACGAGATAATGTTCGGTAATCGGTTTGTCTACTGTCAAGATGTTATCGTAGGTATCTACTAGAGGTGTGCACAAGACATTCTGCTAGGGTACCCTTCACCGAATGCAACACTGTGGTGTACTCTTTTCTGTTGCGCTTGATTTTACGAGTGCACTGAAATGTGTATTTCTTATCTATTCAATGTATACAACGGCACTCGTTTGCCTGTGAAGTAACGGAACTATGCTTTGTGTTTTAAGAGCATATTTTACTACTGAAGCTACATTTTCAGTATTGCCATATGAATATCAGTAGTGTAAAAAAAGGTTTTTCCCTAGAAATAAAAAATCTAAAAAAATTACTGGGAATGCTGGCGACGACGAATATGTTCGGTTGCCGAGAGCAAAAAAAGAATTGCATTTCTATGAAGAGTACAATATTTTTGTTGCACTCTTCACACAACTCTCTTTTATACTGTTGTACAATGGTTTACTAGTGCAGTTGTTTTTTGTACTCTATCTTTGCTTCACACTTATTTATATTTGCAGCTACAATTAATATTCGGTCTTGAGAAAAATGCAATTTTGTGCAATTTTATATGTCTTGCGCACACCTCTAGTATCCTTTAGTTCTTTCCAGCAGACCAAGCATTGCTCACTGCATATATAGTATCACACCGAAGTTTGAGTTTTTCAGAAATGAATGGGCATGTCCATATCTTTCAAATGCAGTAAACCTGTAAGAGCGCTGTCTTGATGGAAAATTACATCCTCGATTGACACGATTTTAGCTACTCATAGTGGATTACATCCTCCAGATCCCACAGTATCTGTTCCTACAATCCCCTGTACAATGTTCCATTGCCATGGGACATACAGTGGACAGCAAAAGTCATAGTACTCCAATTTCATGTATTTTAACCAACAGTTTGTATAAAAAATTAAGCTTTTTGCTTTTATTTTTATTAATTTATTTCTCTTTTATGATAAAAACAAAAAAATTTTTAATGTTTTTCATAAAACAAAAGAAATATAAGGAAAAGTTTCAGAAGATTCCGTAGGTATCCCCCTAAGGAGAACCCTGAGTAAATTTAGAATTCAAAGTCTTAATATAAATATGTATCCCATGTATTTATTAGAATATCCCTTTAGGTCAAGTATTCTATTTCATCCATTTGGAATTGAATGTACAAGTTTTGTGTAGTGTTTTCTGGTGGCATCATGAGCAAGTTATTCGGTTGACTTTTGTTTGAGATTAGGCGATAACGTAACCGTGCTTTCAAATGATCTCCTAAATACTCTGTCGAAGTCATATCAGGATTTTTCGCAAAAATATTAAGCCTGTGGGAACTTTTTTGTCAAAAATATATTGCATTATTAAGACTTTTGCTTTGGCAGTCGCCGTTATCTAGTAGGTAGTGCGTTGACTTATTAGACAAAAGGCCAGAGTTCAAATCCCAGGTCAGACAACGAAAGGAACATACGAAAATATTTCTTCGGCGATTTCCTCTCAGAAGATTTCTGGCAAAAATTCTGTGAGTAAAAATTGTCATAAAAAGCTTCTCAAAAATCTGTCGTTCGGAGTCGACTTTAAACTTTAGGTCCCGCCAGTCATCTATAAAATGAAAGCACACAATACGAGTTCTGTGAGAAGCTAAGATTTCGTACAATGGGTCAATTCGACCTCCGGGTACTGTAGTTGTCAAAGTTGACAAGCACACGTCCTCTAACCTAACCTAACCTAAGACTTTTGCTGTATATTATGCGAATATTAAACTTTTCTGTCCCCCTTATTAAGCTAAAACATGCGCTTTGGCTGAAATGTAAATCGTATTAAAACAAAAGAGTTTTGATTCATAATTTGGCGACCTAGTGTCCATCAATTGTGTCAAGATGTCAAGAAATTTTGGCATTCCATAGACAATTAACAAAAATTTTCATTATTTAAGCAGACTCTTATTCTAATAAATCTTCTCACTTAGGTTTTAATTCAATTATTAGCTGATCCGCCCAAAATTTTATTTTTTTTATTGCCCAAAACACGTCACATTATATATTTATATCATAATATGCTGCATAAAGCGCTGATAACGTTGTAGTTGTTGTAATCGCTCCAAAACAAAAACTAACAGACATACATGTTATGTTGTATGTCCATATGTAATTATAAACCATCCCATTAGCCGGCTTATAGGTATCTCTTATAGGAGGAGGATTGGCACGTCTATTTTTGATAAGTTTGTCGATATGATCGATTCTAAGAATTTACCTACCAAATTGCATTCGTCTACGATCACTATGACCCAAAATATTAAATTCTAAAGGTTTGCCACGCCTACTTTTTGTTATATCGGATTTTTTAGAGCATCTAAATCTGATATGCTTTCGAACAAAACAAGAATGGTTAAAATCGGTTCAGTGGTAGTTCAAGAGTTATAGATATCACTTGAAGGAGGAGGGTTGTCACGCCTATTTTTTGTGGGTTTGTCGATACCGACTCTACGAACTTACCCACCAAATTTTATTCGTCTACGATTAATATGTACCTAAATATTTAATCTTAACGATTTGCCGATTCTCAGACCTACCCGATATGCACACAAAATTTCATGAAAATCGGTCGATCCATTTCGGAGGAGTTTAGCCACTAACACCGCGACATGAGAATTTTAATATTAGATTCTCCGGTGGTTTTTCTCTTTTTGAAATTTAAATTTTTTTTGCTTAGTTCGAACACATATTTTCTTATACACTTTACATGTGTTCGACTTAATGTCTGTCCACATACCAGTTTAGTGTCTTTTTTTAGGTTTACGAGTGCAAAATTACAGTTGCACACATAAACTTAAAAATATTTTTGAGTACATATACACACACATGCATATGTCTATATGTAAATATGAATGTAGTTATCATGTACATACATGTACTTGCATTCCATATGATTGCTTTTGAAGTATTTTTGTTCTTGTTTTTACTTATTTTTTTTTTTTTCTTCAAAAACTATTTTAAAATGTTGTTGTACTTGTGCTGCCACTATACATACACTCGTGCTATTTGAGACCCACTTTAAATGCGTCGAAAGTCACAATTCAATATTCAACTCACAAACCCTCTTTTAGGTTCCCCTATTCCCCCAATCATCATCATCATAGACATTCTTCATTTATGAAACGAGTTTAAATTTGTTTCTCCGTTTTTTATTTTATTTTTCTCGCACTATGTTGTAATTGCCGCTGTAAATGGTTTTGAATGTGATTTAAATTTAGATTTCAAGAATTTTTGGTATTTTAAGAATTTTTTCGTTTCTTTAAAAATAAAACCCTAAAATGTTAAACAACAAAAAAAGTTCAGTAAAATAAAACTTAAATAACCATACCATAGCTATCTATGAATAGGTTCGTTTAAAGAAATGTATTTTTAAGGCATATTTGGTACCATTATGGAATATATATTCCATAAATGTGGCAATATTTTACAAAAAAAGAAAAAAATAAAGTTTGGTATAGCAGCCAAGCAAGTGTCTTGTAAGTGGTAAATACAACTAAAAGGAGGTAAAAAAATATTTCAAAATACTTTGTCGGAATTAACTAAAATTTTTAAAAATTAAAGCGTTTAATTTATGGCTATTAGCCGTTGATGTATAAAAATTTTATAGAATAGAAAAAACATATCATTTTATTCCCAAAAAATTTTTGAATGGTTCAGTAGAACTTAGGTTATTGAAATTATTTCGTATGTGGTGTCCCTCCGGGGAAGATCATTTTCGGCTTTTTACACACCTAGGGTACAAATATCAACAATGTCCGTTAAAAAGAGCATAAAAATGCATTCAATTGCTTGTCAGCTTTCAATGAAGCAAGTTCTCGTCGCTTCTTTTTGAAATTTTTTTGTATATCAATTATACACCCAAAGAAAAATTACACTAGGATTCAGTATTTTTTAATGAGATTCACTAATAACAATGAGAAATGATCTCCATTTTGGGAAGAATATTAGTTAGGTTAATAATGGCACTGTATATTTTCCATGTTCCACTACATAAACACATTATTGGCTTACTCTTAATAATATTACTAACAATTTTCCTCTCGGTTATACATAACCCTCTCACAAATGCACTTCCATTTTTATCATGTTCTCTTTGTGCCGACGTCTGTTTATGATCGTTTTTCCCTTTGTCAACCATCAAAACGAAATATGAAAAAATATTTCTTCGGCGACTACCACTCAGCAAATTTCTGGCAAAAACTCTGAAAGTAAAATAAAATTACCATGAAGAGCTTCTGTCGTTCGGAGTCAGCTTTAAACTGTAGGTCCCTCTATTCATGTATAAAACTAACGCATACAACTTAAGTGGTATGAGAAGCTAGGTCGTAATTTTGACTGAAAGGTTGGGTTGTAATGACCAATTATGTTATGCAAACGTAATTGTCGAATACAATTTATTATATATTATAACAGTTCTTTTCAACGACAATCTTCAAACCACAACTGACTTATTCACATGCAATGCATCTTCACACAAGATTGACTGATTTACTACTACTACTACTGGTTGATTGCTTTGTCTTGCCTTTTTATATGACCACGTAAACACTCTGACGAATATTCTTGTAGTAGAATGCTCATATTTTCGCTTTCTCGAGAATTCTATTGCAACTTCATTGTTGTTTGTGTATTTTGTTAACATTGCTTGTTGTTGCGTTCTAGCTTACTTGTCTATCCCCTTTTCGCTCGTACTGATGTTATTGATTTACTTGTAACAAGTTCGTTGTATTTGTTTGTGCAGCTTTTGTTTATCGGTTTAATGTGAAATGATGATATACAGTTTCCATTTTCGTAAAAATATTGCAATCTTGCAAAGAATAGCAAGATGACAGTAGTATTACGTCGCAGCATGTGTAGAGCATCAACAGAATTATTACAGAACTGCAGAATTGGTAAATGCAACCGACGTACTTTTCATAACTCGATTCTAGATAACTAAAATGGCTTTTAATGTCCTACTGACATACATATGTACGAACGGTAAGGAAACAAGTTGCTGCTGGTGACTATAAAATGGCCAGTGCTATACCTTCACCATTAGACAGTCTACAGCAATCGTCTCCAAGAAGCCCACAGTACATAATTCTATCGAAAAGTCGAAAAAGTGTGTTTTGAGTTATGAGCTCTCAAAGTTTTCACGAGACATACGACTATATGTCTATTCTAAGTAGATTTTACCCTATAACTTCGGAACGGATCGGCGCATCTTAACTTAATTTTGACAGTATTTAAGTTAGAGAACGTAGAATTTAAAAATTCAAGAACATTAAAAATGTTCTAAGTATACTTAGAACGTTATAGAATGGGGGCGTCGAATCTGTCCTTACAAACCATTCGTCGATATTACGACCTACCTTCACATAAAACGTTTGTTGTTTCTCACACCACTCCTATGTTGTATGTTTCAATTTTATACATGAGCGGCGGAACCTACAGTTTACTTCGAACGACAGATTTTTGAGAAACTTTTCATGACAATTTTAATAAAATCATAGAGTTTTTGCCAGAAATCTGCTGAGAGGCAATTTCCAAAGAAATATTTTTTTTCATATTTCGTTTTGCTAAGTATATTAGGGGCCTCCAACATTTCATAAAAACTATTCTGTGACTATAACTAATTTATACAAGTGACTTTAAGTTTATTTAAACAAACCACATTCCATTAAAGGTGTGCCAAAATAAATGTCTTTAGTTAAGAAAATAAAAACTTACCCTAAAGGCAGAAACTGTGTATGGCGTTCTGACGAAGAAGAAACTCAATTCATTTAACATATTAACGTATTAACGGATAAGAAAAAATGTGTGAAAAAATAAAAATAAAATTTAACACAAATCGCTATGAGATAAACCAGTATTTACACAAAATAAAGAGAAATTCATTGTCAAATATCGATAAAAAAAAAATTAACAGAAGCAATAATTGCTGCAACTGCAACTAACACCTCAATAACAGCCGTTAAATAGAAAAACTAACTGTAATCCAATACAATATTTTCTTGAGATTTACATTACCGTACGTACGTACGTACGCGACTGGCTTTATGCTAAATTTGAGTTGTGCTTAGAGTTGAACATCACCGAAAACAGAAGAAGTTGCGCACGCGTAATACAATATAATCGAACAAATAACGACTAAAAATCAGTTGTTTTTGTTGCGGTTGATCAACAATACCGCTAAGAATGCTGTTTCTTGTCATAATTTATTGAATTCTTTTCTCAACCCCACCACCCGGTTTAAGTTTTAGTTGACAAACCACATACTCGGTGTCAAAACAATCCGAGAAGGTTGTGGCCAATAGTATCGTCAGCTGAGCTAAACAACCGCAACTGTAAGTATCAAAACAGGCCTTGTAATGAGTTTTCTTTTCCAAGAAATTTATACACACACACATACATACACACATACATATGGTATATGTATGTATAGTTGGTACATGTAATCACAATCTCATAGTTTACCATAGATTTTATGGTTAGTGAAAATGTTCAGCAGCGATCGATATATGATGTGATATCAAAGTGCTTATGCTTGAAAGACTTTGTTGACTGACCATCGATAGCTGTCACCATGTTTTAAATGATGATGATGTCGTTGGGTAAGGGAAAAAGGTAGTTTTTGTATTATTTTTATTTTATTCCATTTTATTTAGTCATTGACATGGATATACAATATTTGTGTATCAAGACATGGTTGAGAATTATAAATTTTAATAATAATAATGATTACAAAAACTGTATCAACTTTATCAACTTTCTTAATAGAAACATAATTGTTCTCATATATTTACCTTAGAACCCTACATTAATCAAAACTTATTCGATTTCTAAACACATTTTTTCGATTACTACAAAATTCGCGTTTCAAAAGTATCGAGGCCAAATTATTTGCAACGAATTATTATAGAAAATTTGTTAAAATATTTTGTATTGAAAAAATTATGTAAAAATTATCATTTTATAACTCATTATCATTTATAACTCAAGGCCTCACCTATCCAAGCCAAATGTTTAGGCTTTGTTCGGACTATTTAGTAAATGGTTTCTGTGAAGTTTGTCACTCCCACTTTTACGTCCACATTTTCTATTTATCTAAAATCAGAAAACGGCTCCATCGATTTGGCTAATTTTTCTTTCAAATGTTTGTATTTATCAATTTAAAGTTTTCATCAAGAGAAAATTTTGCCCCACCCACTTTTGCGTCCCATTAAAAATTACTTAAAATGAATTAAATCTTAAACTAAGATTTCTAAGTTGGTATCACTAATTTCCAATAGGTGGTGCCACTGAAAATTACTCAAAATGAATTAAGTCTTAAACTGTGCATTTTTTAACAAAGCTGTAACGTATGAGCCGACGGAGATTGGTGCGATCGATGGCGTCACTGAAAATTATTCAAAATGAATGACAAGCAAGGAAGAAAAGATCATTACGAGCCTCAGAACCAGACGAGCACTGTGACTGGAAAATCTTCGAGTATATGCCACGGAGACCCGTTCGCATGAAGCACTTGAACAACGAGGAGTGAGTTTAGAATCTGATCGAATGCTTACTACTCAGGCCTGTTCTACTGAATCACCAGGACAACGCGAAACAAAATCAATAAAGTGATTCAAAATTAATTGGACATTTGTGTAATATCTTTCCTTCAAATTTATATTAGTTGGGGGACAACAATACGTGTAGGGTACAGCTAGTTTATTGTATAATTTCTATAATATTTTTATAGAAAAAAGAAAATTAGCTATCGGCAAACTTCTGTACAATATCCTACTCCCTACCCAAACGATTCTATTTACATACATACATAATTGGCCATTACAATCCTTCAGTGAGGATTATTGACCTAGTTTCTCACAACAGTTATGTTGTGTGTATTAATTTTTTACATAAAGGCGGGACCTACAGTCGACTCCGAACGACAGATTTTTAAGAAGGTTTTCATCGCAATTTTATTTACTCTCAGAGTTTTTGCCAGAAATCTACCTACTAGACCACGGCGACTTCTATTTAAAGAGAATTATTATCGAAGTAAAATTATTATTACTAAAATTGAAATGTTCTATAAAATATTTGTTATTGAAAAAAATTGAAAAAATATTTTTTAATATAAAATTTCTAAAGGTAATTTGTAGTAATAATGTTGCTTTGTTAAAAACTTGATCATTAAAAAATTCTATAAATATTGGGTATAATAAAATGCCTAAAATATCTGTTACCGAAATTTTTTTAATTAATTAATTTAAACTGTGTATTGTGTGTTGTTTTAAAAAAATTGTTTCTAAAAAATTTAATGAAAATTTTCTATAAAATGTTTGTTATCGAAAAAATTATCGAAAATTTTCTTTAAAATTTGTGTTATTAAAAAGAAATTCTTTAAACAGTCGCCGTGGTCTAGTAGGTAGTGTGTTGGCTTATTAGGCGAAAGGCCCGGGTTCGTATCCCAGGTCATACATCAAAAACGAAAAATATTTCTTCGGCGACTTCCTCTCAGCAGATTTCTGGCAAAGACTGTGAGAGTAAAAATTGCCACGAAAAGCTTCTCAAAAATCTGTCGTTCGGAGTCGACTTTAAACTGTAGGTCCCACCACTCATGTATAAAATTAACGCACACAATATAAGTGGTGTGAGAAGCTAGGTCGTAATCCTGACTGAGGGGTTGTAATGGCCAATTATGTATGTATGTATGTTAAAGAGTCATATTTTTATAAAATATTTAATATTATCAATTTCTATAAAATTTTTGTTATCGAATAAATTATTGAAAATTTTTCTATAATATATTTGTTATCGAAAAATTTTATTAAACAGTCAAATTTTCATAAAGTTTTTGTTATCAAAAAACAATAATCGAAAATTTTTTTATAAAATATTTGTTATTAAAAAATTCTATAAAACAATCAAATTTTTATAAAATAATTGCCTTTTTTTTTTTGAAAGATGTTGGTAAATAGTATATTATCCAAAACTTTCTATTAATTATTATCATTAAAACTGTGTATTGTTATCGAAAAATATTTTTAGAGAATTTTTCGATAATGAAATTTTGTATCAAATAATTTTAATTAAAAATGTTATACAAAACTTATTATTTTCAAACTTACTTAAATTCATTATCCGGTATAAATATAAATTTCTATAGAAAATTTGTTATCGACAATTTTTCATACAATATTTGCTATTTGTTTATTGTTCAATTTCAATTCAAAATGTTTTCTGAAATAATAGTTATCGAAAACAATTTAGAGAATATTTTTTATCTGAAAATTGAGATTAAAAATTTCTTATCGAAAACATTTATTTTTGGGTTGTATTTCTTCTAAAACTTAATTCCTAAATAACTAATCTACATTTCAATTTTTCTGCAATGGCAAAAACTTTTGAAAAAGTATGTTTATTTTATTGTTATCTTCTGAAATGACTTCTTCCCTAAACGAATGTTTCGTATGCTATTTCTCATTTAAATTTACAATATTTTTCAAAATATTTGTCTCTTCTGCTTTTATTTAATTTAATGTCACAGCAATTGCTTTTTACTTGATTACTTAACCATCACTAACTATGGACAATAACAGCAACAGCAACATCACCATCATTCACGTCATAAGCTTCTCTTATGAACATGATCAATTCAACCATATTAAGGAGATCTTTTCCTACAACTGCAGCAGCAACTACTTTTTCTACTTCAGCTACTACTATGCAGTACCATTATTCCTAAAGACCACTTTTTTGTCTTTGGTATACGCTCCAGCAAGTGTTGTTTTTTGTTTTTCTTTCTTTTTTATATTAATAATTACAGCAAAAACTATTACAAAAACAACAGTAATAACAACAAAAACAAACACAATACACAGTAGCAACAACAACAAATAGTTAAAATACATAAATGTCCTCATTCAGCCGTTACAATAATGTTCACTTAAACGACGACGATACGTAAGAATTACAAGCGAGAAACTAAGAAAAAAAAAATTCACATTTTTTTTCTACCACTCCGTCCGTATACCTACCATACCATACCATACGAGTAGCAATGCAAGTTGGATGCAGTCATGGCCGTTAAGAATATATTGCAAAATAAATATATTATTTATAAACATGCAATTAAACGAGGGTTGTATGAGAAGATTACAATATTACAATGATTATTAAAATCTTCAATAGCGTAAAATATTGTTTCGTTTTGATTCTGACAAGAGCTAGACAATCCCGAATCTTGATAACTGGATACCACCTTAATAAAACTAAAATCAAATTATTTCAGTTCAGATTCCATCCTATAATCTTAATTTGTAACCAATTAATAGAACCTTTCTTGCCTTTCTCTTTTAAATTTCTTGAATTTTCCCAAAAAGTGTTGGCACTAAATAATCGCAATTTAATACTTTCTTCTGTTTCTACAGGTAGGAACAAACTGATGCTATTTTATTTTCAATGCAAGTTATCGAATTGCTAAAGAAATTTTTAATGTTTTAATGTTATCGTCTCTATTAAGGAAAAAATCAAAACAAAATTTTTAGTCTTGTCACATATATTTGCAAAATGCAAGTTATCGAATTGCTGAAGAAATTTCTAATGTTTTAATGTTATCGATTTTACTAAGGAAAAATTCAAATGAAAATCTTTAGTTACGTCTTGAATAGTCGCAAAAAGTGTTGGCACTAAAAAATCGCTTACAATTTAATATTTACTTCTGCAGCTTTAGGTAGGAACAAACTGAGGCTATTCTATTTTTAATGCAATTTATCGAATACTAAGGAAAAAACCAAAAGAAAATCTTCAGTCACTATTTTCTTTAGAAAATTTTTGATTTATTTGATCTTGTCGGGTTTTGTACTGAAAATAATACTTCAGGTTATTAAAAAATTTTTCGATATTTTTAAACATTATTGAATTTATTGATTGGCATTTCTTAAATTTACCCAAAAAGTGTTGGCACTAAAAACCACCGCATACAATTTAATATTTACTTCTGCAACTTTAGGTAGGACCAAACAAATGCTATTCTATTTTTAATGCAAGCTATCGAATTGCTGAAGAAATTTCTAATTTTTTAATGTTATCGATTTTACTAAGGAAAAAATAAAAGAAAATCTTTAGTCTTGTCTTGAATATTCGCACTAAAAAATCGCATACAATTTAATATTAACTTTTGCAACTTCAGGTATTAGCAAACTGATACTATTCTATTATTAATGCAAGTTATCGAACTGCTGAAGAAATTTTTAATTTTATCGATTCTGCTAAGGAAAAATCTATGATGTTCGTTGGTAACATTATCCTCCTTGGGGGTAGGATGATATATGAAACCTTTTTATTTAAAAAAATTTCTTTTAATACTATGAAATTTAAAGTTCATAGTAGAGCATTTTATTTTAATCAGCACTACCAAATTGCTAATGTTATCGAATGTTTTAAAGAATTAAAATATTTGTTCAATCAATATTTGTTGTATCAAGATGGGTGTTCCTCTGTTCGGGCAGCGTAGTGAGCGCTCTTCATTTAAAATGTATTTGAATCTATTTGAGTGAATGGATTAGAACAATACCAATCCAAATAAGATCCATAAACGTCCAATACATTCCGAAAAAGTCACTGTTTGGTATGGACTTTGGGCTGTCTGTGTCGTCGATCATGATTGATTACTGTCATCTTTCAGTCTGAATTGTAGAACTTGAGCTTTCAACAAGACATCGTTACGTGCCTTCCAGCTCACGCCACAGTGGATATTTTGCACGTACGATTTAAGGAGGTGATCGTGCGATTGGACCCCGTGAGAAGTTTTATTGTAGAGTCGTCAAATCCTGTATCAACCATGTCATCAGTCAAAATTTGCCTGATGTATGCGTCAGGCACTTGGGAAAATCGACATTAGCACCCAGAGAAGCCAAACATTTGAATTATGTTATGTTGAACACATAATGGCATCAATAGGTTTTCATAAGCGAATAAAATATTTCGACGATGTACATAACATAACGATGATATACATAACATAACGTAACACACATTCATACATAGTTGGTCCTTAAACCCTTCAGTTAGGATTACGACCTAGTTTCTCACAGCACTTGTGTGTTGCGTGCGTTAATTTTAACAATGAGTGGCGGGACCTACAGTTTCGTAATCGACTCGGAAAGGCAGATTTTTGAGAAACGTTTTTTTCATATTTCGTTTTGATGCTTGACCTGGGATACGGTCCCGAGCTTTACGCGTCTATCGAGCTAACACACTACCTACTGTACTACGGCAACTACTGGATATATTTCACAAAATTTTCGCGTTTCCTTATGCACTTTATTCTGTTTCATCTTTATAAGGTTCCACAATATCTCTATTCAAAAAGTTCAATACAATGTTCGATATGGTGGTACACAACATATCACCTAAAACCTTTTCTCCGTCTAGCACTTTTCGAAAACTTTAGATGAGTTTTCTCTCATGCCATTTCTATACAAATTTTGCTGGGTATCTTGGGTATCTTGGTAGTGAACTGATTAGCGTGTTAATCCCTTGAAAGTTGGTGTTGTTGGTGCAAATCCTAGAACAGCCAGTGATCGGTTACACTTTGTTTAATTTATGGATTAATAATAATTAGTCATTACAACCCTTTAGTCAGGATTACAACCTAATTTCTCACACCACTTATGTTGTATGCGTCAATCTTTATACATAAGTGATGGGACCTCCAGTTTAAAGCCGACTCCGAACGACAGATTTTTGAAAAGCTTTTCATTGCACAATTTTATTTACTCTCAGATTTTTTTCCAGTACTCTGGTGAGAGGAAGTCGCCCAAGAATTTTTTTTCCCTATTATCGTTTGAACCGCGGCCTAATGTCTAACAATGCAACACACTTGCCATGTTTTATTATGATGGAATTGATTTGCCAGATGCGTTAATTTTCTATCACTTAAATTAGTGTTACGAAATTACAATTAAAGCTTAAAGGGGAAAAATAGTAAACATAAATGCTTAGTTGCAACGTGTCTGAAAATTTAAATTTCTTAAATTATTAAACCGTTAAAAATGACATTTGAATGCATTAACGGTGTAGTTTTGGTTATAAAGTTTGTTTTAAACAACTGCGGTAATTCATGATAAAAATCATCACAAAAGCAAAACATAAAAAGAGAAAGAAATACAAGATTTAGGAAGGGATAAATCACGTATTTAGCGGCTTTTAAGTTTTTTTTTTAAATTCGTTTTTAGTATTTTTTGTTTTTTGAAGCATAAATAAATTAACATGTTCACTAAATTTTTGTTTAACGATTTTCAATAATTTATTATAATTTATTTTCTCATTTAATTATGACAAATATTGCTTTATTTCTATTTGATTTTTATAAATAATTTTTTTTTTATTTTTTATGAACTTTTTAAACAATTATTTTTAAATGTGGTTTCTAAAAACCTGTTTCAAAAATTTTGTTGAAAACAAATAAAATATTTTGTTTGAGGCATTAAACATTTTTTTGTTTTTGTTGTTTTCTTATTTTCTGCTGCCAACCTACACTTTGCGGTTATTGCTATTTTAAACGACTCTTTTTTTCCGATTTATTTTTAAGATTATTTTTTACATTCAATCGTTTTGCTATTCTTTTTCATATATTTTTTATATTTATTGCTTTTGGTATTTTTTTGTAGAAAATTAAGTAAATTATACACACTTTTTTTTATTTCTTTATTTACTTTTTCTAAATCAGCAAAAAAAAATAATTTGAAATTTGAAAAGAATCGTATCGCGGTTCACCGTTTCAAAATTTTATTTGCACTTTATCACACTGAACAAACCGTTTAACCGTTTTCAACAACCATTTAGTCGGAAATCAAAGAGAAGACTAAAGTTTTGCGGCTCAAATTCAAGTTTTGATAACAGTCTAGCAGTAGAAACTGCTGTTGTTCATGTTTGAAGTTGCAGTTGCGCTGCTATACAAGTTGAAGTTACGTGCAACAACACTACCTTAAAATGACATACTGAAAATAGTAAAACCTATCTATCATCTATCAATAGTTGTGGTTTTGTTTTTAATTTTAAACAAGTTATCTTCCATGCTTTTTTAAAAATTCCAAAGACTTTTGTAGTAATAATGTTTTGAATATTTGTTTTAACATTTATTTGTATACATATGTTAAAAATATTTAACACAAATTATGAAATATGAACTTAATTTAAGCGGGAAATTGTTTATAACAGAACCATGTTCTTAATTAAAACGGTGCGACAGTGAAAATACACCCGAGTTAACTATATAGTCTACGCTGTTCAGTTATTTAAGTAGAATTCAAAAATACCTCTTTTTTATATTTCTTGAACCCTTCAAACTTGTTTTTTTTACTTTACGCACTAATTTTTGGATTACTCAAACATTTCTAATCCGATTTTCAAAATTTAAATCTTGTTGGAAAAGGGAGAGATGGACCCTTCACCCATTAATCGCCAAAATAAATTCAGAAGTGATAATTAACAAAAAGTTTATTTTTTAACAGAAGTCGCCGTGGTCTAGTGGGTAGTGTATTGGCTTATTAGACAAAAGGCCCGGGTTCATATCCCTGGTTAGACATCAAAACGAAAAATATTTCTTTGGCGACTTCCTCTCAGCAGATTTCTGGCAAAGACTCTGAGAGTAAAAATTGCCATGAAAAGCTTCTCAAAAATCTGTCGTTCAGAGTCGACTTTAAACTGTCGGTCCCGCCACTCATGTATAAAATTAACGCACACAACATAAGTGGTGTGAGAAACTAGGTCGTAATCCTGACTGAAGGGTTGTAAAGGCCAATTATGTATATTATTTTTTAAGCCATTGTATTCAAAATTAATATAAAAGTCTGAAAAAATTTAAAAAAATAATAAAGGGGTGGAGTAGGAAGGATGTACTCAATTAAGTACAGCGACGGGTGAAAAATTTCAAAACATTGTTTTTCAGTGCATAATGTTTTTAAACATTTCTTGAACTCTTGCCGTACATAAAGCACATCTTAATTACTTTTCCAACTTTTTGGGGTAGTGGCCTATACCATATTGGGGTAACCCTAGGACCAATGATGATGAAAGCCGAGCTTTAGTTTGGACGTTTTGAAGTAAATAGTACCTTGTAATTGAACGTCAAAATAAAAGTTGATCTATGTTATCGTTATGACTCATTACATATAACCACCAAGCCTTTGCAATGGTCATATCTATTATATAGGTAAACAATGCCCACCATCATTTCTTACCACGAATGGCAATTCTGTAGAGTGCAATAGTCTAGTCCAGCTCATCTACTCCTCCCATATGTTTGTTATATGACTGAAACACTTTTGGTATATTGACAACAATTTTTTGTCGTTGTGTAGAAGACCATCGTTTTACTGCAGCTAATGGTTCTATTGTGCCAGAGTTGATTGCCATTGTTCAGACGTTATTGTATTTCCATTTCACTAAAAGAATTTCATTTTGCTTGACAAAGCTATAGTCATATGAGGCCCGCTCTTCTTTTTTGATTTCTTTCGAACTTCGTAATGGACACTTTTTTGTTCTATTCTCTCGAATTGTTCCAGTCGCACAAAATCTTTTCTCTTTGAGATCCACCAAGAGATTACAGCTAGTAAGAAAGTTAGCAAAAAATACTGCATACGATGCTGAGTTAGCCTCCATTTTTTCAAGCAATTTGTTTACTACTCTTGACCCCAAGCGATCAGTAGAAATTTCCTTCGATTTTCCACAATAAAATTCGAAAGTGTAGCAATATCCAGTGGTACTAGCTCCTACTCAGTTCTTAAAACCAAATCATACTGGTTACATGCGATTTTGCAGGGTCTTACATAGATGTGCATTTATATTTTTGTAAACCCAACAGTGTTACCATATTTTGTATATGGATTCCGCCACTGTACTCATTATCATTATCTTGTGAAGAGATACACACTTCATTTGATCAAATCGGACGAAAATTACTGTAGTTATTATTGAAAGACTTCCACAGTCGAGTGATATTTTCTATATATGTTGTCTCATCAAATGAGCTTTTAGTTCAAAAATTTTCAAAATGTTTGATGGATCTTGATTGGTTATCACAAAATGTGTAAATTTCACGTTTGCAAGACTTACAGAAATCGACTAATATTTATGGTTTCTGCAAATATTATTATTTCTCTTTGCTCAAAATTGGTCACCTTTTCTGGTGGTCACTTAGTGTTGCAATTGACACATTTTCCGATAAATAATCAAGATCCATCGAAAAATATAACTCGACTGTTAGACTCTTTAAACAATTACTATGGTAATTTCTGTTCGATTTGATCAAACAAAGTATCAATCTCTTCACAAGATAATGCACTTTAAAAAAAAAATGCCACTTTTTTCATATTTTTTATGTAAAGTCTGCTACTATGAACGGATAAACTTGAAAAATATTGAAAAAAAATTCACATTTTCCAAGTTTACCTTGTCAAATCTCATAGCATATTAAATCAAATAATAGATGTATGTATACTGTTTTAAAGATCCATCTTGTTTGCGTAATCCAGAAATTTGTGCGTAATGTCAAAAATAACAGTTTTTGTCAAATTAACATTTTTTGAGTGTTCTAGAAATATAAAAAAAATATTTTTGAGATCTACTCAACAAAACTCACTTATTTTGTTGCATAGTGCAATTTTTATAGAATTAATTACCAGTTTTTTTAATTTTTAAATTTTTTTAATTTAAAAAAAAATATTTTTTCTATTGTTATCGAAACAATTTTATTTTGTGATGGCAATGAAAAACAAATTTATATTTAACACATTGACTGCTACCATAGAAAGGAATGAAATCTACGATTTATCTCGTGCTCACTAAACCTAAACTAAATCAAATGGTAATTTTTAGACAGTTTTCTGAAAGTTGCCGTGACAGTCAATGTGTTAATAAGAAGCTTGAATTTTTAAATTAACTTTGTCTCGCAATTATTATTTCATATGAAATGTAGAATTTCTCAATATAATTGGTAAATTAAAAAAAAAAACAAGAAATTTTTTAAACGTTTAAATTTTGACAATTAAAATAAAAAGTTGAACAAAAGTGAAGAAAATATTTATTTGACGCGACGTGAATGCGTACTGCGTTGTATGGAAATCGCTCTATAAGTAACTCGGAATTAGTACAAATCATGTCAAACCGTTTTGATAGTACCGCGTTATAGGAGGACAATCGCAATTACAACTCCCCGTTATGTGGAAACTGCGTTCTGAGAGTACTACATTATAGAAGGTTTAACTGTACACTTACCAAATATTTTAAGTTTTATTTCATCGCACAAGGAACACCAAAAATAGAATATCTAGCGTCAACATCAGATCGATGGTTTATTACGGCTGCTATTCAATGAACACATGCAAAAGAATTATTAAATTTGCAAGCCTTTATTAACTGCTGCCTCTTCTGGCGGATTATCACCTCTAACGTAATTTTATGGACGTCTATACACCAGCAGCTTCTAACATTGGAAATTAAAATGCCGCAAGTGGGTGTGTATTGATCTTATGATTCAACTCGAGACTAGTATTCATAGCGTAATTCCAGAAGCAACAGACCGTCTATGTAGAGACGGCTAATAGACGCAGAAGCGTTGAAATTTAATGGAAGGGAATTGTTGGAGTAGCACCACTAACACAGTTTTGTGATCGAACATACACTTGGAGCCTATGTTATTGGAAATTCGATGCAGCAAATTGATGTGGATTGATCATATTAATTCAGCTCTTGGGCGGAATTCATCTGGTAATCACAGAAGAGGCAAATCGGCTATGTGGAAACGACTAGTGGATTGCACGAAATTTATACACCTATCTGTACATTAAATAAATCGAAGGAAATTGTTTGGGGGCCGTAGTCAATTAGATTGTGTGTTGGTGTAAGGCTCGTCAGGTCAGACTTCTCTTACAAAACGAAATATAAAAAAATATTTTTTAGCCAACTTCCTCTCAGCAGATTTCTAGCAAAAACTCTGAGAATAAAAGAAATTTCCATGAGAAAGTTTTTCAAAAATCTGTCATTCCGCGACATTAAAACTGTACCTACCGCCACTCACGTATAAAATTAACACGTTCAACATACAACCAACCCTGGCTGAAGAGTTATAAAGTATGTTAAACGGAATATAAAAAAATTCTCGTCTTTCAGTTGACTGTCTCCATCTTTATCGTATCAGGACTTAATATCCTGAAGTTGTTAAGGGTTGTACCAAGACGTTGTCTAGTAGGCAGTAAGCTGGCTTATTAGACGTAAAGCCAGGATTCGAGTCCCAAGCCAGACATCAAAATAAAATACAAAAATTATTTTTTTGGGGATTTTCTCTCAGCAGATTTCTGGCAAAAACTCAGTGTAAAAAAATCTGCCACGAAATGTTTCTCAAAAATCTGTCGTTCGGAGTCGACTTTAAACTGGAGATCCCGCCACATATGTATAAAATTAACACACAACATAAGTGGTGTGAGAAACTAGGTCAATAATACTGACTGAAGGGTTGTAAGGACCAATTATGTATGATTAGCGGCCCAAGTGGTTTTTGGCCTTCCTGTTTTACTGCCTTTACTTAGGGCTTTTTATAAGCGCCGGGTAACATAATTACTCAGTTAGTTTACGAAGTGGTGTGTCTCACACAAAGTTACTCTTACAAATGTCAGTGTTTATATTTCTCAAATCTGTTAATGGTTCAAAATTGTACGTCGAAGACTTTAATTTTAAAATTTATTATCGTTGTCACACTGCTATGTTGTATAACTACAGAGGTCATAAAGAAAGCCTCACAAATATTGAAAGCATGTGGCGACCGAACATTTTAGTCCCAAACTGTGTTGGTTTGAATTCTTTACCTCTGTGATTTGCGAAAACTCATCAATAATTGCGTATTAATTCTACTCTACTCCCAACAAAAATTTATTCAAATTGTATCGATTACAACTCTTTTAAAGGGAAATAAATCAGCGTTTAAAAATTTTCATTTTGATATTTTATCGATAACTATTTCTAGTTATCGCCTTAATATCGATACATATTTTGCAAAAAAATTGTGTATGAGATAAACAACTAAAACATTAAAAAAAAAATACATCTTAAACATAAGAAAAATTCTGTTTTCCCCCCTCTTAAATTCCCATTGACATGTTTTCTAAAAATAGGCCATCTTAACTTAAGTGCCCATAATGCCTGTCAAAAAAAGAACAAGAAAATTAACACTCTCAAGGGAAATGTTAATGAACCCCTTTTGCGTACGAAATTATCAACATTGTTTCAAAAGAATTTCAACATTTTTTTCAATTTCCAACAAGTCATTTAGACAAAAAAAAAAAAAAATTCATTCAACATTGTTTGTAAGTCACAAATGGGGGAAATAAAAAATTCGAACAGCATAACTTGAATAACTTTATCTTTAAGTTCCACAGTTCTTAACGATCGCTACGAAAAATAGTCATTATCAATTGGATGCAAGTACTTACAACACAAGTCCTTTTATAGAATCGAAACTTATGGGAGAAAAAAAATCAAACAAACGTTTGTATTCGTTCGCATATTTATTTTCACTGATAAAATTCAGTTTATGTCAATAAACAACAACAACAACAACAACATAAGAATTGCAATGGAATTAAAATCAAAGTTTTGCCATCAAAAGACCAGTTGTGCTTGACTACAAGAAGCGTCAAGAAAGAACTCCAAAAAAAAAAATGGTACGAAATGCATGAAAATGCATTAAAAGTACTTGAACATGACGGAATGAATGTAATCGTTAGTGCTCAGGCTTATATTGCAACATTGTTGTAGACTTGCTCCTTACTCCTTCGATTTTGATTTTAAAAAAGATGGCCTCTTTTGGTATCAAAAACAAAAAAAAACATTCACATTTACGACAATAACAATGAAGATAAGAGCATACGAATGGATGTCGGAAACTCATGTAGAATATGTATGATGAAAGCGTTTTAATTATAAATGTCGTGTAAAATAAATACCTGCAGACAAAAGTGCTTAATGACTACATTTTTAAAAGCAAAAAAAAATATTCGTTAGTATATTGGTGACAGGACACAGGGACATTCCGGGCAACGGAATTGCCGATGAGTTGCCCAGAGCAGGAAATTAAATTATATTGTCCATTAGACAAATACTCTTTTCAGACTGTGTTAATGAACAATCTCGCTCCATTGCTAAACTTACTTGGCCCGCGATGTATAGAATGTATAACAACCAACTAGTCAAACTTGATTGCAGTGTCACCTCGATCATAGGTTAGGTTAGAGGACGTGTACTTGCCAATTCTGACAAGTACAGTACTCGGTGGTCGAATTGACCCATTGTACAACGGCCTAGCTTCTCACACCACTTATATTGTATGGGTTAATTTTATGCATGAGTGGCGAGACCTGCGGTTTTAAAGTCGACTCCGAACGACAGATTTTTGAGAAGCTTTTCATGGCAATTTTTCACTTTAGAGTTCTTGCCAGAAATCTGCTGAGAGGAAGTCGCCGAAAAAGTATTTTTATATTTTCGTTTTGATGTCTGACCTAGTATTCGAACTCAGGCCTTTCGTCTAATAAACCAACACAATACCTACTAGACCACGGCGACTTCATGGACACAAATCATTGCGTTATAGGAAGATACGCGGAAAGACAGCAGCTCCCATCAAATGGGGGAATCGACGTGGTCTAGTAGGCAGTGTGCTGGCTTATTAGACGTAAAGCCAGGGTACGAGTCCCAGGTCAGACACCAAAAATAAAAAAAAAAATACAAAAAGCATTTTTTCGGAGATTTCTTCCCTTTCTCTTCTTATTTCTCAAAAATCTGTCGTTCAGAGTCGACTTTAACCTGTAGGTCGCGTCACTTCTGCATAAAATTAACACACACAACATAAGTGGTGTGAGAAACTGCGGACTTCTTGGGGACGATAGCTGTAGACTGTCTAATGGTGAAGGTATAGCACTGGCTATTTTATAGTCACCAGCAGCTACTCGTTTCCTTACCGTTCGCATCTTGCCTCTCTTTCCACTTTTCCAAAAAAAAAACCCTGTACAATGCACTGCATGGGTCATCCCCTGAGTGCTGGCTTTATAAAAAAAAAAATGACTTGCCATGGGTGTGGGTTTATTGAAAAGGAGAAAACTGTTAAGTTATTTCGCTGTCAATGCCTTGCCAGTTTAACTGCGATATCAATCACCCATTGACATCAATGATATACATACACACATAAAGTCAGTCAGGATTACCGCCTAGCTTCGCACACCACTCACGTTGTGTGTATTAATTTTATACATGAGTGACGCGATCTACTGTTTAAAGTCGACTCCGAACAATAGATTTTTGGGAAACTTTCATGGCAATTTTATTTACTCTCAGAGTTTTTGCCAGAAATCGCCAAATAATATATGAGAATGGCAAATTCAAACATAAGCTTAACTTTAAAAGTTAAGGATGCTGTGACCCCCCTTTTAGCTTTTTTTTTTATAAAACCAGCACTCAGGGGATGACACTTACTCATGCAGTGCATTGTGCAAGTTTTAGGAAAGGTGGAAAGAGAGAAGATGCGAACGGTAAGGAAACGAGTTGCTACTGTCAGCCTACAGCAATCGTTTCCAAGAAACTTGAAGTTTCTCGCACTACCTATGTTGTGTGTGTTAATTTTATACAGAAGTGGCGGCGGAACCTACAGTTTAAAGTCGACTCCGAACGAAAGATTTTTGAGAAACAGGAGGAGAAGAAATCGCCGAAAACACGCTCACTTTTATCTTATTGTCCGCTTATAATAATGAAAAGGAATTTATCTGCCCGTTAAAATCATCCCTTTAGTTAGCGGCAAGTTGTAATAATGGCCCTTAATTGTACGAGGAAAATTAAAAACTATTCTTGACCTTATTAGCGTAAAAACTAATCAAATTTCGATTAAAATAAATTGATTAAATCACAATTTATGGCTCAGTTTAATGTCGTTTTACTTGTACTATAAGGAAATACAAATTTATCGATTTATTTCAAATTGTAAACAAGACCACCCAGAATATCGATAAACGAAAACTCAAGTCAACTTAATATTTTCCGTTTCTTTTTCAAAAAGAAAAATGCAACAAATAAATGTCATCTTCCAACTTTGGATTTAAAATTTTCTTTTAAATTTCCTATTAAAACGGTTTTTCATAAATTTTTTTTTTTTTTTTTGGTCACATGTCACAACGTTTTATTATTAATCGCTGTTCTATTAACTAAACCAGACTAATTTCCTTACCAAACCCATTTACTACAGGTTAAGAATCTGGTTCTCTTCCTCTATTCAAATTGTGTTAAAAACGGGTTAAAAAATAAAAAATTATAATTCTCCTCTATTCCATGGAAAGAAACTAAGCCTAGAGCTCTTTTTGTAAAAATTTTTTAAAAAAAAAAGTGTGAATTATAGACAGAGAGTTATACCACACCATACCCATACCCATACCATATGTATTGAATAGAGGGGGTTAGAGAGGTGTATATACATATTATAAATTAATTAATTTACATATAAATTTACCAGTGGAAACTAAACAAATTACAAGACAACAACAACAAAAACAAAAAAAAAGAAAAACTTGATCTTATATTGGATTGAAGATGATATGTTGGATGGATATGTTGCTTACTGCTGGCACATTAACTGGTCTGGTTGAATGGTTGACTGGGATTGTAAAAGTCGTTTGGTTTGTCTTTACAAATTTTTTATTGTTTTTGTTGTTGTAAAAAGTTTATAAAGATTTCTACGCAAACAAAACCAAATTCAATACCAACAATGTTTTTTGGGTCAAACGTTGTAAACCGCTCTCTTCCCAGTGCATAGCATTAAATATGAATGAACGATGAGATTTTGCTTTTGGTCTGCTTTCTGTATGAAGTTTCTTTTCTTTTGTTTTTTTTTTCTTTTCTTTTGTTGGGTTTTTGTTTTACAACATAATGACTCGCTCAGCTGTTATTATGGCCTGAACAGAGGCATAAGAACAAGTGTTTCTGTTCTCGTTTTTGTCATTTTCAACAATGGGCTTATTTCTTTTAAGTTCTTTATACACAAGGAAGTCATTATACTCATACGATTTGTGATAAATAGGCCTCCAATATAAAATAGTACAACAAAAAATTTCTGGAATAAAAGAATTTTATATTTTAAGAAATAGTAAAAATATTAATGTTTTCAGTTTATTTGATCAATATTTAGTAGAGTAGCCTCTATTTTCATGCACCGTATGGTATCTACGGTACAAAGTTCTTTGGAAAAAATTTTTGGGAATCGAGTACCAAGTGTCTCGTATTTCAATTCACAAATCGTCCAAATTTTTGTATTTTTGTTGAGCAATCTCGATAGTCTTCTATCGAGTTTAAGACAGAACTTTGCCCTGACCAGTCAATAATGGGAATGTGCTCTTTATAAAATCAATCCTTTACCAGCTCAGATGTGAGTTGGGGCCACTATGTTGGAAAAATATGAATAAAACTGGCATGTATTTAAAAGCTTATGGCTCCGTTTTATTCATTCTTTGTCCAAATACTGATAACGATCCATTTTTTTTTTTTTTTATTAATTTTCACAATGTTACCTATACGGTGCAATGAAAATGCTACACGCCATTGTGCTTTCTCGGCCTTGCGTTACGATCCTTTAATCATAGCTTGAATTTATCGTCTGACATTTTGGCCGTTAAACAACCACTCTACCATCAGGTCCCATACGATTTAGTATTGTTTCATCATTCCCAAATTTTTTTTTCCAGAATGGAAGGTCTTTATCCTTGTGGGTGCGAGCAAACATTAAACGCTTGACTATATTTTTCTTTTGGTAGAAATGGGTTCTTTCGGCAAGAGCGTCTAAAGAGCTTTCCGTGATTAAGACGTCATCGAATAAGCCTGTCCGATAAATTGAACCTTAATTGGGAGTTAATTTCGTTCAAAATATCGTGTGGCGACATGACAGGCTGCTTCTTTGACTTCCGGAAAATAGCCAGTCCACGACTTCGGTTGTTTCTTTGACACGTGGCTTTCGTTTTTTATTTTCGTCGACATTATTATGTTTGTTTTGAGGGAAATGATCACGTTATAAATTATTTTTCTCCAGAAATTCGAAATTTCGTCAATTTCAGTCAGGTTTTTCCCTTCGTTCTACAAGTTGACAATAATAAGTTTCTCCTCTGGCGAGTAATGTTTTCAACGTCCAATTTTTTCAAAAAATTATTATGAATGCCACAATTTTAAAAGAATGTACCGTAAGAATAAAACTACTTGGACAAAACTTTTACCTAAAACACTTTTACGCACGTTGTGCTAATTTACTGTCCAGCTCGAATTTAGCGACTGATACAAATTTAGCTACTGATCAAAACGAAAAATATATACGATAACGGTAATATTTTATGTTAAACAACAGCTAGAGGTCACCGTGCAATATTGCAGACCAGAACAATTGGCCTAATTAGGATAAAAATCAGAAAAAAATCACAATCAAACTACACATGGATTTTGTGCTAATTTAATGTCCATGGCTGTATAAAATCGATAAATATAAATACACGTAAATACTTTTTGTAACAAAAAAAAAAATCGGCATATATATATATGAATGTATATTATGAATTTAGTTTAGTAATTTAATAATAATTGTCTGTCCATGGTTGTTGTAAATTTCTTGATATAGTGATAGGCAATTTAGTCTTTCTCTTTTGAATTATCGGCTTCTTCAAGGGTCTGCATCCAAGAACAATAATTCCAATTTTTTGGGCCAAGTCTAATCCTTCCAGAAAATTTTTTTAGTGTCAAATTATTAACTTCATTATCTTCATCAGAGCTGGAAACGATTTCATGCACTTAGGGTTCTAATGCGATTTCTACCAAATCTCCTTCCCCAACTTCTTGTTCCACTAATAAGTCTTGCACATCTTCTTCTCCTCCGAACGACGTAGCAAGTCGTTGTAATGGTAAATCTCGATGATTAATTTCACAGTTATAGCAAGTTCAATGCATCCAATTTTTGAAGACATACGCAGATGTCCATAAAGGATAACTAAAGGATAAATATGTATGTCTCAGAACATAAGTGATGGAGTAAAATTTCAAACATTTACTAACATTGCTTTGGCGTGAGTCAATGCGCTGTTAAATGTTAGGGTCTTCGGAAAGTTATTTCGTTTTTTCCGACAGAGGATTTAATTTTATTTTCTTGTGCAAAATTCCCATTAATTTTATACAATAGAGTTTGGTTACCGTCTTTTTATAGGCAGTATTTTTCCGGTGTTACTGCAGAAAGGGTTAAAATGCTGTCAATACCAGAAAGAAATTGGTCGATGTGTATGGAAAAGGTGTGTTGTTGTGAGTGCGCCAGTGCGTAGTGATTGGTTCGCTGAATTTCGATCCGGAAATTTTAACACATTCGCTGCCAAGAACGAGTATACTCGTTTTTGACAGGGTATCCCGCAATGCCAAGACGAGTATACTCGTGATACATTAATGCAGACTTTTGAGTTACCAAACTTTTTTTGCTAATCGACAATACATAATGAATTTATAAGTGCTACCAATTTTCGCAATGTACCTCGTTTTATTCCATTTTCTTTATTTTATCCATATGTCTGATTTATTATTTGTTTTTCTACTAAAACGTACGCATGGAGCCATTGGCTGATGCGAACCAGCGAATAAGAAAACGTAACAGCGGATTGAAATTAAATTTATCAAATTATTACAGTTTATGACCACTTGAAAGGATTGGAATTATGTTAAAAGCATGTGTATGGGTTCTCCATGTTCTCACAGAGAGAAATCTGCGTCGACGGATTGACGTATGCAATTCGCTGTGCAAACATCATGAAAATGATCCGTCATGCCCCACTCACCATGTTCTGCAGACCTGACATCATCGGATTATTATTTGCTCCGGTCACTTTAAAATTTTTTAGACAGCAAAACCTTCACCTCAAATGAGGAGGTCAAAAATCACTTTAATAGCGTGGAATTGTGTTATTACGGTGAAAGCTGTTGGACCAGAGCAGTCAATATATACTTTAATAAAGTATTTCTTTATTACACGTAAACTGTTTTTCATTTTCACAAAGAAAAAAAAAACGAAAAAACTTTCCGAAAAACTCAGTAGAAAAGTAATGGTGTTTTCTTTTCTACCAAAAAATGTGCATTTTTTTAAGGCAAAATGCAATTTTGCATTTGTTTCTTAAAAATGTTTCGCCCTCTAAAAGGGTGGTGTGTTTTATTCTAAATAATTCGCACTAGCCAATGGTGGTGGGCATTGCATTTTATGCCCTGTATAAATCGAGAGTGCTGGTAGTGCCCTGTAAAGCAGATGACTTTTGTTTATTTATAGGGCTACCTATTGTTATCCAACCTTAAGAACACATTACATTATTAAAGCCACGTGGTCCGTAATATAAAAAATTGCATTCAATGTTAGAACAGTGCTGAAATGTTTTTCTTTTTTGAAATAAATCAATTATTAGATTCATCCTCGACATCTGATGAAGAATAATAACTGACTTTATTACATACATAGTCAACAGCCGTCGCGGCAAATATTTGTGTTATGTTCTTCTCAAATAAAAAATGGCATTACAACAGGGTTGGTCAAAAATTTTTTAATGTACCTTGTAAGAGGGTGACATTTTCTTTGTAGAAAAGAAAATACCATAAGCGTAAAACATTTTTTAGCTGTCAAACCGTTGGTCAAACAGAATTGTGTTGGCGACTAAACGGTTGTCTATCATCAAATAAATAAATTTTAATTTTGAAATTATTAATTTTTTTTTGCATTTCGTTCATTAGAGCCGTTAAAAAAAGAAATCACTCAATATGTATTACTTGCTGTTAGAATACCTTCCCCTCATTTTGTCTATATTTAATTAATTTTTTTTTTCGAAAAACAAATACTTTTCAAATGATTTCTCAACTGTTTCTCGATTTCGCCTTAGACAAACAAGTTCACTTGATCTGCCTCTTTCGAATCAAAAAAAAAATTCTCTTATTTTTGAAAGGCTAGTGACTTTCATTGCAATTTTCTTCTCGATCATCTATCGGACTGGTAGACAAGTTAAGAAAATTCGGCCCAGACAGACTAGAGAGATGAACGACGAATTGAAAAATGAAATGAAATTATTTTGAAAAGTGTGTTGCGTTCGTTGCGTTGCTCGGTGTTCGCTGGCTCTATACATACGTGCGGGATTATTTAACGCTGTGGCCGACATTAAAAATAAAAATTTCAAAAATTTTTTAAAAATATATATATTTGTACCGTTTATAAAAAAGAAAATTCTTGACGATTTGAAAAAATTATTGAAGAAAAAATATATATTAGACAATGGGTTCATTTAAAGAGCCCTTTGGAAAATTGTGAAAAATTAAATTGAAAATAAGAAGAAAAAAAAAATTGCATTTCCATAGTTAAACTATCATCAGGCTAAGAGATAGAAAATTTAAGTAAAAATTATAAAAAAAAAATATTATAAGAAATTAAGAGTTTTTCAAAAATATTCTTTTTATGGGCAATCAACAAGGCAAGTTACAACATAATCAAAGTGGCCGTCCCAAGAAAAATGTCCATTGGAAAACAGCAGGTGATGAATGAGTTTAAGGAAGCAAACCCAATTTGTTTCCGTTTAAATTCTATTGACTGTGAAATTTTTATTGCTTAATTATTAACCAGAAGAAAAAAAATATTAAATTTAAAAATAATGTTTAAACAGAAAATAATTTCATTCAATTGAATTGAATTCAACATAAAAAAAAGCTGAAAATGTTAGTGGGAGCGCTAGAATTGTGGTTATTTTTAGAAACATTTTCATATTCAAGTGGTTGACTTTGTAGTTTATTTTTTCTCATTTTTATTTAATGTGTGAGTGTGTATATGTGTGTGTAGATTTTTAAAAGATTTTCTTTTTCTTTTTTTTTTTTAATAAAAAAATTTATTTCTTTAAAAAAATATGTCAGACATTTAATATTAGTATGTTGTCTGTATGTCTGTATGTATGTTTGATTTTATGTTGAATATTTCTTATTTTTACTTTTTCATTCAGAATATTTTCCTTTTTAAAAATAAAAAAAAATAAAAGCAATACAATTCGAACATTTAAAATAAGGAAATAAAATAATTCTCTAGCAGACACACAAGAAAATCTCTTCATTTTTTACACTCTTTAACACAAGAATTAAAAAGAGAAAATCTTTCTTTTTCTACTCTTTATCACACGTAGTAATAAGATTTATAAGATAATGGTACTCTTATGTACACAGAGAAAGAGAGTGAAAAAAAATTAATTTTCGCAATTATATTTTATTTGTTGTTTTATTTTATTTTGTTTTGTTTTTATTTCATTTTTCGTTTTCGTTTTCCTCTTTTAAAAAGGCCAACAAATTTTTGTTTGCATTTGTTTACGTTTATCTCGGCTATTTTAGTTATTTTGGTACTTATTTGGAAAATAACAAACCGAATAGTACTCATACTCATACACACACACAATAATTTAAAGTTAATAATTTTTCAAATATTCTATGATTCATTATACAGTGCAATACACACACATACATGCACATTGAAAGACATTTTTTTAAACAAAATTGAAAGTGAAAAAGAAATCAAATTCCGTTAGATATCGTAGAATTCTCCTTTTTTTGTTGTTATTGCCTTGTAATCAATTTTTTCCATCTAAGTAGGTGATTGACTTAAGGTGCAAGTTTTAAGATGATATCAGGAGGGTCGCCATTTGTACCATTCGCATTGGATTTAGAAGATGCCATACAACCTCCTCCAACTTCCGATGAGTTTTATATATTTGGGGGGTATGTGCAGCAAGTGCCATTTTTCCGCAAGATCCATTATCCCACCCAGACAAAAATTCAAAAGAATTACCGAATTACCAAAGCAGCCGTTCCACTCAGGAATGTGTGGAGCACAATTTTAAAGGCATGGAATAGGTGTTTCATTCTCTGATATCGTATATTTAGGTGATTTCTTCCTTGACTATTTTCTGTTAACCATTTAAATTTTTGGTTTTTGTCCAGTTAAATTTAAATTTATCTTCACACACATAAGAAATACGTTCTCCAGTGCTAGTCCAGTCTAAACTTCTGTGATAGTCGCTGTAAAAGTTATAGCCTTCTGATGTGGGTTATTTGAAAAAGGTTTGAAGAAACTTGACACAAACATTATTGGATATTATCTAAGCCCTTAGTTACCAAACTAGCTTCTTGCATCACATAGATTGTAAGCGATGAATGGCGGGACCTAGATTCTAATGTCAACTAACGAGAAACAGATTTGAAAAGCTATTGCCGAATTTTTGCTATATTTTTTCGTATTTTTTATTGTCAATATGCTAAGAGCTAAGATTTGAACTTTCGAAGCCTTGTCTAGTAAGCCAACATACTCTAACTAGTCTAACACGGCAACCATAAAATTAAAAATATTACGACTAAAAATTTTTTACTTCGTTAAAAGAGGAATTAACTCGATTAATAATCCCTTAGATTCCCTTTAATAATTTCCCCAACTCTGTTGACCTAACGGACTTCAGGAGGCATGTTCGATATCTGCAGAGATAACCTTTTGCCGAGTATTTTATTTGAAGAACCCAGGTATTCTCTTCTGAAATCTATTAATGCTGCATAGGTTCCAAGAACGTGGTGGCTGGTGACTTATTTATCTTATTATAAAATCTGTATATTAGCTCCGAAGCTTAATTCCTTTTGTGAAGGAATGGTCTAAGAGTCTAGCTCTTTTTGTGGTCAAAAGGTCGCTTACTATTCTCAAGCTGTATCTTGATTACATTTTGAAAAATTTAAACCTCCTTCCACTGTAAATTTAGCTTTGGCTTCAGAAATATCCTCCAAATAAACTTTTTATCTATTGTCCCTTTTACCGAGCGTCGTTTTTAAATTTTGTGGCCCGATATTATAATATCGGATCTTCCAACAGGGTCTTGTGAATTTTTACAGAACCCAATAATCATCTTATTGAAACTACATCTGTCAAATTTCATACACCCAACTCTTTTTTTACACGATTTCTTTTTACACGGATGTAAAGTTACACGGTTGAAAAAAAATTATTTTTAAAAAATGTTTAATCTGGTGCGGTTTCAAAATCTCTTGGCACCATTGCTGAAGTGAACATACATTGTAGTAACTGGGATATCCCAAAAACTTCTATAAAACTTTCTATAAACGATTTTTTAATAAAAAAGTCGATGGCGCAAGACCTTTCGGAAAGTAGTCCGACAGTTCAAAACTCTATTACCGGACCAAAGTCACCATTGGATGATTTGATGGATATCTCCAGTTATGATACCGACTTTAGTCCAGTTCGTCGCAAATATTTATTTTATTTATTTATTTAAGAATTACAATACAATTACAAATTATATTATATTCATGTACGAGCTGAGTAACTTCGACCATATGCCCGGTGTAGTGTCACAGACCAGAGCCTCTGGTGGGAATCGAACACACGACCCTCACACTAATAGTCTAGCACACTACCCACTAGACTACCAAGGCGCTCTCGTCGCAAATAATTGCGCTTGTTATCAATTATGTAGCTTGTAAATATTTTTCCTTTATTGCTATTCTAATTTTCCTGTTCTTAATTCTGGATTAACAGGTTTCTTTTGTTTTTTGCTTGCTCTACTAATTTTTCACCTATATGAATTATATATTTTAAGTTTTGATGCTCAATAAAATGCAATACGAACATACAATTTGTATGCTTTTCTGAAATTTTATAGTTTTCAACATTTTTTACACGGTTTTTCGAAGTAAATATAGTTCTTTATTTCATCTTATTCGGGTTTCAGATGACATGGAACTTATCCCCCATTTTACTATAGAAAACGCCTCTTTTTTACATGGGTTTTTATACACGGAGGTCTGAGAAACGTTTCTACCGTGTAAAAAGAGAGTTGGGTGTACATACATACATAATTGACCATTATAATCCTTCGGTCATAATTACGACCTAGCTTCTAACATCGCTTACGTTGTGTGCGTAAATTTTGTACATGAGTGCCGGAACCTTTAGTTTAAAGTCGACTCCGAACAACTGATTTTTGTGAAGTCTAACAGAATTTCTGACAGAAGTCTACTGAGGGGAAATCACCGAAGAAGTATTTTTTCATATTTTTTTTTTTTTTTAGTGGCCTCACAATTTGCCGTTAATCTTGGATTTAGCTAAAGTGAACTTAAAATCACGTTTAACTTATTTTCATTATTATAACTTACGGATAAAATAAAGTTAACTTCTTCAAAACATATGGCAGTGCGGGATAAATGTCAATAACAACGCTCAAATAGACAAGTTTTTTCAACCGCAGTGGCAATGCTAATTTTGTTTATATTTGAAGTTGCCATATTGAAAATAATGTATATAGAAATAAAGCAAGTTCAAACATAAACTTAATTTTTAAAGTTACCGGTAGGATGATCCCCCCTATAGTTTAACGCTCACTTCAACCATGTTGTCCACTTATAATAATGAAAAACAATTTATCTACCCGTTGAAATCCTTCCTTTAGTTAACGGCAAGTTGTAATAATAGTCCTTAATCTTTCGAATTTCTTGTACAGTAAATCGATCATGACAATCATAATGACCCCGTTATAATCGAAAAGTGGATACATATTTTGATTTTATTATTTAGCGTCCAGTTTCTTTTAGTCATTATAGTGTGATCATATTTAATGTACGATCATAATTCTTAATTCTTAAAAAGTTTTAATCCAATTTTCTTTCTCATACAATATTTTCTCATAGAAAAATTAAACATTTTTCTTTACAGAGCGTCCCTCGCCGCCTGGACGTCCGCAATTAATTCCACTTACCGATCAGCAACCGGATGTCGTTAACCTACGATGGGAACGTCCAAGACTTGATGGAGGTTCTCCCATTATCGGTTATGTGGTCGAACATCGACGCATGGGTTCACCGCATTGGGTAAGAGCTACACCCATACCAATTAATCGCTGTGAAGTATCTATAAGCGGTTTAGAGCCTGGTTGGCGTTATCAATTCCGTGTCTATGCCGAAAATATTGTAGGTCGCTCAGATCCCAGTGAATTGTCAGATATATTAACTGTAACACTCCAGCGCAATGCGATAAGTGTGCCACGCTTTTTAGACGAACTACAAGATTTACATGCCGTCGAAGATGAACGTATTGAGTTTCGTGTAAAATTTATGGGTCAACCACCGCCCGAAATAAATTGGTTCAAAGATGGTTACGAAATATTTAGTAGTAGACGAACGAAAATTGTAAACGATAACGACGCCAGTGTCTTGATTATACATCAAGTTGCCTTGACCGATGAAGGTGAAATCAAGTGCACGGCGACAAATCGAGCCGGTCATGTGGCAACCAAGTCGAGATTATTCGTACAAGCGCCGCCAAAAATACGATTGCCTCGCACTTATGAAGATGGTCTAATAGTAGAAGCCGAAGAAGCTTTACGCCTAAAAGTAGGCGTGGCAGGCCAACCGCCACCTTCTATAATGTGGTTACATGAAGGCGAAGCTATAAACAATGGCGGCAGATTTGAAATTATAAACTCCGAAAAGAATTCAATGCTGAAAATTGCCAATGTTCAAAGAGACGACAGAGGCGAATACAGTATAAAGGCCTTTAATAAACTGGGTGAAGATGTGACCTCCTTTCTGGTTACAGTTACCGCTAAACCTGATCCGCCCGGTAAAGTGAGACTCAATATGTCCTTTGGCAAATCGGCTACATTGTCATGGACGGCTCCCATTGATGACGGCGGTTGCAAGATCGGAAATTATATTGTGGAATATTTTCGCATTGGTTGGAATGTTTGGCTTAAGGCGGCCACCACACGTTCCCTCAGCACTACACTTCATGATTTGATAGAGGGTTCTGAGTATAAGTTTCGTGTTAAGGCTGAAAATCCTTATGGTGTAAGTGAGCCCAGTGAAGAGTCAGATGTTCTATTCATACCAGATCCTAAACGAGGCATTACCAAACCAAAATCTGAAAATATATTGGATGAGGATACAAGTAAGCCAATACCTCCACGCCGAAAGACGTTGTCACCTCAGCGAAATGTAGCTGATGCAGCCACTGAAACCTTAGGACATTTGAAATTTTCTCCCAAAATGGAGAGGAAAATCAGACCAGAAGTATTGGACAGCGAGGAGTTGCACATTGAAATGTCATATGGCGCTCCAGATCCAATGCTTAAATTGGATGTTCGCAAAAGTCCTTCACCTTTTCAAATGGAAGATAAGCCTACGGGTAGTCCCAATATATTAAGAATGCAAATTTCAAAGCCCACTGAACCAGAAACAAAGTCTCCTCAACGTTCACCGAACGCGGAAACGGCTAAGAAATCTTCATTTTTGCCGAGTTTATTGAAAAGTAAAGAAAAGTCTCCGTCACCACTGAAGCAGAAAACACCACCAGTTGCTGAAAATTCTACGATATTCGACTTTATGAGTCCCCGCAAAAATAGCCTAAGCCCAGATATTGAAGAACTACCGAAACCGCATAAAAATTCGGCTCCTTCCACTCCAGAGGCCATACGCAGTACCGCAGCTTTGCAACGTAGCGCCGAACCAGTAGAACTGGCAGGCAGCCAACAAGTGAGACGTTTCTCTAATCATGCGTTTAGTCCGGCGCGTAATGTGCCCGCCTTGGCTATTGCCATAGCAACTAGTTCTATGGGTACATTCGAAGACATGAAAAAATCCCAGATGGCAAATAATGTCCATTCGTTAAATGGTAGTGGTAGCAATGGTCGGACAAATAATAACCCCACCATTGAGATCAGTGCACCACCACCACCACAAAAGCCGACTGTAACAACAACAACCAGCCCGTTAACACCAGAATCACTGCCCTCGGCAGATAGTCCTGTTAGCACACCCAAGATGGCATCTAAAGTATCATCAAATAAAATGTCTATTAACGACAAGCATGACGATGTTCACACTAGCAATGAATTCATGCTTGTGGTATTCGACAAGAACAGCAAAGTTAAGGATAAAGACAGTAAGTTCTGGTCCAATCACCTCGCATTCTCACTCTATCCCTATGAAATTTTAGTTTAAACTGCCATCTCAATGTCATTAAAAAAATTAAGCTGATGAACCTATTAAATCCATTTGCTTTCCAAAATTTTGTTTCTTTTTCAGAGCAAGATTCCTTCGAATTGGATCTAGAGGATGCCATACAACCTTCCCCCATCTCCATATCTGCTCCCGATTTAGCTTTATTGGAATATAACACCCTGCATACCTTCCCCATGCGTCGTTCTGTCAGCTCCACGGAATTATTGTATGAAAGAGCCATGGCCCGATTCTATGAAGCCGTAGAACTAGAAGAAGCAGAAAAAGCTCGTAAACTGAAAATATCACAAGATAAAATAGCCACACCCAGCAATGTAGCACCAACTACAATACGCAAACGTTTGGGTTCTATGACTGAAGCAGAACGATTATCCTTCGAAAGGCGCAGTGAATTGAGAAGACAATCCGCTGATATAGTAGCTCATGACCTAAAGGGCCTACACAAGTGGAGTTCGAAAGAGAATATAGCGGGCCTAAAGCCGTTGTCGCACAATTCTCCTAGACTTACAAACAAACGTCAGGAAAGTCAAGAAAGTGAAGAATTCAGTGATGATTTCCACACGAAAAGTGCTCCCTACAGAGAAGAAAGCTTTGAATTGGGTTCAGATTACACAGAAAGCACAGCCTCTTCAGATCATGACTCCATTGAAAAGTTCAAAATGGAGTTAATGGCTAGGACACGATCACCCAGTCCAAAAGAACTGGAAACATATCATCCTCGCAACATGTCAGCTGGAGTTTTTACACCCTATCGGGCTCCCACACCAGATGAAGCTGCTTTAGTACTAACACGCCCTGTGCCCTTGCCCAGTCCAGATTTTATTCCGAAACCTATACTTAAAAGACCCTCCAAGGAAAACGTTTTACAAACCGATGTCACTAACACAATTGAGAAAATGGAAAGTCCTAGTAACGATAAACTAGACATAGCCAAGGGCATTAAATCGTTCTTCAAACGTGACAAACGTACCACTACCGAAAAGAACACCGAAGTGAATGAAATAATTTCAAATCCTCAAGAAAAATCAAATGCTGCCGTTATAGCAGCCGAAGCTTTGGCCAAACGTAAAGCTAAAGAGGAAGAAGAGGAAAGGAAACGCAAAGAAGCCGAACGTTTAATGTTGGAAGAAGCTCATGCGGCTGTGGATCATTACAGTGAATTGGTACAACAGGTGACCAAAACGAAAACCTATCACACGCCCTTGTATATGGATCAAGAGGGCCTTAAGAAATTTACCAGCAAAACGGCAAAAGACGATGATCGAATCACTGATAATATCAATTTAAGGCGTTCGCATAGTCCAGATGAAGGTTTAATGCCACCGGTTAATAATAAACCCAGACTTTCAATATCCGAAAGAGGGCAACTAATGCATGTAAGGGAAACGGCTAGTGATCTGGCAGTGAAAAGAGAGAAGCTAAGCACAAAGTCAGAATCCGAAGAACAACAACAAGAACCAGAAGAAGAGACTAAAACTGAGCACGTAACGCCTACTTCTACTGTTAGGGAACAACCGGTCACAGAAATGTCCCCTAATGTGAATGATGAAGTTATTACCACTACTACAGTTCTAAGTGAAACAGTGGAAGAAAGACCAGATTCAAGAGGACGTCCCCGTTTGGTTAAGGTCAAGCGAATTATCAAACGACGAGTGCCCTCAAGCACACGCTCAAGAGACACTTCACTAAGCAGGCCACCTTCATCCAGTGCAGCAGGTCATGAAACTGCAGCAAGTCCCCGTACACTTTCCAAAACACGGCGCATTGCGGAATCAAAATCCCCAGGCCCTTTGGGAAGAAAACGTCTAACAGCTAGTAGCAGCACTAATGAGGATAAACCTTCAGTTTCCTCCTCTCAAGAACTTGTTGTAGCCAGCAGCAGTATCACTCCCCTTAGCGATGAAGAGGCCCATGAAAAAGTACGCTCTGCTTTATCCTACTCAACCGATATGGTTCTATTCATGGTGGCCTGTTATGTCTATCTGTTCAAAGACGCAAGACTGGTATTGCCCATATTGGCTCTAATGATTTACCGTCAGCTAGGCGAAGCTATCAGTAGTTTGATACCCAAATGGCTAAGGCGTAAAAAACAATAGTTGTTCGTTGACGTACTTATTTTTATTATTGTAGTCGTTTAAGGCCTATTTTTAATGCTGATGTTTTATAAATTAAAATTGATTTGTAATTTTTAAATTCGAATTGAACTAAAATTGTTAATTCAGTTCCGTTCTGAAATAGATTTTTAAGTAATATTTGAGGTTTTCTGTGCATGTCTGGATGAATTCGCTTAACAATATTTATTTATTTATTTTTAATTTATAAATTATTTATGATTCTTAATTAAAAAACAAAAACAAACCAAAAAATATAAAAAAATACAATCATGTCTGGTATACGTTTAAAGATTACGGAAATACCATTTTTTTTAATAAATATTATAATTTTACATTAAGATTTAAAACAAAAAAATAAAAAACAAAAAGAAAAACAATTCAAAGCTTTAAAATCTTACGCCAGCTGAGTAAGGGGCTGGCTTGTACGTGTTCAGATCTTTTCAACGGCACCTATTTCATTTCAATAGGTCCGATGGATTCAGAGTTACAAGCGGTTAAACAATTCTATTTACCGATAACTGCTTGTTGCAGCAGGATTAGTATTTATTCACCCACACATAGAAACAGTTTTTTCTATGTAAAATTCTCGTCAATATTTTTTCAAATACCAGGCCAACAGAATCAAGCAGCAAGCAAATTTCGGTAAACAAAAATGTTTAAACGCTTATAACTCCGGATCCATGGGACCTATTAAAATTAAATGGGTGTCATTGGAAAGGTCTGAGGCCATACTTTCAGATCGTGCCAAAATAAAATAACCTGGCAACCCTAATCGTGCAGATAGCGCTTGTCGGCAAATAGAAATGTTTAAACTCTAATATCTCCGGACCCACGGGACCTATTAAAGTGAAATGGGTGCCACCGGAAAGATCAGAAGGCGTACTGTAAGGTCCATATCAAGGTCCAAGCGTAAGTGCAAGTAGGACCCGAAATTTTAGTCTTGAAAGTTTAAAATAGGTTGTTATCGGTAATTAACCTCTAATACTCCGGATCCACGGGACCTATTAATAGTGAAATGGGATGCCATCGGAAAGATCAGAAGTCGTACTTTAGGTCCATGTCCAGTCCAAGCGTAAGTCCAAGTAGGACCCGAAAATTTGACTTTAAAGTGTAAAAGTATTTTTTATTCACACACACATAGAAACAGTTTTTTCTATGTAAAATTCTCGTCAATATTTTTTCAAATACCAGGCCAACAGAATCAAGCAGCAAGCAAATTTCGGTAAACAAAAATGTTTAAACGCTTATAACTCCGGATCCATGGGACCTATTAAAATTTAATGGGTGTCATTGGAAAGGTCTGAGGCCATACTTTCAGATCGTGCCAAAATAATATTACCTGGCAACCCTAATCGTGCAGAAAGCGCTTGACGGCAAATAAAAATGTTTAAACTCTAATATCTCCGGACCCACGGGACCTATTAAAGTGAAATGGGTGCCATCGGAAAGATCAGAAGTCGTACTGTTAGGTCCATATCCAGGTCCAAGCGTAAGTGCAAGTAGGACCCGAAATTTTAGTCTTGAAAGTTTAAAATAGGTTGTTATCGGTAATTAACCTCTAATATCACCGGACCCACGGGACCTATTAAAGTGAAATGGGATCCATCGAAAAGATCAGAAGTCGTACTGTAAGGTTCATATCCAGGTCCAAGCGTAAGTCCAAGTAGGACCCGAAATTTTGACTTTAAAGTGTAAAAGTATTTTTTATTCACACACACATAGAAACAGTTTTTTCTATGTAAAATTCTCGTCAATATTTTTTCAAATACCAGGCCAACAGAATCAAGCAGCAAGCAAATTTCGGTAAACAAAAATGTTTAAACGCTTATAACTCCGGATCCATGGGACCTATTAAAATGAAATGGGTGTCATTGGAAAGGTCTGAGGCCATACTTTCAGATCGTGCCAAAATAAAATTACCTGGCAACCCTAATCGTGCAGAAAGCGCTTGTCGGCAAATAGAAATGTTTAAACTCTAATATCTCCGGACCCACGGGACCTATTAAAGTGAAATGGGTGCCATCGGAAAGATCAGAAGTCGTACTGTAAGGTCCATATCCAGGTCCAAGCGTAAGTCCAAGTAGGACCCGAAATTTTAGTCTTGAAAGTTTAAAATAGGTTGTTATCGGTAATTAACCTCTAATACTCACCGGATCCCACGGGACCTATTAATAGTGAAATGGGATCCATCGGAAAGATCAGAAGTCGTACTGTAAGGTCCATATCCAGGTCCAAGCGTAAGTCCAAGTAGGACCCGAAAATTTTGACTTTAAAGTGTAAAAGTATTTTTTATTCACACACACATAGAAACAGTTTTTTCTATGTAAAATTCTCGTCAATATTTTTTCAAATACCAGGCCAACAGAATCAAGCAGCAAGCAAATTTCGGTAAACAAAAATGTTTAAACGCTTATAACTCCGGATCCATGGGACCTATTAAAATGAAATGGGTGTCATTGGAAAGGTCTGAGGCCATACTTTCAGATCGTGCCAAAATAAAATTACCTGGCAACCCTAATCGTGCAGAAAGCGCTTGACGGCAAATAAAAATGTTTAAACTCTAATATCTCCGGACCCACGGGACCTATTAAAGTGAAATGGGTGCCATCGGAAAGATCAGAAGTCGTACTGTAAGGTCCATATCAAGGTCCAAGCGTAAGTGCAAGTAGGACCCGAAATTTTAGTCTTGAAAGTTTAAAATAGGTTGTTATCGGTAAGTAACCTCTAATAACTGCGGATCCATGGGACCTATTATAGTGAAATGGGATCCATCGGAAAGATCAGAAGTCGTACTGTAAGGTTCATATCCAGGTCCAAGTGTAAGTCCAAGTAGGACCCGAAATTTTAGTCTTGAAAGTTTAAAATAGGTTGTTATCGGTAATTAACCTCTAATATCTCCGGACCCACGGGACCTATTAAAGTGAAATGGGATCCATCGGAAAGATCAGAAGTCGTACTTTTAGGTCCATGTCCAAGTCCAAGCGTAAGTCCAAGTAGGACCCGAAAATTTGACTTTAAAGTGTAAAAGTATTTTTTATTCACACACACATAGAAACAGTTTTTTCTATGTAAAATTCTCGTCAATATTTTTTCAAATACCAGGCCAACAGAATCAAGCAGCAAGCAAATTTCGGTAAACAAAAATGTTTAAACGCTTATAACTCCGGATCCATGGGACCTATTAAAATGAAATGGGTGTCATTGGAAAGGTCTGAGGCCATACTTTCAGATCGTGCCAAAATAAAATTACCTGGCAACCCTAATCGTGCAGAAAGCGCTTGTCGGCAAATAGAAATGTTTAAACTCTAATATCTCCGGACCCACGGGACCTATTAAAGTGAAATGGGTGCCATCGGAAAGATCAGAAGTCGTACTGTAAGGTCCATATCCAGGTCCAAGCGTAAGTCCAAGTAGGACCCGAAATTTGAGTCTTGAAAGTTTAAAATCGGTTGTTATCGGTAAGTAACCTCTAATAACTCCGGATCCATGGGACCTATTATAGTGAAATGGGTGCCATCGGAAAGATCAGAAGTCGTACTTTTAGGTCCATGTCCAAGTCCAAGCGTAAGTCCAAGTAGGACCCGAAAATTTTACTTTAAAGTGTAAAAGTATTTTTTATTCACACACACATAGAAACAGTTTTTTCTATGTAAAATTCTCGTCAATATTTTTTCAAATACCAGGCCAACAGAATCAAGCAGCAAGCAAATTTCGGTAAACAAAAATGTTTAAACGCTTATAACTCCGGATCCATGGGACCTATTAAAATGAAATGGGTGTCATTGGAAAGGTCTGAGGCCATACTTTCAGATCGTGCCAAAATAAAATTACCTGGCAACCCTAATCGTGCAGAAAGCGCTTGTCGGCAAATAGAAATGTTTAAACTCTAATATCTCCGGACCCACGGGACCTATTAAAGTGAAATGGGTGCCATCGGAAAGATCAGAAGTCGTACTGTAAGGTCCATGTCCAAGTCCAAGCGTAAGTGCAAGTAGGACCCGAAATTTTAGTCTTGAAAGTTTAAAATAGGTTGTTATCGGTAATTAACCTCTAATATCTCCGGACCCACGGGACCTATTAAAGTGAAATGGGTGCCATCGGAAAGATCAGAAGTCGTACTGTAAGGTCCATATCCAGGTCCAAGCGTAAGTCCAAGTAGGACCCGAAATTTTAGTCTTGAAAGTTTAAAATAGGTTGTTATCGGTAAGTAACCTCTAATAACTCCGGATCCATGGGACCTATTATAGTGAAATGGGTGCCATCGGAAAGATCAGAAGTCGTACTTTTAGGTCCATGTCCAAGTCCAAGCGTAAGTCCAAGTAGGACCCGAAATTTGACTTTAAAGTGTAGAAGTATTTTTTATTCACACACACATAGAAACAGTTTTTTCTATGTAAAATTCTCGTCAATATTTTTTCAAATACCAGGCCAACAGAATCAAGCAGCAAGCAAATTTCGGTAAACAAAAATGTTTAAACGCTTATAACTCCGGATCCATGGGACCTATTAAAATGAAATGGGTGTCATTGGAAAGGTCTGAGGCCATACTTTCAGATCGTGCCAAAATAAAATTACCTGGCAACCCTAATCGTGCAGATAAGCGCTTGTCGGCAAATAGAAATGTTTAAACTCTAATATCTCCGGACCCACGGGACCTATTAAAGTGAAATGGGTGCCATCGGAAAGATCAGAAGTCGTACTGTAAGGTCCATATCCAGGTCCAAGCGTAAGTCCAAGTAGGACCCGAAATTTTAGTCTTGAAAGTTTAAAATAGGTTGTTATCGGTAAGTAACCTCTAATATCTCCGGACCCACGGGACCTATTAAAGTGAAATGGGTGCCATCGGAAAGATCAGAAGTCGTACTTTAGGTCCATGTCCAAGTCCAAGCGTAAGTCCAAGTAGGACCCGAAAATTTTGACTTTAAAGTGTAAAAGTATTTTTTATTCACACACACATAGAAACAGTTTTTTCTATGTAAAATTCTCGTCAATATTTTTTCAAATACCAGGCCAACAGAATCAAGCAGCAAGCAAATTTCGGTAAACAAAAATGTTTAAACGCTTATAACTCCGGATCCATGGGACCTATTAAAATGAAATGGGTGTCATTGGAAAGGTCTGAGGCCATACTTTCAGATCGTGCCAAAATAAAATTACCTGGCAACCCTAATCGTGCAGATAGCGCTTGTCGGCAAATAGAAATGTTTAAACTCTAATATCTCCGGACCCACGGGACCTATTAAAGTGAAATGGGTGCCATCGGAAAGATCAGAAGTCGTACTGTAAGGTCCATATCCAGGTCCAAGCGTAAGTCCAAGTAGGACCCGAAATTTTAGTCTTGAAAGTTTAAAATAGGTTGTTATCGGTAAGTAACCTCTAATAACTCCGGATCCATGGGACCTATTATAGTGAAATGGGTGCCATCGGAAAGATCAGAAGTCGTACTTTTAGGTCCATGTCCAAGTCCAAGCGTAAGTCCAAGTAGGACCCGAAAATTTGACTTTAAAGTGTAAAAGTATTTTTTATTCACACACACATAGAAACAGTTTTTTCTATGTAAAATTCTCGTCAATATTTTTTCAAATACCAGGCCAACAGAATCAAGCAGCAAGCAAATTTCGGTAAACAAAAATGTTTAAACGCTTATAACTCCGGATCCATGGGACCTATTAAAATGAAATGGGTGTCATTGGAAAGGTCTGAGGCCATACTTTCAGATCGTGCCAAAATAAAATTACCTGGCAACCCTAATCGTGCAGATAGCGCTTGTCGGCAAATAGAAATGTTTAAACTCTAATATCTCCGGACCCACGGGACCTATTAAAGTGAAATGGGTGCCATCGGAAAGATCAGAAGTCGTACTGTAAGGTCCATATCCAGGTCCAAGCGTAAGTCCAAGTAGGACCCGAAATTTTAGTCTTGAAAGTTTAAAATAGGTTGTTATCGGTAAGTAACCTCTAATAACTCCGGATCCATGGGACCTATTATAGTGAAATGGGTGCCATCGGAAAGATCAGAAGTCGTACTTTTAGGTCCATGTCCAAGTCCAAGCGTAAGTCCAAGTAGGACCCGAAAATTTGACTTTAAAGTGTAAAAGTATTTTTTATTCACACACACATAGAAACAGTTTTTTCTATGTAAAATTCTCGTCAATATTTTTTCAAATACCAGGCCAACAGAATCAAGCAGCAAGCAAATTTCGGTAAACAAAAATGTTTAAACGCTTATAACTCCGGATCCATGGGACCTATTAAAATGAAATGGGTGTCATTGGAAAGGTCTGAGGCCATACTTTCAGATCGTGCCAAAATAAAATTACCTGGCAACCATAATCGTGCAGATAGCGCTTGTCGGCAAATAGAAATGTTTAAACTCTAATATCTCCGGACCCACGGGACCTATTAAAGTGAAATGGGTGCCATCGGAAAGATCAGAAGTCGTACTTTTAGGTCCATGTCCAAGTCCAAGCATAAGTCCAAGTAGGACCCGAAATTTTAGTCTTGAAAGTTTAAAATAGGTTGTTATCGGTAATTAACCTCTAATCTCACCGGACCCACGGGACCTATTAAAGTGAAATGGGATCCATCGGAAAGATCAGAAGTCGTACTGTAAGGTTCATATCCAGGTCCAAGCGTAAGTCCAAGTAGGAGCCGAAAATTTGGTCCAAGCGTAAGTCCAAGTAGGACCCGAAATTTTACTTTAAAGTGTAAAAGTATTTTTTATTCACACACACATAGAAACAGTTTTTTCTATGTAAAATTCTCGTCAATATTTTTTCAAATACCAGGCCAACAGAATCAAGCAGCAAGCAAATTTCGGTAAACAAAAATGTTTAAACGCTTATAACTCCGGATCCATGGGACCTATTAAAATGAAATGGGTGTCATTGGAAAGGTCTGAGGCCATACTTTCAGATCGTGCCAAAATAAAATTACCTGGCAACCCTAATCGTGCAGATAGCGCTTGTCGGCAAATAGAAATGTTTAAACTTTAATATCTCCGGACCCACGGGACCTATTAAAGTGAAATGGGTGCTATCGGAAAGATCAGAAGTCGTACTGTAAGGTCCATATCCAGGTCCAAGCGTAAGTGCAAGTAGGACCCGAAATTTTAGTCTTGAAAGTTTAAAATAGGTTGTTATCGGTAATTAACCTCTAATATCACCGGACCCACGGGACCTATTAAAGTGAAATGGGATCCATCGGAAAGATCAGAAGTCGTACTGTAAGGTTCATATCCAGGTCCAAGCGTAAGTCCAAGTAGGACCCGAAATTTTGACTTTAAAGTAAGGTCCATATCCAGGTCCAAGCGTAAGTCCAAGTAGGACCCGAAAATTTGACTTTAAAGTGTAAAAGTATTTTTTATTCACACACACATAGAAACAGTTTTTTCTATGTAAAATTCTCGTCAATATTTTTTCAAATACCAGGCCAACAGAATCAAGCAGCAAGCAAATTTCGGTAAACAAAAATGTTTAAACGCTTATAACTCCGGATCCATGGGACCTATTAAAATGAAATGGGTGTCATTGGAAAGATCTGAGGCCATACTTTCAGATCGTGCCAAAATAAAATTACCTGGCAACCATAATCGTGCAGATAGCGCTTGTCGGCAAATAGAAATGTTTAAACTCTAATATCTCCGGACCCACGGGACCTATTAAAGTGAAATGGGTGCCATCGGAAAGATCAGAAGTCGTACTGTAAGGTCCATATCCAGGTCCAAGCGTAAGTCCAAGTAGGACCCGAAATTTGAGTCTTGAAAGTTTAAAATCGGTTCTTATCGGTAAGTAACCTCTAAGAACTCCGGATCCATGGGACCTATTATAGTGAAGTGGGTGCCATCGGAAAGATCAGAAGTCGTACTTTTAGGTCCATGTCCAAGTCCAAGCGTAAGTCCAAGTAGGACCCGAAAATTTGACTTTTAAGTGTAAAAGTATTTTTTATTCACACACACATAGAAACAGTTTTTTCTATGTAAAATTCTCGTCAATATTTTTTCAAATACCAGGCCAACAGAATCAAGCAGCAAGCAAATTTCGGTAAACAAAAATGTTTAAACGCTTATAACTCCGGATCCATGGGACCTATTAAAATGAAATGGGTGTCATTGGAAAGATCTGAGGCCATACTTTCAGATCGTGCCAAAATAAAATTACCTGGCAACCATAATCGTGCAGATAGCGCTTGTCGGCAAATAGAAATGTTTAAACTCTAATATCTCCGGACCCATGGGACCTATTATATTAAAGTGCAATGGGTGCCATCGGAAAGATCAGAAGTCGTACTTTTAGGTCCATGTCCAAGTCCAAGCGTAAGTCCAAGTAGGACCCGAAATTTGAGTCTTGAAAGTTTAAAATCGGTTCTTATCGGTAAGTAACCTCTAATAACTCCGGATCCATGGGACCTATTATAGTGAAATGGGTGCCATCGGAAAGATCAGAAGTCGTACTGTAAGGTCCATATCAAGGTCCAAGCGTAAGTGCAAGTAGGACCCGAAAATTTAACCTTGAAATTGTAAAACAGGTTTTAGTCGGTAAATAGAAATGTTTAAACTCTAATATCTCCGGACCCACGGGACCTATTATAGTGAAATGGGTGCCATCGGAAAGATCAGAAGTCGTACTGTAAGGTCCATATCCAGGTCCAAGCGTAAGTCCAAGTTGGACCCGAAATTTTAGTCTTGAAAGTTTAAAATAGGTTGTTATCGGTAATTAACCTCTAATAACTCTGGATCCATGGGACCTATTATAGTGAAATGGGTGCCATCGGAAAGATCAGAAGTCGTACTGTAAGGTTCATATCTAGGTCGAAGCGTAAGTCCAAGTAGGACCCGAAATTTTGACTTTAAAGTGTAAAAGTATTTTTTATTTACACACACATAGAAACAGTTTGTAATATGTAAAATTCTCGTCAATATTTTTTCAAATACCAGGCCAACAGAATCAAGCAGCAAGCAAATTTCGGTAAACAAAAATGTTTAAACGCTTAGAACTCCGGATCCATGGGACCTATTAAAATGAAATGGGTGTCATTGGAAAGGTCTGAGGCCATACTTTCAGATCGTGCCAAAATAAAATTACCTGGCAACCCTAATCGTGCAGAAAGCGCTTGTCGGCAAATATAAATGTTTAAACTCTAATATCTCCGGATCCACGGGACCTATTAAAGTGAAATGGGTGCCATCGGAAAGATCAGAAGTCGTACTGTAAGGTCCATATCCAGGTCCAAGCGTAAGTCCAAGTAGGACCCGAAATTTTAGTCTTGAAAATTTAAAATAGGTTGTTATCGGTAAGTAACCTCTAATAACTCCGGATCCATGGGACCTATTATAATGAAATGGGTGCTATCGGAAAGATCAGAAGTCGTACTTTTAGGTCCATGTCCAGGTCCAAGCGTAAGTCCAAGTAGGACCCGAAATTTTAGTCTTGAAAATTTAAAATAGGTTGTTATCGGTAAGTAACCTCTAATATATCCGGATTCACGGGACCTATTAAAGTGAAATGGGTGCCATCGGAAAGATCATAAGCCGTACTTTTAGGTCCATGGCCAAGTCCAAGCGTAAGTCCAAGTAGAACGCGAAAATTTAACTTCAAAAGGGTAAAATAGGTTGCAATCGGAAAGTAGAAATGTTTAACCACATTGTATATGAGACCGATTAAAATGAAATGGGTGTCATTAGGAAGATCTGAACTCATACTTTCGGATCGTGGCAAAAATCTGCAACCCAATATTTTTTTTATAGAAAACAATAAATTTGAATATCTACTCTACTTTCGCGACTACCTACTGCGTTTGGGTTTACAGGTTTAATTTGTGAATAGACTCAGATAGAATAAAACCTTTTTGGTTGAACCGTAACCGTTGTAAGCACACTGAAATTTTAGTCTTTTGAATTTCACGTTTTTTAAATGACAGAACAACTTCACGAATGTGACTTTAGATTTTGTAGACTTTCGTAATCGATTTACGTCACGACAGGCGTGGATACTTACAATTTTGTTTTTTGAACACACAAAGTAAAGTAACAATACACACTACATTCAGTCAATAAAAAATGTATTTCCCAAACGAACCGTTTTGTTTTCTACCCAGTTTTATCGGCAAATACTGCTTCATAACGCGTGGACAGTCCAATCATGGTACAGCGCTATCTAGAAACGAATCACGGGTCAATTGGGCACTTATTGAGTGCTGTCTCTATAAGAAATTGTGATATATTGCACGCTAGCATGAGATTAGTAATCCGTAGATTCATATAGGAATCTGTATAGTATAGATTGTATGGATTTCAAAGCATTAATCCAAATTTAATAATACACTTTCGGTATGTTCAGTATTTATGATAATTATTTTATTGTAAGTATATTGAAGCTGTTGATAATTTTTAAAAACAGTTTTTAAATAAAATGCCGAATGTCTTTAATCAGTTAATGTTTACTCTTTAAAAATATTTTTCGAGTTTTAAAATATTTAAAAAGAATATCAGAATATGCGCGTTACATTTCAACTTAAGCAACGGGAGCTACGGGCACAACAGGTGCGTTAGAACTAGCTGGTGGGGCAATAGTTGGAGGATTTTGCCATCCGCATAGATTACGAATAAAAGTATCCAAATCAGCAGGATTGATGCCGTTAGTTTTTAAAGCTTCGACAACACGTTGAGCTTCAGGTAAAGCGATAACACGTTCATAGACAGGTTTTAAGGCCTTTAATTTTTGATCAAACTGAGCAAAGATACCATTTTGGGCAACTTTCGTTTGAATATGTGTACGAATCATGTCCTGGGGATAGTATAGATTGAATTCATTGACAAAACCTTGCCAGCCAAAGACGGTATGAGACCAGAAAGGTGTACGATTGATAATGCTTAAGAATTCCTCAGATTCCTCGAGTTGAATTTCACCGCCAGACAACATTATTTGTGTACGTACCCAGGTAAGGAAAGCCATGACTTCGGGTTGAGAACGGAAACGCATTTGTGTAATGTACGCATCATTAGAGTTGATAATACGCACAAAGGCTTGGAATTGCTCGTCGTTTAGAAGATAGCGTGTTACCAAACGACGTATAGGTACTAAAGGAACCATGCGTAAAATTTCGTCCAAATCCTGGGACAAAGTTGGCGCTGGTGGAGGTGTCGGTACAACAACTGGATTGTTATGTGGTGGTACAAGAGCCAAACTGCTACCCAAGGCACAAATGCCAATTAATCCCAAAATTGTTAGATACTTCATGTTGAGTTATTCCGCGACTTTGTGATCGTTGTTCGTTTAACGTTCGTTATAAGTGAATATTATGATTATGCCTTACGGTTAAGACTTTTATATAATTTCGCCACATTTTTTTCGTATTAAAATCTAAAGTCTTATCAGTGGCATTTTGTTTTTTCTCATTTTATCTTGTTTTCATTATTCAATTGAAATGAAGATTATTTTCTTCTTCAAATGCTTACTATCTGCCTTAAGTTAATTTACAATAATTTTTTTGTTTTTAAATTATTGTATAACTGTGTATATTCGAATTCTTAAAGATACTTATATAGTATATTTATAGATACAAAATGATTCATCTCACCTTAAGACAAAGTGATAAATTTATCTTGTGACCATCAAACGCTATAGTGGCTGTCGCAAACTAGTATATTTACATTTTTGTCAACTTCATAGGAATTGAGATAAAACCATCACCATACAACACTGCTGAAGAATAGACAACAGGTAGAAGATGGATCTTCTTGTTTTATCTGTTCACACATTGATGAAATTTTTTTTAATAACCGCTAAGGAATCTACAATACTGAATAAAAAATTTGTTAGAGCAAAAGCTTTCAAAAATCTAAGAAGAACTGTTTTACATAAAATTTTAACTAAATTTGTTCTTCACTTTTGTTTCCGTCCTGCTACAGTTAATTCCATTGGAAATTGCTTTGAGCAAATCGAAGTTGAATTACTTAAAGCCGAAAACGTAACACTGGCCTGTAGCTGGTGGAAGAACATTAGTTTATGCCACAGGGTTAATAAAATAGACAATTGGCAGGACAGCGAAAATTATTTCTTTTTTGCCAATGTTTGGGTTCATCGGCCAGATATTATGTAAGACTCCTACAGGGCCTTTTCGTAAATGCATCACTGCGCTGCATAATATGATTATTTTGCGCTCACACTGCTAATCACATGTTGCTGATGCTGAACGATAAAACAAATGACCTTTATTTGTTTCTTTTGTACGTTGTTCTAAGATTTAAAAATTTTCTTGAGTTTTACTTTTTTTTCTGTGATCTAAATTCGGGATCAATTTCTTTAACTTTATTTAGCACTTGATTCCACTTTTGTTCCTTCTCCCGGCTATAAATTCATTTTACATTTCTAGCCTGCTTGTTATTAAAAATTTTACATTTTTTCCATCACCTTCGAAACTGAAAGAAAAGAGTAAAATAAATGAGAATAAATAATAAAAAGAAATATAAAATTTTTGTACTCACTCATTCAATGCATCAGCCATTTTTATGATTAATGCTTTGTATTTTATTTGCGTATAATACGCTTTAATGAACATGATGCGCATAATATGCAGCGCAGTGATGCATTTACGAACAGGCCCAATTAGTCATGTATCCTGTAGGATTCAGCAGTAGTTTCCGAAACTTTAGTTTACAATGACTACTAAACATTGTAAACGCAAAACTATGTTTCTTCTACCGGAATGCTGATGCCATAGTGTAAATGTTTGAAATCATTATATTGATGTGGTTGTAAATTTGCTACTGAATACCATAAAGAAAGGACTCAAGGAATCAATACACAATGAAACAAATCTTCCAAAAACAATTTAGGCATTGAAGAACAAAAAAAATTATCGTTTAAAACACTTTTTTTCGATACTTCAGTGGAATATACTCTAACAATTTAGGAACTCCATATTTTTTTTACGAAATCGTCATAGTCTAGTACATAGTGTGATAGCTTATTAAACGTAAGACCACGGTGCAAACCCTAGGTCAGACATCTGCAACATTTTTGGCAAAAACTGAAAGCAAAACAATCTCTCGTTCGGAGTTAACTTTAAACTGTTAGACCCGCCACTTATGTACAAAATTAACACACACGACATGAGTGGCGTGGGAAAATAGGTCGTAATCTTGACTGAAGACTAGTAATGAATAATTATGTTCGTATGTATATTTTTACACATAGACCACATATGTATACCTGCGCTTTTTAACAGCACTAGTCTTTTCCGTGTATTACAATGTAAACAGAATTATACTAAAGTTTTAAAACTGCTCGTCCTTTACCGCAATACAAATTTTTTCCTTATTTCATACAACTCCTGCATGGGACGGGTTATCCGCAGTATTGTTAGAATACTTGTAATATAAACAAAATATGTCTCCTAGAAGATTTTGTAATTACTCATTCAGTAAAGTTCTTGGTAATCACAGCGTATCTTCCATTTTTGTTTTTAAGTTTACCATTCCTTGCACCCGGTATCCAAGCTAAAGATTCTCGTTTTATATTATCTTTTTGTATATGCATCCATATATTATATTTTATAGTCTGCATCATATTTAATTGACCATATTTTGGATTATAATTTTTAAAATTTTACTAAAACTACAATTAAAATAAAAACTCAACTATAAACTATTTAAAGGAAGTAAACAAAACAAAAAACCTTTGTTAAAATATTTGCAACAATTTAACATTTCGTTCCGTTTTAGAATTTAAAATTTCCTAATTTTTCGGATAGATTTTTAGCATTTGCAGCTGGCTTTTTGTTAGGCTTTAAAGGTTTTGAGGTAGAGGCTTGGGGTTTCTTAACAACTAAGTCCTTATGTAAATCACGTAGATTGGCATCAACTTTTTCCTGTTTCTTGGTAACAGCTTCTTTGATCTGTAACAATGTATTAAAAAATATAAATCAATATTAATTCGTAAATAAATAAGACTTTATCGCTTAATTTACCTTTTTAAGCTTGCCTTGTACTTCTTTTGGTTTCTTCTTTTGTTTTGCATCGGCTACTTTGAAAATATTTTTGGTCTTTTTGGCTTTATTAAGAGCACTGCCAGCATTTGCTCCTGCTTTACCGCCTCCTTGTTGTTTTTGCTTAGACCTACGACCCATTTTTAAACTGAAAAATAAAAACATTTAAATGCCCTTAAAAAGTGGAAAACATTTTCAAATTGCTGGCATAATCAGCATTTAATGCAAAATAACAATATTATGGAGGAGACAGGTTAAATAAAAGAGCTTCCTTCATGTTTAATAGATAATTACGAGCTTTCTTTATTCATTAATATCCCGTTTTCATGTATGGAAATGTGAGCTAGCAGTGGCAAGAAGCTGTAATGGTCTAACATAAATCCTGTTTTATTTTCTTGCACCGATCACTATAGAATCCAATTGCTGACAGCTGTACACTACAGTTAATCATTTTATTTTTCTTTATCCTTATATATGCACCTGGCACTGTCAATTCACTTCACTTTTTTTTATTGCCTTGAGTTTTTTTTAACAAGTTAGTATATCCTGGGGAAAAGTAAAACGTTAGGCAGTGAATATAACTTCATCGTGACACAAAGACATTGAGCTGATGAAGTTTTAACATTTCTTACGTCAGTTTCTTGCAAAGAACGCACACTATTACTGTTGTGCTAGAGGTCACACAGTACTGCCCTCAATCTATTTAGTGTATTCCTAAAATGTGACCCACAGTCCTGCTGGCCTCTTAAGTGTCATTAACGATTCCTTTTTCTGTTCACAGTATTTACGTATGTTTAGGGCTGGAAACGATACCTACGCTAAGGATACATGTTGGTACGACAAGGAATATTAAATTTAACAGATCTTAACAGAAATTCACAACAAATATTATCATTGATCAGGTTAATCATAAAGTATATATTTAACGACTCTGAAGGGTAAGTAGTTTTGTTAATGCCAGTCTGCTAGTATATGAAGGCATATCCAAATAATTCTATCCAAGGGCACGCGAACAGAAGAGTAGAAATTGTTGCTGCAATTGAATTGTTTCGCTGTAAACATTATATTGCGGATCCCATACGATGGATCCCTACTCCAAAATTGTTTTGGCAAGTGAACGAACAGCTTTTTCCTAATAAATGGATCAGAAAATTCCTTTCCCCAATGTTTTATGAAGCCAAGAGTGCTTCTTGCCTTATTTACAGTAAAAGTGATATGATTATTAAAGTTTATTTTTGTGTCTAATATGATCTCAAGATCAATAAAAGAGCCCACTATCTCTCTCTAGTTGATAGCCTCCAAGTAAGTAATTAACCGCGATTAAGTTATTTCTTGAGAACCGCATAAATTTGCATTTTTTAATATTCAGCTCCATAGTGTTGTATTCGCACCACAAAAAGAAAACGTTGAGGTCACTTTGAAGATAAATATGCTCGATGAAATGATTAAAGGAGAGAAAAACTTTTACATCGTTAGCACACATCAAGATATTGGCAAAATTAAACATGTTGGGAAGATCGTTCATAAACAGCGAGAAAGAAGTGGACCAAGATGACTGTCTTGAGAAACACAAGACAGCACATAAATATACTTAGATAAGCTATTGTTCACACTAACAGACTGCTTTCTACCAGTCAAATATGACTCTAGCCATCTTGAATTCCTATGGTTTGAACCCATTAAATCCAATTTAGTTAACAGAAGTTTGTGATTCACTTTATCGAACGCTTGGCATGCCCATGATTGAACTCAATATCATATTCACATAATCCAATGATTCGTTAGCGAAGTTAATTATGATACGTTTCCCTAATCCTTAATTTATCTTTTTAATGAATAATTTAATATAAAGCTTTTTTGTGTAAAGACCATAAAAACTGTTGAACCCGAAGGATGTAATGTCACTAATACGTTCATTTCCAATAACTTTAATATAATTGGACTTGAAAGCACTTTTTTAGATAAAATAGATGTTTATTAAAACAAAAACTTTTTCTTATATTAAAAACATTTAATTTTACTTTCAGAAATTTCAGTAATATCTTCCTCATTATCTGCTTTACGCTTCAGTTCATTACTTTCTGTCTCGGAAACAATAGGCTGCATTAAAATATTCCGCGTAAGATAAAACGACACTCTATACATATCCTTATTAGGTGCCACATTACGCACAAAGTATATGCCTTCCAAGTTGTCTTTTAATTGTGTTTGTAAATTATCCTCCACTAATTTTAAAACCAACTCTTTGGTATTTGTGCCCTTTGCAAAGGAATAAACATGTACTAAAGGATATTTTAAATTCTCTTTAAGGAAATCTATCGAGGTAACGCCTTCGAAAAGACCTCTAAATGCTGAAAGAAATTCCACAGCCATAGCAGGAAGATTCATGGTGATGTGTATTTTATAATCTGAATCTGTATTTGCTGGAAGCCAGCTTTTGAGTAGATCTTCTTTAATTTCATTGAGTATAAAATCACGTCCATCTTTATTGAACACTTGGGCTTGGTTTAAGCATTTATTGCGTTTCATATTGTGCTGCAACCACTTGAAACTTTCTGGATTCAAATCATTTGCTAACACATGGCATTTCTTTTTGGCAGCTGGCACAGCAAATGGTCCAACGCCCGCAAAAACATCATACAAAATATCGCCCGGCTTTAAAAGTTGGACAATTCTTTCATGTTCCGTTGAGAGACGTGGATTCCAATAGACTTTAGAGAAATCAAATTCAAAAAATACACCATTCTCCTTAGTTTCTACTTGATAAACCGATTCCCCACATAATAATTCGAATTGAAAGTTACGATAAGTGTTATCAATTGTGGCAGATTTATTAACTACAGTTTTGCAGCCCGCCACTTTGTCTAATAAAACTTGGCCTATGAGATCTTTGTAAGCCAACAAATGGTCTCTCAAATTAAGATGCACTATATGGCCAATTCGAGAATAGGAGGTCAAACCTTCTTCTCCCTTAGGTAAAATTGATTTCAATATTTCATCTGCTCTCCAGTTATCGTAGTTTAACAATACATCCGTTTTGCCAAAATTATCTTCTTTTACATCAAATTTCGCCAACTCCTCTCCAGGTAAATCCTGCCAGCTCTGCACTGGCTGGGGATGCAGTAAAATTTGCCTGCCCTCATGTTCATTGAATTTCAATGGCTTCACCGGTTTTAATTTTTCCATTTTCAGCAGCAATTTTTTCACTAAAGGCAGCACACGTTGCGACTTTTCTTCTGGCACCCACAAACGTGGAACTTGTATGGTTTTATTAAATTTTTCTCTGTCCAAAACAGTCATGCCCCTCACTTCGGCCGGAGGCCTTAATAATTCACAATCCATACTTTTAAAATAGTGGCGTTGTCTTAAAATAATATTCTGAGGAATATTCTTTAAACTTAAAACTTTAATTTCTGTTTTCGTTACAAGTTTCTTAAGCATCAAGTGTGTTTTATTTGGGGAGAAATTGTATAAAAACGTGGCTTTGTTTACAGTTTTTATGGCGTAATCGTTAATACGTTTATTTGTTCACTTTCTTTGTTAACTCAAAACCTTTTACATTTATTTTATAACTCCAATAATAATTTAAGTTTTCTTAGAAGTTATTTTAAAAATAAATTTAATATTATGGCTTAAAAATTTATAAAAAAAAAAAATTACCTCTTATTCCCCACCGCGCACTTAACAAACTCTTTTCGAACACAGTTGTCTAAACTGGTACTAAACAACAAATGTGCTGCTAAGATACCCGGTTGGAAATCTTTACAAATTGTAGTACAGAAAATATATACCCAACCTTCTATAATGGAAAGGAATTTTCTTGAAATTAGGGAAGATGTATTATAGTGTCCAAGTTACGGTAAAAATGAAATTGGAATGAATTTGTGATTAACTCGTAATAAGGGATGTATCCAAAAACCGTCATTAAAAAGTTCTTCAGGGATTAATAGCAAAAAAAGAGCATTCTAGTCGATAGTGTGGTGATTTTTTAGACACGAACACATAATTTAAAGTCCAGCTCAGGAATCTCGAATAACTAGATTTAAAAAATATTTCTTACGCAACTTCCTCTCAGCAGTGTTCCGGCAATGGCACATTTTGATTACAGGGTATTGTCCTAAGTCTAGCCTAACCTAAAGAAAAGATTCTCAAATGTCTGCAGCAAGGAATCAACTTTAAATTTTATGTCTCGCCACTCATGGGTTAAATTAACATACACAAACCTGGGTGGAGTGAAGAGCTTGGTTGTAATTTCAACTTAAGGGTTGTAATGACCAATTAAATAAGTAAATCTATAAACACCAACAATTATATAAGAAAAATTTAAGGATACAATAGCGCAAAAGCATATTTTGATAAATGAATTTGATTTCATTACAAAATTATTAAAAATCTTTTTTTTAACTTTCAGTCTTTTTTTATTTTTTTTGTAGATACAGTTTGAAAATCTTGTTCTGTTTCTAGACGTCTATGGCCTGCTGTGGACAGCAAGAGGACAGAGTGGCTGCTGGGCTTAGTTAAGGCCAGCTTAAGGTTGGTTTATCACGGGGCATTGCGAGATTAGGTCGCTGACGGGGATCTGGAACAGATCCCAGCCGGACTATTGCAGGGTATGTTGGGATGAGGAGGAGTTAGAGACTGTCGAACATCTCCTCTGCAACTGCTCAGCCCTTGGTAGGTTGAGGTTGAGGACCCTTGGCAGGGCCTTCTTTGAGAGCTTGAGTTCTGTGTCGAGAGCCGACATCAAGGCTCTCCACAGATTCATTAGCAGCTTGGGCTGGATGAGAGGTGCTAAGGCTTCATAAGTGTAGTCGCACTCTCACCCTCTTTTGTTTTGTGTCTGTTTCTTTATATGTAATTCCTCCGTTTCCCATTCTACCTCCCCTTACCTACATGCCTATATCCTCTATTTTCTTCCTCCTCTAAGGACAATGTACAATGGGTCAATTTCGACCTCCGAGTACTATGCTTGTCTTGACCGACAAGTGCACGTTCTCTAACCTAACCTAACCTACACTTTGAATTAACTGGTGAAGGGCTTCGTTGAGGATTCAAGAACTCCCTCGGAAGGAGCTATCTAAGTCCAGTTGAGGTTTGAAATGGCATTGAGCTGCCTAAGGCGGGTATATTGGTTTTCGCTTAACTAATCTCTCTGGATGTATCTTAAGTCCTCAGGATATTTATTTATTAACCATTATACATTTATCCCGTTCTTCTTCGATTAAAAATTTATTGGAACCGCTCAAAACCCTTAGTCTAAAGTGAAATTTATTTGTCTAGGGATGATTTTCCTTTTTTATTTTATATTGCACTTGTTCAGCTATTTTTAATATATGGGATTAATTAAACATAGTTTATCGGAATTTGTAACATTTCTACCGTTTTAATAAATTTTAGTACCTCTAGTATGCAACTCTGTTTATTTTCCGCTGTTGTTTTGTTTACGAAATTTTTGCAAAAAAAAACTCCCGTTGAAAAAGAAAACAAACAAGGAGAGAAAGAGAAATGACGAAAGAGAATATGCGTCAGCTGTGTTGCCTAAAAAATCAATAAATATTTTGGAAAATTATCTAAGCAACTAAAATTTTCGCATTCAATAAATTATTATTTTTCTAAATCCATAATAAAAACTTGTTAAAAATGACGAATGATCAAACAAATCAAGAGCAAGAAGCTGAAGTGGAAAATGTTCGTGTAGTTGTGAGAGCTAGGCCAATGGATAAAAATGAAATTCAGGCTGGTTCTTTAAGTGTGATAAAAGTGGATAAATTGAAAAGAGCCATAACAGTGGTGAAGCCAAATGCTACAACAAACGAACCACCCAAAACGTACTATTTCGATAATGTATTCGATTGGGAGAGCAGTCAACTGGATTTGTATGTTGATACGGCACGACCCATAGTGGAAAAAGTATTGGAAGGCTATAATGGTACTATATTGGCGTATGGTCAAACAGGCACGGGTAAGACTTACACTATGTCTGGCTATCCAGAGTCGCCACAGACTAAAGGCATCATACCGAATGCATTTGCCCATATATTTGGTCATATTGCTAAAGCCAAAGAAAATCAAAAATTCTTGGTAAGGGTAAGTTATATGGAGATTTATAATGAAGAGGTTAGAGATCTATTGGGTAAGGATGTTACCAAAAGTTTGGAAGTAAAAGAAAGACCTGACATTGGTGTATTCGTTAAGGATTTAAGTGGCTATGTGGTGCATAATGCCGATGATTTGGAAAACATTATGAAATTGGGCAATAAAAATCGTGTAGTTGGTGCTACAAAAATGAATTCGGAGTCATCGCGTTCGCATGCTATATTTTCCATTACCGTAGAGCGCAGCGAGTTAGCCGAAGGTGGCCAACAACATGTACGCATGGGTAAATTGCAACTAGTCGATTTGGCCGGTTCCGAAAGGCAAAGTAAAACACAAGCCACTGGCCAACGTTTAAAAGAAGCCACTAAAATTAATCTGTCTCTCTCGGTACTGGGCAACGTCATCAGCGCTTTAGTGGATGGCAAAAGTTCTCACATTCCTTATAGAAATTCCAAACTGACACGTTTATTACAGGACTCTTTGGGTGGTAATTCAAAAACGGTTATGTGTGCCACCATATCACCAGCTGACACAAATTACATGGAAACCATATCTACTTTGCGTTACGCTAGTCGTACCAAAAACATACAGAATCGTATGCACATCAATGAGGAGCCAAAAGATGCTCTTTTGCGTCATTTCCAAGAAGAAATCGAACGTTTGCGCAAGCAACTGGAAGAGGGTTACGAAGAAGAGCCACAAATGGATGAAGAAGAGGAGGTGGACGAAGAAGACGATGATGATGAAATCGAGGCAGAGGTATTAGCTGAAACCCAAAATCAATTGACCGAAAAGGCTTTAGAAAAACAAAAACAAAGAGAACTTAAGCTAGCTAAAAAGGAGGCCTTGGAGAAACGCAAACACGAACATCAATTAGAAATCTCAAAAACTAAAACCGAACAGGAACAACTTCGCAATAAGCTTATGTCCTTAGAGGGTAAAATCCTAGTTGGTGGCGAGAATCTCCTGGAGAAGGCCCAGTGCCAAGAAAAGCTGTTGGAGCAATCTTTACGCGAGCTGGAGGAAAGAGAAAAGGCCGAACAAACTTTAAGGGAAACCTTACAACAGAAGGAGACTGAACGCATTGATATTGAAGAGCGTTACTCGTCTCTGCAAGAAGCCAATACTGGCATAACCAAGAAAATACATCGTGTCATGCAAATGTTAATGGGCGTTAAATCTGAATTGGCCGATCAACAAAGAGAACATCAACGTGAAAAGGAAGCCATCTATGAAAACATACGATCATTATCGCGAGAATTGGCTCTTTGTGAACTGGTCTTAAACTCTTACATTCCCAAGGAATATCAGAGTATGATTAATCAATATACACATTGGAATGAAGATATTGGCGAATGGCAACTCAAGTGTGTGGCTTATACTGGCAATAATATGCGTAAACATATTACCGACTCAAAGGCATCTGCCAAAGACTCAAATGATTTCATTGATCTCTCTCATGTTTATCTAAGCTACAACTCGGATTCAGTTACTCAGCCTGTGCGGGCCAAATCATCTATTGCTTCAGCACGTCCCCGTACATCAGGCGTTCCTCGACCTACTACAGCCCGGCGATATTGAGCTGATATATTTTATCCCCCTGAAAAGAACAGAAGTTACTTCGATTTGAGTCAATTGTCGGCGGGTTTTTTCGCATCACTTCTACGCACACAATGTTGGTTTATTTTGGCATTGTTTTTAACTTATTATTGCTTTCATTTATTGTTTTCGATTTAAGTTTTAAGTTCGGGTTTATTTATTATGTGTTCTTTATTTCTTAAGATTTCTTTACACTTTACTCCCTCTCTCTCTATTGCTTTTAATATCTTAATAAGTATTACGTGTAATATTTATGTTTTCTATCACGTTCATCTTAAGCACATTTATAATTAATTTATGCATCATATAAACTATTGAACAAACCATTCAAAATATATTTTAACAATTTATATAAAACATTTTGCATACATGACAACAACACAAAAAAAATCATGTTGTTTTATTTCGAAACGACTTGCAGTTCGCTAAGGTTTACAATATAAATAATTTCTATGAAGCGTCAGGAAATTTTATGCTGCTTTATGTTTGGATTAGTAAACTATGATACTCAGAGGCTTAAACCAAATTTATTTCAACATCAGTGAATGTGCTACAAATAAGGATAGAAATATTCTACAACTTCTGAGGGGAACGGAAAAACATTTTTGAATACGTTAGATGTGCCAAAAAGATATTATTTTTCCAATATTGGCTTTTATGAGCTGTTTTTCGAGTTGTATTAATGCGATTAGATAGCGCCAGGTGGTGTAAAAAAATAAAATTGTTAACAAAAAAATATATGCTTGCCTGGCTCGGTGCTACTTAAAAACGCGAATTTAGTAAAGCGGACTATGGTCCATGGCATATTTCACAGTTTATTTTATAAGGTTGAATTAAAAATACAAGCTTAACTTTTTAATATATGAATAATTTTAATACTATGACTGTCAATTCAACTTTATGAGGTCAAACCCACAAACCACGTTCCCACGGTAATTCGTCCCACTGCTAAACACTGATAATCCAGCTTCGGTTCTTCTACTAAAGTTTACCAAGATAACAACCACTTTTCTTATTGCTGTTTTGATCACAAATCTCGATAAAGTAAATAAAAACCATCCAATAAAAGAGTTTAACCGACATATAAGCAATGTTTGAAATGCCCAGAAATTAAGGTTCGTAAAAAATCCGTTTGGAACCACTTGTATTAAGCAAAATAAGGCATTCAAATTGACGTACTGAATTAGTATTAAGTCGTCATGTTCATATGTGTCTTGAATAAATTATGTTTTCGAATGAAAACGTGAAACAGTCCATAATTTTCTACTTATTTTTGCGAACTTCTTTATTATTATTATTCCTTATTACTTTTTGAATTTAACGGGTATTGGGAAATACAACCCTACCAATTTCGAAATATCCCTAAATTACAACTCTATGTTTATGTATTATTTTTAAATTTAACGTTTATTTCCTAATGCATTGAAGTGCAACTCTAATATTTGAATTTGTCATTGTGATCTATGATACTTTTCGAGTATGACTATGTTTAAAATTTAGTATATAAGCGGCTACATTTGATTGAATAAATGCATTCTGCTTTCTACCTTCAACCAAAACTTAACTTTGTCTAGTAATTACACCGGACGGGTTAAATTTGTTGAATTGTCAGAATACTTGTTGTTTCCTAGGAAGAAATTGAGTTCTTTACTATTGGAGTTGTTTAAATGAAAAATCATTATAATCTTAGAAACAAGATTACTACATTGGCGCCCAACTTAGTGGCTTCGAATACAACCACTACTGTCCTGAAGGAAGAAGTCAACGCCTTGGTTGAAGATTGCGTAGAAGAGATGGCTACATTTTCGGCGGAACAATTTCAGCAGATATTGGCTGCAATGGGTGGAAACGTCAGAGGTGGGTCATTCACGCAATGTACTGCCCGATTTAGAGGACAGAGAGATCCAGCGGCTGTCGAAGAATTTTTGTCAGCAATAACCATTTACAAAGAGATTGAAAAAATATCTGACCCTGACGGCTTGAAAGGAATGCCGTTGTTATTGGAGGATTACGCCGCATCATGGTGGATTGGTGTGAAGGACAATGTACGGTCATTTGAGCAGGCTATATCCCTCATCAGGACCACATTCACGCCTCCTGTACCTGATTGGCGAATATTTATTCAATTTTTTGAGACGAAACAACAGCAAAACGAGCCTACGGATAGTTTTGTATGTAAAAAAAGGCTACTCCTCTCTCAACTCAAACAGCCGCCAGGTGAGTCGATCCAGTTAAATATGGTGTACGGCCTGCTGAACATAAAAATAAGAGACCGTGTCCACCGGGAGAACATTAAAACGTTCGAAGAGCTAATTTCTGCCAGTCGTGAAGCAGAAATGTTTTTCTTCGAAGCTCAACCATCAACGACAAACCCAAAGGACGGGAAAAAAGATGTCTCAACTACAAACCGCTGCAGTTTCTGTCGTATAAAGGGGCATACAATAGATGCATGCTACAGAAAGAAAAAACGTGATGAACAACAAACCGGTGATCAACAAAATCAAAATTCATCTGGAAATCAACCTAGACATGCCCAACAGGCGAATTTTATCAGAAAACCTAGTTTCTCCTGCTATGGATGTGGTGCACCTGGTGTTTACAGGTCAAACTGTGGTACTTGTAATACAAGTGGTAAAGACAGTCCACAGTATCTGCAATTTAATTCAATTTCATCGACAGTTATTGGACATGCACTACCAACAGCTCATGTGGAATTTTTCGGTGTTAAAGGTGAAGTGATATTCGACAGTGGAGCTAAAACCAGCGTTGCCAGTCCAGAATTGAAGAAAATTCTTACCGAAAATAAGTGTGTTTTCCAAGATGTACGTGCTGAAGTTACCTTGGCAGATGGTTCTGTTACTACAGGTAAAGTAATGTCCACTATTTGCGATATAATGATTGGAAATCGAGTGCGAAAAATAAGATTGTTATACCTCCCAAATGCAAAGAAGAATCGAACGCTAATTGGAACAGATTTTCTAGAGCAGGCTGGCATAGTACTCAACATGCCGCAAAAATATTGGCATTTCGAAGACGAGCCCAAACGGAAACACGAATTTACCAGTTCAATGCGGACTAAGGTATGTTCACTGGAAATCAAAAAAGACATATCTCCATGTACAAAGGTGATCAAGGAGATGTCTCCTTTTATCCGATTTATGGAAACCAAGAATGTGTTGTCACCTTTACCTGGAACTCCAAAGGCCGACTCTCAGAAGCAATCACCGTTACCTAAAACACCCACATTTCTTAAGGATAATGACTCACCTCATGTTCAGTTGTTAAGAAATAAATTGGCAGCTGACAGTTTTAACGAACTGAATTTATTTTCATCACCATTACGCTCTTCTTTTGGTGAAGATTACTCCTCACTGGACATTCAATCGTTACCTAAAACGCCAACGTTCATTAAGAATACAGATTCACCACATGTTTACTTACTGGGGGATATAGTAACGGCTGATAGTTTTAACGAACTAAACTTATTCTCATCACCATTACGCCTTTCCCATGGTGAAGATTACTCACCACAATACATCCAACCCATATTTAGAAGTTCGAGGCCTATTCAGGAAACACCTAGCAATACTTCCCTGTTTTCATTGGACATTAAAATTCTGAAGGAATCTGATGGTGTTGGTCTTACTACTAACCAAAGACTGGAGTTGGATAACTTGTTGCTTGAAAATGAATCAATATTTAATGAGCCCACCAGTGCCACACCCTATGCTATACATCGTATTCACACTGATGACCATAATCCGATAGCGATACCCCCATATCGTTTGTCAAATGCCAGGAAAGTGTCTTTAAAAAGCGAAATTCAGAAAATGCTCGATTCTGGTGTTATCGTTGAAAGCCAATCTCCATGGGCAGCTCCAGTCGTTATCGTTCCTAAAAAATCTGGTGAAATCCGTGTATGCATAGACTATAGGGAGCTAAATGCAATTACCAAACCTGATCGTTATCCGTTACCCAGAGTGGACGATATTCTTCATGAAGCGAAAGTTACGAGTTATATGTCGACAATTGACCTACAGTGTGGATACTGGCAAATCGGAGTTCATCCAGCTGATCAGGATAAAACCACTTTTGTGACACCTTTTGGTATGTACAAATTTAAACGCATGCCATTTGGTTTACGAAACGCTCCAGCCACTTTCCAGAGGCTAATTGACCGGTTGAAAGCCTCTTTGGGAGAAACTGTGTTGTTGGCATACTTAGATGACATCATTTCCTGCTCTCCAAGTTTTGAAAATCATCTGCGAGACCTGCGTAATATTTTTCAACGTTTACAAGAATTTGGCCTTAAAGTTAATTTGAGGAAATGTCGTTTTGCGTGTAATGAGGTGAAATATTTGGGTCACCTGCTTACACCCAAAGGAATTATGACGGATCCAGAAAAGGTATCTGCACTTAACAATCGAAGAAGTCCGAGAAATGTCAAAGAAGTTTTGTCATTTCTACAGGCATGTTCATGGTATCGTCGATTTATACCATCATTTGCAGATATATCTAAACCTTTATCAGCCCTATCGAAGAAAAATGCAGTATGGCATTGGGGCATTGAACAACAACAGTCTTTCGACAATTTGAAGAAATTATTAACAACAGCACCTATTTTGAGACAAGCTGTTGATGGAGAACCATTTATTGTCAAAACAGACGCCAGTGCTTATGCTCTTGGTGCAGTTTTGCTCCAGGGGGAGGGCCAAGACGAACATCCTATTGAATATGCAAGCAGACTACTTTCAAATGCGGAACGGAATTATTCCACAATTGAGCGGGAAGCTCTCGCAATTGTTTGGGCTGTCCAGAAGTATCGAGGCTATATTGAAGGAGCTCCTGTGAAGCTTGTAACCGACCATCAGCCCTTGAAATGGTTGATGAAAATCAAAACACCAACAGGACGACTGGCACGATGGTCTTTGCTGCTGCAACCATTTGATATAGACATTGAATACAAGCCAGGAAGAACCAATGTCATTGCCGATACTCTCTCAAGACCACCCTGTGACGATGACCATGACGATTCCAATCCTTGTGAAATTTGCATATTTTCAATTGAGATGCCAAGAAAAAGTGCCAGTGAAATAAGAAATAATCAACTAAATGACCCTCAACTTAAGACGATTATTGAATGTCTTGAAAATAATACTGAGGATTTCGCCTACTGGTCAAAAAGAGGTTACATCATAAATGACGGCGTCCTATACTGTTACAACAATGAAGATTCCGAAGACGCTCAGCTCGTCATACCTAGTGAAGAAAGGCTAAACGTACTCAGATACTACCACAATGATGAAACTGCCGGTCATTATGGTATAGAAAGAACCATTTCCAAAATTACATCCAGATATTACTGGCCTGGCATACGAAAAGACATTGAAAAACATGTCAAGGAATGCCTAGAATGCCAAAGGTACAAAGCTACGAATCTAAAACCTGCAGGACTTTATCAAACAGTGGCGTGTAACCAGCGGTTTGAAATAGTTGCCATTGATCTCTTTGGTCCATTGCCCGTCTCACATAAAGGATTTCAATGGATATTTATTGTAGAAGACATCGCCAGCCGTTGGGTTGAACTTTTTGCGTTAGAAATAGCCACAGCCGATGCCTGCGCTAAAATATTAATCGATGAAGTGTTCCTACGATATGGGGTACCCAGGAAGGTCATCAGCGACAATGGTGCTCAATTTGTTTCGGCAGTCATGCAAAAAATTGTATACTGTTTTAATATCGAACACATTCTAACCCCAGTCTACCACCCTGAGGCCAATCCTGTCGAGCGCAAAAATAGAAACATGAAGGCACAACTCTCTATACTGGTTGGAAATGATCATCAATCTTGGGATGATAAATTACCCAGCATTCGATTTGCATTGAACACAACGCTATGCCAAAGTACGAAGTACACTCCAGCTTATTTAACTTTCGGGCGTGAACTTCGAACACTGCATGACATACAACATGACTTAAAAGCCATAATCCAGTCTGAAAATTTTTTGTCAGAAATAACGCCATATCTACAACAAATGGTAAATACATTCAAGGATGTCAAAGAAAATGTTCACAAACAACAGGATCATAACAAACAAATCAGCAACAGACGAAGACGAAATCAGCCTCCACTAGATATTGGATCCAAAGTATTGGTTACAACACACGTTTTGAGTAACAGCAACAAAAAACTTTCATCAAAATTCGTTCCAAAGCGAGATGGTCCATACGTTATCATAGACAAGAAAGGGTCTACATCCTATGTGATAGCCCATGAAGACGACTTGAATCTTCCATTGGGGACTTACCATGCCTCAGCCCTTACACCAGTAGTAGGGTCAACGAATCAATCCAGGCAACCAATAAGGAAGATGCGAACTAGAGGTCGACCCAGAAGATAGATTTTGATGCCTAATCGGGACGATGTCAGCATCAAAGGGGGAGACTGAAACAGTCCATAATTTTCTACTTATTTTTGCGAACTTCTTTATTATTATTATTCCTTATTACTTTTTGAATTTAACGGGTATTGGGAAATACAACCCTACCAATTTCGAAATATCCCTAAATTACAACTCTATGTTTATGTATTATTTTTAAATTTAACGTTTATTTCCTAATGCATTGAAGTGCAACTCTAATATTTGAATTTGTCATTGTGATCTATGATACTTTTCGAGTATGACTATGTTTAAAATTTAGTATATAAGCGGCTACATTTGATTGAATAAATGCATTCTGCTTTCTACCTTCAACCAAAACTTAACTTTGTCTAGTAATTACACCGGACGGGTTAAATTTGTTGAATTGTCAGAATACTTGTTGTTTCCTAGGAAGAAATTGAGTTCTTTACTATTGGAGTTGTTTAAATGAAAAATCATTATAATCTTAGAAACAAGATTACTACAAACGATCGAATCGACAAACAAACATTGAACAAGTCATCATTAGCAGTGCGGAAAATGGTTTCTCTGTTTCGTGGAATTGCCAGTTATATATCCACTATGAGTTCCGGCCTCTCTTGCCATAAGTTGTTGTCATTGGTAATAGGACAGCCAACTGATAGGATAATTATTGCGATAGTTAGATAGTAGGATAGTTATTCCGAGAACATATCGAGAATCAATAATTTGCTCACTACTCCTATTCGAAAAGGTAAAACTTATTACACCTTACGAACGAATATTTATGTTTGTGGTAGAGAGTTTAGTATCGATACACGAAAGCTACCTTATAAGGTCGCCGTGGTCTAGTAGGTAGTGTGTTGGCTTATTAGACATAAAGCCAGGGTTCGAGTCCTAGGTCAGACATCAAAATAAAATACAAAAAGTATTTTTTCGGCGATTTCCCCTCAGCTGATTTCTGGCAAAAACTCTGAGAGTAAATATAATTGCCATGAAAAATTTCTCAAAAAATCTGTCGTTCGGAGACGACTTTAAACTGTAGGTCCCGCCACTTATGTATAAAATTAACACACACAACATAAGTAGTGTGAGAAACTAGGTCAATAATCCTGACTGAAGGATTGTAATGACCAATTAAGTAAGTATTAGGCCTGAAATTTCAATAGATCCTTGAGATCGGTAACTTGTTGCCACTTGTCCTTACTAAAAATTGTTAGATTTGTTCATTTATTATAAAGGCTGATGTTTGTGTAACGAAGATCCTTTTCTTTCGTTCTAAAACGTCTTTAAAAATCTTTCAAACTGTTATATATTTGGTATATACGAAATATGTAGGATAACACTTTGACTTCCACTTACTATTTGATTTAGTTTAGAATTAGTGAGTACGAGATAACTCGTAGCTGGCACTCTGTAAGGGAACTCAATATACGAGTTATCTCGTAGTTAGCAGTCAACGTGTTAAAAACAATTAAATCCTTCCACCTCTGCTCACAAGTAACAGTAACAGTACACAATCACAATAGAGCAGCACTGACAATTCGCTGAACGCTGTCAGTGTCAATTTCCTATGCAGACCAAAATACCAAAAAACTGCTTTCGTGGTGTAGTATAGACAGTTTTCGAGCAATTTTTTACAATTTCTTTAATATTTCTAAGATATGTTTTTAATATTATAAAATAAAACTCCTGATTTGTAAAGTTATTCAGAGAATTGTTCCATAATATGAAAGCATAAAGACTGTCAGCATTATTATTCAATGCGGCAAAAAGAAATCAATACTCGAGCAATGCAATATTAGTTTATTTTAAAAATATTTAAAAAATATATCAAATATCGTTACTTTTTAGCAAAAATACAATAGACAACTTATAAAAATGAAAATGGAAGAACAAATTGCAGAATTTGTACGCGATAATCCCGTTTTGTGGGATAAAAATCATTTGGAATATAAGAATATAAAGGCAAAGGATAAGCAGTGGTTTCGTTTGGCTACTATTTTGGGCATACCAGGTAAGTTACTGATTTAAAGTTATTTGATTTAAATTTTTTTATACAACGTTCTTACTGCCTAGTCGATACCGTTAAAAGACGTTGGAAAACCATGAGAGACCGTTACTATCGTATTTTAAAACGTCAAGATGTAGCCTCTATCATTTCAAATAATGGCAAAAGAATAACAAAATATAAATATGGTGGCATTCTGCATTTCTTAGAGCAGACTCACAAAAGGGTTTTTAAAACGTAATTTATAAATAAAGAAATTGAAAGTATAATCATAAATTGTATTCATATTTTTTCCTAGCGAACCCTCTATTTCTGACAATAATTATTCCGATGATTCAAATCACAACTATATTGAAGAGCAAATGATAATGGTTAACGACAAAGACGATATGAAATATGAATGTAATGATACCATCGCCACAACCGAGGTTATCTACCCATTGGAAGAAAATGAAATGCATAATAATATAGCAGAACATTCAGAGCATTTATCAAAGGAGAATAACAATTTGGCAACGACACAGGATAAGTTAAATATTGCTCGGGTAACAGCAAATTTTAATAATTCACCGGCACACCTATTTATGCTAAGCTTGGCTTTACAAATTGATAAAGCAAATCTACCACCGGAAGTATTTTTGAATCTTCAAATCAAAATGTTAAAATTAGTTAAAGACGAAATAAAACAACAGAAATAAAACTCAATTGTTTATAGGTAAAACAAATACAGAGTCTCTCTAATTGGGCTTTCAATCTTTGAAATCAAATATATTTGTTTGCTTGTCAGTCTTAATCGTATTGGTTTTTGTTTCAGAAATTATAGGAATTAAAATTGGGTACAGAAATATTGCTGCCGATTTTATGTAATGAATGGAAGCTTTTCAGTGTGCGACCCTTGCTCTTTCCTGATTTTAGTGGAGTTAGGTCAGTACAAAAACAAGGTTCACCCGTGCCATCACAACGGGCTATTATTTGTGCTCAAGTGAGCTTTTTGATAGCAGAGCCACCACTCCAACCTAACCTAAGCTTTTAAGTGAATTTTTATTTTGGAGCAAAAATAAAACAAAAACTCATATTCACAATTCTTATAAAACATTTTGCATACATGACAGCAACATAAAAAATTATGCGGTTTTATTTCGAAACGACTTGGAGTCCGCTAAGGTTTACAATATCAAATGATTTTATGCTCTAATACATTTAGATTAGTAAACTATAATGCCAAGAGACTGAAACCAGATTTATTTCAACATCAGTGAATGTGATCCAAATAAGGATAGAAATATTCTACAACTACCGAGGGAAACGGAAAAACATTTTAGAATACTCAAGATGTGCCAAAAAGATATTATTTTTCCAACATTGGCGGTTCTTATGACCTGTTTTTCGCCGAAGTCTAGTAGTCCAGTAGGTAGTGTGTTGGCTTATTAGACGTAAAAGCCAGGGTTCGCGTCCCAGGCCAGACATCAAAACAAAATACAAAAAGTATTTCTTCGGCGATTTCCTCTTAGCAGATTTCTGGCAAAAACTCTGAGAGTAAATATAATTGCCATGAAAAGTTTCTCATAAAATCTGTCGTTCGAAGTCGACTTTAAACTGTAGGTCCCGCTACTTACAGTGGGAAGCAAAACTGTCCAGATGTTTTGTATGAAGAATGTAAGGTAATGAAAGTAATACAAATATAGGTGTATTATCAAATATATGTATTTTTTTATTTTATTGAACATTATTCCGAATTATAAAGAACAAAAATTTATATAAATTTCTTCAGAAAAAAATAAAAAATGGAAAAAACAAAAAAATCACTATTTGGACACTTTTGCACTGTTTGCGGGGTTTGTTGAAAATCACTTATCGTTTTTAATTTAATATTTCGTCCAATGGCCTTTATTTTTAATTACGCTTCTAAGACGTTTTGGCATACTCTCCACCAACTTTTGGATAATATCACGGTCAATAGCTCTCCATTCATGTTGTATTCTCTCCCAAAGCTCATCAACATTTTTTGGTGGGTTTTCATGTGCTATCAGCTTTCTTTTAACAATAGCCCATACATTTTCTATTGGATTCAGGTCTGGGCTTCGTGCGGGCCAGTCCATTGTTCCAAAAGTTTGGTTTTGTAGCCAGCTTTTAACTATTTTGGCAGTGTGCTTCGGATCCCCGTCTTGCTGAAAAACAACTTCTTCGGCTGGATAGGCACTCTTGTCAACAAAATCTGGTAAATTTGTGTGTAAAATATTCAAGTAATCCTCCTTCTTCATTATACCTTGGCTTCTCACCAAGGGTCCAATATTCCACCAAGTAAAATATCCCCACACCATAATACTGCCGCCACCATGTTTCATCGTTTCCTTCACTTGGTGTTTTTGGATGCGCTCCTGAGGCCTATGCCAAAAATATTCTTTTCCATCAGACTGGTATCGGTTGACTTTCGTTTCATCACTCCAAATTACCCGTCTCCAATCATCTACTGTCCAATTTTTGTGGGTCTTACAGAATTGAAGGCGCCTTTTCACATTTCTATCGGAAAGTGCTGGCTTTTTCTTTTTCACACTGGCTACTAAACCAATTCTATTTAATGTGCGTCTGACCGTCCAGGAACTGACATCCTTACCAATACTTTTTGTAGCATTTTTAGGTGTTTTGGTGGCCTTATGATGTAACAAACGTTCAATGTGCCGAGCATCACCATCAGAAAGCAGTCTTGGTCGACCATATTTGTTATTATTGCAAGCTACATTACATCGGTTTTTTGTGTTATTTACCGTGGACTTGCTTAAATTTAATCTTGCAGCATTTTTACGGCATGAGTAATTATTTTGTAACAAATTGATCACATTGTTTTCAATGTCAGATGGCGTTTTTCTCATTTTGAAAGACCTTTTATTATTTTTTAATTAAAATTCACAAAGTTATACTTCACAGGTGAATGAATAATGCGTAAATTAAGCAATAAAAGTTTGGCAACAAAATATCAACCAAAAAAAACTAACAGGTCAAATACTGTTATCTTTTAAGAAAGCAATATAGCGATATTACTTGTACAGTGCAAAAGTGTCCAAATAGTGATTTTTTTGTTTTTTCCATTTTTTATTTTTGTGTGAAGAAATTTATATAAATTTTTGTTCTTTATAATTCGGAATAATGTTCAATAAAATAAAAAAATACATATATTTGATAATACACCTATATTTGTATTATTTTCATTACCTTACATTCTTCATACAAAACATCTGGACAGTTTTGCTCCCCACTGTATATGTATAAAAATTAACTCACACAACATAAGTAGTGTAAGAAACTAGGACAATAATCCTAATTGAAGGGTTGTGTGTATGTATAGAAGGTGCCGTGAGGTGAGTTTAGTTTCAAAACTACCTAACAAATTGTGAGAAAGCTATGGTAATCACTTGGCTATAGTATCAAGAGCATCCAGAAATTAATAATTTCCACCCAGTCACATTTTATTATTGGTAGTCGGAATTACAACAAAGACTCTCTGTTAATAAAAATTCAAGAATGCAGAAGTCTGAAGTTCCAACAGCATCTCGAGATCGATAATTTGTTGCCGCATATTCCTACTGAAAATCATTAGATTAGTTCACTCGTTACAAAGATTCGTGGTTGTGGGAATTAAGAACCATAACGAAGATCCTTTTCTTTCGTTCCAAAACGCCTATCAAACTCTTTTAAACTGTTGTCCTACATATGAAATAAATTGAAAACAATTAAATCTTTCCACCTCTGCCCACATGTTACAGAAACTTATACAAAATCACAATAGAGAAGCACTGACAGTTCGCTGAACGCTGTCAGTGACAATTTCATATGTAGACAAATAAACCAGAAAACTGCTTTCGTGGTGTATAGACAGTTTTCTTACAATTTATTACAATTTCTTTAAAGAATCTTTTACTATTTTGTTTATTATTATAAAATAAAGATTTGTAAAGCTTTTTAAAAAACCGCTTTAATAGTATGAAATAAAGGCTGTCAGCATTTTTATTCAATGCAGCAAAACTATACGGAAATCAATACTCGAGCAATGCAATATTAGTTTACTTTAAAAATATATCAAATATCGTTACTTTTTAGAAAGAATCAAATAGACAACTTATAAAAATGAAAATGGAAGAACAAATTGCAGAATTTGTACGCGATAATCCCGTTTTGTGGGATAAAAATCATTTGGAATATAAGAATATAAAGGCAAAGGATAAGCAATGGTTTCGTTTGGCTAATATTTTAGGCATACCAGGTAAGTTACTGGTATCTGGTTCAAATTATTTATACAACATTCTAACTCTGTAGTCAATACTGTTAAAAGACGTTGGAAAACCATGAGAGATTACTATCGTAATTTAAAGCGTCAAGACGTAACCATTTCAACTAATCGCAATAGAATAACAAAATATAAATATGGTGGCATGCTGGATTTTTTGGATGAGACTCAGAAAAAGGTTTTTAAAACGTAATTTATAAATAAATATCTTTAGAAATTATAAATATAATCATAAATTGTATTCATATTTTTTCCTAGTGAACCTTCTATTTCTGACAATTATTATTCCGATGATTCAAATCACAATTGTAATGACGAGCAAATGATAATGGTTAACGACAAAGACGATATGAAATATGAATGTAATGATACCATTGCCATATCCGAAGTTATCTGCCCACTGGAAGTAAATGCAATACGTAATAATACAACAGAACATTCAGAGCATTTATCAAATTTGAGAGCGACACAGGAAAAATTAAATATTGCTCGAGAAGCAGCAAATTTTAATAATTCACCGGCACACCTATTTATGCTAAGTCTGGCTTTACAAATTGATAAAGCAAATCTATCACCGGAAGTATTTTTGAATCTTCAAATCAAAATGTTGAAATTAGTTAAGGACGAAATAAAACAACAGAAATAAAACTCAATTGTTTATAGGTAAAACAAATACAGAGGCTCTCTAATTGGGCTTTTGGTTTTTGAAAGCAAATATATTTGTTAGTTTGTCAGTCTTAATCATTAACAAATAAAATAATAGAAATACTTGTTGCTACAACAGCAATGGAACACTTCAAATAGCTTTTTAAGGTCCCGCAATAACAATATATCAACGTCGTCGTACAACAAACTTCTATCCAAGAAACACTGTATTATAGTGGCCACAACAAGAGTGGAAACATTAAGGTTTAATATACAACATTTTTATAAAAAAAAAAAACTCAACCTAGGGAATGTGAATGAGTGCGCAGAAGAACTAATTGTAAATCAAATCTTCAAAGATTGCCGGATAAGCTCAACAAAAATACCACTAGAGATAATTTTAAATAGCAGCAACATGAACTCAGGAAGAAAAATTAAAAAAATCCTTCAATCTACAAATGTTTTACATGAAAAGTAAATTCAACACCTACATAGGTATAGGTGTAAGAACCAAGTAGTCCACACAATTTTTGAATTGTATTTTATAAATTTATCTTTGTGGAATACACATTTTAAATAAATAAATAATAAAATGGTTATAAAAATATTGCTGACGATTTTATGTAATGAATGCAAACTTTTCAGTGGGCGCCCCTTGTACTGATTAACTTCTTCCTCTTCGCTGATTTTGGTGGAACTTTGACAGTATAGAGACTGCTTTCACTCGTGGCATTACAACGGTTAGCTATGCGTTCTTAAACGGACTTTTTGATATAAGAGTTTCCACTGCTACCTAACCTAACCAAGAGGACAGAGTGGCTGCTGGGCCAGCTTAAGGTTGGTTGTCGGTTTTATCATGGAACACTGCGAGATTAGGTCGTTGACGGGGATCTGGAACAGATCCCAGCCGGACTATTGCAGGGTATGTTGCGATGAGGAGGAGTTGGCGACTGTCGAACATCTCTTCTGCAACTGCCCAGCCCTTGGTAGGTTGAGGACCCTTTGCAGGGCCTTCTTTGAGAGCTTGAGTTCTGTGTCGAGAGCCTACATCAAGGCTCTCCACAGATTCATTAGCAGCTTTGGCTGGTTGAGAGGTGCTAGGGCTTCATAAGTGTAGTCGCACTCTCAACCTCTTTTGTTTTGTGTCTGTCTCTTTATATGTAATTCCTCCGTTTCCCATTCTCCCTTCCCTTACCTACATTCCTATATCCTCTATTTCCTTCCTCCCCTAAGGACAATGTATAATGGGTCAATTTCGACCTCCGGGTACTGTGCTTGTCTTGGCCGTCAGGTGCACGTCCTCTAACCTAACCTAATCTAAGCTTTTAAGTCAATTTTTACTTTGGAGACAAAAATAAAACATAAAGTCAACATAAAATCTACGATCTTATGTACAGAATCTACCTTTAGCAAATTAGTTTCATTTGTAAACTACATGCCTTTTTTGTATGTGATCTTGAGCTATCTTTGTGACAACAAATTCTTGCCGTTGATGCTTGGGGCAAGCCGCGGTTATTTCAAATTACCTCCTTACCCTTTTGCTGTTCCAAATAATTTCTGAATTTAACTTTTTAAATTCTTATTCTAACCGCTCTTAATTAATTCCACTTCATTCTTTCCTAATTTATTCTTCACTTCTTTCTTTTTCATATTTTAATAACTTTTTCTCACTACTCTTAATTAATTCAATTTTAAGTCAATTTTTACTTTGGAGACAAAAATAAAACATAAAGTCAACATTAAATCTACGATCTTATGTACAGAATCTACCTTTAGCAAATTAGTTTCATTTGTAAACTACATGCCTTTTTTGTATATGGTCTTTAACTTTTTAAATTCTTATTCTAACCGCTCTTAATTAATTCCACTTCATTCTTTCCTAATTTATTCTTCACTTCTTTCTTTTTCATATTTTAATAACTTTTTCTCACTACTCTTAATTAATTCCACTTTAATTCCTTGCCTTAAATCAAAGGCGAACTCATATATAATATGGCCTTAAGTTATCAGCTGATGAGTACCGTTGTTATTTTTGGTGTATTTTGTTTCTTTACAGTATTCCCTCGATTTATGACGTTCCGGAAAAAGGCGACGTAGATCGAATTTCAAATAACTCATACTATCAGATACATACATATGTACATAATTGGTCATTACAGCCCTTCCGTCAGGATGATTGACCTAGTTTCTCACACTACTTATGTTGTGTGTGTTAATTTTATACATAAGTGGAGGGATCTACAGTTAAAAATCGACTCCGAACGATAGCTCTTTTTTTGAGAAGCCTTTCATGGCAATTTTATTTACTCTCAGAGTTTTTGCCAAAAATCTTCTGAGAGGAGCCTTCGACACCATCAAACGAGCTGCTATATGGTAAGCATTGAGTAATAAAGGAGTACCCCAGAAAATAGTCAAAATAATTAGAGCTATGTACCAGACGCAGAACGCAGACCTCTCAGTTCTTCACAACGGCAACATCGGTCAACCGTTTCAAACAAACGTGTTCACGTGGTGTTATTCACCATCGTGATGAATGAAATCATGAGTGAAGTCTGTTCAAAGAGAAGAGTAGAAGAATAACATGGAGTCTCTCTCGCCAATTCGAGAACTTGGATTATGCATATGATATTTGTCCACTCTCGCACAAGGTTTCCAACATACAGTCTAAACTCGAACACCTGGAAAGATCGGCTCGCAATGTTGCACTTGAGATAAATATCAAGAAAACCAAAGCTAAGAGAATTAACAACACTAGCACAGAAAACATCATGCTACAGGGCCAAATAGTCACGAACGTCGATAGTTTCTGATATCTCAATCGAGCGAGAGCAGCATTCGAGCAACTGCACTCCGTATGGGAAAGCTCATACATATCTAGGCGTATCAAGCAAAGGATATGCAACGCTTGTGTAAAGTCAAAGTAGCGAAACTTGGCTTATTTCTAACACAAGTAACATAAGTAAAATATTATGCCCCAAAACCATCAGCAATGCAGATCTCTAGACTTCACAGAAGAGGAATCCATACAGGAGTAGATCAAACAGAAAAATGGAGGTGGGTCGGTCATACGTTGAGAAAGAAGCCCGACAGTATTATAAGAATGGCGCTAGAGTGGAATCCCCTGGGCTCAAGAAACAGTGGCAGACCAAAAATCACCTGGGGACGCACGGTCCTACAGGGACTAAGGCTTAATGACCTAACATGGGTAGGCGCCAAAACAACAGCGGAGAATTGTGTCAGATGGAGATGCTTTGTGAAAGCCATATGCTCCCCAGAGGGGTAATGGAAAGAAGAAGGGAATTTTTTATACAAACTGTTGGTTAATATTCCTGAAATTGTCAAAATATATTGGAGTACAAAGACTATTGCTGTCCACTGTAGGTACTGTGTTTTTACAAATAAGACCAAATTTTTATTGTTTAGTAAAGAACAATCCATACTTAAAAATTATCTTTTCTTTCTGAAACATAATTATAAATAATTATTATCACTTAATCTCAATTAATAATTTGTAATTTTTTCTCATATCCAAATTTCCTAATAAAACTTTCGATGAATGAAAATACCAGCCAGTGTACAGTTGGTAAAAAGCAAACAAAACAACAACCCTTGCAATAGGGTGACCTATTTTTTTAAATAAAACACCGGTAATCTTTTCAATGAAAATTTATACAAATAAATTTAATAAATATATACGACAAAATATGTATGTATGTTTAACCATTCCCAAATTATTATACTTATAAGGTTAAATTGATAAATCGTCTTTTTTAAACACTGTTTCTAATTTAAATATTTAATTTAATTTAACTATGGTCACCCTATTGATTTTATATTATTCGTTCTTTTATATGATGTTTTTGTACCACATTCAGTCTATTTCACTTGCTTGCCGGTTTATATGGGAAACACAAATAAAATTGTGTGTTTTAGTGTGTGTTTTTCATGTCTTTTTGATTATTCGTTTAGTAGTATTTTATGTTATATTTTGCTAATAATTCTCATTGAGTTAATGTGTAGTTTCGTATAAGACATCAAGCATAAGCAGAGAAAAGCATACTTACCTGGCGTAGGGGTTACCGTGATCATGAAGGCGGTTCCCCCGGAGTGAGGCTCGGCCATTGCACTTACGGTTGAGTTGACCTCCGCGATTATTCCTAATGCGAATAACTCGTGCGTGTAATTTTTGGTAGCCGGGAATGGCGTTCGCGCCGTCCCGACATTAACAAATTAATTCCAATAACCTTAATATGTAAAATTAGAACTAATAGTTTTTGATGGTAAATGAAAGAATTTATTTTTAACCAACTTCCCAAAAGGAAATCAAAAGTTTATTAGATCCGAAACAGCATTTGCTTGCTTAATTATTTTATTACTGTTTTGTTGTCTTATTATATAAAGTTTGTGTGCAAAGCTTTCATCCATATTCAGCGTTGTCAACTATAAATTTTCAAAAAGCACCAAACTCGTTTAAAAAAAACCGTAATTTTCACAAAAAAGCTCTAAAACATTGTAATATTTTAATTTTATCAGCATTTTATATAATCAATATATAAATTTACAAATCTAAATTAATATTATTTATTTAACTCCAGCAATAATAAGGAGAAAAGTTGATACATTTTCGAAGGTAAAATCATTTACATTTTATAGGTCTAAAAAAATTGTGTTTAATGTACGTTAACTTTCACACATGAATACTTTCGTTTATAGTCTTAATATATCGAATTAGTATATACATTTAACTATAGACTAGACTAATTTTTAGTCTAATCTATGGACTTTTATAGTTTATTTACTAATTTTTAGTCTAGTCTATAGTTTTTTTTTTTAATTTTAATTTGGTGTCACTGACATGAAACGAAAAGCACTAGGCACTAACTCGAAAATTTTCGGCGTCGAAAGTTTTAAAAAGCACTAAAAACAGTGCTAAAAGCACTGAGTTGCCAACGCTAGATATCAAAGTTTATTAGTAGATCCGAACAAGGTACAAAAAAGTTCCTATTTGCTTATTTATTTAATTATTATTTGTTGTCTTATTATATTAAGTTTACGAGCAAAACTAAGAAAAGAAAATTCTGGGGCCTAATTCTGGCAGTCGTGATCGAAATGGCTTTCGAGTTGATAGAATTTTCGAAAGTGGACTTATTTCTAATTCTGTTAGTCGATAGTTAATGAATCGATATTATTTTTCCAGTGTTGTAAAATGTTTTTCAGCACTGAACACTTTTGTAAACAAAAACAAATGTTTGTAAAGTGATAAGCAATTCTGAAAGCGAAAAACTAATTTTTGCAAATAAAAAGGTATTGTTGTTTTCAATGAATTTATATATTCTGCCCTTTCCTTAAATTGTAAAGTTTTTTGTTTTATTACAACTGTTGAAGCTCGTTTTTCTTTAGCTCGAGCTTTTTTTTTATTTATTTCAATAATGTTGTCTAATCAGGGATGGAAAAGTTGGTACAATTGTACTTTTTTTAGCACTATTTGGAAGCTCAAAACACCATAGCACCTCAATGACTTATTTAGCACTATTGAAAAATGTTCTCTACTTTATCACATTACTCAAATATTCTGTCTCATCAATATATAATTTTTTGTTTTTGTTTCATTTTTATTTGCGAATGTAGAAAAGATATTTTCGTACCAAAATTTCACACAAACCAAAGGGACAAATAGACTGTTGAATTTATTGAAGTCATTTAATTCTTGTTGCTGCAATTTTGAACAAACATGTTCAAACATTGTTTGCTGGCAAAAAATGTATCGTAAATAGTGATTTAAAAAGACCTCATAAACTTTTGTATTCCTTTATAGTTAAGTATTAAAGTAAATTGTTAAGTTTTCCTATTATAAAGTGCTTTCCATAATTATAACACCGCCTGATGAAAAAAGTGGAATGTAGATAGACCAGATGGCTACCGATACTACTGACGTGACCTTGCTGGAGAGCTATTTCTTTAAGTGGTTGCCCCGATCTTCAGTTGCCGTCTACGCGAATGTGTAGTACAGAGTACATTACTGTTCTTAGCTAAGTTTGCTCCCCTTCTTGAGAGAAAATAATGGTAAAAATATATTTTGCAAAACGAAAATGCCAGAATTCATGTCAGCTGACAGAGGATGGAATAGTTCCGTAAACAATCTATTGAGGTTTTATCGAAGCCATCTTGCTCTCCTGATATGTATATTATTGAAAACATTTCCCCAAATGAATTCCCCATTCTTATCCGAAGATTATATTCAAAATAACAAACAATTTACCAGTGTTGAAGATTTGAAATTAAAAATGATCGAAGAGTGGGTGAAAATAGACGGAGAAATATTAAATAATCTTTATAATAATATCAAGGACCGAATATTTACTTTAATAAGGGGAGTTTACTAAGTTTTAAGTATCAATATTTTTGGTAAATAAAGCTTCTTATTTAACAAAAATGAGGCTGGTGTTATAATTTTGCAACCAAAAACCTTAATTTTTATACTGAAGTAAAAACTGCGCTAACAATTTTAAAAATTTGCTGTAATTTTTTTCTTTTACATTAACGCTATACACAATGAAATTTTACGATGTTACTTTGAAAAATGAATTTTTTAGAAATTCCAAAAATTAGGGTGGTGCTATAATTATGAAAAGCACTATATATACAAGTACTGTACTAAGTAAGTAAGAAACTGCAATTTATATTATATATAATTTTTATTTTTTTTTACGCATATATGTACATAAACATATGTAACATATGTATTGTCATTTATATTTTTATTAATTTATAATAAAAAAAGTTTAGAAAAGAAAAAAAAGTGAATTTAGTACAATCGGGGTGAAAAAAGTACAATTTGTTAAGACCAATTTCCCATCCCTGTGTCTAATCCTTTATACACTTCATTGTGATTATAAGTCTGTAGCTGTCATATTATTTTAATTTTTGCCATTTTCTTTGGTTTTACCTTTTTAAATAACCAATGCTTTCTCCTTCATTGTCTTCAATTTCAGTGCAAGAGGAATTGTTTTCGCTATGAACTTCTTCATTATCAAATAGTGTACAGGCAGAAATAAATGAATCGTTGCAAGATGTATTACTTCTAGATGTAGTTGCAAAATATTATCGCTACAATCTTTTGCTTCTGACCAATCTTCCCTTTCTTTTTATTTGCATAGCTGATCCAAAAGTTTTAATGTTCTCCAGACCTTCAACAGCAATTTCTATGCCAGCAGCATAGTTTGGGATCCCTTATAGATGGTCTAGAAGCATTAAGTTTGGTCGTAAGCAGCTCCCAAATTTGATTAGCCTTTGCTTTTTTCCTTGTGTAGTATTCGGCAGAATACTTTTTGCCTAATTCGTATGTTTAGCCATAAAGTCTCCCATAATTTGTTTTTGGGTACCATTTACTTTTGTTAATTTTAACCTAAATTCTAAAATTTTAACAATTTTCATTACTTTCAAAAAATTCTTTTCTGTTTTTTTTTTAATTTTTGTTAACAAAAAAAAAGATTTACTCGATACGTTTTTTGCTTACGAAAGATTGCATTCGAACAGTTGCATGCTATCGACTGCTGTATTAGAAATGTCGATACATATTAATCGATATCGACTGACAGAATCCCAAAACTAAAACAATCGAACGTGCGAGTAAATAAATAAGTTTAAAAGAGTAAATTAATATCCCTATTGTAGTTGACAACTTTTTTTTAGTAGTTTGGTCGCCATTCTTAACTTATATGCGGTTGATATTTTGCTTAGTTGACAGAAACGTGAAATATATGCAGACAATTCGTTATTAGCAGCTGAGTCTGTCAGTTGTAGAGTCCACTTATATATATCTAATGCAGTTTCTTTTTAAAAATATTAGAATAAAAAATGGAAAGTTTTTTTCCCGTTTAAAATGAATAATTAAATATTTATTTAATATGCAGAAAATTGAAAATAATAGTCGAAGCCCAATTTTAGCGACTTTTGAAGTTGATAGTAAATATTCCAGAAATTTCTAAAGGAAAGCAAAAGTTTGGGATGACCAAAAAAGAGTGCAAGAAAGCGTTGGAAGGAATTTCTACAGAATTCAATAGGTTGGATCCTCCGAATGGTAATTTGTAAATTTGTTTGTTTGGATTCACAAAAAACTTGCTAAAATTAAAAATAAAAACAATCAACCAACAAGAGATGGCTTTTCACAAGAAATTCCCCTTAACATCTTTGAGGAATGCGTATCCCAGCTGTTATCACTAAATGATTAAGAAGCTCTATCTGGACATACTTTCGGCGTTTAAAATATTGCTCCGACAACCAGTTACGCTTTAGTGTTTTCTCAAAATCTCGACATAGAACAAGTTTTTACAAATGAGCCAAGCTATTAAACTAAGAAAAAAAAATCAATAGAACAAGAGCGCCTAAAACTTTTGTGAAAGCAATGCGAGATACAATTAAAGTTTTAAAAAGCATTAATTATTTGGAGAAAAATATTTATTTAAACTATGAAATAAACAGAGTTTACAAATTAAACAACAGAAAGATTGTCTTATATGAAAGGCAAGCTACTGAAATTCACAATCTTACGATGGAGTGTAGATAGTTCAAGAGAATTCGAATCATCGCGTATTTTTCTACGTATACGAAGAATATTTATATTAGCGTCATGATTTTCATATTCGTAAAATAAATCCACAATCCAATCCAATTTTAATTTACTTTAATTTCTATTTCTTCTACTTTCTTTTCTTCTATTTTCAAATAAATTTCATGGTGTTACCAATATAAAATTGATCATACCGGCAATACCATAACCATTACAACTAAAAAACTTTGGGTTGCGTAATATCAAAAAATAATTACGTTAAGCGAAAGTTTGGTTGACTGATAGACTACCAAACTGAATTGAATTGAGAACGGTAATAGGGGCATACGTTTTTTTACGTTTTATTACAAAAAAAAAAACGAGCGAAAAAAAAAATTTGCCACTTGGTTCCATCCAGGATCGAACTGGAGACCTTCTGCGTGTAAAGCAGACGTGATAACCGCTACACTATGGAACCACATGAATGCTTGGTGACATATATTTTACATAAGATTGATGAATTTATTCGATAAAAATCATTTGTAAGGGGCAGTATTGCCATTGTTAGTTAATTTTTTATAAATTAATACAAATTATTAACAAAACTTCGTTACAAATTTAATTTCCAGACTATTGTTGTCTGAACTGACAAATATAACACACAGGCAACACTGTTTAGAGAGCAAAAAGTTGTAACAGAAACAGAATTACACCATATATCAATAATTTTTTGTTTCTTTTTTTAATATCATTTAGTATTTTTTGTGCTTAATAAAACTAATAATGCATTTTTTTTATTATTTAAACTTATTTCACAATATGTTGTTAAAACAAGCTGTGTAAATAAACAAGTTAACAAATTAGTAAAGCAACACAAAGAATGCCAAAATTATAAATTATTTCTCACTTGTTCAAACAAAAACAAAATAAATGAATGAGTGATTCATTCATTTAGGCACAGGGATGGAAAAGTTGGTATAATTGTACTTTTTTGTAGCACTATTTGGAAGTCAAAAACACCATAGCACCTCAATAACTTATTTAGCACTCTATTGAAAAATGTTCTCTACTTTATTACATCACTCAAATATTCTGTCTCATCAGTGTATAATTTTTTTTTTTCGTATCATTTGCATATGACTTGACATACTAAGAGTTATAAAAGGAAAATTATCCGTTCCACATTCATCTGCAAATGTAAAAAGGATATTTTCATACCAAAATTTAATAAAAACCAAAGGGACAAATGGACTGTTTCCTTTGACTGTCTCTAATTTAATCCAAACAAGGGATTCTTTGAAGTCATTTAGTTAGTGTTGCAACAATTTTGAAATAACAAATAGTTTGCTGGTACAAAATTTATCATAAATAGTGATTTAAAATTTAGATCTCATAAACTTTTTTATTCTTTTATAGTTAAGCATTAAGCATTGTTAAGTTTATCTATTATAAAGTGCTTTTCGTGATTATAGCACCACTAGCATTTCAATAATAACAAACAATGAATTGTCTTTAGGTCATATTCTCTGATGAAAAGAAGTGGAACTTAGTTAGACCAGATGACCTTAGAAATTCAAATTTTGGATATATATTCTATTGCAGGGGGGTTATTTCTTTAAGTGGTTGCCGCGAATGCATAGTACAGACTATATTACTGTTCTTAGCTGTAGTTTGCTATTCTTCTTGAGAGAAAATAATGAAAAAATATATTTTACAACAAGACAATGCCAGAATTCATGTCAGCAGATAGAGGATGGAATGGTTCCATAAACAATCTGTTGAGGTTTTGTCGTGGCCAGCTTGCTCTCCTGACACGAATATTATTCAAAACGTTTCTCCAAACGAATTCCCCATTCTTATCCGAAGATTATATTCAAAATAAATAATGAGTTTAAAAATGATCGAAGAGTGGGTGAAAACAGACGGAGAAATATTAAATAATCCGAACAGAATATTTACTTTAATAAGGGAGGTTTACTAAGTTTTAAGTATAAATATTTTTGGTAAATAAAGCTTCTTATTGAACAAAAATGAGACTGAACCTTAATTTCTATACTGAAGTCAAAACTGCCCTAAGAATTTGAAAAATTCGCTATTATTTTTGGTCTTTTACGTTAATACTACATGTAATGAAATGAATTGTCACTTATATTTTTATTAATTTATAATAAAAAAAAGTTTAAAAAGTTTATAATGAACGTTAGTACAATTTGTTAAGACCAATTTCCCATCCCTGATTCAGGCACATTTTTTTAACACTCAATTGATAACAATGCAGTAACAGAGTGAGAGAGTCTGATTGCGATTATTAGATTACAATTAATAATAGCTCGCTCATCTAATTGTTTTGTATGAATAATCAAAATATTTTCGTTAATTTTTTCTAATTGCTTCCTCAGACATTATGATTTACTGCAGGTTTTTTTTTTATTAAAATTAATTCTTAAATAAATTGTTGACATAAATTGTACTTTAAACTAACTAGCCTAGAGAGTCTAGACGCTATAATAAACCAAAACATGTGTACATTCCAGTTAAGGGGATGTAATATATGACATTTACATTAATTAATTACATTTCAGATTTGCTTAAATATTTTTGTTATTGCTTGTGATAAGAAAATATTTTCTCTTTGAGTATGTTGCGTGTGTTAATTGAGTGGTGAGTGAGAGATAAAATAAGAAATACACGCTCAATTAAATAAATACTCAAATAGACTTCAATTACTACTGCAAAATTATTCAATAGCTTGTTATAACAGGCATTATCATAATTTAATATTATACTAAAATAAAAATGAAATAAAATTATGAATTAATTGTTAAAAATAATGAAAAAAAAAATTTTCGACTTGGTTCCATCCAGGATCGAACTGGAGACCTTCTGCGTGTAAAGCAGACGTGATAACCGCTACACTATGGAACCACATGGTTAACGTGTGACAAATATGGTATAAAAATATTTTCATTAAGTACTTGAAATACTCGTATTACATAGTTTACCCACAACATGTCGTGTTAGCTTAAAAACCGGAAAGACACCAGAACTGCTTTTTAACCAAGAACATTTTTATTTTAGTAATCGTTATATTAATGACTTGATTATTAAATGTCAGTACTAGTTACGTGGTCACAGATATTATTAAAGGTTAAAAATGTAAGACTAATTATTAATGAATGATATGATTCAATAGATATTTTGTACAGCGCAATACGGCAAATTTCTTCAGTCAGAGAGAGAGAGAGAGATCAATCAACTCTTGGGGTTATTAAACTTAAAACACAATCAACTTTTATTAAGTTTTCTTTCCTTTCTGTTTGTTTTGGCTTAGGGATGGTGTGAAGCTTACCAATAGGCTCCCTGATGAAACTCATGTTGAGTGATTTTTGCAAGGCAGGTCTGGGATCTGGGTTGATAAGTTTACTATCAAGCATATGGGATAGTCTGGCTGTTCTCATCTCATTGATTGGAGATCATGTCATCCATCTAGTGGGTGGTTTCAGTTAGAAAGACTCTCATAAGGCTTAAAGTTTTCGATGCATTGTGGTGTTGGGGTAAGGAAATGAAACGACAGAGTGCGCCGAATGGAAGGAAAATGGACACTCTTCGGGGAATAAGGTAAATTATAAAATCTTCACTTAGGGAACATTGTGCTTTTGAGGGTACGGATCAGATTGTGGAACATAGACGCCTGTTCTGTGTGGTAATGTGGACCATATCAGAGATCAGCAATAAGTATTCAAAACTATGAGTAGGTTCGAGTCATACTTATAATTTCAGCTGCTTATACGCATTTATACTCATTTTGATATGTTACTGATACTCAAAGATGGAAGTACTCGTCGTATTCATACTTAACAATACGCATAATGTTATTGATTCCGACTCGTCTCTACTTAATATTTATACGAAGCACAAAATAAGTATGATTCGCGTACAAGTACTGCAATACTCACAAGAAGATTGTATCATAAGTAAGATTGATCATAAGTATTTTTCTAAATTTATGAATCAGAATGAGTAGGCGTATGAATCAAACATATTTCGAATGTTGTGAGCTTGATATCAACATTGTACTCATACTCATTGCAACTTATATTCATAAATCAATGTTGTAGCGAGTACGAATGCATCAGAGTAGTTGAATTTCAATTCTGTTGATTCATTCATACTCAAAATTGAATGAGTGCTTATGAGTAGCGGAAAAACGATTCATTGCTAATCTCTGGACCATATCATACCATATTAGTTATGGTGTGCAAGACTCTAGGCTGTAATTGTCTCAGTGGTTTTGGAGAGTTGATCTTTCACCATTTTATATTCTCTATTTTGCTTTACTTTTACTTCTATTATTTGTCTGTCTTTTCTCTCTTCTTTTTTTTTTTTTTTTTGAAAATTGGTTCGAGTTTCTTTTGATCAACCTGAGTAATTTAAAAACTTGCAACCTAAACTACCCTGTTGCTTTATGTAATCTTAGAAGCCAGTTTCATACAGTAGGCGTCGGATAGATTATTATGGCTACGCAAATAGAAAATAAAAAAAGGAATTTTGAAACTTACAAAACTGCACTTGGATAAATTTTTCAAAGCTCAAATTTTGTTAAATTTTAATTTTAATCGTAGTTGCTCAACATTAAGCCGATTAAAGTCTATCGATTCCATTGTTAAACAAATCTTTATTTAAAAATCGGTTTAGAAACTCTTGAACTTTGGAGTATTGGATCCATTCTTCATCACCCCATTTATAGTACTTAACACCAACTTAAGCGAAATTAACTTCAATAATTCACTCTTGTCCTTAGTAGTAGGGCTTGAAGTAGAGTATGCATGTGATGTATTTGGTAATGAATTCGGATAGAGGGTGATTGCAGCCATAAATTTGATTATCAAAATTGTTAGAACGGAGAACTTGCTGGTAGAAAATCCATAAATTCTGGACATGGAATCTAATTTTGCAGTATAAAGGTTTCATAACTATGAGTCTCCGGTCCACGAATTTAGAATGCTCAGCTTAAAGAGCAATATTTTTGAAAACTACAAACCATAAAACGCTACAAAAGGTTTTGTAGCCTATCTAAGGGTTGATCCAAACGTTTGTGCCAGTTCAACGACGGTAAATCATTTTGAAATTTTCCATCGATTAAGAAAAAAAAAACAAATTCTCACTTGGTTCCATCCAGGATCGAACTGGAGACCTTCTGCGTGTAAAGCAGACGTGATAACCGCTACACTATGGAACCACTTGTTTAAACTTGGTCCCTAAGGCAACACAGTGGCTTTGGGCGCCAAAAAACCGAATATTTTATTTTTATTTTAAAATTATATTTGATTTTTAGTAAAAATTTACAATTTTGTTTTTAACAGCACTAGGTAGTTGAGTTTCATTTGTAAAGATTTCAATTAATTTTTGAGTAACTTTTTGCATTTCATTGAACAACACAAGAGTATTCATTCAAACAATTGAGTGAAACTCAATTCAAGGCATTACGCTTGCGATGATCATATGGCACAGCAAACGTAGACAGATAAACAGTTGATATTTTGTCACTGATCATCAAACAATAACGTGAGTGCTAGCGTACCACAAAAAGAGCGTAAATTCTGTTGTATTTCGGTTTGAAGGAAAATTTTACAAGATTTCGTTAATTTGTGCAATAAATGTGTGTGTAAATTAAAGCAATAATAAAGCAAAAAATAAAAAGAAATCCATACAAAAAAAAAGTGTGAATGAAAGTGCTGAAAAGACACTACAAAACATAGAAAGAAAAGTTTTGCAATATTTTTGTTTTCTTTTGTTTTTAAAGAAAAGTAAATTTTCGGTGAATATAAATAGTAACGTGTTGGTATTTTGATTAAATTATAAATAAATAAATTATAAAAGTGCAATTAAATACTTTTAACTGTTATTTTATTGCCTGGTGTAATGAAATACAATATAAAAAGTGTGAAAGAAATCTAAATTTTATAGAAAACAAATTTCAATAAAAACAAAGCAGTTGGCAACAACTCTTCAGCGAAAAATTAAAGAAGAAATAAGAACGAAAAAAAGAAAACAGAGAGTGTTATTATTATTATTAAAAAAACAAGAGACAGTGCACTCTAAAAGAAATCTCATAGTCCGAAAGAGCGAAAGTCAGAGAGAAAGAGCACGTAAACAAAAAACACCAAACAAACCACCATAACCTCATAAACAACAACAAATCTTGTATTAAACGGAAAAACTCTTTCTAAAAACAACAACAACAAAAGAAAACAGAAGAAAAAGTAAAGTAACACAACAATTTTTTTGCCCTCAACAATTTCAACGATTTTCTTTAAAGCAACGCTAGAAAATCGCTTAATTGATCGTAGTTTAGCCAAGTTAAACGTCCGTCTTAAAATCTCAATTATCGGTTCCAATGTAGCCCTTTGGGTTTTAATTAACACGAGCTCGGGTGTGATTATTAAGTGTCAATGAACAGTAAGCAGTGGTTCGTGTTAAATTTTTATAAAATTTCGTATTTGTATTTAAATTTAATGCCATTCACATCATTTTATATAAGTTTGTCATACTGCGCCACAGTAAAAAAATACGTCGTCGTTTTTATTAAATAATTCATTGCGTTTCGTTAATTGTCTCCTCTTCACTTCACTTCACTTCACTTCATTTCACTTCAAACAAAAAATTTCAATTTAGTAGTGAGTTAGTTCGTCACGAAGCTGTTGGCAATTCTTTTTTGGTAAGTTTTTTTTTTATTTGTTAATTAATTTCATTTTATATTGTATTGTACTGTTATTAACATTATCTCTCTCAAAATTTATTTATTTGCGATTGGTTTTGAAACCTTAATCACTTTGATTTGGCCAGGTTTTATGCATACCAATATATGGAGAGCCTCTATTTCACCTTGGCGGAGTAGCTTGTTTTAATGCATCTAACATTAGTTGTAGTTTAAAAATAAAGTTTGATATATAGTTTGATAAACTGAATTTGAATTGAATTGTAAGAAGTCAAACTAATCAGAATGCATCAACTGAAATTATTCAATTTTCATTGATGAATGCATATACATGTCCTGCTCTCAATGCCTGTTGGATTTCTATTTAATGGAGTAAATTAATTTTAAATTAAGTTTAATTTCGAACGATCCACTTGATTTAATGCTAAGCCTAGATTGTAAATTCAATATGTCTGTTTAATTTCGAACCCACTTGTATTAGCTTACATTAACTGATCCTCTTGATTTAATGCTAAGCCTAGATTATAAAGTCAATATATATGCCACCGTTATACGGTGTTCAGACATGCCTCTTTATTGTGTAAATCACAATAATCGCCATTATTGAGCTCAATATTTCATAAAAAGTTTCAATTAATTATTGCGCAATAAATACGCGAATTTTTATAATATTAAGTAAAACTTAAAATGCAGTACTGTCTCAATTTACAATTTACCAAACACTTTCTGTCGATATTTTTCAACTCAAATGTCAACAACGACAAACAAACACTAATAAACTAACCAACAACACTAATTTTCGCTACAAAAAGAAAAGCAATGTTGTTGTTTACCAGCTGTCAAATGAATATGGTGTAAGCTGAATTGCGTATGTCATTATGTCTGAACACTTGAAATTATGTACTCAATAAATAGAATATTGATTCAATAAAAGTGCATATTTGAACATAGTATAAGCCTAGATTGTAAAGTCAACATGAATGCAACTGTAATAAAATCTTTGTATGCATGCAATTAAATTCTTAAAACATGTACGTTGTAATGCGCCCCCTACATATTGCGACTGGTTGTATAACTTTATAATTGTGTTGAATTGTTAATTTTATTCAACCAAAGAAAAATTCGATGCACAATCTATAAGTAAATTCGATTGAAATTGTGAAACTAGTAAAGAAGATGACCAACCGTTAATTCAATTTGCTGTAGAACTAATCGTAACGTGTAGAGACCGTATAAAGCGGACTATGAGCAAAAAATGATCAATTTCAACTATGTATTGATCGAAAAATGACCAGAATGCGTAAAAAGACGCGGCAAGGTAATTTTACAATACGATAATGCACAATAGAACCAAAACATTACACTGGGGGCTGTTATCCCATCCGCAATATTCACCAGATTTGACTCCTGTCGGCTGCCATTGCTTTTCATCGATGGTACACGCTTTATGTGTTAATTTTACAAAAAAAGTTTATTTCACACCGGTACTCCTTGTAGAATTAGGTTACATACATGACATGATTGGTTCATTACAACGCTTCAGTCAGGATTATTGACCTAGTTTCTCACACTACTTATGTTGAGTGTGTTAATTTTATACATAAGTGGCGGGACCTACAGTTTAAAGTCGACTCCGAACGAAAGAGTTTTTGAGAAACTTTTCATGGCAATTTTATTTACTCTCATAGTTTTTGCCAGAAATCTGCTGAGAAGATATCGCCGAAAAATACTTTTTGTATTTTATTTTGGTGTCTGACCTGGGAGTCGAACCCTGGCTTTACGTCTAATAAGCCAGCACACCACCTACTAGACCACGACGACTTCATCAGGATCAGGTTACTACCAAGAAATAATAGAGAAAAGTCACTACCATATGTTACGATCAGTGCGGGAGTTTGTGGAAAATATAGGAATCTGAGTTACCCGGAACAATCTATAGGCGAGGGTGTTGAAAACACGAGTTATCCACCATATTCTTCGGATTTAGCAACGAGTGATAAAATAAGTAAATGGAAAGAAGTCCTATCACCAAGGATGTAATCATATCACATATAGAGGACCATAACAAATATTATTGTTCAAAAAAATAAAAAACAAAATGGAGAAAATTTAGGAAACTATTTCTATCGTTAACAATTCCAGACCCTCGTTTTTGATATTTATAATATGGAATACAATGACAAGAATATTACAAAATTTTGTATTATTAATGCTTTCTAAATTATGTTCTCACAGTAGCAAATGGGTTAATTATTTATTTTAGAGAGCCAGAAGAGCAATTATGCTTGCCGGCGTGTATTTTAAACGATTGCTCTACTTGCCGACAAACGATCAATGTACTCTCGTATAGAAAATAGATGCGTTGCTATTAACAACACATTTCTATGGTCAAGCGTTCGTTATACATCTTAACGTTGAATTCCAATGTCAATGATTTAATTTCCGGAGGCTTGCTGTAGTCAGTCGACTATCAAATGATTTTGCTAAAGAATTTAAAATTCACGAGTCAACAAATTTGGCAAGATACCGTTGATATATGCTTTCAATAGCAAAACTTGTTCAAAAAAATTGTCACGATTTCTGATAATGATACTGAAGAAGATAAATTTTATTGCTGCTTAAAAATAGATCTTTTAGATCGAACGCAGATTATGTTGGTAAATTGTGTGTGTTGGTTGCTATGATAGCTAAGACGTGTGTGTATTAAAGGGAAAATGTATGTCTTAATCTAATTTGTTAGCGTAGAAATATTTGTGGACTTAACAAATTAAGATGAAATATTTTGCAATTTAGAGAAGATAAAATTGGATAAATTGATTTAATGGCACATGGAATGGCAAGCTAATGCGTTAGAAATTGAAAATGTATGTAGAAGTGCGATAAGGAGTAGATGGATGGGTTAGGTTTAGGTTAGAGGTGGTCAAGTAGACCCATTATACAAAACGTCCTTATGGATAAATAGAGGGGATAGGAAAATGGAGAGCAAGGAAGAAAGGGAGTATAGGAAGCGGAGCAATTACACAGACCAACAGACACATAAGAAAGAGCGTGACTGCACTAATGAAGCCCTAGCACTTCTCCACCAGCTCATGCTTATGGAGAGCATTGATATTGGCTCCCGATCCAGAATTCAAACCCTCAAAGAAGCCCCTGCCAAGGGTCTTCTTTCTCAACTTACTAAAGGCTAGGCAGATACAGAGAAGGAGCTCTATAAACCCAATAACTAACCTTAAACTGGCCTCATCGAAGCCCAGCAGCCAACCTGATCTTACACTGTCTATATCAGGCCATAGAAACCTAGAAACATAACTACCCTATCCATTCCCCCAACGCCTCTGCTCTTCCCCAATGACCCATCCATTGATGAGGCCGTAGAGGTGGCAGATTGAGAGATCTAGAGATGGATAGTTACTTCTAAAACCTTGCACAGAGGAAAAACCTCCGTGTAAATGCTAGTTCGAAGGAAACATTTGCAGTAAGCTGCAACCAATTCAAGGATTCGTAGGAATAATTTACTCCGCCCAGTCTTTTTCTTTTGAGACATTTTTTATCCATAAACGAACGAACTTTTACAGAAAACCGGACAAACATTTCGCTGTTGAAGATAAATTTTGAACTAGTCACCTTTGTCTCAGAGTGCGAAAATAGCAATGTACAATGCACATTTAAAGTTCATACTGTCTGAAGGTGCTAGGGTTTCGTTGTCTGAGCAGGATCTTACCACTATTTTTCCTGGTGGCCTTCTTATATTAAAATAAGAAGTTGCAATCGGCATTGTACTTACGTACATGGGGTAGTTGGTTAAAGTTTTGATTTTCTTTCAGCCGTGTGGACTTATAAAATTGTGTTTCATTGATCTTATTGCGGAATCCAAATGAAAATATATTTGCAGTGACCTCAATTCAGCTAAATCTTTTCTTGAGCTTGGCTATTGCACTTAATATCGATATTTAATAACGTTCTCTTTTAGCTTAGCGTGAAGTGGAGATGTATTTACTACAATGCACTATGAAACCAAAAAGGGTCCGTTTAATCCATTAATTGATCGATCTATACTCAAAGATATCCCATCCACAAGATCCACACACTTCCCCAGTTCATTTGTAATCTGTTTTTTTTTTTAAAGGTTTTTCATGTGTGTGAACATAAATTCGAATTTAAAAATCCACGACGTAATCTATAAATTTTAGAAGCTCCACTTTTAACGTTAACAGAACAAAATTTTCTCTCAACTGAACAAAATTTGCCTTTAACAGAGCACTGTTAGTTGTTTAACAATATCCCTCTGAACAAGCTCAGTTTATATAGAATATATATGAGGTTTATATGAGTACTATACCATATTTAAAGGAAGGTACCAAGACCTCTTAATATAATCAGCAATATAGTCGCAGGTAAAGTGATATGGTATTGAGAAAATTGTCTTTGGAACTATCGATTTTTTGTTTGAATATTCTCTAGAAGATCGGTGGCCGTTTTGGAATATACGGAAAATAGTACATCTACTCGACAATATACAAATGTTAGTCCAGAGAGTTCTCTTTGGAGCGTGGTTGTGGGATAGGTGGAATAATTTTAGGATTTCAACACCTTTAATTCACTGTTAAAGGCAAAAAGTGGCGCTGCTAAAAGTGTAGGTTTGCGTCTTTGTTTTTTAAATTAGAATTTATCTTTAAACATATAAATTTTCCTCTATTCTAGTATGGGCCATTATTACAACTTGCCGTTAACTAAAGGGAGGATTTTAACGGAGAGATAAATTGTTTTTCATTATTACGAGTACCCAATAAGATAGAAGTGAGTGTTAAGCTAAAGGGAAGATCATCCTACCTTCAGCATTTAAAGGTCACTTTATGTTTGAAGTTGCCATATCATATGATATTTTCGATATGGCAATTTCAAATTTAAACAAAAGGAGCATATACAACAACCACTATGTTAAAAACAAACTTCTTTAATTGAGTTGAGTTTTATCGACTTTGCTCCGGCACTGCCATATTTTTGAAAAAGTTAATTAATTTTGTTTTATCTGTAAGTTAATTAATAACCAAAATAAGTTAAAGGTAACTTTGCCGATAATTTTAGCTAAAGGTACCTTTATCTAACGCCAACTTTAACTGGAAGTTGTAATAAATGGCCCTAAGAGTTTTATCGGTAATATCAAGGTTATTTGTCTTTTATTTACGTATTATCTCGGACTCTTCCTGCCACAAAAACTGAAGGAAACAACAAACTGATAAATATTTTTTTTAAGTATTTTTCACCAGTTAAATTGTAGTAGATAAGCTGTTTAAATAATATGAATAAAATATTGTGGGTGGCAGTAGCAGCAATGCGTGTCTATGGATACCCCATACACCGTAGAATAATATTGTAATGCTGAGTGAATATCAACTGAAAATAATGCGATAACGTTTATGAAATCGTGTAAAACGGGTTAAAAGATAAAAAAGATTAAGTATTGTATGCTTAGTTTTGCCGTAATGTCATAATGATAAGAGATGTTGTTGGAAGGCTGAAATGAAATGAATATCATAAATAGTAAATGCGGTTTGCAATTTCTGTTCACCTACGAGGGTAGTTTTCTATTGAAAATTTATGAAACTTTTGTTTGAATTTTTCTATTTACTTTACAAACAAACTTATCTTGACATTTGTTTTCCGTTCAGACGCTGTTTGTGTTTCCAGTTGCCACTTCAAGACTAACATGATGTGTGTAGACAGACAGCTTCTTAGAAAGATCTGATAAAGGCAAGTGTCTTATCATTATTTGTGTATTGAATTCTTTTACAATACAAAGGAAAACATTTACAAGTTTAAAGTTACATTTACAGTTCAGTGAACTAAAATGAAATTCATGCGCTTTTGTTGTATTTAGGCTGGTCGTTATTGCATTTGCTTTAAAAGTGCACGGATTGAGAAGTTCCAAGAAGACTGATTTAATTGTCCATCAATTGGGTTAGCGGAAACTGTATAATACAAGATTTGAAATGAAAAGCGTTTCAGAGTATTTTTTGAATGCATTGTAGCTCCCATTTTGGCTTCATAATATTGTTTGCACACGGATAACAGCCGTTATCTGCCGTTTTCTGTGGTTTTAAGATGACAAGGGTACAACATAGATATTTAGATTTTTAAATTTCACAGTTTGGTACCATTACTTTCATTTGTGGATTCTTTAGAATTATAAGCCTTTAATCAGTATTACAACATAGCTTCTCATTTGTTAGGTTGTGTCTGTTAATTTTCTCCATTAGTGCCGCGATCTACAGTTTAAATCCGACACCGAACGATATATATTTTGAGAAACTTCTCATGGCAAATTTATTTACTCTCAGAGTTTTTGCCAGAAATCTGCTGAGAGAAACTCGCCTAAGAAAAATTTTATCACATTTCGTTTTGTTGGAGATGTCTGTCCAGAGAATTGAACCGAGGCCTCATGTCTAATAAGCCAACATTTAATCTCCTAGACTACTGCGATTTCAGAGTTACTGGAAATTGGTCCTCATCCTCAAAAATGTAAGGCCCAATCGCAACGGTCTTGGGTAGAAAAGAGATTTCATTAAGCCTCTCCATTACCCATTGAATCAATTGCCCATGCTTTATATTGTTTGCAGTTTTGAACTCCTGAGACACAAGGATAAAGTAATATTTTTTGTTCAAATTCACTGCGTAGTCACCGATGAAGTATTTTTTCAGATTTCGTTTTGTTAGAGATGACTGGCGTCGGGTTTGAACCGAGGCCTAATGCCTAATAAGCCACCATGCAACCTTCTAGACTATGCCGAACGATGCCTAAACGATGCCGAAATGGTATTTTCCGGTTTTCGGCTTAACATTTCTGTTACAGTGGCAGCAATGTTTTCAAGAGACAGATCGGTAAGCTGCCACACAGGTGTCATTCCGCTGTACATAGCTGATCTAGTCTCTTAGAAATTTTTGAAAACTTTGGTGCATATTCTGGACTGAAAATGTTTCCAATTTTGCAAGCGATTTCATCATAACTTTTTTAATTAAAGGTTTTGAACGCCTTGTTCTTTCCTAAAGAGTTTCATTTTCATAATTGGAATTAAAGATTGTGGAAACTGCTAAATCCTAAAGTTGCCATTATTATAACTTTCTGTTAACCAAAGGGAAGATCTTAAAGGGCAAATAAATTGTTTTTCATTATTATAAGTGGACAATAAGGTAGAAGTAGACGTTAAGCTAAATGGAGGATCATCCTACTGGTAACTTTTAAAGATAAGTTTATGATTGAACTTGCCATATTATGTATTATTTTCAATGTGGCAACTTCAGATATACAATAAATAAGAAAATACAACAAAAAACCTAGGGCCTCGTTGCCACTCCATTTAAAAAAGACTTCTCTAATTATGCAGTGTTATCGACATTGCACCGGCATTGCCATATTTTTAATAAAGTTAATTTTATTTTATCTGTAATTGTAATAATGAAAACAAGTTAAATGTGACTTGAAAGTTCACTTTAGCTAAAGTTACCTTTAAATAAACCCAACTTTACTTAAACTTCACTTTAGCTAAAGTTACCTTTAACTAAACCCAACTTTAACGCTAAGTTATCATAATGGCCATTAATTAAAAAAGTATACTCTTACTGAGACATCCTATTTAAATACCTCAGGCAACCGTTTCAGCATTAAATTTGTTGCAAAATTTAATGCTACTAAATTGCATTGAAATTTTAAAGTATGACTGCCATAATGTCTTATGACATGTTATGACTTTTATCTTAATTTTCAACTTAAAAGTTTGTTTATTTAAATTAAATTGAAAATTATTGCGTCAGTTGGGATTCAAGTAAAATAAAAAACACTTGTACTTGGCAGGTAGATATTAAAAGACAATCATAAACAGTTTTTTTTGACGTAGACGCGTGACGTACAACCCTTTTGCACGGGCCTAAGACATTTGTTTTCATCTCTTTTTATTTTTTATCATTCAGATAAAATTCAGAAAAAATTATTTCAATTTCATATAGAAGTTCTTGGTTAAATTTCGTGTTATTTTGGGGGCCAAACAAACATTATCAAGTCAAAATTGAAATACGAATTCAAAATCATTATTTTTCTTAAAACTTTCCAACCAAACAGACGTACGTTAAAAGCGATCGTATTCCAACAGACTAGAGTACTTTTTAAAGGAAAATGAAGCAAAAAACAGAAACAAAAATTGTAGACGTAGATGCATTGATATGATCGACTGCTGCTGGCTGGCTTTTTTTCTACTGAATCTACTAAATCGAGTAAGGTGAGTTTCAAAACACAATGCCATCAATACCTGTGAATGATTCTGAAAAAAAAAAAATAAAAAATTCTACCAAAAATACTCCACAACAAAACAACAACACAAGTGTTAGCTTTTTTTTTTGAAATTCAAAAACTTCTGTTTTTGCCACAGCCAAGGCCTGATTGTTTAGGAAACCAATCGATCGTCTTTGTGTCTCAAGCAAACATGTATGTAAGCTAAGCTCTTGTGCAAAAAATAAATGAAAGAGATCATTGATCTGCTATTTTTTCAATGTTTTTTTAAGACCCCAATAACAAAAAATACAGACAGAAACTATGATATTCTCCCCTTAACATACATTCTTCGTATTGTGAGTTTGTCTGACTGGCGTTCATATAAAAGAAATTAAATAAAGCGCCTGAGTATGTATGTATCTGAGAAGGTCAAAATCCTTGGGTTTCTTGTCCTTCTTGCAGCAGACAGATATTTTATGTTGCTTAGCTATTGGTTGCTTAGTGTTTTCTGTCGTACAATGAACTTCAGACATGTATGGCGGCAAATTCATGCGAGGAATCCATGTGAATAAGCACGCACAGAGTAGAAACTATTTGTGTTTGTCCGACTATGGTTTTGGATTCGTAGAAAAATTATTTTTTTTTTGTTATTTTACGATCGAAAGAAACTACAAGTAAAATGAAATTGAGAAGGAAGGAAATTCCAATGACATTTAATAAAAAGAGTTTAAGCGCACACTCTTCTTGGATGAGGAAAAATAAGGCTAGCCTTTGATGTTTTATTACGTTTAGAGAAATGACCAGAAGAGCTCAGTATTAGGTTCCGGTTTTATATATTTTTTCCCTTGCCTCTCTAGAAAGCATATGGCTTCCATAAAGCATCTCCAGCTGACATAATTCTACGCTATTGTTTTTGCACCTTCCCATGGCTGGTCATTAAGTCTTAGTTCTTGTAGGACCATGCGTCTCCAGGTGTTTTTTGGGTCTCCCACGGTTTCTTAAGCCCTGGGGATTCCACTATAGCACCACTATTGTAATATTGTCGAGCTTCTTTCTCAATGTATGACCGATCCGCTCCCAATTTTTTCTTTTTGATCTTCTTCTGTGAGAGTCCAGAGATATGCGTTACTGATGATGTTGGGCCAGTATATTCTTCATATAGTCCTTAGGCATTTATTGATGAATACCTGATGATATCAGATATAAGCCAAGTTTCCCTATTATAAAGTTACGTTGATTTTACACAAGGGTTGAATGTTATTAGCTTATTACGCCTAGATGAGCTTTTCCATACGGAGTGCTGTTGCCCGAATGCTGCTCTCGCTCTATTAAGTCTGTTATCTATGTACGTCTGTTTCTGCGCCACCGTTTCCTGTCATAGTATCGCCTAGATAGCAGAAGCTATCGATATACTCGACTATTCGGCCCTGTAGCACGATATCTTCTGTGTTAGTGCTGCTAATTCTCATGGCCGTTGCGAGCCAATCTTTCTAGGTGTTCGAGTTTTGATTCCACGTTGGAGACCTTGTCCGAGAGTAGACAAATATCTCCTCGAGTTGGCGTGAAAGACAGTGATTTTTTTTTTAATGATAACATCCTACTAATTGCTAGCATATTTTATTTTTAGCTCTTGAACTGTCTCTGTTTGAATTTTAAATTCTCAAGAGTAAATCGATTCATTACATTCAGCGAAGATAATATATATTGTAATAGAATAGAATTATATGAGTACTAGATGACCCGTGCGAATATTTCACACCGTTGGTTGTCATTTTTGTAACATAAAATGAAAATAATTAATAGAAATTTTATTAAGAGTTAGAGGTAATAATATCATCATCGTTAACTTTTTACCCGTACGAATCTTTAATACAAACAAAAATATCTTTAAACGTACGCATTTGAGAAAAAGCCGCGTATGCCCATGTGACTATATTATGTAGAACTGCATTACCACTAAGCGACGCTGTATTACCACACTTGAACAAAAACATATAATCATAATGACAACAGTATTATCATGCAGTTCTATATAAAATATAATTTTAATCAATGAAAATATTAATTTTTCAATTTCTAATTATTTTTCGTCATTAGTGTTAGATATAAGCTTTTAAATAAGAAATCGTTCATTAAATTTGATGCGGTGGTATGGGAGATATTTGCAACCGACAAAAAAGTGCTTTAGAAATAATATATATGATGATTGCAAGATTCAAAATAACCAATTGTTCAAATTTAAGCCGATAGATGATACGCGCGATAATTTCGTAAAACTTAACCATTTTGCCGTTAACCCTGTGAAAGTAGTTGTAAAATTATGGAAACAGTGCAAAAAGCTAATGGCGTATGTACACTGTGAGACCCGACTTTTACGGGTAATAAAATTTCCTTTATAAATATGCATAAATTTTAATATTTTTTCCTCTTAATATTTTAATATTCGATAACGCAATTAACCACAATCACAATCGATTATTTCATCATACATATTTATGAAAATACCAGCAACTCTCGAAAATCTTGGTTTTTATAATATTTTTGTGGAATCCATTACTTCCTTAACAAATTCACACGAAAAAATAAAAAAAAACAGAAGGAAATCGAACCCAATTTCTGCCAAGCAATACGCAATTAAAATTAAATTGACTCTGAAGTATTCCAAAAAAAAATTTTTTTAAATTATATTGAAATGAATGGGTAGGTAGTGGTTGTGTATTGTGCTGGTAACGTAATGGAAATGAATTTGACGAATATTAAATGTATTCATTAAAGAGTGTGAACGTAAAATTATTCTTGTTTGAATTCAAAGAAAATATTTTTTAAGGAAGATTTTGGAAAACTAAATCGAAAAATGAAAAAAAGAAAAACAGAAAACAAAAGAATTATAGGATATATGTGTGTAGTAAATATGGAAATTTTATTATTTGAACAGAAAACATAAGTAAACGTAACGTAATGTACTTTGGCTATCACTTGTTTGATTGACGCCACCAACACCAACACCAACGACATACATAGACGAACAAAGCAAAATGGAAACGATTTAAATCGTATATCAAATACTGTGTAAATGAAATTTATCATCAGCAAATGCGAATGTGTAGTAAACAAAATTGATCAAAATAAAGTGGAAAAAAAAAAAATTATAATCTTGAACATATGCTAACACTTGTCAGATGAGGTCCTCACTTACGGTAATAGGGGAAAAGTCAAAACAATACAGTAAAAAAATAGAACGGTCAGGTCAGGTTCCTGGTAGCTCTGATATCAACAAATCACTTGAACACGCATAGCGGCCCGTTGTGATGCCACGAGGTGAACTTAGTGCCTGTACTGATCTAGTTCCAGGGGAGAGGAAGAAGTTAGTCAGCGTAAAGCTGCACATCAAAAGCACGACTACCCCACACTGCAAAGCCAGCCAGAAAGTTTTTTAAACGAAGCTATATTCCTGACATCAATAGATGATACCTCCGTCAAGCTGACAAGAAATGGAGAGCCAAGTAGCCTATATTTGCACCTCGCAAGACATGGGCACTGACAAAGAAAGTGGATAACAGTCTCCTCTTCCTCAGCAAATCTGGATCCACGACAGAAGTCGTTAAATGGGAGCGGCATCCTTCCCGCCTTTCTACCCATGACACAATGACCTGTAAGTATGGCCGCGACTAAGTCCAAGTAACTGGCTGGTACGCCTTCTAACCGTCAGGGGCTCTGAGTCTGATTGACACAAGATAGGTTGGAGTCTAGGAAGAATTTCCGCACAATGGCCAGCTTGATCGAGGCGAGTGGCATGCTCAAGTCTACCGAAGAGGATACCGGAAAGAGTGCATTAGCTCTGGCGAGCTCATGGGCATTGCAGACCAGTGAGACATTAAAGCGCTCAAAAAAAAAGTCGAAACAGTGACGACATTCCCTGACGATACTGGAGTTAGACACCAAACCCTATAGAGATCTTATGGCGGCCTGACTTTCAAAGAAGACCGAGACGCGTGTACTGTTGACGAGGATCCATTGAGCAGTCCGGTAAATGGACATCACCTCTCGCTACAGTAATCTGACAGTCGCAGAGAGGTGCTTAGGTCCAGTTTCCCAGAATAGACACCATTTCCAACTTTATTGTCGAGTTTAGAAACGTCCGCGTAGATGTCGAGGAGTTCCAGGGGGACGGTGTTAAGTTACTAGTCATCTCTAGTCGGAATCAGAGATTGAAAACCACTGTGAAGACAGTATTCCGCAGGAAGATCGAATATCTCGACTCAGCTACAAAAATATAGGAGTGACCAGAAGGTACAATGTGCCAACAAGATAGGACATTAAACCTTGCTGCAGCTAACTTGGCTAGACAAATAGTTTCAAAATTTTTTCATAAGGTCAATGTGAGCATCCCATATGTTGCTAAGTTTTTTGCAACATTCTGAGAATGAGACTTCGAACATGACTTGTGTTAGGAACTGTTTACATGGGCATATAAAAATGCAAGACAAAGCAGAAAACGAGAGTAAGAATTCAGTCAGCCTTGTGTGAAGTTGCGTTGCGTGTAAAGAGAACAGTCGTGGTTTGAAGATAGCCGTTGTAAAGAGCTGTGTTGTAAGCGAACAAGCAATTATTGTTGTGTACGGCATGTAATAAACAGTGGCACACAAAAATAGTCCGTATAATAAAGAATTTAATTGAAAAAATTTAATTTATTATTATTTTGTTAGCGGTCAAACGTTTTTAAAAATGTAAAAACGTAACAATATTATAATGCTTCATGGGGATTCTCTTCCCACCTATGCCGAAGAGAGGTAGAAGTCTATTTTATCTTAGATAAAAATTGAAAAGAGGTGGGGTCATATTGTACAAAGTTGCTTCCAACTGTCATCTATTTATATTCGATTCCCAATACTAATAGGTTACAATAAGTAACCCTTCGGGTATTACTTGACGAAAGTTTAAGGAAAATTCGGTGAGTAGGAAAGAGCACTATTTTTTCTTCTTCCAAGGTCGAAATAATAAGGTAGGCATAGTGGCTGATACCTTTTTATTTGTGGACTTTGGTAAACTATTTGTTCGGTTTTGAATAAAAGCCAAGCAAATAATAATGAATAAAAGCAAAATCAATTTGATCAATTGATCCTCTGAAGAAACTCATCTCTTTTGTTTTGTGGGCATATTTTTATTGCTTCTCTATTTTGTGTTTCTTGTTGACACCAAAGACTTGTCATTTGAAAACATTTGTTGATTACTATGCTATGGGGATAAAGACCAGTCATATAATGGCGATTACGATTTCTATTTTATTATGAAACGCCCTAAAAAAATATTGCCAAAAAGTTGGAGACTACTAAAGAGGGCATGATTAATACAGAAACAATTCTATTCGAAGAATTGTTAGAAAATTAAATTTTTTTTTGTGGCAATTTTTGTTTTAAATGAATAATTAACTAACGGTTGTATGTATTTAATTGCTAAAAATATATACAAAATAATTTACATCCCCATATATCACATACATTGTGTAAAAATTCAATTCAATTCATTTCGTTTTCAATTCATGATTTTAATTTTATTTTTTGTAATACCGCCAGCATGAATGATCACATGAATAAACACTGTTGGCAGCGCTTTAAACGCCAATGTGTTTAAGGTTCGCCTCAATGTTTTAACAACTGCTAGGTTGTTAACCATGAAAAGTTAATACACGGAAATATATATGAGAAGTAATTTAGGGTGAACCCCCCACTCAAGGGAACACCCATTTATAAAAAATCCATTTAAATAATTGAAGATTTATATAGGGTGTGGGCAATTGTGCTATGTGGGCCAATTTTAAAATTTCAATTAAAGCAAAAACTTTTTGAAATTCCAACAAATTTAAGTTTTTGTTGGAAAGTTTAATTGTTTCGACTAGAAACGAAATGTTATTTCATTTATATGGCTGTTGCGGCTAACCTCACTGTACCTCATTCGATGCGACTAATTTTTGTGCATTTTTTCGAGTGTATGGAATCGTATCTCGCCAAATGCATCACGAATATTGGTTTTCAAATTATCCCCTGTATCTGATATGTCTGCATAATGAGATGCTCTACAGAAAATAGTCCAACAGTGTCAAATCGCCTAGCAGTTGACATAACCGTTACGGCTAATTAAACGGCCATTAAACATTGGATGCAATAAATCAACTGAACCATGAGATTTGTGTCAAGTTGTTCACATCAATAATTATGAAGAGTGGCTACAAAATATCAGTTATCAAGAGCGATAGGTACCTCCATTGAGTCGTTCTCATTTTCAAAGAAATATCGTGCAGGGATGCCTCCGCTCCACAAGCCACACCAAACAATCACCTCAATACCTGCATTGGCTTCCGTTAGATTACGTGTGGGTTTTTTATGCTCCAAATACATCAAATTTGCTTATTAACATACCCACCAAAATGAAAATGATAGGCTTCATCCGCAAAAATGATTTTTTTTTGTAATATCGACGTGCAGTTTCCATTTGGCGAAGCGGGAAGTAAGAAGGTGGTCATGTGGCTTCAACTCTTGAACCAATTGAAGTTCAATTGGCTTCATATCCGGATTTTTTCGCAAAATCCGACGTAAACTGTATAGTTCTTGAGGACGATGACGCATACTCTAAGCCATAACTTCGATATTTTCGGGTGTACGCACCGTATGGCCACGAGTCATTGCGCATCAGCAATAAAACCAGTTTCACGAACTTGATCAATAAACTTGCGTAAACCCATCCCTGTTGGTCCTTCTCTGCAACCAAATTTTGTGCTACATTTTCGAGCAGTTTCCGATCAATTGTGGTTGTTTTGGGAATAAATTTCCAATCAATCCCAACGTTGCTCTGGCGTAAATCGTTTCATTACGTTCGGTAGAGATAATATATTGAATTTTGTAACACAATAGAATAATAAAACTATTGCCAGATTCAAAATAACCAATACTTAAATTTTAAAACGATAGATGGCCCACGCGTTCTACATATATTTGAAACGATATTTAAATAATTAAGCATTTTAAATGCAACTAATGTAGTGGCTCTCTTCTTTGCTGTGTCAATACACCGTAATTACTTAATTATTTATTATTTAACAGTAATTGTCCTATTGTTGTTGTTGTTGTTTATATGGCAATTGGCAATTTGCTTTAAACAAAAACTTTATTTTGATGTTTCGCTCAACAATAATCAACAAATCAATGCCAAACAACCATCAACATTGGATGGCATTTGAGATACTCGTAATATCGTACTCGTACAATAATATGTACGTCGTTGCTGCTAGTGTTACTGTTATGGTTGCTATTGTTGTTGTGCGTATTTATTTATAATGCCACGCGTATTGTAAACAAATATAGAAAATCTGTTCATGCACTTGAAACAGACACTGTTTTATAGAATTGAATACGCCAGGCGGAAAGAATACTTATCTCCGTCTAACACATAAATAGACAGACAAACAGACAGACGGACAGGCGGATAGATATATCGACAATTAAATATGCGGTTAAAAATTACACAGAGACACACGAGTATTCAAAAAAAAAATTGAAAATAAAAGAAGAAAATTTCAACAAAAATTATTCGTAGTTTTTGATCTTTAATGATCATCATTTGCAAAACAAAAAAACAATTCAGTATGCATATGAGGGTCTTAATATTCTATAAAAACTACAACAAGAACAAATTTTATTGAAATTGAATTGGAAATAAATGTGGATGGCATGAATTTGTAAATAAACAAACAAACAATCGAACAAACAGACATCTGTTTACTTGAGGAAATTAAAAAAAAAAAAAACGCAGACCTCCCCCTAGGGATCTTATTCTGTCTAACAACCTGCTATTAATTTCGTTTAAAATCTTTTCCATCTCTACGTGTTCCCCAGACGACCTCGTCTGCACACTGTGGCGTTGATTGCAGTCAATGGCTTGCCTTGCTATATATAAATAAAAAACTTCCGTAACCTAAGTGTAACCTTAACCACTTAGATGTCCGTGATCGTAATCCTAACTGCAGGTTGTGGTGATCAATTATGTATGCATGTACTTATGTATTCCTGTTTTGGATCGGTCTCCTGATCGGACTAGTCACTTGTTCGTCTGCCAGCCCATTATACTGTTTGAGGATAGTGGAGGTGTTAATGGCTGCAACTCAATATGTCGCCATCGCTGTAAGTTACCGAAGCTAGCAAATCAAGAATTCATCGAAATACCCTTCTTAAATAAAGAATATTATGGCCCGCAAGATGAATGTCTCACAAAAGGCCGATTATAGAGTGTATACATAGTCATCTGAGGATACATATGAAGTGGTTCCTCGGGTCAAAAAGTTTGGTGGATAATCTTTTACGATGCAGTTAGTCACTTATATTTCCGTGAATAAGGGGTCCAACATCGTGTAAACATTGACAAAAAATTGCTGTAGGAGTTGTTGTAAACCACAAAACCCTTCTATATCATCCATGGACTTTCCAGCAAGATTCTGTACTAGCTCATTAACCTAAAACAATCCACACTCGTCTACGAAACAATTTACAGGCATTTATCTTCGCCTTTGGCAGATCGAATTTGAATGAATGGAAAACTATCAAACGTGCATGTTGATAATAAGAGGTTGCTTAGATTATTCAATTCAATCACTTCTCCCAGTAGAGGAGCTAGTCTTGAATCTGATTTTTTAGACATTGTTTACAAAAACATCCTTTTTGGGTATAGTCTTGGTGGTGCATGGTGTACTCTCTTGGTAAGTTAGAGAACATGCGTTTGTAAGGGTCTCTCGTCGGCCAATTGCCAATTGGATGTCGCGAACCAAAAACGGCCTAGAGATAATTATTGGTGAACTCAGTTCCCTGACAACAAGAGTCTAACTAAGAAATGCAAAAGGCAAGATAAATTATTTTTATTGAATTCAAGAGTTCATATAAGGATTGATAAAAAATTAAATTAAAACTAAACTACAAGACTGGTTTCCAACAAAATTAAGAAAGACTTGTAAAATAATGTAATTTTTTAATATTTATCCTCACTTGGTTCATCTTAATTCAAAGTTTTTTTTTAAATTGAAAATCCAACTGCTATTGTTTTGCACAGTCCTGTAGCTCGGCTGAGCTTTTGCGTCGAAAATAAATCTTTGAGCAATTCACACGACTTTGTATCGTTTATGTTGTATTGAATATAATTCGATAGCACGAAACCAACACAACTTTTGAAAAACATATGAAAAAAATGTGTAAAAGTGTATCGGATTTTTACAAGAAAATTATCAACAACAAGCATACGCTGTTGTATAATCGTCCAACAATACAATGAATACAACGATACAACGGCTTGTGTGAATTGCCCACTTACAATAGCTAGTTACTATTCATTCATAGGCTGTGCGGAAGGAACTTATGGGCTGAAGTTGAACGCAAACCGCGCTATAAGAGTTAAGAAATTATAATTCAGGGTCGCCGTGGTCTAGTAGGCAGTGTGCTGGCTTATTAGACGTAAAGCCAGGGTTCGAGTCCCAGACCACACATTAAAAATAAAAAAAAAAATACAAAGAGTATTTTTTCGGCGATTTCTTCTTGAAAAGTTTCTCAAAAATCTGTCGTCGGAGTCGACTTTAAACTGTATAAAATTAACACTTCTGTATAAAATTAACACACACAACATAAGTGGTGTGAGAAACTGCGGGCTTCTTGGGGGGACGATTGCTGTAGACTGTCTAATGGTGAAGGTATAGCACTGGCCATTTTATAGTCACCAACAGCAACTCGTTTCCTTACCGTTCAAATCTTCCCTCTTTCCATCTTCCCTAAACTTGCACAATGCAAAGATGTGTAGCACGCTTTCATTTTTTATCTGCTTTGAACAAGCTATGAACCAATTAAAAGTTTTTAAATTACAAATTATATGACAGTTTCGATTGTTAATTGAAATGTTCTATTTGAATTGTTATAATTATTCCGAACAGGTTTGTACAGTATTCCCTCGATTTACGTCGTATCGATTTACTTTGTTTCGGCGTCAAAAATTTTGTTCCCTTCAACTTTGATTTGCGATGTGATGCGATTTACATCGTCTCTGTTGCTAATAAACAAAACAGTAGGTAGTGTGCTGGCTTATTAGACGTAAAGCCAGGGTTCGAATCCTAGGCCCGACATCGAAATAAAATACAAAAAAGTACTTCTTCGGCGATTTCTTCTCAGCAGATTTCTGGCAAAAACTCTGAGGGCATATAAAATGCCATGAAAAGTGCATCGGATAGTGTGAGTTCTCTGAAATTCGATTTACGTCGTTTCGATTTACGGAACATTCTACGACGTAAATCGAGGGAATACTGTAATTCTATTGACACTATTTTCTTCTTACCTTTATTAACATGTTTAATGTGTTCATTAAAATAAAAAATTTTACAAATTGTAGACGACATAAGAATGCCGTCCGTTTGTTTTCATTAAATTTTCCGACCATTTGAGGAATACATTTTCACACTATACGATAAACATACGGAATTGGATAGAAAGTGATTTTTTGAGATTGTGGTCAAGTTCATTATGGAATTATTGTTTAAACATTGTTTTCTGTTCTCCCATACAATTGCTTTTAAACTGTTAGGAGAGCAAGTCAGTGTCTGTAATACGATTTTGTATTTATATTTGGATTAAATCGTTAAGGCGATCGTTCATCGTTCATTGATATTGGCTGATCGTGTCTATTGATCGGTTTTCTTATTCATGATAATTTTTTAGTTTTGATCGATTTCGTTGGTTTCTTGCACTCAAGCAAAAGAAAATTTTTAACGAAAATTACCCTCAAAAAAGGAATTTCCGTTATAAACGATTTTAGTCTCGCAGAGATTACCAAAACAAACGGTTCGCCTTTATAGAGGAAATTCGTTTTAAATTCGTTGTGCGATATAGAACGGGAAGGCGAAAATTTTTATTTTTTTCTTTTTTAAGAAATTTTTCATTTCTTTTATCGAAACAAAACAAAATAAAATAAAATTTTGTATTTGTTTTACCAAATACATATTGTGTAAGAAAACAAAGAAATACGATTTGAAATTTTAAAAATAAAATAAAATCAAAGATCATTTTATTATTATTGTTGTTTTTTTAAGCATTTGCATACATAAAAAGGAAAATAAAAGTGTTAAAGTGTTGTAATTAATTAAGAAAAATAAAATAGAAGAAAAAATAAAATAATTTTGTGACCATACCTCGTATATAAAAATATTTAGTTTTTGTGTGTTTTTTTAAATTGAATTATAATCTTTCCTGTAATATATTGTAATTTATTATTGCTATTTGCATCAGGTATGTTAATTAAAAATGTACTCAATCTATTTATTTATCTTTCTATTTTGAATTCTATTATTCATTCATTTAAATTTTTTGTTTTTTTTTTTCTATTTTTATTCATATTTTGTATTTAATTTTCATTTCATTTGTTATGCATAACGCAGATGTTTAATTGTTGCTTTCATTTAAAAAAATTTTATTTTCTTTAATTATTGTATCGTATAATAATTAATTAAATATGTATTATTATTTATAATTTTTTTTTTCATAACTAACCGGTTCATTTCATTGTGTTTCATAAATTTCCAATTAATTGCAAATATTTTCCTTTATGAATATTTAAATATGATTGATCTTAAAGTTGTAATTACTTCTCTAACCGGTATAAACCGATTTATAACGATTATGCTAGACAAGTTCTAGAGGTAATTCTATTCAAAGTTCTACAGTTATCTCATTTGGCTTTTTTAGAAAATAGAACTTTAATTTGTCAGATTTATTTTTTCGAAAATTGTAATTGCATACATACATAATTGGTCATTACAACCCTTCAGTCTGGATTATTGACTTATGGTGTTTTCTTTTCTAACAAAAAATGTGCATTTTATTAAGGCAAAATGCAATTTTGCATTTGATTCTTGAAAATGTTTCGCCCTCTTAAAGGGTGGTATGTTTTATTCTAAATAATTCGCACTTGTCAATGGTGGAGGGCATTGCATTTTATGTCCTGTATAAATCGAAAGTGCTGATAATGCCCTGTAAAGCAGATGACTTTTGTTTATTTATAGATGATATTTAAAAAAAGTCGCCTGGTATTGTTATCCAATTTAAAGTTAATTTCTTCATTGTTTTGTTAAGTAACCTTAAGGAAACGTTACATAAGTAAAGCTACATGGTCCGTAATATAAAAAATTGCATTCAATGTTAGAACAGTGTTAAAATGTTTTTTTTTTTTTTTTGTTATAAAAAAAAGCTCTCAAAAAATATAGTTGAGATATTAGCGTTCTGGCAACACCTTTTTCAAATTTACGGTTATTATTGAAAACGATTAAAAAAAACAACATATTTTTAGATCTAAAACCTGCATCTATTCTATTTGCGAAAATGGAAATAAATCAGTTATTAGATTCATCTTCGTCATCTGATGAAGAAGAATTACTGAATTTATCACATACATAGTCAACAGCCGCCATGGCAAACACAGGGCATACCCTTTTTTAAATATTTGTGTTATGTTCTTCTCAAATAAAAAATTACATTACAACAGGGTTGGTCAAAATTTTTTTATTGCACCTTGTAAGAGGGTGACATTTTCTTTGTAGAAAATAAAACACCATTAGTTTCTCACACTACTTATGTTGTATGTGTTAATTTTATACATAAGTGGCGGAACCTACAGTTTAAAGTCCACTCCGAACGACAGATTTTTGAGAAACTTTTCATGACAGGTTTATTTACTCTCAGAGTTTTTGTCAGAAATACATTTTGTATTTTATTTTGATGTCTGTCCTGGGACTCGAACCCTGGCTTTACGTCTAATAAGCCAGCACAGTACCTACTAGACCACGGCGACCTCCAAAACTGTAATTAATCATTATAATAACAAAGTCTACAAAATTCAAATATCCTGTGTATAAAGATTTATAGGGTCTACTCGTCTTTTAATTTTATTTTAGTTTTTTGACTAAATTTTTACACAGAAATTCGCAGCATAAAATTCGACATCAATTAAGGTTGCGTCCTTAGTGTTTCGATTTGCGCCTTTAATACAAAAATGTTTGTACAAAGCTAAAACAAAAAAAGGGGATTTCCCATTTAAATCTAGTGCAAATTCGAAGTTGTGTCTTTTTTACTAATAAATGATTCGAGTGATTCGAATCATTCATCAAAATTTACAGCCTTTGTTGTTGTTGCATATACAAACAAAAAAGAAAGAAAAGACAAAGACAGCAAGTAAAGCATACACACAATCTTCCTGTGAGTATTGTAGTGTTCGTACGCGAATCATACTTATTTTGTGCTTCGAGTAAATGTTAAGTAGAAGCGAGTCGAAATCAACAACATCAGGCGTATTGTTAAGTATAAGAGCGACGAGTATTTTAAACTTTGAATATGAGTAGTGTGAGTATGATAATAAAATAATTATGAATGCATATTTGTAAGTATCAGAAATTAAAAGTATGACTCGAATCTACTCATCGTTTTGAATTGTCGTTGCTGATTTCTGATTGGTATTAAGAAACCAAGGGACTGAATTTTCATGCTCAAAACGTCAAGACTCTTTTGACTATTTACACCACACATGGGTTGCTTAACATTGACTTTACACTAATACCCTGGTTTGCGTCGCCTCATTCAGCGTCTGCTTCGAAGTTGCGTCTTTTTAAAATTTCTGTGATTTCGAAGTTGCGTCGTTTTTGTTTCAGTTTGTGTCGCATGTTTCGAAGTTGGGTCGTTAATACAAAAATGTTTGTACAAAGCTAAATCAGAAAAAGGGGATTTCCCATTTAAATCTAGTGCAAATTCGAAGATTTTAAAATTTCTTTATATTTTTTTGCATTACTCCAATGTTCTATTGAAAAATCAAATTTTTCGCTTTGCGTCGCGTTTCGTCAGGCCCTACTACCGATGCAAACCGGGTTCTTAGTGTATATGTTTGTTATTTTAAGCCCTTTCAATTTATTTTTTTTACGATTTTTTTACGATTTCAATGAATGTCTTTGCCGATTTTTTCTTAAAAATTTGATGGGCAAGTTATTGAGTACAACTTAAATTTTTTTTTTATATTTCTTGAATCCTCAGAACTTGTTTTATTTAAGAAAATCTTTTTTTTTGACTTTACGCACATAAAGTTGCTCACAGCATATTTCAACTAGAAATTATTCAATTTTGAATAAGAGTTTATAAAATAAGTTTAAAAATTAAACAAAAAAGATTTATTCAGCCCCAAATTTATGGGCAATTTTCGATCAAAGAAGGCCTATATCATGGCTTTTAAATTGCTTTACTTGTGCCGCCAGTTTTATTTCACAATTTTTTTTTTGTATTTTTAAAAATTAATTTTTTTTTTTGTAGGCAATTATTATACGTCATAGTTAATAATTAAGTAGCATCTGCCAAATATTTGTATCTTTTACGATAAATTGCAAAATAATCAAAAGTCATGTGTTTTGTTCTTGCCGCGTTCAACCCACAAATTAGCCGTGAACTTCTTAAAAATTGAATTTCGTTAGTTTTTTTTTCTTTTTAAAATCAAAGTGAAAACACATGCTTTTTGATGTTCTTATAAATACTACGAGTATTAAAATTTGATTGAACATTTTTTGAAAAATATTATTCATTTGCCTTTCGAATGATTGATTGTGCATATTTCAGCAAAACTGATTAGAAGTGGTTGCCAAATGGTTGCAGAGCATATTTTTCTTTTTTACAGAATTCTATTCGAGCCAATTAAACAGTTCAAGCTAAAACGACAAGCAGACATTGCGACTGACATATAGAACAACAGCCTAAAATAGTGCAGAAGAACAGATTGATTAGACTGTACAATTTGATTTCGAAAATAATTTTTTTGTTTTTTAATAAATTAAAATTAATTTGAAGACAAAAGTTAAACAGTATACAATACGTGCCGCCTCAGTGAAGCAAGTAGTATTGAAATTTTTTCCATCATATTTTAAATTTACTAATTATGATTAAACAAAAAAGAAATCAAAAGAATTTTTAATGCAATGAAAACTTGAAATTTTTTTTAAACTTGAAAAATTAAAAAAAAAAAAAAAATTATTAAAATTTTTTTAATTAAAAAAAAAAACAAAATTAAAATTTTTTTTCTTGTGTTCCCTACTAGAACCCTAGATAGACCCTATCCATTAGACTGGGGCGACCACAACATCATTAAGTATTCGCATATAGACTGCGTGCGACAAATTTTCGAACGTCCTATCGTATTCAGCTTATTCCAAGTCGTTCAAAACTGTTATCTACTCAATGTTTAGCTTTTAGGCCATCATAACAGTGTCTAATTGGCCATTACAACTATTTTAGTCAGGATTATGACCTAGCTTCTCACACCACTTATGTTGTGTTTTGTGTTAATTTTATACATAAGCGAACGATAGGTTTTTTAAAAACTTTTCATGGCAAATTTTTGTCAGATATCTCCAGAGAAGAAATCGCCGAAAAAATATTTTATACACGAGTGATGGGACCTACAATTTAAAGTCGACTCTGAAAGACAGATTTTTGGGAAAATTTTTATGGGAATTTCATTTGCCAGAAATCTGCTGAGGTAGCACAAGAAATATTTTTTTCAAGATGTCTGAGCTGGAATTCGAATCGTTGCCCTTCGTCTACCTATAGCATCACGCCTATAAGATCTATTCAAGTTTTACCGCCGCAGTTGCACTTATACATTGAAATATAACAGAATACTAAAGCAAAAATTGTAGAGTACTTATCCACAAACTGAATGAACTGCCTTTCACCTCATGTGTAAGAGCACTGATTTGTCATGAAGACGCAAAGTTTTCTGAATGCGCATTTTCTAACATCGTTGATCAGAGAGTTCTGATATATAGATTGCTGCAATTGCAAGATTTATTTTGTACTCGGGATGGTTTTCTCCACAGAATGGTTGGTTTAACATCGCGTAGATTTAATTGTGGTATCGCAGTGGGCCTAAATGCTAGCCAAAATGGAAACTCTTCTTTCGGGGGGTCCGCCACGTAAATTAATCTAACCCTATCCTAGACTAGCTTGGAATTCGAGTGAATATCATTATTTTTGAATTTTTAAAGTTAAGCGATTTTTATTCAACTACGAGAGAGGATAATATTCAAAAGGCAACGTTAGACTCTTGTGAAAAGTTTCAAATGCAATGAAGAAATTAATTTCTCATTGTACATACGTACTTACATACATAATTGGCCATTACAACCCGTCAGTGAGGATTACGACCTAGCTTCTCACACCACTCATGTTGTGTACGTTAATTTTTTATACGTAAGTGGCGGACATGCATTTTAAAGTCGACTCCGAACGACTTTATCATAGCAGGCTTATTTACTCTTACAGTTCTTGCCATAAATCAGCAAGCATCTCAGAAATCGCCGCAGAAATATTTTTTTTAAAATTTCGTTTTGATGCTTGACCTGGGGTACGAACCCGGGCTTTACGTCTAATAAGTTAATACACTACCTACTAGACTACAACGACTACACTTCACTGTATATAAGCAATCCAATAACATTCTATATAAGCAGTTGTCCCTAGGCAATGATATACAAGCCAATAGAAAAAATAAATTGATTGAAATTCAAAACTTAGACTGAGGATCTACAGTAGCGAGAAAAAAAACTGCAATGCAATGTGTTAAAGGTAAAAGTAAAAACTAGAGTAATTAAAATAAAAATTTAATAAAAAATTTACAAATTTTGAATTTTAAAATAGAAACAGCTGTCAGCGGACAGTAAATTTACCATTATAAGGGGTTTAGAGGAAGGCAAATCAAAGGATGAAGTGCTTATCAAAGATTTGTCGGATTTCATTGGGTTGTAGTCAAAGAAATAACGTGGAGAGAAAGCCAGGTGTTACTAATTATGCAAGCAAGCAATTATTGTAGGTTTCTATTGGCGTCCACACAGCCAGAAATCGATTAAGAGAGGCAAATTTATTAGCTAGAAGACCAGGCAAGAAACCACTTATAAGTAAGGGTAATAAGAAAAAACGGCTTGACTTTGCTGGACGGTATCTGCATTGGTCAAAGGAGCAATAGGCCAAAGTTTTGTGGAGCAATGAATTTAAGTTTCACTAATTTAGCTCTAATGAGTTAAATTATATTCGTCAGCATCTAAAAGAAAAAATATTCACAACAATTCTTTAAATAAACAACATTCTGTAAATAAGACAAGACATAAATATGGCATCGAATTGCAATTTATTTGTGTTTTGATCTTTGGAACAAATATCGTTAAAAAGTTATCGTTAGTCTAGTAGGTAGTGTGTGAATTTATTAGATGTGAGTCTACGGTTTAAACTTCAGATTAGGCATCTCCAATAAAACGAAATATGAAAACAATATTTCTACGGCGACTTTCTTAAAGCAGATTTCTGGCAAAAACTCTGTGAGTAAATAAAAAATTTCTCAAAAATCTGTCGTTTGGAGTCGATTTTAAACTATAGATCCACTCATAAGTATAAAATTAACAAACACAACTTGGGGGTTGTAAGAGACTAGGCCGTAATCCACATTGAAAGGTTGTAATGACCAAACTATTTCTGTAAAAATTTTCCAGAATATAAAACGAAATGAATGGATGATTTAAGAATTTTTTATTTCTTGTAGTTCATGTTTAGAGTGCCAAATACTGTGTAATTCAAAAGTTTTTACGTTTTCCAATATTTTATAATATTACGTAGACTAAGTATGCACATATGTACATATCTTATATGTTTTTAATATAAATTTCGATAATCAAAAAAGAAAAATTCCAAAAATATCACGAATTTTTAAATGAAATTCACTTGAACTTCCAAAGTGTAATGAACTTATTTTCCGAATGAATTATTTTTCTATTTCGTGATATTCAAGTGCCTCAAATTCATCCAATCGAATACTACACTCATCATATGGGAATAGTTTTTCTTATAGAAAGAAAAATAAAAACAAAAACAACAGAAAAACTTTTGGGTGAAGGACTTTTCAATTGTAATTTTCACGATCAATTTTTTGTTTATTTTTAACGTTAATTTTTTTTTTTTTTGTTGTTGTTTATAATTAAATTCCGCAATTAATTAGTTTGTATTTTATTTTTCTGCTGTGCTATTAAACAATTAAACTTTTTACGTCTGTCACTACTAATGCGTGCAGCAATTAATTTAAACGCTAGGGGGTAGAATGATCGAGCGTGTGGTGTATAGTAGTAATATTGTCGAGCCAGAAACCATGTCGTTTAAATTTTTATTTTTAGTTCCTATAGAATATTTGTACAACATAAAACGCTCAATCAATGTTGTTCACCTTCATTTATATAGTAAAACTTTTAAGTTTTTGTCGTCAATTGCAATTTTAAGTTTTCATTTTTTTGTCTTTTCTTTTATTCGTTGCTATTTTATGCAAAAAAAAACGTGTTAAAATGATGTATTACTTAATACTCGTTATTTATAAAAAAAAAAGAATTTTTTTATCGTAAAGCATGTGCAATTTTTTCCTAAGTGGGTTGTAAAAAGTTGGTTTTTTTTGTACTCACTTAATTAGCTTTGCTAGTACAGTGGGCTAGGGAGTGTAAAAATAAGTGGATAATAAATACTTTTAGATTTATGTTTGGTCGGATGTACAGTTAAAAAGTTCATCTAATTAGGTAAACACGATTTAAAACTTTTGAAGAATTTTGATAACTGTTTTGAAGAATGATCTGCAGATGTTTTAGGACATTATAATCCTTTAGTCAGGATTACAACCACAGTTTTCATACAACCTATGTTGTGTACGTTTGTGTTCTATCCATGATTAGGGGATACAAACGTTTTAGGACATTACAATCCTTTAGTCAAGATTACAACCGAACTCTTCATACAACCTATGTTGTGTATGGGGATACATGATTAGAGGATACAGTAGTTCAATGTTCATATAGTTTTTTTATGCCATTCACCTACTATTAAACTTTTTGCTAGAAGACTACTGGAGAATTTTCTTATTGCTTACCTGAGGCTGCAAATCCAAAATTTTTGTGCTTGCTGGATGGTCATTATTTCCATGAGAAAAAAGCGGGCAAATATATGAAATTGAAAAATAAAGAAAAAATCATTTATTATAATTAATATTTTAATATTAATTATGTTATGTTATAAAATACAAACATAAATAGCTACGAATAATAGACACAAACTTAAATTTATACATATTGTTACGAAAATGGAAATGGGATAAACAAATGCTTCAAAAACAAAAGTACTAACAAAAAAGTGTAGTATAACAAAAAATTATATAAACAATAAAAATGCAACAACAACACTGCAATCTGAAATATTCTCCTTCAAGTGCATTCATCAGACTGCTTACGCTGCGATATAAAATGCAAGACAAAGCAGGCAATGGCGATTCAATAAGAATTCGGTCATTCTTGTGTAACGACACGTGAATTCAGTAAGAATTTAGTCAGTCGTCCTTGAAAACATGTGGAATTCAGTAAGAATTCCGTCAGTCTTGTGTGAAGACACGTTGCTTGTGAAGAGAATAATTGTGGTTTGAAGATCTCTGTCAAAAAGATCTACTGAACAATTGTTAGAGCGTTAGAGCGCGGAAGGGTGTGATCGATGAATAACAATTAAAGTAAATTGTTATTGTTTAAGTCAAATCGTTAAACGTGGCACACGGCATTGCACGAACAATAAAGAATTGATTTAAAACCTAAACACAAATTTAAACGAATCTGCTGAAAGTTAGTCGCCGAAGAAATATTTTGGTCTAGCATGCCAACACACTACCTACTAGACCACGGGGACTAATCTGAACTAGAACACCTTCTGATATTCGGACAACTATACAAATAGCAGGCTCTAATTGATCTAATTCTTGGGTTGAGTGTCACTTTTATCTACCAAACCTTCAAGAGCTTAAATATTTTAAACATATTAACTATGCTCATTGTGTAATACTTTCTTTTCTGATAGCAGGTTATGTAACGTAATAAACCGTATTAATATAATGGACTGAGTTACGATTCAAATTTGAAGTAAATTTTTCACATGGCGATTCCAATTTTGACTTCTACCTTAGAAAGTCGGTCTTTATCTTTCCGATGTGCTAAATTACTAATAATAATTTCCCTTATATACTACGTTCAGCCCCACTGTTGTTTGTTGATTTTGGAGAGGGAGAGACCTTAAACGATCATTTTTGCTCACTTTAATTTTTTTTTGATCAGCTGTTTTTTTTTTGCTTATAATGCTGCCTGGTTTTTGCAAAACTTGTTGAATTCTTAAATACTTAATTCAGTTCAGTACGTGCTCTCTAAACATCTAAACGTGCGTGTAGACTTTTTTCTATCTCGAAAGTTGAGGTAACAAATTTAAAATTTTTTTCCTTTTTTTTTTGCTTTCTTTATATATTCACGTTTGATATGGTGTCGTCGCGGTCTTTTTCTTTTTTCGTTATCAAGTTCATTAAACATTAGTTTTTTTGAGTGATTAAATTCCAATACATAGTTGTTGGTTATTCCCCACAACAAAAAAGTGATTAATTTGCGAGCAAAAAAAACCCCATCAAACAAAAAATTAAAATGGAAAAAAAAATTCTTTATATTTACAGAACGCAACTATACACGTGTAAACATGATTCTAACACGTGGATCATTAAAGATCTTATTGTGCGTAAAACGTAATGTTGGCGTCATTGTTGGTGGTTTTGTTGTAGTAGTTTCCGCATATTTTGTGTGTGTGTGCGTGTGTTTTTTATTTAATGCTGCCGATTCAGTGTATATTTTCTAGCAATTACTTGAATATTGTTTCTCGCTATTGTGGCGACAGAAGTACGCGTATTTATAGATTCGATTGTGTTACTTTTTTTTACCATTTTTTTCTTTGTATTTTATTTAATTTTATTTTTTTTTTTTGCATTAAAAAATTGTATGTGGGTCATAAAATTCATGTCAAAACTTGAAATAATTTTTGTTTTTTATTGGTCTCGTTAAAAAGAAATTCAATCCAAAAAAAAAAAATGACTAATAAAGTAAATGAAGAAACTTTGATTAAATTATCAACAAATTGTTTGAAACAAAATACTTATAATTTATAAAATATTTTGCAATCTTATACGCTTTAATAGATGTTTTCTAGAAGTTGATATAATTTTTTTTGGTACAAAAAATTTATGCAAACGTTTACAGTTCAGAAAGAAATTCAAAAGCGTTTCTAATAATATTTTATTTAAAACATTTCTACATACAGTAAGCATCAAAAGAAACTGTACACTATGGATAAAATTTTAACTATCATCAAATTCAACTTTAACCACTTAAGGAAAGTGTCCGAAAAAATTTGACAATATTTTAAAATGTTTTTTTGTTTAAATTTTAAAAACTGGCAATGAAACAATTTTAAAATAAAAATAACGGTAATTTATTAATGAATATATATTTTTTTTTAAGAAACAGTTTTTATTTGACGCTCACTGCATATAAAATAATTATTTTATGTATGAAATTGTATACTAGGGATAAAATTCTAATAATCTTCAAATTCAATTTTACCCACTTAAGGAAAGTGCCCGAAAAAATTTGACAACATTTCGTTTTTTTTTTAATTTTTTTTGTTTCAATTTTAAAAACTGGCAATGAAAAAATTTTAAAATAAAAACGGTAATTTATTAATGAATATATTTTTTTAATGTACAATTCCTTTTGACGCCCAGTGTATATATATATATATATATACATATATATAGATAAAATAAAATATAAAAAAAAATATTTTAATTTTTATAGATTTTAAGAGTTTGATTTTGTATACGTCTTAAGCATCCAGACGAAATTTTTTTTTTAATATTCTTCAACAGGTTTTTTCTAATAATTCTCTACGCTCTCTTAACCACAATTCGGCGATAAATCACTTAACATTTTAAATGTTTGCATTATGTTTGCGATTTTCAATTGTCCCATTATTGAGCTCATGTTTCTCTAATGAGTGTCATTATTGACATACAGGATTTTGACCTGTATTTCTTTATTTCGTGCATGCAGTTCTTAAAGTACTTATATCCGGGGTACACTGTACTTGATTAGATTTCAACTAAAAGGTTTAATAAAGCTAAAAGGTTTAATAACGCAGTAGAGAATGCGTGGTGTTCTATTATAAAAGCAAAGTACCAAGCAGAGATCAGCAATGAGTGTACAAAACGATGAGTAGTTTCGAGTCATACTCAAAATTTCTGATACTTATACACATTCATACTTATTTTGATATCATTCTCATACTATCCTTATTCAAAGTTTGAAATACTCATCGTACTCATACTTAACAATAAGCATGATGTTGTTGATTTGATGACATTTACTCGGAGCACAAAATAAGCATAATTGGCGTACGAACACTACAATACTCACAGGAAGGTTGTGTGTATGCTTTGTTTGCTGTCTCTATCTTTTTTTTCTTCTTTGTTTGTACAGGCAACAACAACAAACGCTGTAAATTTTGATGAATGATTCGAATCACTTATAAGCATTTTCCTAAATTTATGAGTCAGAATGAGTATGCGTATGATTCAAACATATTTCGAATGTTTTAAGTTTGATGTCAATCAATGTTGTAGCGAGTACGAATAAATCAGAGTAGTTGAATTTCAATACTGTTGACTCACTCATACTTAAAATTACATGAGTACTTATGAGTAGTGAAAAAACAATTGATTGCTGATCTCTGATACCAATACATATACAAAACCATTTATAATTTACCAAGAATTTTATACAACATTCATGTAAGCGTTGGCCTATTGATTGATGCTGTTGATTTCGACTCTCCTTTACTTAACATTTACACGAAGCACAAAATAAGTATGATTCGTGTAGGAACAGTACAATACTTGCAAGAAGGTTGTGTCTTTGTTTTGCTGCTGTCTTTGTCTTTCCTCTTTTTTTGTAAATGCGACATCATATTATAAGTACTTTCCTAAAATTATGAATCTGAATTAGTAGGCGTATGAGTCAAACATATTTGATGTCAACGTTGTACGCATGCTCATGGCAACCTGGATTTATAAATCAATGTTATACCAATATGAGTACGAATAAATCAGAGTAGTTGAATTTCAATACTGTTGACTCAGTCGTATTCAAAATTACATGAGCACTTATGAGTACCAGTCAAGAGCTTTTGCGCACCTAAATACTTCGGAAAATTTAAAAAATTATTTTTTTATTTTATAATAATTTCTTGAACTCATGAGGAGAGTCTGGAAGCAAATTTTATTTGTACAAAAAATGTTTTTGATAATTTTATTTCTTACATCCTACTCTTGCTAGATACTCGTATTACTGATTCACTAAACCAAAAATAATAAAGTTGAGATAAAATAAAATCTCTTTTCATATAAATTATTTGTTATTAAAGTAAATAAAACAGATCTCTTAATAAATTTAATTAAAATAACTATGATACAGCATATTGTTGTTGTTCATGGTTTATTTTTTATTTGCACAAAAAACAAAAAAAAAAAGAAACACAAAAAAGTACTTTAAAATTATTGCGTAGGTACCTACTAATTATGTACTCTGTTTTTCTTAATGATTTGGATTTTCTATACTTTTTATTATTATTTCAGGCGTTTGTTCTAAATATCGTAAGAAAATCGAAAAAAGAAAATTCAAATCACTTTAGTATTGGCAAATAGACGTAAGAAGCGAATCATGAAAAAAAATCGCCAAAAAATTTTTTTTCAAACAATAAAATGTTTTAAAAATAAACATTTACTACCAAATATTTAAATTATAATAGATCTGAGTAATTATTCTATATTATCTTTGTTATTTCTTTTATTATTTTTTATTTTTTTTTTTGAGAAAAACAAATATTGAAAATTCAGTTTTTTTTCGAAGACATGATGTATAGACGATTAAGACTCTATTGGGCATCGGAAATGCCTTTTAAATTAAATAGTTGGCCTAGAAAGTTTCAACAGATGTTAGGAAGGTTGTCCTCATTCAAGTTCAATTAGGTAAGATTTTTGAGGAAAGCAAGGAAAAAAGTTTTCTATGTCATATGTAAAGCTAACTGTAGCTAAAGGGAACTGTAAAGTTACGTTTTAACTTATTTTCGTTTTTACAATTTAAGTCAACTTTTTCAAAAATATGGCAGTATCGGAACAATGTCGATAATACTGCTCAATTAAACAAGTTTTTTGTGCTAATTTTGTTTAAATTTTAAGTTGGCATATTGAAAGTAATATACATAATCACTAGGGATGCCAATCGGGAAATTTCGAATTATGAATTCATATGTATTTTGAACCTACAAAAGGTCCTGAAAAAAAATTCTATATCACATGACTTCGATAATAGGTTTCTCAGATGAGGAAAACCCCACATCCATTGATAAAAAGTGATTTGATGCCATCGAAGAATGCAAAAATAACCCTATAAAATGAATTAATAGGATAGGATAGGTCCAAATAAATAGATTTATTTACATCAGGAGGTAGCAGAGGTGGAGGTATTTACAAGCTGCATACAGCTATCTTGGAACTATTTTACCAACAAATGTTGATTGCGAGAAGTGGTTTTCAACGGGAGCCTATGTTGACAACAAAATTCGTTCAGGCCTATCAAATCACATGTTGGGATGCTTTAAACTTTTTCTCAGAATCCAAATAATTTTCTTAAAACTAATGCATTTGCTTACGTATGAATAATTTTTATTTTTGTTAATTTCCACTTTTTTGTTACTTTTTGTATTGCTGTTTTAATATTTTATTTTAAATGATATATAATTCTAATATGTATACATAATTGGAATACAAATGATTTTATTAACGAAATATTTTTAAAATTACGAGAAAATCGCGATTTTTCCCACGATTTTTCGGGATTTTTGGATCCCGAATTATCCCGAAATATCCCGCGATTTCAGGATGGGATTTACAAAATCCCGTATCCCGTGATTTTTAAAAATTGATCCCGTTTGGTCTCCCTAATATACACTGAGAGTCAAAAGTGAGTAAACACCACTAAAATAATTCATTTTCTTAGGATAGCAAGAAAAGTAAATGAGAATAGTTGAATAAATTTCCAAAACTAAAAACGTTTTTTATTACTTATAAAATGTTAAAACAAAAACAAAATTACTGTTGCGCTACAAGTATATTTGTTATAATAAAAAAAATTTAAAATAATAGTGAGTGTTGACTTATGGCGCTCAGTGTATGTATGGCAAGTTCAAACATAAACTTAACTTTAAAAGTTAAAGGTAGGATGATCCCCCCTTTAGCTTAACGTTCACATCCACCCTATTTACTTAGTTAACAGCAAATTGTAATAATGGTCCTTAAAGGGATCAAGTTATTGAAGCTGAATTTGCTTAGCTCTTTTGGAAAGAACTATAAATACACTATAAATAAAGAGAGAGAGAGAGAGAGAAAATTGGGAAGAATACGTTTAATGACTTATACAGAAAGCATTTCAGTTAAAGTTAGATATGTCGTTATGACATTTTAAAGACTTGCAAATCTGGGGTCGAATTACCGCATACGTGATCGAGTTGCCTTTCGTATCGAATCAAATTTCGTCACGTATCGAATAGACAATTTACAGCATTCCATAGCTGACGTATGAAAATGTACTAGATTGTTTTTGCAATGGAATAGAATTATCGCATATCGCTCTTTTATTGCTACATAGTCATATCTCAAAAAATTAAAAATTTGTAGTTACTTAAGCAAAACTGCTCTTTTAGACCTTCTGTATATGTTGAAAAAAAAATCAGTTTTATATCCCTAGCTGAACCGAAGTTATAGCAAGAAGTGTTTGTGGCAATTAGATCATAGGACTTATGTCTAGAAAACTTAAATCGCATTTTGCCAAGTTCAAGTTTTTTTGAGATATGACTATGTTGCAATCAAGGAGTGATATGTTTAATACAAATCGATATTAATAAGAAGAAGAACACAAAATAAAAATAACAAAACAAAATTTTCACATACATACATACATAATTGGTCATTAGATCCCATCAGTCAGGATTATTGACCTAGTTTCTCACACCACTTATGTTGTGTGTGTTAATTTTATACATGAGTAGCGGGACCTACAGTTTAAAGTCGACTCCGAACGACAGATTTTATGAGAAACTTTTTATGGCAATTTTATTTTTACTCTCAGAGTTTTTGCCAGAAATCTGCGGAGAAAAAATCGCCGAAAAAATACTTTTTTTGTATTTTATTTTGATGTCTGGCCTGGGGCTCGAACCCCGGCTTTTACGTCTAATAAGCCAACACACTACCTACTAGACTACGGCGACGGTATATTTAATTTTAGTGACAACAAATATTTTAAAACGTTAAAAAAATTTATTTAAAATAAGGGATGGACGTCTGATTTTGAAGACGATTATAGCACAGTACTTTTTTTTTTAACATGATAGTTAATACAACCTTTCTCCATAATTTTACGTCTTTTGTTGGTGGACCATAGGAATTCTGCTTAAGAACAAATTTCTCCCACAATCTTTACATTTTTATAAATTTTTTGCCCGTACAACTTGTTTGCGTAAAGTAAAAATATTTATTCGACAGTACTGAACTGACGAGTATAATTTAAACAGCTGATACTTGAATGGAAACTCCTTATCGTATGCTATTATCTCAAATTACTATAGTACTTATTCCATGACTAATGTGGTAGCCCCAATTAGAAAATTTGCAAGTAATATTACACGATCACGTATGCGGTAGTTCGGCCCCTGCTTCTGAAATCTGTAACAGACAGTTGCTTTGTCTGGCCGTATGAGGATTTTCAGAATTTTTCATCAGGCTTTTTGCCAAAAATCTGCTGAGAGGAAATCGCCGAAGAAATATATTTTTTTTCTCATATTCCGACTAATAAGTCAACTTTATAAGTATACGTATGAAAATTACAAAAACAATAAAAACAAAACTTCTTCCGTGTTACCTTGATTGATTTTTTTTTTTAAATGTGATATTGAACTCTCTTCTGCATTACCTTGTTCATAGTAAATATAAACCAAATGTCAATTCTGACAGCTACTGTAGCAATCAACCTTATTTTCCGTTTTGTAAACAGTACACACAATGTAAATATACACACGAGTATACAATTTCTTTACAACCTGGCTGTCATGTAGGACAGATGGATCTGTCAATTAATGTCGAATATATTCTTATATTCTACTCTCCAGCACAAATAAATAAACAATCAAAATTTATTATAATAAATTATTAATTTTAGAGACTTTTATTAGAAAAAAAAAAGTAAAATTAATAATATTTACATTAATTGTTAGATTTTTTTTTTTGTTTATTTGAAAAGTAATTTTCCTAATGATAATTGTGCATTCCCATTCATCATCATCATCATATTCATGAGATGATAGAAAATTGTCTTGTAAATTTTATTTAATTATTGATTTTTATTGTTTTAATTGTTTGTTTACAAAATTGTATCATAAACAATTTCTATACAGAAATTTTATTTATTATTCTTTGTTCATTTTCTTTGCTTTTCTGTTCTTTTTTTTTATTTTTTATTTTATTTCATATTTTAATTTATGATATACAATACAACAACAACAACAACGTGTATTTGCTTAAAAAAAATAAAAAATAATAATGAAATGAATTGAAATTGAATTGAAAAAAAAAACAGCAAAATATATATCATGTGATTTCCTTTTTGCAAAAAAATCATTCTGAATATGGGATTTAAAAAAATGAAAAAAATCAAAAAAAAAAATACAAAAAAATTGTAATAAAAAAGTACGAAACCATCAATCAATATTTTTTAATTTTTTTTATTTAATCTTTGTTTATAAAATACAAGTTTTTTTCTTTCCAATTTTATTTTGTTCTGTTTCAAATTTAAATATTTATAGCAGATACAGTTTATTTTTATTTGTTTAATTTAAATTTTTTTTTTTCAATTTTTTACAACTTTTTAGCCAAGGTCAGGTTTAGGTCTTAGATGCTAACACAAAAAGGTCAAACATTTCTGTATATAGTCTGTTTAGCGAATTGGTTCAAAATATTTACAAGGAAGTACATTTTTTTTTTCGTTACAATCTTATAAACAATCATTAAAAATTTTATTGTTTATTTATATTGCATACTACGTACATACAGTGGACAACAAAAGTCTTAGTTGTCAAAAATATTTTGATAATTTTATGTTCTTTAACCAACTGCATGTATAAAAAATTAAGGTTTTTATATTTATTTTATAAATCTAATATAAAAATAATTTCGTGTCACGGTGTTCGACAGATTTTTATGAAATTTTGTGTGCATATTTGAGAATCCCACAAAACATCTATTTTTCATATCCCTAAATGTTAAAAGGGCGTGGAAAATTGTTAAAATTGAATATTTAGCTACAAAATTGGTGGGTAAGTTCGTAGTGTCGTTATCGACCCTCCCCCTTCAAGTGATACCAAGTAGGCGTGGCAAATATTTAAAATTGAATATTTAGGGACATAGTAATCGTAGACGAATGCAATTTGGTGGGTAAGTTCGTAGAGTCAATATCGACAATGCTACCAAAAATGGACGTGACAACCCTCCCCCTTCAAGTGATACCTATAACTTTTAAACTACTTAACCGTTTCTTTTTTTTTTTGTTCGAAGATTTATCAGGTTTAGATGGTTTAAAAAAATCGATATAGCAAAAAGTAGGCGAGGCAAATCTTTAAAATAATATTTTAATAACATAATATATAAAGTTCTCATGTCACGGTGTTAGTCGTTAAACTCCTCCGAATTGGATCGACAGATTTTTATGAAATTTTGTGTGCATATCTGAGAATCCGACAACATCTATTTTTCATATCCCTAAATGTTAAGAAGGCGAGGAAAATCGTTAAAATTGAATATTTGGTTACATATTTATCGTAGACGAAACAAATTTGGTGGGTAAGTTATTAGGGTCGATATTGAAAATCCCACCAATATGGGCTTGACAAGTAATTCTTATAACTTTTTATCTACTGAACCGTTCTTTTTTTGTCTGAAGGTTTATCAGATTTAGATGGTTTAAAGAAATCGATATAGCAAAAAGTAGGCGTGGCAAATCTTTAAAATTGAATATTTAGGGACATAGTAATTGTAGACAAATGCAATTTGGTGGGGAAGTTCGTAGAATCGATATCGACAAAGTCATCAAAAATGAACCATCCCCCTTTAAGAGATACCTATAAGTCGGCTAATTCGATGGTTTATAACTACATATCGCTCCTTTATTGCAACATAGTCATATCTCAAAAAATTAAAAATTTGTAGTTACTTAAGCAAAACTGCTCTTTTAGACCTTCTGTACATGTTGAAAAAGAAATCAATTTTATATCCCAAGCTGAACCGAAATTATAGCAAAAAGTGGTTGCGGCAATTAGATCATAGGACTTATGTCTTGAAAACTTAAATTACATTTTGCCAAGTTCAAGTTTTTTTTAAAATATAACTATGTTGCAATAAAGGAGCGATATGTACATACATATATAACATGTATGTCTGTTGGTTTTTGTTTTGGATCAAATACAACAACTACAACTTCGTCAGCGCTACCCATGATTCGGACCTCTTATTGTTATTCTTTGTATGACTTACCTAAATACCCACGACCTGTGTACCGTAGAACACATATGGTTAACCTTGTTCTTTTTCGGAAGTACTCAGAGGGGGTGGTACAGCATATTACAATAAAAAACTTTTGTCTATGATTAACAGAAAAGTTTGGTCTTCACACGGCCTTAATTGAGTGCCATAACTTTAACTTGATGGAGAATAAATCTTCAAGTGTGAGTACAATGTATAATGTAACCTTAAGTAGATTTAAAATTCAAAGACTTAATATATGAAAATTGTATCCCTTGTATTTAGTAGAATAACCCTTAAGTAGAATAACCCTTACTCCATTTAATCCATTTAGAATTGAATGTACAAGTTTTGTTTAGTGTCTTCTAGTGGTACCATAAGCAAGTTTTTCGGTTGACTTTTGTTTAACGTTTAGCGATTACGTAACCATTTTTCAAAATGATCACCTAAATACTCCCTTGAAATCATATCGAGACTTTGTGCAAGAGTATTAAACCTGTGAGAATTTTTTTTTTTATCAATATATTTTGGAGTACTAAGACTTTTGTTGTCCACTGTATGTGGTATGTGGGTCATTTCAACAAAGTGATGAATGGTTTCTTTTTTTAAATTAATTTTAATTGGCTTGTATGTCTTCACATATTGTTAATCATTATTTAGGTTATATCCCCCTTTAGTTACGTCTCACCTCTCACATTCCACATGTTTAGTGAATTTACTTTTATTTAAGAGCGAAGAAACAGTTTAACAACTTTGAACGATAATTAATTAAATAGGTAGACAAAGTTAGCTATCCACTCATAGAATAGTGATAGACTCACTTAGACCATATAAGAGTCCTTGTGATGTCATCATTATGCTTCTTGCTTTAATCTTGGAAACATTCGAAATTTCTCACAAAGCAGCCCAAATGGTGTATGGTAACCTCGCAATAAGAAACTCGAATTTAGCCATACAAACCAGGCTAATTTGTAGCGTGGTCTATGGAAATCGTCTACCGTGTTGTATGAAAACCGAGTTATAACAAACTCGGAATTTGTACAAATCACATTATTAGTACCGCGTTATATGAAGGCCGAGAAATACAAAAGACAAAATAAATTATTTCTATTGAATTAAAGAGTTTATATAAAGATTGATAAAAAAAAGACTACTTGCCAACAAAAATCAGAAAGACTTTCGAAAAATTATTTAATTTTTCAACATTCATCCTCACTGTCAGATATGAGTCGCCTAGCTCGTCTACTTTTAAAGGGCAAAATGTCTTCCCCACTTGGTTCATCTTCACATTGGTTTTCGATTGTAGCTTTTTTCCTAACTCCATTAAAACCTCTCTAAGCAATTTCTTAACTCTCTTTAAAACATTGCGTTGCACAAAATAACTTTAAAATACAAATATTTTTCCATTGTATAGGTTTCCACTGCCGGGGTAAAATAATTATAAAATCAATCCTGAAATAAATCTTGAGTCATCTAAGTTTTCTTATTAGATCGGCAGAATACAGGCAATTGGGCGTCACTACTGCTTTTTATTACACGGGGAGTTAAGGAACGATTTACCATTAGTTCTTTTGAAAGTTCAAACCTCTGAGCACGTCTTTAATTGTTCAGAACGAAGGTTCCAGATATTAATTTTTTTTCAATATAATGCCTTTGATTTTTCACAATAAAGGTCCTATATTATAGTTTTTTTTTTCAATATAATACCGTCTGATCAGGTGAATAACTTCCTTCATAGGTAATTCTATTGGATGGAACTTATGGGATGTTGTTGAACAGAAACCGCACTGTAAGAGTACCGTTTTATTGAAGGACTGTCGCAATTTCACCTCTGAGTTAAATGGAAACCGCGTTCTGAGAGTACCGTGTTATAGGAGACTTGGCTGTATATTGTAAACACCCATGTGATATTTTCTCCTCCCACCAATACGTAAAGAACAGTTTCTTTCTCTTTCTTATCTCTAAAACTCTTGCACAAATCATTTGCCGTGTGTCAAACATCACATGCGTACTCGCCATACAGTGTGAGTGTTCTCCCTTGGAGTTTATGCAGACTTTTTGTGCACTTTTTATCCAGTTTGGACTAGATTTTCTGTTAATTGCCTCATATCCAATTCACTCACCCGGCGTTGTGAGAATTCATTACTGTATTGGCAATTATAAGCTCATTGGTCTTCACAGGCATTCTCGAAGTAGAGTAATTATAGAAAAGAATGTAAGTCAGGTCCCTAATAACTATTTCATTTAGAAGGCGCTTTAGTCATCTATTAGCTTTACACACATACATACATATAATCGATCATTACATCCCTTTAGCCAGGATTACAACCTAGTTTCTCACATCACTTACGTTGTGTGGGTTAATTTTTATACATTCCTGATGGAACCTACAGTTTATTATAGTCAACTCCGAATAACAGATTTTTGAGTAACTTTTCATGGCAATTTTATTTTTTTAGTTTTTGCCAGAAATCTGCTGAAGAGGAAATCGCCAAAGAAATCTTTTTCGTATATCATTTTGTTGAAGATGTTTGACCTGAGGTTTAAACTACGGTCTTACGTCTAATAAGCCGACAATCTACCTATTAGACTACGGTGTCTTAGAAATGACAAGTCACTACATTTAGTCTTGAATCTGCAGTAAAACTCTGAACGGAGTCGTTAACGTGTTGTATTGCATCACTTTTTCATATCTTTTTCCTCGCAGTGAATGTCTCAAATTCTTTAGAAATTTTTGTTCAATATTTTATCCATAGCACTGCTTTATTGCATCATAACGTCTACTAGTTTTAGCCGCCAAGGTTATATCCAGCGCTAAGGACATTGTAGATCTTAAAAGATACCTCTACTAATTCTGATATGGGCAGATCTTTGCATCCGCAATATTAGCTTCATGTCAGTTGTTCTCTCGGTAGATACCCGACCTAGGCGTCTCAACTTTGAGTTTAAATGCTGTTCCAAGCAATCATAAAAAACGTCCTTCACTCCTGTAGACTTCTTTATCTATTCTCAATCAGTTTGTGTATACAAAAAAAGGGTATTTCAAGGCGTCTTTAAAGCCAAATTAATGCTGAATAGTATTCTTAAGATTTGGGAACACTTATAATCCAAAAACCAAAATTTTCTTCTTTCGATAAGTGCTGTCATTGGTTGCTATAAATCGTTTTGAGACCACCTAGTCTGAATTTTTGGTTTCTTATTTTCATAATTTTATTGGCAATAATAATCGTTTAATGGATATTAAATTACTTTTTGAAATTGATTTTAAATGTGTGACTTTGTCTTTGATTCCAATGTAAACATTTTTAATTGTTCTCTCCGTCCTATTGTTTGTTTATTTTTTAATTTTTTTGTGATGAAATTAATATCGTGCACGCGTGCGCGCTGCGCTCTGTTGTCTTTAACTCATCAACGAATCATTTGTTTTTTTTTTTGTAAACATTATGCGGCATTTGCATAAAGAAAAACAAAATAAAATGCTGCAAGAAATTTAATATTTTTTCCATTTGCACAATAAACATTTAAACGAAATATCTACATAAAATGTAATTCTATGCCAAGCAGACCATGCTATTTGCGGACAGTCTGCGAAATCGTCTGTCTAGCAATAGTTTCAACAAAAAAAAAGTGAAATTTGAGCATTTGAAAAAATTTGTTTTAAATTTTTAAAAATCATATTTTCTTTAACGATTTCAACTCTTTTTTTGCAGACTAAACAAATATAGAAATTTGAATTCATAGTTTTTTTTTTAATTATAAAAAATGTTGATTAATTAATTCCCTTTTATTTTCTAATCTTTTTTTGCAGTATTTCAATGGGGTGACTCGTGAAATTTCATTTAACTCCTGAACCCGGGACTAAAAGGTAAAGGTTTGAAATTCTCTTTAAATATACTTTTTAATAATTTTTAAAAATATTTTTAAAATTTCTTGAGTTTAATTAAAAAGAATTACTTAATTTGAAATGACAATGATAAAGGTGTTTCTTTAAAAGGGTACTCCCTCCTTGTTTAAGCTATTTACCGAGTAACTACATGAGAAGTGTTGACCTATGTAAAAAAAAAGAAGTAAATGTTTAAAAGGATGTTACACACAAAAGTTTATGGACAAGTCTGGTTTTCATTCCCGATACTATAACCATATAGGGTTAAAGCATGTAAAACCGAAATATATTTTTTTGTCAATAAGAAATAATTGTCTTATCTTTTGAGGTTACCTTAAATAATAGCTAGTAATACGAGCCAGCTATGTCAGCTTCACGAGCGATACTAGCTAGCTATGCCAGCTGAATTATCTATACTACCTAGCTATGCCAGCTATACTAGGTATACTAGCCAGCTATACTTGCTTTACTAGCCAGCTATACTAGCTAGCTATGCTAGTTATATTAGCTATAATAACCAGCTATACTAGACAGTTAGCCGTCTTACTAGCTATACTAGATAGTTAGTCGGCTTACTAGCTATACTAGACAGTTAGCCGGCTTACTAGCTACACTAAACAGCTGTATTAGTTATATGCCAGCTGAATTAGCTATACTAGCTAGCTATGCCAGCTATACTAGGCAGCTATGTCAGCTATACTAACTAAATATGTCAACTATACTACCCAGCTATGCCAGTTATACTAGCTACAGTAACCAGCTATACTGGCCAGCTGTGGTAGCTATACTATGCAGTCATTCTCTACTAGCTAGCTATACTATGAATACGATAAATAAATCTTGAAATTAGATACAGAAATCTAACGATTTTTTTGAAGTTGCCGTAGTCTAGCGGGTAGTGTGTTGGGTTATTAGACGTAAAGCCAGGGTTCAAGTCCCAGGCCAGACAAAAAAACAAAATACAAAAAGTATTTCTTTGGCAATTTTCTCTCAACAGGTTTCTGGCAAAAACATGCCATGAAAAGTTTCTTAAAATAAATCTGTCATTCGTCAACATCAATTATCCGGGATGGAAAAAGAAAATTTTTTGCATTGACTTCAATCGCGATTAGTTCTATTATCCGTGATTATAAGCAAACATTTTTTCAATTATTTTGGAGAAGCAAACGAAAAAGGGGAATTCCCTATTTAGTATACGATGAGTCATTGTTTTCTGAAAAAATTGTTTTTGTTTTTCTATTTTTGAAACATGTATGTAAATAAAATCCTTGAATTATTTAGTTTTTATATAAATATGTGCAGAATTAATAAAAATTTCTATTAGAAAACTGGCCAAAATTGGTTCTCAATTAACCGTGAAAGGTCCTACTGTAGTATATGGCGGCCGCAGCTAATTTCACAGTACCTCATACGATTCTACGAATTTTTGCGTACTTTTTCGAGTGTATTAGGTCGTATCTTAGCTATGGTGTCACGAACGTTGGTCTTCAAATGACGTCCCACAGAAAATAGTCCGTCAAATGTTTGACCAAATAAATTAATTGTGGCACCATCATTCCGTCAATACCATTAAGAACGGGTACTAAAAAATCGGTTATCATGGTGCGATAAGTGTTTCCATTGATCGTAACTAGTCCTACATCGAGTGTAGGTTTTCTGTGCCCCGAATATGGAATTTTTGAATATTAATATACCTACCAAGGTCAAAATGAGCTTCATCTGAAAAGAGGTTTTTTTTGACAAAATCGACAGTTTCTCGCTGGCCCAATAAATCCCAATGTTGCTCAAACGGAAATCCATTCATTACGTACAGTGGAGAGAATATACTGAATTTTGAGATAGAATTGAATGTCCTAAGCATTGCCTGATTTGTAATTATTATTAATTATTACGATTAAACAAATTTAATAGATGGCCCACCCTTTATAAGTAGATCTTCTTTTTCTTAATATATAAAAATTAATGCTACTTTGCGTTGTCATTTTATAATTCAAGAACGGGTTCACCTATCCAAGCCAAATGTTTAGGCTTTGTTCGGACTCTTTAGTAGATGATTTATGTGAAGTTTGCCACTCCCACTTTTACGCCCACATTTTCTATTTATCGAAAATCAGAAAACGGGTCCATCGATTTGACTAACTTTTCTTTCAAATGTTTGTATTTAT